>CM059020.1:681250-1352500 GCA_030272315.1 Paspalum vaginatum | reverse complement strand
CTTATTTTAATTCATCTTTATAATGTCATGTTGAGTAATTTATATGCAAGTTTAAGGGGTTATTTTAACTCATATTTCATAATGGCATGGTGGGTAATTTTATGCAAATTTAAGGAGTTATTTAATTCATATTTCATAATGGCATGATGATCAATTTTTGGGTAATTTATATGCAGATTTATGGTTTATTTTAATTCATCTTTATAATGTGATGTTGAGTAATTTATATACAAATTTAACGGGGTTATTTTAATTCGTATTTCATAATGGTATGGTGGGTAATTTTATGCATATTTAAGGGTTATTTAATTCATATTTCATAATGGCATGATGGTCAATTTGTATACAAATTTAGGGGATTATTGTTATACAGATTTGGTCAATTTGTATACAAATTCATCTTTCATAATGTCATGGTGGATAATTTTTTAGAAACTATAATAGATCTAATGATTACTATTATTAGAGTTATATGATGGATGACGGGATGTTTTTTATTTTTGTGAAAATTCTTAAGATTTATCTTTTTCTTAGAAAATAGATATATTATTAGAGCTACATGATGGGTGAGGGGATGTTAATTACATAGAAAATATGTCTAATGGCTATTAAGATTTCAATCTGCAATTGATGATAGGTGTTTCTGATTATTGTGAGAATTTCTATGATTTTATTTTTTATTTAGCGCATCTTGTGAGGAATAATAAGGAGGCTCTAAAAGGAGTCACCAATTAGTAATAGCAAGATTAGGCGCAAAATATTTGTTTCATAGAAATGTTTCTATTATCTTTATTAAAAAAATTACGGGATCATTTAGTAATGTAAATTTGTAAATAGAAAAAATTTGACAAAAAACTAAGAATAAATTTGAAAATATAAAAGATCCGCTAAGAAAGAAGAAATATGCTTTCCTTGAGAATTGAACTCAAAACCTTTTGTAGTGTTAGATGTGAGTAATTATTTAGAAAATAGATGGGAAAATCTGCCAAAAAAGAAGAAATTTGTTTTCATTGAGAATTGAACTCAAAACCTTTCATAATGGTAGAGGTGGGTAATTACTTAGAAAATAGATTTAAGGGCTATTAATATTACAATTTATCAATTGATGGTTGGATGTTTCTGATTTTTGTGAAAATTTCTAAGATTTATCATTTTTCTGGTGCGTTTCGTGAGCGTTAACGTGGAGATTTAAAAAAAACCTCTAATTAGTAATAGTAAGATGGCACGTTGTAGCTTGTGCCATCCGGGATTTCAGATCACTATCTCCTTCCTTCACAAGACTAAACCAAACCAGTTTTTTTTTAAATGCTCTGCCACTTAGGAATCAGAACATGAATGTCAATCACCTATGCAGCATTCAGGAATCTATTAACACGCAAGTACAAAGCAACGATCTCATCCATGGACCTTTCGGACAACAGGCAGGCTGCATTTTCCTTCTGATCATATTTGGTGGAGCATACACACAGAACTTGGCAGAAACAAAACACAACTGCAGTCTGTAAAGCTATGATTATCAGAACGTGCATCTGTACTGTACACAGTGCGCAATCATTGTTTTTCCACTTTACGTACAGTGTGTAAATAGTATTTTCCACACCCATTTTCACTCTCTGGTGACATTAACCTAATGACGAGCCATGGCACCTTTCTTTGGGAACTTTTGAGTCAGTTTCCCGTACAAGGCACCAGAAGCTTCAAGAGCTAGCCCTATAGTTTTCTCACAGAACCCAACCAACGACGCAAGACGCACATTAACATCACTCACCAACGTTTCATGCAAGTTCGCTATATAAATCAAATAATCAATGGCAAAGCAATGCTTGGGCCACCCTCGTATCGAAGTAATCGAACCTCCTGTTGCTTTCTTTTGTTTGATTTATCACCCATGTGGCCGCACTCAGAGCCAGAGCATTCCACAATCTCAATTACATGCTCACTTATAAAATGGTCAACAACAAGCTCCAAGAAGCTAGACATTGCCATTTCAATAGGGAGAACATCTACAACGAAGGGGAAGACACCGTTACACTTACAGCAAACTGCAAATGAATGGGAGGGAGGGTGAAAAAGTGCACAACGGAACTGAGTGAATTTCATAGGGATGTACCTTGAGGAGCACCCAAAAGAAAAAAGAAGACACACAGCACCCGCACTTCAGAGTTGAGAACTACTTCAACAGCAGGGGGTGATCTGATGCAATCATGTTAAATAAACTTCAGCATAGTGAAACCTCGCAAAGAACAAAACTTTGTCAAGAACTCTATGTAATCATGCCCGGACGCATCCAATTATTCCAACTAAGTAATCAAGTGGCCCAACAAGAATCCATCATTACAAGTACAGACTTGAACACCAAGAGGACAAGGCCTCGCCCCCAATTCTTATACACACGTACAACACAGGGGAACAGGTAGGTCTACACGGTGAGTTCCGTCCTCGAGACAAGGATGCCATCCGTGTCCGCGTAGAGCCACTCGCCATCGCAGATTCTGGTCCCAGCGACGGTCACCGGGACATGCTTCTCCCCGATGCCCTTCTTGTTCGCCTTCATGGGGTGGGAATTGAGAGCTCGGACGCCGATGTCGCAGCCGTTGATCTCGTCGACGTCCCTGATGCAGCCGTTCACCACGATGCCAGCCCACCCGTTGTTCTGAGCCTGCTGGACAGGGTTGCCGCCCAGGATGGCGCAGCGCATGCTTCCGCCGCCATTGACCACGAGGACCCTGCCGTGGCCTTTCTCCTCAAGGAACTCGCGGATCAGGACGTTGTCCTCGTAGACCTTGAGTGTCACAACGGGGCCAGCAAAGACCTGGCGCCTTCCGTAGATCTGGAAGATCGGGTGGAGAGCACGGAGCTCGCCGTTCATGATCAAATGAGGATTAGCATCGCGTACTTCAGCAGTGGGCAGTGGCAACGAAGCCATGCTATGTCGGCTTCACTCCTGCTATGTCGGCTTCTAAGGAAGGTCACTGCTATAGACACCATGAACTCTAGTACTCTACACTTGATTTACCAAAGAACTATAGGGTATTTTATATTTAATCATGTACACAGCTACTAATCATACAATAATATAACTAAAATTTTCACCTGCATAACTATTTTTCGCACCATTTCTTTATTTGTTCATAATTGAATATTTCAAATTTGCAATCAATAACATTTTGGAAAAAAAATGTTTTTAGCCACGTAGAGGGCGCACGTGCATTTTTACTAGTATTTTATAAAGTTACATGTTAAGTAGTAAAATATCAATACTTTGTGTAAACTTAGAGAAAACAAAAGTATAATGGATGGATTTACAACGTCAATAGCAAAGGTGAAAATACTACTTTGATTGCAAATAATTTTTTTTATATAGACATCGTATTTTATAGTATGTTCATATTAGTTGAGAGAGATCAACTTTTAAATGGTCGATCTTTCGTATGTTTGTATCTTGACTATTGAAATTTTGTATGTATGGATGCTATTAGCCATAGAAAATAAAAAAAAAGACATAAATAAAAGCTTTTAGTGGAGAGTGATGTGGATAGTTTGCATGTTAAGAACTTTTAAACTAATTTTTAAAGTAAAATTTAAAGGTAAAAATACTACTTTGATTGCATACAAAATTTAAACCAATTTAAAGCTATGATGTTGCGGCAAGACTTTTTAAATTATTTTTAGAGTGAAATTTAAAAATAATAATATTTTTAAATCTATATTAACTTATAACATATTCATCATGGTTAAATGATTAGACATACTTGCTTGTATTATAACTTGCATGTAAGAGTTCTATTAGAAAAAAAATCAACTAAAGACTTTAATAGAGAGCCTTAGTAGATGATAACGTAGATAGATTGCATGTTGAGAGAAATACATTAAATAAGAGACAGTGGGTTGTGCTTAAATTAAATATAGATAGGATATGAAGTAGGATGCATTGCAGGGCATGCAGGTGCATCGATGGTAGATTGGATGGATGTGATCATAGGCAGTGCCACTTGTGGGTAATGTCGGATGCACCCTTGTCGCGTGTCCTATCATTTTCACCTACTCCGTAGCTAGCATGCAAACAACTGCATGGTGTGAATCTCAGCATGCACGTACATTGCATCTGTGTAATGCCGTACGTAGCGCTTGTCCTCATGCATATGCATGGTTTTGGTTTCAGTCTGTCCGGCCAGGCGCGCGGGACCGTGTATAGCCGTCGCGGTGTGTGCTGTATTATTGGATTCCATGCATGCATGCATCCTCATCCACTAGTGGTATAGCCGGCACTCCACATCACGTGTGTACTGACTACGCTAGATGCTTTTGCTATGGTGTTCTGGCCATTGCTCGACTCTACTGAGGTGGCTAGCTCCACGTTGGATCCCCATCAAATGTTTCCCCCCCAAATACAAGAGAAAAGCTAAAGAACACTCGCATGTTTCTAACGTCAACACGCGAATTTCAGTCTGTCTGATCACCCACCTACTCGATTTTGCGCCGTCTGATCTGCTGTAGCTTTTTGGGTGTTTCCCGCTTCTTTGTGGCTGAGAAACTAGCCCCATATGTAACAGGATGAAATTTGTGATTAGATAACCATACGATCATTTGCTTCCTGTCTTGTTTATTTTATCATTTTTTGTCACGGTTTGCAGGACATCACATTAGTACGCTCGAGCACCCTACCCATTTTTTTAAGTAATCACCCTACCCATTTGATCTGCTCGATCTGTTTGATGTCGTCTTATGTTTCTGTGTCACGTTTGTTTATTTTTGTTGCATCTGAGACTGTATACTAGGTTTACACTAAACTTTTACAATAGAGTTATAATATATTTATATTAGAGTTACATTGGTTTTATACTAGACTTAGATTTATATTAGAGTTACGGTAGGTTTATAGTAAACTTACAGTAGATTTATACTTGAGTTACAGTGGGTCTACAGTATACTTACAATATCTTATAGTAGGCTTACAATAGCTTTCTTTGTTTGTGTCATCTGATGTTGCTGTGCTGCTCTCTAGTGTTGTTGACGCTGATAGCTAGCCGCCTAGCCGTAGGTGGGCGTGGACACGAGCCCATGACTGCGTAGCCCATTTTTGTTTCAGAATCTTCGAGGTCAGCAGGAACATTTTCAAGGGTCACTTGATTGCTTCCTCAACATCGGTTACCATTGTAATTACAACAACGTGTCATCGTAATTACTGTGTAACGGTACCGTAATTATAGTGTAATGTTGCCATAATTACACCGTAATTACACTGTAACACTACCATAATTAAAGAGTATCACCATCTTAATAAGTGTGTTTACCACCATAGCTAAAATATGTTAGCACTCCGATTGTTATGAACACATTTATTTGTTTTGAATATATTTGTGAATCATCGGTCATGTTGTAATCTATACTATAAAGAGCGAGTTTAACTAAAACTAATTTTTACCTAATACATCTACACCCGCATAGACCCATAGATCCACCGTGTTCCCACACCGAAGCAACCGGACCCACAAAACTTACTAAAAAATGAGTTACCGATGCGGAACCGAGGCAGAACGATCGTTCCTGCCATTGAACTTGTAACCGACCGGTGTCTCACGAGATTTGTTTTTTCACCATCATCGCTTCTACCCACCTATACTCGAGAATCCCACGCAGGAAACAAAAACCAATAAAAAACGTCCTCTTGGCCCAATACAAAAGAACGTCAGGCCCAAAAACAAAACTAAAAAATATATTATATAAACATGATTTAGTACCACATCGATCATCAAACAATTGTTAAGTCTACATATAAGCTGTCAACAACCTCGTTGAAGCATCACATATGACAAGTTGAAAATCAAGAACAAATCGGGAATGAAAAAGAGGGAGATTGCAGATCAGCGGCGGATCTGGCCACGACGGGGGCCCAGAGGCGGCGGATTTGGCCTGGGCCGCCGTAAGCCGGGGAAGCCCGAGGCGACGGGACGAGGTCTCGAGCCTGGGAGGCAGCGGCAGATCCGGCCTCGGCTGCCGCGAGCTTGGGGATGCAGCGGATCGACGAGGCAAGGCGGAGGTCGAGCCTGGGAGGCGGCCGGGACGGACCGATCAAGCCACGATGGGGTGAGAGGCAGATGCGGTGGCCACCCGGGGTGCGGCGAGCTAAGGAGGAGGCGGTTGCCGCAAGCCGAGAACGCGGTGGATCGACGAGGCGAGGCGGCGGCCTATCTTACAGCTGCCGCGAGCCGAGAACGCGGCGGATCGACGAGGCGAGGCGGCGGCCTATCTTACCAACGTGCCTATATTTCTAAAAGGGAACATGAGATCAACAACCTATACTATATACTCCTATATTGTATACTTTTAATAAACTATGGAAAACATTCAAAAAATAATTAATTTATAAATCATAATAAAATAGAAACTAACTTCTTTGTGAAACTATATTTTCTCAAAATTAAAAATTAAAAAATAATAATAAATAACTTCAATACTCTAAAAAAAGCATGTGCGCCCGCACGTGCATTTTTACTAGTTTTTATAAATTGCATGTAACTCTACTGTAATTATGTGACTGAATACGCTTATTAATTTTTTTAGGAAATTACAGTTGCAAATACTAGCAAATACACAGGGGCTTTTTAGCTGCAATCTGCGTACAACACAACTGATATTATGTGTATATGATAAAGAATGCGATCTAGGCTCTAGAAAATGAAATTCATGTCCAGCCGTCAGATTTTAATCCAAGGGTTTAAAAATTAGAGTGTTGGCATTAAAAAAAACACTCGATTCTTTCCAAATTGCAAATTCGTGTGTTTAGTAGCATCTAAACAACCGGTTGACGAGAAGTTCTAAAACAACCGAATGTTTGATAGACAAACTCGGTCAAACTACCTCCTCGCAGCAGACCAAGAGATGTGTGCCTTTCAAGCGGAGTGCTAGCTATAAAAGCACACCAACGCTAAAGCAAAGAAACCACACCACCAGAATCAAAACTACATGAGCTAATTAAGTGTGAGTAGAGTAGCCAAGGCAAAGGTGCCATGGCGTCGTCCGGAGCTGGAGCTGAAAGCATCGCCAAGAGGTGGCGCGAGCTCCACGGCGAGAACTCGTGGGAGGGCCTCCTGGACCCGCTCGACTTGGACCTCCGCAACTCCCTCATCTCCTACGGCGAGCTCGTGCAGGCCGCTCTCGACGGGTTCAACAAGGAGACGCGCTCGCCGCACGCCGGCGCCTGTCTGTTCGGCTACGACGACCTGCTGGCCAGGTCGGGAGCGGCGGCCGCCGGCCACTACAAGGTCACCAGGTTCCTGTACGCCACGTCCGAGGCCTCCATCCTTCCGCCTCTGCCATTATTTCTCAAGGGCTCCACCAACTTCATGGGGTTCGTGGCCGTGGCCACGGACGAGGGCGTGGCGGCTCTGGGCAGGCGCGACGTCGTCGTGGTGTGGCGTGGGACAATGATGCTCACAGAGAATAACAACAACCTGACCTTCTTGCCGACGTCCTGCCGAGCCGGTGCTAGGGCCGCCATCAGTGGCCGACCAGCACCTGTGGGCGCTCGTGCATACGGGCTTCCTGAAGCTCTACACGGACAGCAACAGCGATTCGAAGCTGAGCAAGGCGAGCGCCAGAGACCAGGTCCATGAGGAGGTGAGGAAGCTGATGGAACTGTACAAGGAAGAGGAGACCAGCATCACCGTCATCGGCCACAGCCTCGGCTCCTCCCTCGCCACCCTCACCGCCGTCGACTTGGTCGCCAACCGCGTGAACGCACCCGCCGCCGGCTCTTCTTCCCAGCCACCGAGCCCGGTGACTGCCATCTTGTTCGCCAGCCCATGCGTCGGGAACGACAAGTTCAGGGACGCCTTCCACTCTTTCCCTGAACTGAGGGCCCTCCATGTGAGGAACAACCATGACCCTGTGCCCGACTTGCCAATGTTGTTACCTCAGGTGGGCGTGCCACTGCACATCGACACCACACTGTCGCCGTACCTCAAGGACGCGAAGAAGACGGCCCACAACCTCCAGGGCTACCTGCACGGCGTGGCCGGAGCGCAGGGCAGCGCCGGAGGGTTCAAGCTGGAGGTCGACCGCGACCCCGCGCTGCTCAACAAGGACACCGACGCGCTCAAGGACGAGTACCCGGTGCCGGCGAGCTGGTGGGTGCCGCACAACAAGTGCATGGTGAAGAACGCACAGGGGAAGTGGGAGCTCAAGGACTTCCAGCAAATCTGATCCATGATCATGACCGTACCTGCTGATCAAAAGCCTGCTTGCATTGCCTGCCTGCCTCCATCTCTCACGTCTCATGCATGCATAGTTTATGCTAATAACGCGTGCATGGTATGGTGGCGTCGTCGATCGATCTCGTATTTAATTTTCTAGCTCCTCCGCCAGATCTATGTTTCTGTTACGTTGTTTCTTCTTCTTCTTCTTCTTCTTCTTCTTCAATAACGCATCTTTCTCTGTACGTGTTGTATATGCACACCACGAGGCATTAATTCTATGGTTTCAATAAAATTGTGTTTGATCCGTATCGTGTTTACAATATTCCCGGTCCCCTCTGCTGCCATGTACTATGCTTGCGTTGCGTGCATGAGGGGTACATGTTCCAGATATATAGTCCATTACTTATTGCACCTGTGGAAACTAAAAAGTAATTGTATTATATACGACAAATTTTGAATGCTAAACTAAAACTAGCTGTACTCTGAGTCAGACTGATGAAGGTTGAAGGAATCAGCAAACTGTTTCCGCATGCACAATAATTCCTGCCGTTCCTCTATCTCTCGAGGACTAGAAGTTCTTCTAAAAGATGGTGAGAAATCAGCATTTACTAGAGCCTGCTTAGACTAACAGTTAGCTCATAATTTGGAGTCTGTTGGAGTTATTTGAGTTTCATTCTCATTAAATGCTACGACACATCAGCATAATAGATGACATGGCAAAGTAGTTATGAGGAAAAGATAAATATAGTTTTATGGAAGAGAAGAGAGTTTAAACTCAAGATGTACTTTTACTTAGACAAAAACTTACGTGGCACTGTTGAAAACTGAAAAATAAAACTCCACACTGGAAATGGCGTTACTAGCCATTAGAAAACTTAATCAGATTTCACATTCCTGCACGCAGGACGCAGCCATATAATTAATATGAACGCTAGAAACAGGAACAAGAGTCCTAACTTTCAAATTAAAACTCACACGAATCAACCTCTAAGAAAACCGTGCAAAACGACTAGACTTAATTGCTATCAGACATGAAGTTTTTAATTTGACCATACATCCAGTTTGAAAATCTTTCACGAAGCTAATCAGGGCAATCGTATTTCTGGTTCCCCATAGTACTGTACTTGTCTAGAGCAAATGCTCCCTAGTAAGAGAGAATATAACAGGTGATGTTGCAAATTCTTGTTAACTGGGTTATACAGTTGTTCATAACAACCCTAGCTAACTAAGCTGAATTAAGATAGTGCTCAAGGCGGCCGCTGTGGTGATCTCAGCTTGCTTGAAGCCAGCCCCGACGCAAATCCTGTGCCAGGCACGTTTGTGAACTAGAGGTGAGGAGTGCGTGTGCTCTGGCGGTGCTTAGTACCTGTTCGACGTTTTGCCTTAGCGAATTCCTGCTCTGGTGCTAAGTCAGAGCAGTAATTCGCTACTCCATCCTCCTAACACCTATAAGGTTAATGCCTCACATATTCTAAAGGAGGTTTTTTTTTACCTAGCCATTCTGCTCATGTCATCTCTGGTGCACTAGCTCCACTAGTTGGAACCTGGCCCCCGGAAACAGGTTCATGGCTCTGGGCTTTGGGTGAGGCAGACAATTCAGATGAAGATGTGGGGGATGAGGACTCTGGATCAATGGAGTCAACTGAAGATTTTGTGCGAGATGCTCTTGCAGAGGGGTTCTGTTTTAGATGATTTAAAAAGTGCCGAAGTTGCGCTGGTCAATGAAATTCCATCCCCAAAATTTAGCTCAACAGATCGTGGCATTGGACAAGTTCCACATCCGAGGCCATTGGCTTCAAAAGTGGTTTAGGCGGTGGCAAAGAGGAGAGCAAATAACATTAAACCTTGGCATGGCCCCTTTCCTATATCGAGATGCTCCCGCGCTAAGACGCTTGGAGACATCGAAGTAAAGTGCCGAGGTTCTTCTAGAACCAGCATTCGTCTAGGGAGCTGCTTTCAGGAGGCGCGGATGAGGATGACCTTGGCATGCGCCGCCTACTGTGATAAACGGGAATGCCGGCTTTAATCCCCAAGATTTCCCCAGGTTATTGCCGGCTAAGTTTCCTAGACAGAATTTGGGCTGGGCTGAGCCGGTTCAGTCACAAACAAAGGCTAAAGCGAGTCAATTAAGAGGTTTAAACTTTTCCAAGGCGTTGGGCTGCCCCTTTTCTAATGGGGGCAGGCCCTACGGTGGCCAACTCAACCGTCACACAACCTGCTCGACATCTGCCGTGGTTGCAGCGAATTTCGCTCGCAAGGCTGAGGCAATCCCGGTGTCCATGGATAGAGGAAGGAATCTCCAAGGTAGAGGAGGTTTTGCTGACCGCGCTAGTGGCAATGACCCAGGCCGGTTCAGGTTTTTTTTCCGATAAAAGAAACTTTATTAATCTTAGACAATTACATCAGGATAAAACAAGAGAACTAAGATTACTCCGGGTCCCTACACACTAAAGTGTACACAGCCAAAAATGAAAAAAAAAAACAAAAAGAACAAACTAACATCTCAAAACGAGCTATCACCACAACATAGTCTTCAAGACATCCACTAAATCAGGCAAAGCTAGAATCGAGATTGAGACTCTCCATAAGCAACGTCTTCAGAAAAAACACAACATACAAGAACGCCGTCGTTGTCATAACCCAACCAACAAAGACCAGATCAGAGGTTTTCACCCAAGAGAAAAGACCCGCGTTACTTTAGACAATGCCTTCATCAAGACTAATGCCAGACACAACCAATTAAGACCAGGTCTAGAGATTTCTCCCCGAAGTCGACGAGCCCGGCACCCAAAGGTCCCACCAAAATCAAAGAACACTAGCCTTGCCTCCACCTTCTTTCCATGCTCATACCGGCATACCACCAAGTCTTGGCTAATATCAAACGGCCATGAGCTCTATGACAACATCTGGTTTTTAGGTAGACTGACCTACTAGGACAGAGTCGCGAACTAGCCAAAAAAGCATACGAACAAAGTCCATAGGTTGCATCTAAAAATAGAATGTGTCCCTCGAGCAAACGATTCCGTGAATCAAATCCAAGATGACTCTAGTCTTAGGTTTGTATGCACAGTACATCGCACGATATGAAGACAATGAAGCGAGAGATAGTCACACCTTGCTTTCAAGGCATCAAACCAGATCCACGGCATCACCGACAACGGCGGCCTGAGCTAGGAGCAAGGGACAGTGGGGAGAAAGGCGGCGCCAGGATCCGGTGACGGCCGACGGCCACAGGCTAGAGGCAGCTGTTAGTTTCGTTGTGCGCCGATCTAGTGCCCGAGACCATGACCACTAGGGTTCTTGAGTGGAGTGTGTAGATTGAGAGAGTTCGGGTGGATCTCGTGATCTAGAGAAGGGAGAAGGAGAGAGTCGCGAGTACCTTCAGGATCGAAGAAGAGCTCGAAAGGTGCGCGTAGGCAACGGGGTTTCCCATGGCGCCGGTGAGGGAAGGAAGGCGTCACGAGCACGGCAGTGGCGTTTCCCTCCACTCCCGCACCAAGGAGATCGGGTCCTGTGTGTGGTCACGAGCAGAGCAGCGAACGTTGGTTCGCGTGCCACTCGTGGCTCATCTTTTATAGCGGTGCAGGGTGGAAGGGGGCCACAACCTCAAGGGGTTTTTGGGCCTCCGATCAAGGCCTTAGTTCTGGATCTGGGCCCAGTTGGGACGTCTCCCTTCCAAGCCCGAGATCAATCTAACATTCTCCCCCTTGATCTCGGTCTGTCTTGTTTCTTCAAACTCCATCCTTTGATAGATCAATATATTGGGACCAATGCGTTGCAGATGGCCAGTTACGTGCCACTGAACTCATCAACTACAATACATATCTCTATCTCAGAATGAGACTCTTTTATAGTCGAATAGCCTTAAATCCAGAATCGTAGGTTTTCCAATAACCCCAAATGCCGGCTGCGTGCTCTCTGAACACGCTGGGGTGGAATACCTTAGTGAGCAGATTCGTTGTGATGCCCCCGGCATCTCGAAAGTCTTAACACGCGATTAGATTTGCGGTAGTCAAGGATTTGGCTTAATAATGTTTAGAGAAGAGCAACAACTAGGCTAGTAAATCACGAAGTCAAAAATTTTCTAGTGGAATATGCAAAACCCCTGAGTGCACTTGTGACTATAGTTCAAAATATAATGTGTTTTGGACCAAACTCTCTATAACAAACTTGTAGAAAATTTCATGAAGAATAACTTTGGTATTATGTGTGTTGACATGCATAAAGGTTTGCAAGGTGTTTTAGCTCATTTTCTATCTTCTAGTGAATTCTGTCCAAATAGACCTGAATGGAAAAATTCAAATTTTGAGCAACCAAAGACATGATCATGCAAAACATCATATATGAAAGTTGTAGATAATTAAAAACTACACAACATTGGTATAATACTCTTTCTCTGAAAATGAGCATAAAATAGACTTTAGGAATTTCTAAATTTGCATTAAACCTTGGTCAAACTGGAGTCAGCAGGTTAAATTCAAATTTAATCATATTTAAACTTGGAATCTGATATTACTCCTTTTGACAAAGTTGTATATCCTAAAAGGTACAACGTCTCATTCAATTGGGTCCTTTTCAAATTCGTACTCTAGAATACCCAAAAACTCAAGTTTCAAACAGGTCTTCCTGCAGTCAACAGGGGTTTTCCTATTTTTCGAATTTTGTTTTCTCCATGAGTCGCTGACGAGTGGGCCCCACCTGTAAGGACATCGGATTCCTGCTCACGCGGTTGGGACACGTCGCACCGGTGGGTCCCGCCTTCGTCCGTCTCCCCGAACTCGGTCCAATGCACCGTAATAATTTTTCCCCGCCCGGTCCCACCTGTCAGCGTCCCACGATCCACGGACCGCGTCCACCGCGCGTCGCCTTCTTCCTCCTCCCCTCCCCTGCGCCCACGCGGCGGGCGAAGGCTGCCTGCGCCGCGCCAATGGGCGCCAGCGCGGCGCCTGCCCCTGCCGGCTTGCCGCACCCCGGCCAAAAGGCGAGGCCAAGCCTCTGCCTCTGCTTTCTCCCTCACTCCGCTCCATCCGCGCTCGCCCCGCAGCTCCACCCCAGCCGCCCCTGTGCTCCTGCCGCTCCGCGGGTCCCTGAGGACGCGCCCGCCATGGATGGCGTCTGCGCCGAGCTCGCGCCTGCCTCCTCCGGTGCTCCTCCAGCCCTACCGACGCGCGCTCCACCACCGCCTCCTTCCCCTCGTTCGGTTCCGTGGGTTCTTGACTTCCCCACCTACCTCTTTCCCCCTGTTCCACGGGCGCCGCCGCACGCCGCCCCGATGCGCCCGCGCCTCACCGTGGACGTCCCACCTCGGACCGCCCCGCGCCTCCACGACTCCAATGCTGGATTCGCCACCTACCAGCGCAGCCGCGAGGCCCTTCCGCGGCCCCCTTCTCCGCTCGGACCGCCGGATCGAGCCGCGGCCATCCTCGACTGCGCACGCGGTGTGCCTCCGGTTCACCGCCTCCGCGCTGTTCGTCCACCCCACCCCGAGCGACGAAATCAGAAGGAAATGGTTCCCCGCGACCGAGAACACCTTCCTCGACCTTGTCCGCCGTCGATCCATGGCTCTACGCGCGGGGGCCGCGCCGCCGTTTTTCCCCTTGCGCGCGGTCCTCTCCCTGGCCAGAGGTAGAAGACGAGGGGAAAAAGGGAAAATATGGTTTTGCCAAAAAGCCCCTGGTTTTTAGTTTATTTCCGTAATGATCTGAGTAGTTATGCACTGAGTCTGTGCATTCTTGTGTGCAGGCCCCTGGAAGCTAGGGATAACTACGTAAAGGTCCTGGGTCTGAGAGATTTCGAATATAATTTCATTTTTCTAGATCTGAAACTTCAGAAATCCATAGTAAATTGTAGAAAAATGCTAAAAATACAAACTTTGTTGCATTATGTTCATTTTTAGTATGTCTACAGAACGGAAAAGAAGTAGATCCCTGAAATGACCTTTTTGCCCTTAGATTGTTGCATGCATGCTATAACTTAATAAATGGTAAAAGTAGAATAAAAGGACTCCAAACTTTATGAAACTTGGACTAAGTGCTAATTATGTGATGTAGTATACACTTGTATTTTTGTTTCCCCTAGGACTTGCTGCAATTGACAGATCTACCCCTAATATGTTTTAGTGTATTTTATGCATATATAAATGCATGCTTCATAACACTAGTCCAGAAAAATCCGTAGAAATTATATTGTGCTCAATTGGTCCAGTGCAGCTTAGAAATAAAGTTTCATGTGTTTTGCTTACTGTTTACTATGTGCTACATTGGTATAAACTCTACTCGGGTTATTTAATTTTTGATATGTCAAAAAGAGACCTTGAGTATAGTTCACATGCATGTTTCATCCTTATATGCCTAGGTTGCAAATCCCTTGCCATAAAAGTATTGCAATGTCGAATTATGGATAACAATAACTCAACTAGGTCAAAATATACGTAACTGGTTCACTGTATACTTGATTCAATGCTTGTTTATCTTTGGTATGATAAGAATAAATTGAAGGTAGCAACCTATCAGGTGTTCCTCTCTTATACCATGCATGATATATTGACTAGCTGAACTGGAATAAATGCAACAAGTTATGCATGTATTTTAGTAAACTAAGGGACCAAATAACTATTGCTTATCTTTCTAGGATCAAAACATTAACATGTCATCCTTCGGATTAGCAATGTGCTAGATTTCCACAATAGCACTTCTTTCTAATAGTTTATCAATCACCTTTCTGTCTGTCCCTGAAATAGTTGTTCATACGTGTGCTTGACATTCGGCATCTCATTCGCTGCATCATGCATACCTTTCATATAGCAACGCTTATTGCAGATACGTGATCATGGAGCAAGTGCGTGGAGCTACTTCAAGCAACGGTGTCCAAAAGACCAACTAAGACCCAAATACCACCCGGAGGCCCCTGAAGTGGTATTTGGAAGGAGGAGCTGTCCAAGTGATCAAGGGGTTGCCTGGGGCAAAGCCTCACAACCCGGCAAACTAACTTTAGTTTAGTTTGTTCAAATTATCAACAACAAAGGTAGGCCCCTTAGGCATATACACCTACCTAGGGAATCTCACCACCCTTATTTGATTGTGCATTTACGTTCAGGTGTTGTTTGGAACCCCACCTGCATAAATACCTGATATCCTATGTAGAATGGATAGATCGAAGTCTATGCTTAGCCATGCTTAGACTGGTAGAAGACGAGTGAAGATATTCACTCGCGAGATGATAGGACTCAAAATGTTTCACAAAAATTTAATACGAGAGAAATATGATATGACGTGATGAAAAGATGAGACCGGGCGGAGATATGGGTATATTATGATGAAAAATGATGTGGATGGTTTGGTGGACTCCGCCCTAGTCGTTTAAGGCCTGATTCGCTGTTCGCCTGCTGATCAGCATAACATTGCTAAAGTGCTTAACCGGGAAATGGGACCGGTGAAGTCTTACCTGGGTTTGTCCGGAGTTTTCGAGGCTCCGCCCATCCACTTGCTGGAGGCCGATGGGCCCGGGGGCGCTTGTACTCGAAGGAGGGCTGACCCAGGGCACTATGGTATCGCTCCTGAGAGGACACAACCCGAGGGTTAGGTGGGGGCGCTATGAATCTCGGGACAAGACAGGTGGAGATGGGGGCTATATGTGGGAACGCGATGGCTAGTAAGCATATACCCCTGGCATGATAGTTATTCCCGGGAATTAAAAATCGATTCGAATCGCTGATGCTCACCAGGTGTGAGAATGCCAGTATCGCACACGGGCAACGTAGTAATAACTTTAATATCTTGTTCTGTCGGTACCCAGCTAACCGGGTACCCGCTTACACTAGACAAAGATCACTAAGGAGGGTAAGTACTGCAGTACAAAGAGGGCCTAAGACCGCGTACAGATGGGCCCAGCCTACTCCTCGTAAAAGCTGGGCCGCGCACCTCGGCCCACAGGGGAGGCCCCGGACCTCCTTCAGCGAGGTCCGAGCCTCCCCCGACCATGCGAGGAGTCCCTCAGGGGAAGGTGAGGTCCGGACCTCTCGGAGGTCCGGGGCACGTGCCTTCGGTGGTCCGGGGCCGCCACGTGCCCACAGGGCACGGGGAGGTCCGGAGCCAGCGCCCTCGGTGATCCGGGGCCGCCACGTGCCCACAGGGCACGGGGAGGTCCGGAGCCAGCACCCTCGGTGGTCCGGGGCCGCCACGTGCCCACAGGGCACAGGAAGGTCTCGCGCTGCCACGTGCCCACAGGACGCGCGGCGGGGCCTTCAGGCAGGCGCCTCGCCCTACCTACTGCATTTATTGCGGGCAGGTGGGCGTGCCCGATGCCGCTGACACCACCGCTGTCAGACGAGCGTGCCCCTGTTGCCCGCCGACGCCGCCGTTGTCAGGCGGGCATGCGCCCGTAGCACGCTGACACCACCGCTGTCAGGCGGGCGTGCGACCATAGCACGCTGACACCGTCGCTGTCAGACGGGCGTGCCCCCATCGCCGCTGGCACCGCCGCTGGCAGGCGACGGCGGCGAGGCAAAGGGGCGCGCCTTACCGAGGCAAAGGGGCGCGCCTTACCAAGGCAAAGGGGCGCGCCTTACCGAGGCGCGACGGCGATAGCAGGGCACTACAGTTGATTTCCCCGGCTACGCTGGGGTCTATATTGAGTAAACAAGTACGCTGTACTCATCATGAGCCGCGGCACGCGCGGCGACCGCGCTCAGCCTAATACTAGGTAGCGGCGCTACAACGCTACTACGAGCGCCCCGTCCTGTCACGCGTGCACGTCGCCTGCCCCTCGGCCTCCGAAGCCTCTCAGCGGGTTTAGCAGCCGATGGGACAGGACGGCGTAAGGCAGGACGGCGCGGCAGCCGTATCCAGACGGCAGGCCAACATGGCGGATCTCCAGGCCATATCAGGTCGCGTCAGTGGTACGGGCGCAAAGCATGGGAGCGTTGGACATCAGGCACAGGATAGAGCTGTAGCATAGAGGAAATGGGCCGGGACCACCTGTCGGGGCCCGGCCACCATGTACGTGCCCCCCTTGGGCTATAAAAGGGGAGGCATACGCAGCACAAGAGTCTCCTCAGACCAAACAGACTCAACCCACAAAGCACAAGCACACAATCCACACTGTCTTCTCCTACAGACAGAAATACAAGAACACACCGACAGTGGACGTAGGGTATTACGCTCCGGCGGCCCGAACCACTCTAAACCCTCTCGTCACCATCGTGCCACCATTGACCAGCTAACAACGATCGCTCCCCCTAACTACTCTTAGTACTTAGGATCTTGGCCTGGGTGCATTCCGCCACCCGACCAGGAGCACGCTCGCTCCGACATGTTCATTTAATCATGCTTTTATATTACATGTTTGTACTTGTATGTTTACATTTCCTCAAGCTCCTTTATGATGACATAAGTGTTGGGATGATGATCTATATGAGTTATGGATGATAATAATAACTATAATGAATCAAACGAGGCTTATACTTTAAAAATAAATGATACTTGAAAGTAAGGACTCACTTCTAGTAAGCTTGCGCGGGTTAGAGTCAAGTCCACAAAAAGCCTTGCGTACTCTCAAATGTGTCGGGTTGAAACCGCCCACGGGTAAGTCCTATGAGTACCTCACGTACTCACCCCTACGTTGTTGATATTTTTATTTCAGGAACTTCACGATCGAGAATGACAATGGTGGGCTCAATATCATGGCTCGATGTTTTATTTCCGCTGCAAGAGTATATCGGTATTACGTTACGGTTTCCGCTGCGAGGTTATTTTGGAACTCTATTTCAGTAAGACTTTATCTCATTTTGAGTAAATATTCTTAAACAAATCAATCTATGTTTGTATGAAATGATGGGTTGTTGTAATTGTTGTGGCTCTTTCGAGGGTTTAACGTGTGTGATGTCGGCATCCCTGGGTGATGGTTGCATCGAGTGCCCTTTTGGGTAGCTCGACGGACGACCGGGTTTGGTTCGGCCTAAGCACACTGCTAGCCAGAGGTGGCAGGTGTGCTTAGTTCGGATTAAATCGGCGGTTCCGCCACATTCATGAGCATCCCCTCAACTATCATGTGCTCACTCTTGATTATCTATTTTGGATTTTCTCTTCACAACATTAAATCTCAATGCCAATGTGCTTGGTGGCCACACTTATTTTCTTGTTGTGATAGTATAGTACACTGTTGACTCATTGTCACAGCATAGTCTTAAGTGGTCTTGATTATCTATTTTGGATTTTCTCTTCACAACATTAAATCTCAATGCCAATGTGCTTGGCGGCCACACTTATTTTCTTGTTGTGATAGTATAGTACACTGTTGACTCATTGTCACGGTATGTCTTAAGTGGTGTTTCTATAATGTCAACCACTCTTAATCCGGAAATAATTTCTTTTAGCCACATTGTCCGCTCCATTGCCTCATTATAAGCTAGAAGGTTCAGTGTACATTGTCGATGATGCAACAACTAACCATTCGTAGCTCTTTTCTGTATCATGCCTCCTTTTGCTAAAGTAAGCACATATCCAGACATGGATTTCATGGTGTCTCTACACCGTGTCCAGTCCGTATCTTTACAGCCGAAAAATCTTCTAGGGCATTTGTCTTTCTGTAAATCATCATGAGGTCTTTTGTCCCTTGCGACAATTGCAAGGTTTTTCAGTTATCTAGCCGAGTGTCTCGGTCATAAATGCTAAGTCAAGGCGAGTGCATAATCGAGCACATATTTTTCCTCCTATCGTTGAGGCATATGGTATTAATTCCATCTAATTAATCTCATTTCTTTCTTGTGTCACTTTCATCTAATCTATCTCATCTCATGTTACTGTGACACTTTCATCTGATCTATCGCCCTTGACTATTGGAGCAGACACTGCATTACAGACTTGCATTCTATGTCTATTCAAGACATTTCCTGGTATGCTCTTGTTTCTATCTCTTTGGATTTCAATCCTCGGGACATAGGGTGCCAATCCCACATATTTCATATCATGATTTGAGGACAAGAAAGTTTGTTTTTCTTTAGCTAGTAAATGCTCATCATCGCTAGTTAGTAGAACATCATCTACTTATAGTATTAGGAAGTTACACCTCCTATTCTTTAATCTTTGCATAAATGCAATGCAATTGTCCTCCTCTTTCAATATCAAAGTTTCTTATAGTTTCATCCAAACTTTAGGTATTAACACCTAGAAATTTGCATCAACCCATAAATGGATCTGTTTAGGTGGCAACCCATCTTTATCTTTTCTTTCATGACAAAACCCTTAGGTTGAGCCATATAAAGGTTTTTGTTTCAGCTCTCCATTCTGAGTGCTACCTTTACATCTATTTGATCTAATTTCGAACCAAAATAAACAGCTAGTGCCCTAATGATTCTAAAAGGAGTCTTTCGGTGGAAACAACCATGGTTTCACCATAGTCAAATTCTTGTTATTCTTGTTTCTCGAAGCCTGTTGTCACAAGACTCTCAATTTCCTTTGGAGCATCTTTTAGTTTTGTAGACAAAAAAAAAAGAATGCCTACTGTCTTAGCTCCTCTAGGAATTTCTTCTGAGTCCCATATTAAAATTCAAACTCATATATCTATTTTCTTTTCTATGGTGTCAAGCCATTATAAGAGTTGGGATTCTTATGTCTTTCTCATACCAAGAGATATCTCCCTCCAAGGGTATATCTTCACTGAGATATGTGTCATAGTCATCAGGGATTTCTAAATTTCTGTGACCTTCTCACAAGAAGATCTCATTCTATCAGTATTGGCTGCTCTGGTGGTGGATCATCCGCAATAGACTTTTGTTCCAGCTCTTTAACCTCCACCATAGTAAAAACCAGAGGCTCAGATAGTGTATGAGTCAAAAGTTTTCGATCTATTCATCGTCATGCTAGACGAGCCAACATCCATCGCAGGGGTCACAACATCAGTCATCTGACCTGAAGGTGCAACCTCAGCAGGTATCGAGATATAGGGTTCGTCAACCATTGGAAATGGGATATACATCCTCTAGTCCTCAAGGTTTGTTTCTCAAATACCGTGCTCCCCCTGATCATATCATTTTTTCGAAACGCTATGTGTCTCATTTCAGTATATTCAAAAGTCTTATCTTGACAGTGAATACTGAAACACTTCGATCCTTCAAGATAGCCAATGGAATGGCATCTTACTGTCTTCTCACATAATCTTCCTTGAGCAGGATTGAACCGTCTTAGCCTCAGCTAAATAGCCTCAAAAAACTGCAAATAGTTATCATGGGCTTTCTCTTTATCTCTGTCGAAACTGAAGTACTGATGTACTAGAAATTTGAACAGTTATATGAATGGTGGCTTTGAATACCTCCATCCACAAGTTTGCCCAGTGTGATATACTAGGGATCTGTTATTCTCTAGAACTTCTTAATAAGTCGTGAGGCAACCGTAGTACTCCCCCACAATCAGTCATCATCTCCTTAGTCTTTAAGTCATACTGACTGTCTATCTCAGTTTCAAATAGTATACTCTGTATCTTAAGGGGCTTCAGTAGACGTAGTCCATTGTCTTTTCTGTGGAAGACCACAAGAATCTTTATGAGTTATTTCTGTTACTTTCACGCTACGTTTCACATTTCTCTTAATCTATTGTAAACAACATTCTTTCATGCAACATGAACGCAATAACCAATCTTTGGAATATGTTCGATGGAGGAGAATTTTGTCTGTTATTATAAACTTTCTATACTCTCCCCCTCGAAATGTGGCCTAAACAATAGAGCCATAATTTCGATGAAAGTTTCTCGATCATATCCCTTCCTTTGCCATTCGGTCAGAAACAGATGTCTCCTTCTCATTTTCAACTTCGCACTTCAAAAGGCAAAGACAGTCAGTCTCGTCACACAGCGAGACTCATATTCTTCGAATTCATTTATCTTATTCTCGTCACATGGGAAAATCATATAAATCATGTCTCATCAGAAGCCAATGCTCAGTTCTCAGTATCGCATAGAATAATGCACTCATGATTCCCAAATTGCAATGATTTTTTTTAATTAATCAAGTCTCTCCGCAAGGAAGAAAAAACATTTCTCAAATACAATAGGCCATCATCAAAATAAAAAAAAATTCATGGCCTTTGACATCATTCTTTTGCATTAGCAAAAATTCAATTCTTGTCACTGCTCATGGCAGTATCTTCTCTTCACATAATCCCGTTAAGATCTGGGCAATTTCTTTAAGTGCCCTTTCTTCTTGCAATATATGCAAGTATATATGGGAACTGGGAAGTATATCATCTTTATCTCATTCTCTATCTTGGAGCTGTCATTCTGTAGAGCAAGCTCTAGTTCTCTTAGAGCGGTCACCACATTTTCTTTGTCATGCCAATTGGAGTGAACACTCTCGTTTGGCGATTCGATCCTCAAATCTCTGATAACCATGTTATCATTCGAGCCTTCAGGGAAAAAACAAAATATATCATTAGTCAAAATAGACTCAAAAACTTTCTCTGAAGATAAGTATCTGGCATGAACTAGACTTAACGTTGGTTAAGAATAAAACATGCTCAGAATCCCTCCTCAAGTTTCGGATCAAGTATCTTGCACGAATTAAAATTAACGTTGGTCAAAATTAAAACATGCTCCCAAAACAATTCTTTATTCGATATTCTAAATTCACCGTTGGGCAAAAGTAGAGGTAAATCAGGTCATAATCATGGATCATCATCAAATCATAGTTTATCATCAAAATTAACATTGGTTAATATTAATGACAACTCCATATAAATCAATCAACAAGTATTTCTCTAATAATTATCCACGTTGGTTTCAAATTACTATATAGAAAACATGGTAATATCATCATCTACGCCGCTGGAAGCATAATTGGAATTATTTATTTTGCTCCAAATAAATAAATCTTTTCTCATTTTCTGAATACGCGTATAACCAAATCACATGCATAAAACAATTCTTGAAAAACAGGGGAAAAACAAAACCCTTTTGCGCACTGTTCATGGCCGAATATGGCCCAAAGCCGGCCCATCGGCCCTCTGGTGGGGAAACGCGAGCGAGGCCACAGACAACAGCCACTTGCCGCGCAAGTGGCCCAGCCCGCCTGGCCGCGCGCTGCTCCCCCCTCCTCCGCGCCGATCTGAGCCGTCCAAAGCCATCCGACGGTCATCATCGTTTCTTCCACGATATAAATACCGGAAAATTCGGAGGGGGCCAAAACCCTAATTCATTTCTGCTCTCCCGGCCGCAGCTTCTCTGCCCATCTCTCTGCTCGCAACGGCGCTGACGAGCGTCGCGGCGGCCCGAGTGCGCCAGCAGCGCAGGCGGCACTAGCGGCGCGGCCGGCACCATCGGCAAGCCAGTGAGCGGCAGCATCGCCGCTCCTCTTCTTCTCTCGTCTCGCTCGCGCACGGCTCCAGTGAAGAAGCGGCGACGGCGAGTGGCGGTGCCGCCCACGGCCCCTCGCCAGTGCACGCATTCACCCGCGGTTGTGCACGGCGCCATCGAGTAGCCCGTGGCGGTGCCCTGGGCCGTGCCCGCTCGCACGCAGAGTGACATCCGGCGGCGGCAGGCCGCCTCTCTCCTTGGCCGCCATCGCCGGCGAACACAAGGTAAGTTCTCTGGACTTATCATTCGTGCTGTTTGAGGTTGGCTAGGGCTAGGATTTTGAATCCGTCCCCATTTCTTGTCTCTTTTCTTGAATCCAAGCCAAAAGGCTCGAGATCCGGTTGATTTCACGTCTAATCTTCTTGACCCGAAGGTCAAAACTCCGCTAGGGTTAGGGTTTGGGCACAAACTCAAGGCTCTGATACCAATTGTTAGTTTCGTTGTGCGCCGATCTAGTGCCCGAGACCATGACCACTAGGGTTCTTGAGTGGAGTGTGTAGATTGAGAGAGTTCGGGTGGATCTCGTGATCTAGAGAAGGGAGAAGGAGAGAGTCGCGAGTACCTTCAGGATCGGAGAAGAGCTCGACCGGTGCGCGTAGGCAACGGGGTTTCCCATGGCGCCGGTGAGGGAAGGAAGGCGTCACGAGCACGGCAGTGGCGTTTCCCTCCACTCTCGCACCAAGGAGATCGGGTCCTGTGTGTGGTCGCGAGCAGAGCAGCGAACGTTGGTTCGCGTGCCACTCGTGGCTCATCTTTTATAGCGGTGCGGGGTGGAAGGGGGCCACAACCTCAAGGGGTTTTTGGGCCTCCGATCAAGGCCTTAGTTCTGGATCTGGGCCCAGTTGGGACGTCTCCCTTCCAAGCCCGAGATCAATCTAACAGTAGCAGCCCACGGACACGGTCGGCGGCACTTGCACACACCCTCGCCAGGCGGCGGTCGATGGCGCCCGCCCACGCATGGTCCCTAGTGGTGCTCGATGTCCATGGCGCGCGGTCCCGGGTGGCGCCCGACGCCCGCGCGTGTGGCCCCTGGCAGCGCCCGACGCCCGTGGTTCACGGAAGGGAGCAGAGACGATGGAGAGAAAGGTCGTGGATGACCTCGCCGTCACCATCATTAGAGTCCGAGCCGGCCTCCGGCGTCCTCCTCCAGCGACGGCGAGGGGAGAGGCAAGGTGGGGGTGTGGGTGGCGACAGAGGTGGCGGCGGCTAGGGTTTCTCTTCTAGGGGAGGGCAGCGTACAATGAGAAGCGTCCCTTTTGCTGGTTCAGGTATGGTGGTGGTAAAGGTTTGGCTTATGTCCAGGGAGGCAGGTTCTGCTCCAATGGTCATGGATCTGAGCAAAACTTTGGTGGTCGTGGTTCCTAGCGTGGGAGAAGTCGTAATGAAAATTTTCAGTCACGGCAAGGAACCAACCTGTCCAGTGATACCCACAGGAATTTTCAGAGTCAACCAAGAAACAACAACTTCACTTGGGTACCTAAGCATGTGCTGAATATATCAAAGGAAGGACATAGCTCTGGAAATACCTCTCACGAAAGTAGTATACTGCACACCAACATGGCTATTGGTCAGGGCGGGGAAGCTAATGTCATTGCATTGCTACCAGCTCTGATAAACAGGTGTTGGGTCAGGATATAGGTACGGTTAATGATATGGAGATAGATGGTTCTGTTAGTGGCTCAACTGTAGCAGGCAATGTGAGATGTGCACAACGTGGCCATATATATGGCAGCAGCTTGTTGGACCGTTTTGCACTTTGTAATCTGTGATAATTATGACCATGTAGACAACAATTGCCCAGTTCTCAAGCAACCAACGCTTGGATCGAATGGTTCGGATCACATCCAATCTCACCTCTCTCTCCACCCTATCTTCTTCTACAACGCCCGACTCGTCCCACTCCTCGAACGCACAACCCCACTCCACTCCCCCCTCCCCCCTGCGCCGCCTCCCCCCAGCTCCGACGTTGTCACTGCCGCCTCAGTTGCCGCCCGCCACCACCACAACGCTAATCGGACGATGCCGGATACACCCGTCCCTGCCCCACCCAACCGCTGTCCTCCACCCTCGCGGCAGGCAGTGCCCCCGTTGCCTTGTCGTCCCGTCCGCCGGCTGACGCCGTCGTCAGGCCGCTCGTCTCCCCAGCCACCCCTTCTAAGTCTGGAGATCACAAATGACACCCCCCCTCCACCCTTGAAACCCCGCCCCTAACTCCAAACTCTAACCTCATCGGAGTTGGGGAAGAAGCCTGAGGTGGTGTTCTTTGATTGGTTGAAAATTTTCAGGTGCTTAATCCCCTAAAACAATCTGTTGTTGTATATGTAGCTTTCCTCTTAAATTATCTTAAAACTATATATTCGAAACCTAGATGCTTGACGTCTTTTTAGCCATTACATGGCTGACATCTTCGTCCCAGTAATTAAATTATTTTAAAGCATATTAAATAGACATGCAATTTGAGTGATCGCTAAATGGGGATGGCCGACTATTTAGCGTTTACCGTTTAGGCTAATATATACACCCTATTACTTGGCAGGGAAGCTAGTAGTTTGAAGTTTCAGAGCACGTATCCCATTTTTTTTCAAAATTTTCCCTAGCACATCATGTTATTCCACCTGCAGGAGTCAGAAACAAGGCCAACATTTTGTTTTCCTTTTGGAAACGACTAGCATGGTTGAATTTACCACGGAAATAAGGAAAACAAAAGGTAGCTGAACGATTATAATTACTGCCAATATTTTTCCAAAGGAAAATCTTCTGTCGCATACTCGCATGTGGGTTGCGGGGTCTATATCTATTTCAATATCGAACAAGCTGGCCCTTTGCCACACTGTGACCTATGAAATTGCAAAACAACACTGCGTACCTGCGTCCGTACCCAATTTGATTAAGACATGATTAAGAAAAAGGCGAAAAAAACGCAGCGATGGCGTGCTTGTACATATGGCGCTATTAGCCTATTATATACAATAATGCACACCGATTAAGCAGAAGCAAATCAAAGAAAGCGGGAAACCTCAAGTTAGGTGCCGCGCGTAGTAGCCAACTCCACCAAGCAAAGATCATCGTCGCCGATCGATGCCTGGTAGCATAGCCAGCCGGTGGCGCGAGCTCCATGGCAAGGACTCGTGGGCGGGCCTCTTGGACCCGCTGGACCTCGACCTCCGCAGGTCCATCATCTCCTACGGCGAGCTCGCACAGGCCACCGCCGACGCGTTCAACCGGGAGAAGCGCTCGCCGCACGCCGGCGCGTGCATGTACGGCCGCTCCGACCTGCGGGCCGGCGCGGGCGTGTCGGACGCCAACGCCACCAACTACGCCGTCACCAAGTTCGTGTACGCCACGTCGGCGCTGCCGTTGCCCGAGGCGTTCCTGCTGCTGCCGCCGGCGGCGGCTCGGGACGCGTGGTGCCGCGAGTCCAACTGGATGGGCTACGTCGCGGTGGCCACCGACGAGGGCGCGGCCAGGCTCGGGAGACGCGACGTCGTGGTGGCGTGGCGCGGGACGGTCAGGAGCCTGGAGTGGGTCGACGACCTGGACTTCACGCCGGTGTCCGCCGCGCCGGTGCTCGGCTCCGCCGCGGCGGCGCACCCGCTCGCCATGGTGCACAGGGGGTTCCTGTCTGTGTACATGTCCAGGAACGCGAACTCCAAATTCAACAAATCTAGCGCCAGAGACCAGGCAAGACGATATCTTATCAATATTATTCCTACAATCATAGTACTGAATTTTAGAAAAAAATGGATCCGGATCTTTCTTGAAATAATAGGAACGGATTAATTAGTAAGGCATGCAGTTCGATGAAAATGCTGCAGTACTTTGATCTGCGATTCTGCATGCAGCGAGCAGGCGTGTTTGAATAAAAGGGCTAAAGATTAATCACCAAAGTTTAGTCCATTTATATCAAACAGAATAATTTATGAATGGACTAACCCTTAGACGAACCATTGGTCCATTAATCTAAAAAGTGAGCTAAAGTGGTATAATGTCAATTTATAGTGTAATTAATAGATTAACTAACTATTAGCCTATACTATTCAAACATTCATGGCTAATGGTCAATGAACTAAATTTTAATCAGTTAAACTTTAGTTATAATTAAACTTTAGGTCCAATATATTTAAAGAAGCCCTATCGATCATTGTGTTTGACATATTAAAAAATGTCCAAATATCTTTACCCGGTCATCGTCGTCGTATTTCGATAGAATTTAAATTCAAAACTAAAGACATAAGACATGCTACCTCTGGATTCAATTATTTATTACTGGAGTTCAGTTTTGAACGTAACTAAGAAGTGACAAATAAAAGAACGGAAGGAGTATATGCTGCAAGCTCTAACTTAAACAATACCTATGTGGAAATGGGGCTAGAGTGCCAGACTAATATAGTAGGTTTTTTTTCCCTGCAAAGCACAATATCGACGTACATTGGTGTAAACACGCACTGCAATGTTACATTTCTCTTTGTGGATATATATCCCTTCAGTTTAAAATGAAACCGACTTTTCACCGATCATCAATTACTGTTTCTAGAATGTTATTGTCGTAGTCGAAATTGATGTGGAACAGCTCTAGTGATTGATAACTGGTTGCGCTTCTTTCTTCTCCCCTACGCCTAGAATGTTCTTTCCCTGAATCTCCACTCTCCCGTGTTCGATGAATCGATGTACAGAACTGTTAATTTGGGTTCATGGTTACTGGGGATTTAATTTGGGCTTTACAGAGAAGCCAAGGGAGGAGAGTTGGCCCTTTCAAAATAAAAATTAAGCAAGGCAGTGACCAAGAAATTGTATACGACTATTTTATTAATTAGCGCTCCATCTCATTGTAAAATTACTATAATTCCGTTCAATTGGCGCTGGTCAACTAACTATATCCAGACGGCTGTCAAAATAAATCGAAACAACTTACGATTTGGTTTCTAACAACTGCTTAGCCATTGGTTTAACAGGGAAAGCAGCAGCCAAATTGGCACATCTGATTCGACAATCCAAAGGGATTACCATGAGTTGTTGCCCTGAATTCTGCAGCAGACCTTGTATACCGTTGGCAATCGATCCCAAACCAGCGTTTCGTTGATTATATTTGTTCAATGATTGGACCTTGAACTGATTAATATAATGTTCATTATTTATGTGCCCACTTGGATAGTTGTTGGGTTGATGAAAGTGGTACTATATAAATAAGTTAATTGCAAAATAATATAGTAATTAGCAACTAGAAGAAATAAGGACTAAAACCACGGCTACTTGCGCGGTTTTGAAATAAGGAAAATTTTAAAGTGATAGTTGAAGAACATGATCAGCTACTAAATCAGTTTATTTGGGCGTATTACCATAATAAAACACATTACTAGTTCAATAACCGAATATGTAATTTGAGAGTTTATGAACAGGACCATGATAAGAATGTGAGACAAAGTTGCTGGTGAAATCTTACTAATTAACTGGCTCAACGTTAATCTTACAATGATAAACTTATCCAGTAACCTCTAACAATAAAAATCACCAGATCTATTTTTAAAATTACCATCCTACCATTATAAAATATAGTTTAAAATAAGATTGTAAATCTGCGCTTAAATTACCTAAATATGTCGGTATGAAAGATTATTTAAATAACCCCTAAATTGTAACTTAGTTTAACACCTATGCCATTATAAAATTAAAGATAAGTTAATGCAATATCGTAAACTTTAATCTAAAATTCTCACATATTGTTTTATAATAGCTAAACTATGAAAAAATATATTTTATGTCCTAATATAAAGATCAATAAATTTCATACAAATTATGTTGCCTCTATTTTCGTCGGTCTGTGCACGAAAAGGTTGATGAATAATGCTTGACGTTTGAGGTTAAAAAATTATATATAGCCAATATTACCTTCCGTTCATCCCATAATGAGTGGTGATTTAGCATTTGAAAATTTTCCATAAAAGTGTCAATTTGGCTATTTTTTATAAGTTATTTAATTTCTGTATGGTGCCATGCAATACATCAAAACTAGTGGAAATTGAAGAGTACATGCGTTAATTAATGTTAGCACTAGTGGGGTGAGCTCTAAAAAGCTAGATCCATACTCTTCGTAGCACAGTCAGTATATAACAACCCACGTGGTACACAGGTTCTTGAGGAGTTGAGGAGGCTGATGGAGCTATACAAGGACGAAGTGACCAGCATCACCATCACCGGCCACAGCCTGGGCGCGTCGCTCGCCACCCTGAACGCCGTGGACATAGCCTCCAACCGCCTGAACGCACCCAGCAAGTCGTCGCAGCCGCCGTGCCCGGTGACGGCGATCGTGTTCGCGAGCCCGCACGTCGGGAACGTCGCCTTCAAGGCGGCCTGCTTCCGCTCGTTCCATGACCTTAGGGCGCTCCACGTGAGGAACGCCGGCGACGTCGTCCCCACGTACCCGCCCATCGGGTACGTCGACGTCGCCGTGCCGCTGCCCATCACCACGGCCCGGTCGCCGTACCTGCGCCGCCCGGGCACGGTGCAGACGCTCCACAACCTCGAGTGCTACCTCCACGGCGTGGCCGGCGAGCAGGGCCGCGCCGGCGGGTTCAAGCTGGAGGTGGACCGAGACGTGGCGCTGGTGAACAAGCGCGTCGACGCGCTAAAGGACGAGTTCCCGGTGCCGGCGGAGTGGTGGGTGGCTCAGCACAAGGCCATGGTCAGGGGCGCCGACGGCCACTGGACGCTCCAAGATTTCAAGCAGGTCTAGTTACTGCTGGGTCCGACCCGCTCACGGTCACGGACGAGCACCCGGTGCTGCCGGAGAGCTTAGCCTGATGGTAATCAAGCCAAGCAGGCTAAGCTCGTGGCCTCAGCCCTTCAGCCATTCTCCTCCGATGTATTTTTGTCTGGGCTTAATAATAGGCCGTCGGCCCATCTTCCTCATGCACTTGTCATTTTTCTTTACTTTTTCTTTACAAAAAAATAATAAACTTCTGATCTAAAAATTTTGGTCAATCTCTGAAAATAAAAGGAAGATATAGCTACAAATTGGTTGTTATAGTGGTATGGAAACTAAATGTGTTCATCAGGTAGTAACAAAAATGTAAAATCAGCTAATAACGGTCCTGCGTGTGGGTAAAGAGTAAGGATTTCCCATAATAGCACATCATTATTATGAAATACACCCAATCAATACAATTTTGATTTATAATACAATCATGCCATTAAAAGTTATGTCTACATACAAAAAAAATAGTGCCTCAACAATACATATTGGTGGCACATGAATAGATTAAAATTTTAAAAAAACTCGTGCATTGTATAAATAAATCTAGAACAAAAATCCCCTTCCATGGTGAAATCAATACAAGGCTCAATAAAGACATGAAACTGAGGTTAGAAAGATGAAGGAATCTATTTCTCCTACTAGACTGAAGAAACTTCGGCAAAAAAAAAACGTAGGATGCCTGCCTCCCATAGTGCAGCCGTGTAGGCATGCGCTTTTGACCGGTGAATGCACCCACCAATATGTCATATGTGCAAGTGCATGTACTGTTTGATAAAAACACACCTATTCGTGTATGTACGGTTTCGTCTTCGCTAAATAGAATATTATAAATACCTATAGTTACTAGTTAAGTTAAATGACCTCATTAGGCCTTGATATTATAACAATGTAGTACATAAACCAATTCCAAAATGATATTTTTTTGCTTTCTTAATTAACATTGTGAATGCGTGCAGTATATGTGCCTACGCCGTACACGAGGGGGTACTACTATACATCCGGGTGGGCACACTGTGCAGCAGCATTAGACTATCTCTAATAGGATGTGGACAAATAGGCTGCCTATAGTATAAATCGATACTGTAACGCAACTATAGATAAAGAGGGTGTTAGTCATAACAGTGGATAGGAGCAGTACATTTAGCCAATCGGTTTGGGAGACGGTCTAAATCCATACATTCCGGTAGCTAGTGTGTGGACCTACATAGTACTGTACGGTTGGTGGAGCTGATCGAATATCAACCATCCATTTTTAAATCCCTTAGCTCTGGCCTGTTACACTGCTAGCTAGTTATTCCACTGATAAATAGTAAAATATATATAAAAAAGTATGGTACGCCAATATATGACACAAATAATGAGCGTGCGTGTGTACATCATAGTGGTCAGCGTTTACTGAGTCAACGTTCTAAAGCGACGCCGTAGGCACCTAGTTGCAAAACGACGGGCGCATTGCATTATTGGGTGCGCCGATGAGCGGCGGAAAACAAGGCAACAGGTTGCCGTACGTGTTGTGGCATTTTTTTTATTTTCAAAATGATTTGCGTGCGTATATACATACGTTGAACGAATTGAAATAGCATGTCTTTCAAATTTTAAAGCTAGACAAGTTCCAATGTCAAACCAAAGCGTCTTGCATGCCTCCGTTTTATTATTATATATATACTCCGCACGTATTGATGAGTCCAAATATGGAGTAGATATATTGTGCGTGCGTACTACGTACAACCACAACATTTTTCGTTTGGCAAAACTGCACACTTGTTTTGGCAGTACGTACTCCGCCTCCAAGCAAGCAAGCAAGCTAGCTAATATAAGCTAGTGGTGGTGGACGATGACTTTCTGGTACTCGTCGGCGTGGGAGTCGGCGTCGCCGGCGCCGGTGACGGGGAAGAAGAAGGGGTAGGTCTCGTACCGCGCCATGCAGCTGCTGTAGAGCACGCGGCATCCCCTCCGGAAGCGGCAGTAGTCGGGCAGCTGGGCGACGGCCTGCGCGACGCAGAGGCCGCAGTCGGCGGCGGTGATGTCCTTGGTGCACCACCCGAGGCCGTAGATCGTCGTCCCGCCGCCGAACTTCTCCGTCTCCCTCGCGAGCCCCGCGTTGGCGGGCTCCCCGGCGTCGCGGGCCACGCGCGCCATGAGGCCGCGCTCGGCGACGTCGAACGCGGCGGGGTCGGAGGCGTTCATGGTGTTGATGAGGATGATCGCGTAGCCGGTGTCGGGGAGGCCCAGGAAGTCGGCGCCGTCGTAGCGCAGGAAGCAGTAGTCGTACCAGACGCGCGCGTCCGCCTGGCCCCGGCAGGTGGACGCCGCCGTCTTGGCCGCCGCGGAGATGCAGAGCGCGCAGTCGGAGGCAGGGATGTCGCCGCGGCACTGCGCCAGGCCCCAGATCGCGGAGCCCCCGCCGCCCGCCGTCGCCGTCGCGTAGTAGGACGCCGAGGCGCGCGGGACCAGCGCCGCCAGCACCTGGTTGATGCTCGCCTGCGTCGCCGGGCTCGTGAAGTTGCTCGCGCAGTACGTGCCCACGGGGTCCACGGCCAAGCTCTGCTGCAGCGGAGCCGCCGCCGCCGCGGCGAGCAGCAGTACAGCAAGCACCGGCGACGCCATTGTTCCCGTGTGGCTATGTAATGTTATGTTAGTTGCTGGGCTGTTTGCTTGCATGCATATATAGGCCGGCCGGCGTCACGGGTGTGCGTGCGTTGATAAACGATAGCAATGGAGATGAGTCAGATGAGATGAGAGCGATTGGCGCCAAGACATACGCACACAGGCAGGCAGGCAGAGAGTTTGGTTGACCGGATGTATGGCTGCCGCGGTGCAAGCAGAAAATGGGCATACGATGGAGACGGTACGTAGTAGTGGCTTAGTCTTTGCGCAGCGCAGGGCAACGCCGCGCCGTATGGAGACACACACTTGGGCCCCCTTGGTTGATTTGAAAATGGTTCCGGCTGTGGTTTTTTCAATTTTTTGACTCTTTTGATTGAGCAGGAGCTCTTGTGAAAAATCGTTTGACAAAATGTCTCTTTCTGCTATTTGCGAGAAAAAAACCAGAAAAAACTATTTTTTTTCGCTCCGATAGGGCTCCCGTTCCTCTGAAGCTTCTTCTAGAAGCCATTTTTTTATTTTGTTTAGGTACAGTTTCACCGTGAGTCGGAATCGGAACCGCTCCAAAAACCCTACCAGAAGGGGCCTTGATATTGTCAGCTAACTCTAGTCCTTCTAGAGCAGGAAGACGAGTCGCCTGCCCTGCCCTGCCCAGCCAATCACGTTAGGACGGAGCTAGCATGCAGCAGCGGAATTATTGACGCACTGGACGACTCTTCTTCTCTCAGCTAAATAAGAGCAAATATAATAAAGCTGATTAGGCGGTTCCAAACAGTTTTACGTTATCAAAATCTTAGGTGGCAGCGTGGAAACACAAGAGAGGGAAAAAAAACGGGTGCTTTATCAGAAGCTCGGCTCCAGTGCAGACTTCGAGGAGAAAGAAGCCTACTTGCAGCCCGCTGCAGGAATTAAGGCTGGTTCTTTCTTTCTCTAACCAATCCAATTGATTTCTCTCTCCGAACATTAAATACTTTCAGTTTTAATTTAATCAACATAAAATCATCTAAGAGTAAACTTACTATATGTATTGGTTTTATTGTTGACTTTCGATAATGTGGCAAGAGTATGAAGTCTTCAGTTGGTTTTTTTTCTATTAACCTTGCTCTAAGAGCTCAGTCCAAGAAGCCGTCTGCTTGCTCATTGACAATTTCTGTATAGTATTGTTATATGCATCATCAATATATGATGAGTTAATGTCTTTGGCGCCGTACCCTTTCTTCCTCTGAATGAACACGCATTGCATGCAAATCAAAGTTTCAGTCCATATAGTCTCATAAACAAGCTAAGCTTGTGGACACGCACTTGACACGCTCAAACTGAGGTCCATCAAAATTGCATAAGCAAGCTTAAGGTGCAGTCTTTTGATCTTTCTACAGATGATGGACACATGGAGAAGGTGCTACTCTGAGGAGTGCTACTCTGAGGAGGTACGACCATGCATATGTGTAATCCTTTGATCATCATGAAAGTGTGATGTTTTGTTCATAAATATACCACGCGGTTCACTCTTTTTCACAGTTTTTGTCATTCGTCTTAGTTCAGAAAACTTCATAAGTTATTTTATTTTGTTGTGATTAGTTTTATCAATAAAGACCCCTGCCTATCTAACTAATTATTAAGCATGATGTAAGTAAGCATACATGGCATATAATTTTAGACTAGCTAAATTTCTTTGTGAAATTAAGACTTATTTGTATACACCTAACTAATTATAAGCGCTACATTAAATTCTGAAAATAGTTGATTTGCAACCATATATATCAGAATAACGAATCCGTTAATAAATGTACAATCTATTAGCACTTACTTACTTGGACGCAGCTAGTGCTAACGAGTAACAAGTAATATCTAGCGGTTAATTTTTATCTCATCCAATCCAAGTATGTCGCCTAACTAAATTAGAGTCGGTGCAGCTTTTGTTGACCATGACCACCAAGTTAAGACTACGCTACACAACAGTCTGGTTTGAGGTTGACACAGCGGGCAAATACGAGCGGAATCATAAATGTCAGGTCTGACCAATGCAGTGCATGCAGCGTCGTCACTGGTCAACGCCTTGTTTCTGGAAGCACACGCCGTGCCGACGTGGAAGCGACACATGCCTATATTATTTGTGGGCCAAAACTTTTAAAACAGAAATACTTACTCTGTATGTATATGGTTGAATACCTGGCTAGAAGTCCACTTTATTTATTTCCTCCGTTCCAATTCATGGATCGTTTAATTTTTCTAACACTAAGTTGTTGACAAAATTCATAATAATTATTATTTTCATTGTGGCTAGAGCATATAATATACTTTAATTATAAGTCAAATTATTTTAGATTTTTTAGCAAATATTTTAAATAAATCGAGTTGGTTAAATTTGATGTAAAAAATGAAGTGATGTATAATTTGGGACGGAATGGGCAGTATATATATGAAAGCGATGCATCCAGCCGCCACCCGGGGAGGTGGAGGCATCAATTATTTCGGTCAGTTATGTATGTCTTTGCTGCGTGACGATGACTAATCGGCCTGGCACTCTACTCCCTGTCGCCTCCATCCCTACAGGGGTGTATTTAGAAAAAGCTTTGCGCAATGAGATTTTTAAGTTTTTTCAGCTTTGGAAAAGTGGAAAACCGGATTATTTTCCATTTCTAAAAGAAATGCAGCTTTTAAGTGAAAATATGCAAGCCGACCGGCCGGCCGCATTATTAGTCAGATTTAATTATGACATCCTGTCTACGGATAATTAAGTGGCATTTCATATTTTTCATATTACCTAAAAATTTAATGCAAACTACCTTTGTGCGGTTTTGACTATGTATACATGTTTTCCTTTTAGTGTTTTGCACCCCCCCCCCCCAAATAAGCCATCATATTTCATCTCATAGCCTCTGTTTTCACAAATTTATGGTTCTAAAAACTTTAATCTTCGTATTATTTAAACAAATTATTCAAACATATGAAAATATAAAATCTACTCAAATTACATTTATTAATAAATCAAATGGTAACAAAATAAGTATAAGCAAATAAGTAATAACCTATGTTTTTTTGTAGTAAGACGAATAACTAAAGTTTTTTTAAAAGGTGAAATGCATGCGTCATACATTGTAGGGGGGGGGGGGGTTGTATTACGGTTAAATAGCATCGGCGAGGCAGCATATACGACAGGAGAGGGGGAATTGATAAGCATATTCAGATCAGACTAATAATTAGAGAAGTGCACATATGACAAGCAAGTACTTAGTGACACTGACGCCGTAGTTCAAAGTGTGCAAGAGATGGAGCATGCAAGGACGTGGTCGTTATATATGCCCGCGTGCCTTACAAGCTGAATGGATATATGCAGAGAAACATGCATGCCCCGGGGCCGGGGCGGTGAGGGGGAGCCACGGCGTGCGCTCGCTCGTCGATGTCTAAACGGATGGCACGGCACGGTGGATATAGTCCGTATGGACATCTATATTGTCCTGCCCATTCAAGAACAGTCTTCGTTTCTTCATGGGGGTGCAGAAAACACGTATCTGAATCTTCCCCTACTCCCCCTCCCCAGCAGTGATACATTACGCATAGAAATTAGAAACCACGTCGATCAGCATTAATGGCTGACCAGCACTACCTGCCCTTGCCGCCGTAGATCTCTGTTTGGCGACCAGCGTCGTGCGCAGCTCGCTCTGCCTGCCGCGTCGTCGCGGCTGACACAATGGACCAGTTAATACCATGAGACATCAGTCGGCCTGTAAATATTTTCAGGGGCTACCATCCGACTCGACTCCTAGGAGCAGCTGACACTACGGATTGCCCTTGGAAATCAATAGTACGTAAGTTTTTATGGCAAGACAGCGGTCTACTATGTTGACAGCTTTTTTTTTTTTTTTTGGTGTTCCATCGATGCTAAACCGCCGCCGCAATAATAAGCCCAGTAAACTATTGGGCCAGCATAGAGCTCAAGGCTCGGCCCTATTAAAGCCCAATATAGGCACTACCAGCGAAAAAAAAAGCGCGTGCAGCAGCGGTGCGCCGGTGCCCCGCCTCGCCCGCCGGCGATTCGTCGCCGATCACGGATCACCATCGGCGCAGGTCTCAGATCTCCAGCTTCTGCTCCGCCCGCAAGTACGTAACTCCCCCCTCTCCTCGCATCCTCCTCCTCCTCGTCTGTAACCCGTCCTCCTCGCTCCCCTGGTGTGTGGTGTCCATCCGCCTACCTCAGCGCCCCGCCTGTCGCCGTATCGGCGTTTTCCTATTGATTGGGTCGTTCTTGCGGCTGCTCGTTCGCTGCCTCCGTGTTCATCCCCACGCACCTGAGGCTCCACAATGTGGAACGCTTGCAAGGACAATGTTGTAGACTGAACATTGCTGCCATGTGAGTACTGGACCAGTTGTTTCTGCTCTGTGGTCATTTTTCTCTGAATTTCGGCTGTGCGAAAACGATCCTGGTCCTTTAGTTGATACCAATTCTTTGGTTGCGGTCCAATGTGGTTTGGTGTGCTGGTTAGTGCATGAAACTCAGTACATGCAGTGCAGCAGTGAAAGTTCTTACGCGTGGGCTCTCTTTTTTCAGATGCCACCTGAGTTGGTCATCTCTGATCTTCATTTATCATCATTTACAGAAACGAATTAATTCAAAGATGCTGCCTCATCATTCATATTCAAGGATGATTGATGTCCCAAATTGACAAATCAAGGTCACTGTAAAAAGGAAAGGGATTCTACTGTTGGTTTATGTGTGTCGGTAGGTCAGGAGCAGGACATGATGGATGTGAACTCTTGATCCTCCTGTTTGGAAGTTTCGCGCATCACATAGTTTTGCTTAAATTTCCCCGACCGTAATGACATGACTCATTGAGCAATGATGGGCCCACTAGGTAAGGGTACAAGAGCCCACATGGGCCGTGTGCTTGGTGTGCCGTGCCCAGGCCGGTATCTGGTGGCCCATGCCAAGCTGGCCCTAGGCCATCCACTTGGACATCTATAGACTATAGGGAAGAGAAAATAGACCATGATATATGTGTGTATGTGTTTGTGTGTGTCTTTCTCTTATTAAAGTAGCAAGGCCAGCTCAATGTAGATTAAAGCATCATTTGGTTCACCCAAACTACTCGTTAGGTCTAACCAAAAAATAACTAATAAATAATAATTAACTAACTAGACATGTTTAGATACCTCAATGATAAGGAAAAGTCTATATAACCCTACTTTACCTCTCCACCTTTACAACTGATTTTCAATACGCTAAACTTTGCAAAACCGGATTAATAACCCTCTATATGGTTTTGATGGGCGTTTTCTATGACATGGCATGCCACCGTGCTAGCTCAGTGACCACGTGGCTCATAACTAATTTTTAGTTAGGGTGTAGGCTAAAAGTTATATGCCAATTAGTTGGGTTGTTTGAATATCCTCTAGCTAATTTCTAGCTTATTGATGTATCAAACATGCCCTAGTAGCTAGTACCGGTATGCACGAGAGAGGAAATGAGATAATTTAGGGATGACTGCTTTGACCGAGATGAGATGGCTTGCACTGACTATTTGTGGGCTATATGTTTTTTTTTTAAATGTTTGCCGGGCACATGTGTCTGGGGGAGCACCTAGTAGTCCACTCCAATACTAGTGTAGAAGTATGCAAGAAAGCGATGCATCCAGCCATCCGGGGATGGTGGTGGAGACATCAATTATTTCGGTCCCAGTTATATATGCATGTATGTATTGCTGCGTGATGACTAATCGGGCACTCCAGTCTCCAGTCTCTATCCGCCTATCGCCTACGTCCCTACAGGGTGTATCTAGGATAGAGCCAAAGCTAGAAAAAAAAAACAAAGATGACGCTCTGATTAAGTAAATATTGGATTTTCTCGTGATATATGGTAAATTTTTCTCGATTTATAAAGGGTAAAGTCTATTTTCAAATCCTCAAATTGTCGTAGACTCATGGCTGTCTAACACACAGCCTCAAACCACAAAACCAGACAGACATCACACTCCAACTAACAAAACCGTCTAAAAACAATTCCGCACCCACCTAAACCTGGTTTCCTACCACGTCAATCCGGTTTTTGGTCAACTCAGCATGCCACAGTGGCATACTGCCATCTAGTGCCAGACTGCCAGCTGAGATCCGTGGGTAGCGTTTGGGCCCAAGCCCTTCGACGGCTTCGAGGCCGGAGCTGCGGCGCGGGGGAGGGAGGCAGCATACATGTATATATAATTGCTTTGAAGGAAAATACACTGACTGTTGTTTTATTTCTGTGGATGAGACGACGAGGCAGCATACATGTATACATAGTATATATAAGCACGTACGCTTGCATTATTCCGGAAACTAAAGTAAAAGGAAAAAAGAAAGCAACGTACTCCCCTCCTAAGACCAAAGTCAGGAAGTGAAAAAAGGTGTGGAAAATAATGTTTACGCACTGTACACTAGAGTAAAAAAATAATGATTGTGCACTGTATGCAGCTACGGATGCATTTACTGGTGACCTTGGTCTAACGAGCTAGCGAGAAAAGAGGATGATGACAAGTAGTAGTACAGTAGTAGCACAGCAGCGAAGTGATCTGCTGCACGAGATCGAGCTAGCAGGGCATCAACAGTGCCCGGCCGGCCGTCTTATTATTTTGTGCAGCTGATGAGAACGAACGATCTGTTCTAGACGGTTAAGTTGGGTGCATAGAAGGACACGGAACTTAGCTCCCTGATGTTCATGCTGCCACCATCCTGCACCTTCTTGAAGGAGATGACCCCCTGGGCAAGCGTGAACTCTCCTGTTCCTCCGACAATGGCCCACTGGATGGCCGTCGTCCGCTGGCCCTAGGGTTCCCAGGAGCTAGGTCGTAGCCCACCTCCCGTTCTTGAAGACGAGGTCAAAGTAGACGCACCAGCTGCCCTGGGTCATGGAACCCAGCATATGCAAGCCCTGCATGTTACCGACGAGGTTGGCGCCGCCGCCCATCCTGTCGAACACGGTCCAGTCATTGGCGGCGATGAGGCCGAAGCTAGGGTTGCTCCTGGGCACCACCACCTGCTGGTTCTTCTTCTCCCCATCATATCCACCACCTGGTGCACGTACAGCGTCATCAGCAGCACGTTCTGCTGCAGCCTCACGGGGGCGATCGCAAAGTAGCCTCCTTTCGTCGTCCCTTCGTCAGCCGCCGCCATGGCCACCGGCCGTAGTACCGTCGCCCTTCCTACCTTACCTATACGTACGCGTACTACTGAAGATCACTGCTAGCTGAGTGTATGTTTCTGGTGGTCGTATATACGTCTATCTATCCTGTGTTCTAGGCCTCCTCTATTAATTTATAGATAAGACGGCGGGCATGCATGTATGGTCATACTACTGTGAGTACAGCAGAGATCGAGCTTGTAAAGTGTAATTGATGTGCATTTGACGGTCGATCAAACAAGGTGCAAAACGCGGAAACCGAGAAATATAACTCCACCCGTTGGAGTCGGACAGGGCAGTAGCATGTGATCGATGACTGGATGGGTTTCAATTCATTTCTACTACATTGTGTAGCTACAGGGAAATAAAGCTGCCAAATTTTGCACTCCACGTAGATCGATTGCGTATGCAATTCTCAAACGGCTTCAACATATAGGTTGTGTTTGAAAACTGTGATCAATATGAGAAAGAAAACAAAAAAGAAATACATGTCCGTCGTTGAGATATCCTCAACAATAAACTCGGATGGCTCACCATGATTATTACCGGTCCTCTGGTTCACTTCGTCGTCTAAGAATATAGAGTCACTATACAACCACAAGAAACAAGCAATTTTCACTCTAATTAGTGGTAGTATTTACATAAGAATAACTGGGCTCTAAAAATATTAAACTTGTATCGATGGATAAATAACCTTGAATTTAAATGATCATATGGAGTTCCATTGTGCGTGCGAGATATCAACCTTGTAAGCTGAGTGCTGGTTAAATTAGAAGGAAATTGAAAAAAAAAAAGAAATTTGTTAGCTAGCTAGCTAGCTCAGAGCCCTGGTTAATTTCACGTGCTGGACCAGATCGAGATTGGGATTTTTGGTCGAGCAGCAGCACATGGGCCGCAAGCTTTGCTGGCGTTCATGTTGAATAAATAAGGTTATCATTTTTTTTCCATTACCGAACGCGAAGTACATACGCAAACGCTCGTAAATACATACATTCACCACTATATGTAAATACATACATTCATGTCATGTACACCGATATGGGTATTGGGCTCATTCGAGACGTGGGTTGGGTTGGCTGCGACCCAAGAGAAGACCTGCAATATGCTACAAGAGAGAAAGCCGGGAGAGGCGAGAACGTCATCGACGAACATACCACTGATACCGGCGGCGGCGAGCTACTGGTCGAGAGGTGGGCTTCGGCTCGATCTATCCCCTTTCTCCCTCTTCTTCCTTTCCACCTAGCGTTAACTTGTATCTTAAATATTCGAGAGTTTCAAGAACCTTCGTGCTTCTGTAATCTTACAGTGTTGGCAATTGTTGAGCGATCTGTATGGGTTCATTACAATTCACCACTATAGACGCACGCGCACGTACACCATATTTCTATGGTACACGTACACGCACGTCCATACAGCACAAGGCGGAACGACTGCAGGAACAGCATAGATAGGCGCGCGGCGCCGCGGCGGAGTCGCGATACGTACGTGATACATGCATGAAGTTCGAGCAGCTAGGAAGCGCCACGCGTTCCGCTGCAGCACCTACGTGTGAGTTGCGAGCACCATCAAGGCCCAAGGGTGCGGATCGATGTCTGCGCGCCGGGAGCGCCGACGGAGGACCATACGTACGTCGCGCTTGCCTGCGTTATGCTAAAATCTTATATATCTAAATTGGAACCCTCTATGAAGCCACATTATCACAAGAGCTCACTAAATTCCATGTCACAATCCACTAACACGTTTATTTATATCTTCTATCGATTTTCTATAACTTCATGCATGCAATGTTTTTTTGGCATATACGTTGCTATCTCTCAAATTTCCGCAGCAACGCGCGGGAAATTCCTCTAGTATATATAGATAGGTAGATAGTCCCATGGATCCCATATATATTTTTGTACGTCTTTGGATCTCATCATGTACCATGTACGTGTTTATTTATGGAATCGGATAAGCTTGCGTTTAATTTTATAGAAGATCGAGCAAAGTATCCTGCCGTATATATGCATATGCATTCATAATTATAAAAACGGTAGGAGTACTAGTACTATTAAAGATGTGATTGCATCTCAAGATGTTTTGTAGGCTAACTTCTAAAATCCAAGTTTCTAGAGTTGGATGCTAGCTTTCTACGTTGTTTGGATCTCATTGATTGTATAGCTAGCGGAAAGTGTGTGGATTGTGCTTTAAACTATGAAATTCAAAAATGCCTTCACATAATGAAGTCATGCTGTGATGGTAAATAAACCGTTTTAGAAGAGGAATAGGCAAAGGAACGCAAGTTATTTGGTGATGATTTCATTGTGTATCTAGCTAGTAGATGATTGTCAATAAACCATTTTAGAAGAGTAACTATTAGAGAAAGAAATGATCTAGAGCGAGATGAATTCTATAAGAAGAAGTGAAACCTAGGATTCGATATGATCCAACAATATGATTGAAAGGTACTAGGGCTTGTGGCCAAGAGTTATGCCAGAAGAATGAAGGCAGAGACTTATTTCAATACTCAAGTGCCCATTGCCAAATTGACCACTATCAGAGTACTATTATCCACTTCTTTTTGTCATGCTAAGAAGAACTTCTCAGTGCCAAAAGATTGTAATGTCATTAAGTAATCCCAATTTGTGAAGATGAAAATGAGCTGTTTGTCACTAACAACAATGCGAAATCATAATATATAGATTACTCGAGTATCATATTTATGATGAATGCTCTTATGTTTCTATGACAATTAGCAAAATCACAAATTTATGACATGACCATCTAAGTTCTTCTGTGAGTTTTTTTTCCTAAAATGATGAGCACATTCTCAATTAATGAAATGAATCTAAATAGTATCAAATACACTTGAATCTTAAATCAAGTTTGAATTGTATTTAAATTACCCCATGCCTATAGTAGCGAGGATTCCTTGGAGAACAACTATATTAGTGAGAAATTTGTTAAATATGAATTATATTTTTCTTTTTTTCCTTGCATTGTTATGGATACAACCCTGTTTCTCAAGGATTTAATTTCTTTTAATGAATTAGTTCTATAATTTATATTATTGTGGTAGTCCATTATATAACTTTTATCCAATTTTGTTATATAGCTCGCTATTTGAAGTTCAATGTTTTAAAAGCATATGCACTATAAATCTTGTTTTGTAGATCTTGATCAAGGAACACTATGGTTACAAACGGATTTAAAAACAGATACTGTGCAGGAAAGTTACAATCAACGAAAGCAAATATACAAATATTTTTCATACTTACATCACCACGCATGTCATCTTGATAGGGACCTTATCTTGTTTTTTAATTATATAATCTCTATGCATGGGCTCTGGCAGCTGTATATCACTGAGAGCCCCTTCAGCATGGATTCTTGCGTGGCTTTGGCTTCTCATGGATCTAGGTGAAGCTCTACCAAATATTTTTTTTAAGAAACGGCTTCAAAGAGAAGCCATAGAGGAGAGAAGCCGTTTTAGAAACCACTAAAACATACTTCTCATAGCTTATTTGTCTTCTAGGTTGGAGCCATTTCTAAGAAGCCATATATACCAAAGAGGGCCTAAAGCATTGTGTTGTGTGTTTTAATATGTTAAATAAAAACTAGCCAAAGAAGATTAATCTGCTCTATAAAAAAGTGAATCTAATAAAAAAATCTCACCCGGAAATTTTCTACCCACGATAGATCTACACCCTTAGATATACACAATGGTCATGATCCCTATCATACACGTAAACTCTCATAGCATGGGCAACGAATCTCCACCGTACAAGTTAAATCCTACTGCGATTAATATGAGAAAAAAGTCCAACAATACTGATGTGATTAAAACCCAATGGCTGCCGGACTGAGGCCGCGGGGGTCACGCGTTCCACGACACGATCTAATGTTTCTATTCCAGATTGCAAGATTGCAGACATGGTTGGTCTATGTTGAAAGATAAAATGGTATGAACACATAGACTATTGGGCCAATATAGAGCTCAAAGTTGGGCCATATGAAAGCCCAACGGCACCGGTACCGAGGCAGGTCGGATAGCTTGTATGCAACATTTATTATTCTTTCTCAGTCTTGTTTCGGACAAACTAGTCGTGGGCTGTGGCTAAAAGTGAGAGACTAACAAGTATCGAATCATCCAAATTAAGACAAACAGTTATAATGTACAAAGCAAAATATTCAAAGTCTATGCAAGTATATTCGTTGATTATGGAAAAAACTGCTATAATGAGTATTTAGTCACGCGGATTAAAATAAATGCTTATATTGCACAAAACATAAATATTCCCACATTTGTGCAGATGTAATCAGTGATTGTAAAAAATATATTTACTATCAACGAAGACGCTAGTAAGTATTGAATCATGCAGCTTGAAATAATTTTCATATTAAAGAAAACAAAATGTCCAAACTTATGCAAAAATATTCAATAATTATGGTAAAATGTTTAACTATCAACCTAGGAGGCTAGTAAGCATTGGATTATGGATGTTAAAAACAAAACAAATATATAATCTGTATACCCTGGAACAAATATCAGAACGCTTAAAACAAACTATAAAAGTTATGGAACAAAGATTTATATCCTATACCAAAATATAAATTCACTAGAAAAATATGTGTACATATGGAACAGATTATATCAGAACAAACATTGCACACCGAGATCAAACCATATGGAATCAAGTAGAAGGTAAAGGTACGTTGGTGGAACAAAAAATTAGAAACATACACCAATGGAATAGAAAAATTAAAAATTCTATTATATAATAAAACAAACAGAAGGAACAACACAAATTGGGCCGGATACACGGTAAAACCGGAACCTTCGGCGACGGAATAGCCTTCCTGCAGCAGCGGTGCCTCGGTCGCCCGCCCGCCCGCCGCCGGCCGGCCGGCGATTCGTCGATCACCACCGGCGCAGGTCAGATCTCCAGCTTCTGCTCCGCCCGCAAGCATCGGCACCTCTCCTCCCTCCCGGCCTCCGCCTCGTTTGTCTTCGTTCCCTTTCGTCCACGTAGCGCAACGCCGAAGACACCGGGCATACCCGGCGGCCGCACTCGCCCTTTCCTTCCCTTCCTGCGGCTTTGTTCGGCGACTGCTCGTGCGCCCCCCGCCGTTATTATTCTTCACGCACACAGTGGCTCTGAAACGGCGAGGTGGGCGGCCGCGCCCCGGACTGCTCGCGTCGCGCAGGGGACGTGTTCGATGGAATGCCCGTGAGCTGACAGACCGAGACCAGCTGAAACTGGATCGCTGCCTCATGCTCTCATATATCCTTGAGCTGCTGCTCTATTTCTTCTGCGACGCAGAGGCTGATGGGATAGTTTGCCGAGAGGCTATGATGCGTTTGGCTTGCTTGCTCTCTCTACCAAGCAGATCATTTAGTAGCTTTCCTGTCATCTCACACTTGGCAATGTCGTCTTCTTTTTTGTATACATATGCATGTTCACTCTGAATGCAAATCTCTTAGCAGCTACCATAGCATCCTTGTTGATAACATGTCCCTTCCCCCTTTATTGTGGACAGATCAATTCAGCAAGCTGCTGTAGGAGTGAGCAAGCCAAGTGCGATGAAGTTCAGGGTCGTGTGCAGGAAGCTGTACGACTACGTGCGGTACGACCTCAAGGAGATCGCCTTCCCGTCGTCGCTGCCGGACCCTCCGCACATCAAGAAGCGGCCCAAGCTGAGCTGGCACGACCACTGGTGCATCCTCAAGGAGGCCACACGGCTGTACGGCGCGTCCTGGGTCAGGGACATCGGCCCTGACCTGAGGCCCAACGACTACAAGAAGGCGGCCGAGGAGTCCCCTGGCTCTGACGGCAGCAGCGGCAACAAGAAGGGGGCGGCGGCGAGCGGCGAGCCCAGCGTGCTGGAGGACCTCGCCGTAGCGGCCAGGGGCGGCGCGGAGACGCTCAAGCCCGCGCTGCGGCGGATTTACATGGCCCGCGCGTCGACGTACACAGACGCGATGAAGAATTTCGTGGAGACGTACCAGGAGGGGCTCAAGGATCAGCTGCAGGAGAAGGCTGGTGATGGCGGAGAAGGTGGTGGCAATGGTAGTCAGCAACAGCAGCAGCAGGAGGGCGACGACGCAACAAAACCACCGCCACCATGAGCCCACGGCATGACGCATCTGTTATTAGATTATAATGTGTGTCTTTTACGACTGTTGGGGTGAGTAAAAAGGAATGAAAGCGAGGTGAAGCGTAACGGACAATGTGGTACGCTTGCAAGGACAATGTTGTACACTGAACATTGCTGCCATGTGAGCACTGGACCAGTTGTTTCTGCTCGGTGGTCATTTTTCTCTGAATTTCGGCTGTGTGAGACCGATCCATGTCCTATAGTTGACGCCATTTGTTTGGTTTCGGTCCCATGTTTTCCTATGGTCATGGTCTGGTGAGCTGGTTAGTGCTTGAAACTCAGTAGATGCAGTGCAGCGGTGAAAGTTCTTGCGCGTGGGCTCTCTTTTTTCAGATGCTACCTGAGTTGGTCATCTCTGATCTTCATTTACCATCATTCACAGAAATTAATCCAAGGATGCTGCATCATCATTCATAGCTAAACTGCAGAAGGGGTGATTGACGTCCCAAATTGACAAATCAAGGTCACTGTAAAAAGGAAATTAAAGGGATTGTACTGTTGGAGTGTTGGTGTATGTTTGTCGGTAGGTGCGGGGGCTGGAGATGATGGATGTGAACTCTTAATCCTCCTGTTTGGAAGTTTGGTGCGTCACTGCATAGTTTTGCTTAAATTTCCCCGACCGTAATGCCATGACTCATGGAGCGATGATGGGCCCACTAGGTAAAAGGGTACAAGAGCCCACATGGGCTGTAGTACAATAATGGGCTGGGCCCATGTACGCTACGTCATCCAATCCAAGGGTACGGGCGTATGACATGGCATGGCATGGCTAGCCTCTTGTTAATTGTTATCAAGACATAAGTTCAAAAAAAAAATGTTACCACAACATTGCTATTGTTAGGTACTGCTATTGAATAATTTTTTGATCGGTCCTTAAATCACCCCTATAGTTCGTCTAACTATTGTCAACAATGTTCAGTAGACATCCTGATGATATATAATTCACTTACACTAAAAGATTTAGCGAATGATTTTTAAGATAGTTGTCGTCACGCATTGAGATTTCTAAATATTGCATAACATACATATTCTGAAGTTGCGTAAATTTGTGAAAGTCTATTTTAGTTATACTGGATATATGCATTAACTTTTTTGCTTTTGGCTCCGTCGGGGCCTCAAATTCATGGAAACGGCCCTGATGGTGACAACAAAGATCATCGCGAAACCATTCATACTCACGACGGCTGGAGCCGATGGACCCAACCAGACCTTTGTGTGCTTGCGCCCTGTTAAACTAAAGCTTTCTCTAAAGCAAGAACACGTGATCCATGAACTCGAAAGCACCACCGCGAATCTTCCTCCATTACCTAGCAGCTAATTAATTGCCTGTTATCCGCCGAATAATTCATGGTCACCAGCTGCACTTTTTAATATGCTGCACACTCTGTGTAATATTTGCTCAACACACCTAGACTCCTAAAGGCAGGTAGCCATGCACCGCTATACAGTATACGCGGCATATGCAGAGTGTGCAGATATAGAAGAGGCTGCAGCCAAGCAATAATCCGCAGCAAGTGTGGCTCCCTTTCCCATTATTCGTCGTCGTCTAGTCTAGTCTTATTGGGACCAGAGAAGCAATGTAACGCAAGCAGCAGCAATCCAAATCTCTCGACAGACAGTGAGTGATATAGAGATGAGCATGTCTGCTAGCTAGCTTTTGCTGCTGCCGCCACCCTGCTAAGTGTCTATTCTATATTTTAAACTCTACTATATTTATATTATTCAAACAGTGTTTTGCACGTCCAGCTCCGGTGGCACTAGCCTTAGCCTTAGCTCACGGTCACCAATTCATCGGTGATGATGATCGGTCACTACAACTACAATGCATGTACACACACCTTCCTTTACCTGCTTTGAAGCAATCATTGCCATCTCGCTTTCCAATGATGCGCAACGAACATGCATATATAATCGATCAAACAGGTGATCTCCAGTGATCTAAAGAGGACACACACACTCATCCATCGGTCGGTCAGTATGTAGCATGAAATATCCACACGATATATAATAGATATAGATGGACCCTATATTCAGGCAACACAGTAATGGCCAGTTTAAGCTCTGTTTTGACAGTCAGAGCAGATTCGATCCATCCATTTGGTTCATGGGTATATATAATTCTAGGAGGATCAGAGAAAGCAGCTAGTAGCTGAATAATTTCCCTCTCCCATATTGCAGGATTCACTTAGGGACACGACCTATTTTGGTCATGTCACTTCAGATGCGTTATCCCATATTGTAGGAATTATTAATATTCATGCATTTTGATCTGGACAGTGTAGTGCATGTGACATTGGTCATCGATCTGATCCCTGCATTACCGGTCAATGTCATTCATGAGAGGGCAGAGGCGCTAGATTATTAGCCCACAGGTTTTTGTGTTTCAGGCTTCAACCCTGGTGAAATGCTGAAAATACTGTATAACCGTCTCGCTGAAATCGTCAGCACCAGATATTTCGGTGTATGATGAACCACGCACGGGAGCATGCACCAGGTGTTTCTTGACTTCTAACAGATAGTCCTAAAACAGAACCTCTGGTGTGCTGCTTTTCCTGGTGCACCCACTGGGCTTGCGTTGGCCAATTTGAACTCAAGCTCGTCGGCTGAACGTATACTTTAGCTATAGAAGATCGATAAAGACATCTTAATATCTTAATATCTTACTAATTAGAGGTTCTTTAGAGCCTCCACGTTAATCCTCACCAGACGCACTGGGAAGAAAGATAAATCCTAAAAATTCTCACAAAAATTAGAAACATCTGGCCGTTCATTACGTGGCTCTAATAATAGTATCCATTGGATCTATTATATTTTAAAAAAATACCCGCCAAGACATTATGAAAGATGAAATAAAATAACCTCCTAGATTTATATAATAATTGCCGACAAGATGAAATAAAATAACCCTCCGAATTTATAACCCAACGTGGCATTATAAAATATAAATTGAAATAACCACTTAAATTTGCATAAAACATACACATCATGCCAATATAAAATACGGATTGAATAACCCATAAATTTGCATATAAATTACTCACCACACCATTATAAAAGATAAATTAAAATCAGTACTAAATCTCCATATAAATTACCCAATATGCTACCATGAAAGATAAATTAAAATAATTTCTAAATTTGCACGTAAATCGCCGACAATGTCACTACGAAAGATGAATTAAAATAATCACCTCTGACCCGTGCAATAGATCTATATCTACTAATAAAACTCTAACTCATGCGAGAACACGGGTTGATGCATTAGTCACTAGAATTTCTAGTGGGCCATATGATGATGTGGCTTCATGAGAAGCTAGGAAAATATTGTAGTGAAGGGCTCCAATTTAGATATAGAAAATAAACTCTAGCGTTCCTCACCAGACCGTCCGATGAGTTAGATGCACCGTACCTACATATAAAATTTTCCTTAAGAGATGGTTGCATGTTCGTTGTGACTTTTCTAGACACATGCATGAGTGTTGCTAGCTTAGCCATAGAAGGTCGATGAAATGCATTGATAAATTTCCTAGTGTCTAGTGGGCCATATGATGATGTGGCTTGGGTCATATGCTGTGGCTTCATGGGAAGCTAGGAAAATATTATGGTTGCCTATTCGCTGTGCCTTTTCTAGACATATGCATGAGTGTTGTTAGCCCTAGAAGATCGATGAAAGGCCTTAATAAAATTCCTAATGGCTAATGGGCCATATGATGGCGTGGCTTCATGAGAAGTTAGGAAAATATTGTAGTGGGGGGCTTCAATTTAAATATAGAAGATTGGGGCGGCATTTGGTGAGTTAGAGCGTGTTTGAATACAAGGAGCTAAAGTTTAGCCACTAAAGTTTAGTCCATTTGCATCCAAACAGGACAGCTAATAATGTACGGGCTAAATTTTAGCTACCACTTGGACTAACCATTAGTCCATTACTCCAAAAAAAATAAGCTAATGTCAATTCCAAGTGTAATTAATGGACCAACTAACTATTAACCCATACTATTCAAACATCTCATGGCTAATGGTTAGTAGACTTAACTTTAGCTGGCTAAACTTTAGCTATGACTAAACTTTAGGCCTAATGTATTTAAACGTACCCTTAAATTCATTGTAAAAAGAGTTAGCTCAAACTCTACCATTTGTTTAGTGTTTGACCTAGTTTATCGTCACCGAATAATTTGGAACCTTATTTGATTCCACCGTTAAGTTCTACTCCTATTTGACTCCACTTGTTGAATAGTGAGATATATATCCCTCGAGATGTATTCAAAGTCGTGCATACGACGACATGGGACGATGCATGAAAGACGATCATCACATCGCAGTCTTCAGACATAACCTCAGAGATTGTCGCACCATTGCTTTTGGCAAGAATTCTTGAGAAGAAATGATATTTGATGCTTCTCAGGTAGTCAACAAGGGAAAAAAAATAACCAGAAATTTCTTGTTGGAATCTTCTAAACGGAACATATTCTTAGACAGAAAGAAATGCATATATGTAGCCCTGTGGTGTTGCATGCACGCATGGCGAATTGGCCATGGCTCCCTCCTTCAGCTCCTTGAAAAGTAGTACTTCCATATCAGACAGAGATGCCGCATAGGGTAGAGTGGCAATTATGAAATCAGGACTGTGTGAATGAATGAAGCTTCTTCCTGACGCTAACCATATTAGACCGCTATACTTTTTTGCTGACCTTTGTACTTTTTGACTGTTGCCCGTTGTGGTGTGTGGGACAGCCCATGCATCCCACAGGCCACTGCATATGCACCCTCCCTGAGGTATACAAAGTAATACATATTCATCTACCATTAGTTGCATGTACAAGATAGAACCTTTGAAGAAAATATGTCTTGAAATCACAAAAAATGAAAACTATTTTATTTGTTCTTACTATGGACAAGGAAGGTTCCTATGCTTTCTACATATATACTAGCTAGGTCTCACATTCGCAGTTTGGTTTTTCCCCCTTAGCGAGGAAAAGAGTGTGTATTAATCTTAACATTAATAGTTCTAATTAAAGGATTACATCGGAGACTTCACATGCATTATTCCTTATGAGAGAAGAGCTAGAGAAAATAAATAAATTGCATAAATTTTCACAATAGTCGAAAATATCGGCACATCGTTCTGATAGACTAAAATATTAGCAGAAGCTATTAGATCAGTATTGTTTTCTAAAAACTATTCTCATCTATGTCATTATTAGTAATCCCTAATTCTACATCAGAATTACCCACCTCTAGAATGTCATTGCAAAAGATAATACAGTATTAAATAGCCCTCTATAATGCCATATACTCTATGTCATTACTAAAAATAAACTAAAACAATCAAACCAAACTCATCTAAATTACGAACCAAAAGCTATTATTAAAAAATAACCTACTCTTACTTATTAAATTCATTTCTCAATTTTAATGTGTGTGTATGTGCTTTATTAATCAGAAATACGTATGATTGCAGTCGAGATCTAGGAGGCACTCTCTCCAAATAGCATGACAGTGCATGTTGTGGAATTAATAATGCAAAAGGCTGATCTGTGTAATAATAGAATGGTCATATCGATCGATTTCGTTGGTGTGATTGAGAGTAATAAAACCCAAATTAACGATTAGTATTAAGCGCCAAGCAAGTAGTATTTGTTGATCGGGGCCTCAGGGGTCGGTCGGCCAAGCAAGGACGCCATGGGCGGGCACACCACGAAAAAAGGGGGGGAAAGCAGAAGGAAGCAGCGAGCAGCAGCAGCACAAAAATAAGGCTACACACGCAGAGACAGAATGGTGCCCAGCCACTTTTGCGTGGCATTGCTTTAATTCCCCCCCCCCCCCCCCCCCCGCCCCGTCCCTCTTGCTGATCTTCTAAGCAGCAGCCAGCAGCCTGCCGAGCTCTCCTCTCCTCTCACAATACACTGATATCATCCCTGTCGCCGGGCCGTCTCCATCGGGCAGCTTCCCTTTCCCTCCGTCTCTCCCTCTCGCTCTCAGCACCCTGCAGCAGCTGCTGGCACCCAACCCAGCGCGGCCTCCACTATCTCATCATCTGCATCTAGCTAAGCAAGCTGAGGACGGAAGACGACGCCGCCCGCCCGGCCGCGCGCCCGCCGCAAGGGAAAGCCAAAGCCAAAGCAGCAGCCCGCATCAAGAACCCTAGCTTAGCTTAGCACACCACGCACAGCAAAGACCCACACGCTTCCGTTTCCTTCCTTCTCCACCATACCACCACGCACCGCCGCTGCTGCGGTACGGTGCCCTGTCTATCTATCTAGACGCAGCACACCCGCTGCACACACACACCACCATGATCTTCCCCCCGGCCTTCCTGGATTCCTCGAGCTGGAACGATAACCAGGTAATCCACGCCGCCTTTATCTTTTTATTCGTTAGGAATTCCTCGACCGGCCGGTTTCTGTCAATTTGTTTGCACCTGCTAGCAGCTCGATCCTCGTTTTTATTTGCATCTCCGGCCGACGATCCCTTTATATCGATCTTTTCGTTAATTCCCATCATCCAGGCCTCCCTCCCGAGATTTTATTCACTCTCTTTTCTTTCCAGCAACCTAGCTCAGCTCGAATAAAAGGAGAAAGTTGCTCTGATGCTCTCCCTCTCTCTGGTTAATTACATACTCTGGTAGCTAGCTGCTAGGGCTTGCGTTGCCAAATATTCCGATCCAATACACTATATCTATCTATCTTCTTTGTTGGCCATCAGTATATACTTACTGCTACCTTGATGCGCAGCAACTTATTAACGCCGCTCGATTTTAATCGGTTGATTCTTGCATATATGGTAAAGCTACCTTCTTTTTCTCATGTCTGATTCCTTTTTTTCCCTAGCAGCAGCAGCAGCAGCAGCAGCAGCAGCAGCAAGCTCATCACCACCAGCAGGTCGCCGTTGCGGCCGGCGGCGGGGGCGACGGCAACGGCAATCATGAGCTCCTCCACCCGCACCAGCAGCAGCCGCCAATCATGGGATCGCTTCCCGACGGCGGCGGCGGGCAGGGCCAGCTGGGCCCCGCGAAGCCCATGTCCATGGCGGAGCGGGCGCGGCTCGCGAGGATCCCGCTGCCGGAGCCGGGGCTCAAGTGCCCCCGCTGCGACTCCACCAACACCAAGTTCTGCTACTTCAACAACTACTCCCTCTCCCAGCCGCGCCACTTCTGCCGCGCCTGCCGCCGCTACTGGACGCGCGGCGGCGCTCTCCGCAACGTCCCCGTCGGCGGGGGCTACCGACGCCACGCCAAGCGCGCCAAGCCCAAGCAGCAGCAGCAGCAGCAGGCGGCGGCCTCGGGGGCCGCGGCAGCGGCGGGCACGGCCACGGCCGGCGCGGGGTCCACGACGTCGTCCGCGTCCGCGTCCGCCTGCGGCACCACGACCAGCGGCGCGCCGCACGCGCTCCCGGGGGCGCACGCCATGCTAGGCGGCAGCCTGTCCATGCTCCCGCCGCTGCTCCGCCTCGCCGACTTCGACGCCATGAGCCTCGGCTCCAGCTGCTTCTCCGGGATGGGCGGCAAGCCCGCCGGCGCCGGCGCCTCCATCGACGCCGCCTACTCGTCGTTGGTGGGCGGCGGCGGTGCTCCCGGCGGGCTGGAGCATCAGTGGCGGGTGCAGCAGATGCAAAGCTTCCCGTTCCTGCATGCGATCGACCAGGGCCCGCCGCTGGGCCCGCCGCTGGCAATGACGATGGCGCCCGGCATGTTCCAGCTAGGTCTAGACACCAGCGACGGCGGCCGTGGCGGCACTGGCGCGGGTGGCGGAGGAGAGGACGGGCCAGCAGGAGACCATCAGCCGCCGCTGCACCATGTCATGCAGACCAAGAGGGAGATGAGCTACCCGGCGAGAGGCTTCTACGGCGGTGGCGATCACCACCACCACCTCGCTGCTGCTGCTGCCGGCGGCTACACCTCCTATTCCACCAATGCCGCTACAGGTAACCATCTCTTGTAATGGTCGAGCGAGCTGAGATTATAGCGCAGTTCGTGGCCACGGCAGAGACGACAGCCATACGACGATCGACTGATCGATCCTCGTTACGACAAAACTCTAGCTAGAGACAGATCATCGAGTGTGTGATGATGGTATTGTGATATAGAACCCCCCCCCCCCCCCAAAAGGCAGCATGCATTTTAATCTGCATTGTTTTTTCTTTCAAGAACCGGATGCCCGGCAGGATGTCGTCGTTGGATCATGCACAATTATTATTACCTACAGCTGCTAGTTAGCTTGCATGACCACTCTTTGTTTTTTATGTTTCTATCTTCTTTGTGTTTTTTTTAATTACCTGATGATCCTTTAGGCTTCACAGTGGATCGAGCTAGCATTTGGGTGATCCAATCCTAGTAATGTGTACTGCTGTTCATCATTTTGTTCATGAAAACGTACACACCTATGATATCTCAATTATTCGCCCTTTTTAACTATACATATTATGTAGCACTTCTTTCTAGCTTCTCTCCATACATGACAGTGTCGTCGTGGCTTGCATTGGAGTGTAATTGATTGGCTAATATACTAGCTAGTAGAAGGTGGATAGCCAAGATGTGGTCATATTTGATCATATATATACATATCATAATCAGATGTAGGAGAAATACAATATAATGGAAATACAACAGAGACAAATACAGGCATGCAGAAATATGAAGTGGGATCCAGAACCATTTCATGCATGCATGAATCATGAATGTAGTTCCGGTATATATGCATGTGCATGCATGCTGGCAGGATATATATACTATATAATAAAAAAGCTTAGATGCATGCTTCCCGAGCATGCAATACAATTAACCTGTATAATAGTACTGCTGCGTGCAGGACTGTACGTATATTTATAACTTGCAGCCTATAGCTAGTATTATTCGTGTGCATGCAGAGATAACTAAAAGGCGAGCTGAGGCCCATTCAAAAGTGTGACTCTTTTGCTGCTTGGTTTTTACCTTTCACTTTACCATCTTTTTACAGTGATAGAACGTACTAAAGCAGCAAGCGGTGGTGAAATCCAAGGTCTTTTGTGTTAGTTCCATGAAGACCATTGTGATGATGAGCTCAATTCACATATATACTGTATATAGCTACTATAGCTAGGTGTGGGGAGAGGGGTAGTAATCGAGCTATATATATGCATAGATGATATCCTCATCATCTGACTATAAAATATATGCCTAGCCTGGCAGCTGTTCACACTTTACTTGCTGATCATAAGCATATATATATATGCTCCACCAACAAAAAAAAATACACACACACACAAGCTGCTATATAATGAGTATGTAAATATAGAGCTAGATATATGTATATGCACACCAAGGTTTTAAATAGCCCATTATATAGCTACCGCGCCGCTGTTAGATGTTTCAAAGGGTTTACCCTAAGTCAAATAACCGCCTATTTGCCGATAAGTATGTATAGCCCGCAAAATTTGGTCCCTTAAGAGGCATATCCCACTATTTAAAACATTATTGATGCCCACAGTTGATAATAAGTACTCTGTAATTATACCTCGATTTGACCCAAAAAAGAATGCAATTCTAGCTATATAAGTATGCGGTTAGACAAGTATGCTAGCAGTAGTATTATTCTAGGTAATCACCGCATGCGTATATACAGCATAGGTAATAGGGTAAAATAAACTACATGCATGTGTATTATATATAGTTTATTAGACATGTAAGGACAAGATAGATGCTCATGATGCATGGCACTGCTGGCATAGAATAAAGGAAAAGGAGGAGGGGTCCTGAAAAGGAAGAGAATTCTTCGTGAGTCGTTTGTGATCTGCTAGCTATAGCTGCTATATGTATGCATATGTACACGTAAGCCAGAGACCACACATATATATCAGCAGATAGCAGCAACTTTAACTACTGGCCGGCGAATCTTGGAATGATTCGAAGGACAGTAGGATCGAGGTCGTCGATCGAGAAGGGATCCATGGATGGATGGATGTTGGCAGTTATATTATTATACATACATATCGATCTATCTACTATATATCTGATGATGAAGTGAAAGCTGAACTGGTGCTGAGAAGCGGCCGCCGGCATCTGCATCGGCATGCATGCATGCAGCAGGACTATATATGGATGGATCGGTCATCAGTTACACTTACATAGAAGTTTGAGCTAATGCATGCATGGGACGAAGAACGAACACACTGAGAAAGAGGTATGTACGAACATGCGTGCAGGCGGCCGGCCGACCGGGGGAGCTAAAAATGAGCTACTACATAGTAGAGCTTGCTTAAAAGGAAGCAATGCAGTGCAACGATGTTCCCAAAAGCACGAGAGGTCCTGATGGCCGGCCGGCCGGTAGCACTGTGAAGCAGCAGGTACTACTACAGAAAAGCTAAAGGAAGCCGGCCGCTACCACCGCTAGCAGCAGATCGATGATGCATGGGACGACGATGGTTCATGGTTGGATCAGCTAGAGAGTGGCTGGGATGGAGTAGATCGATGGAGGGGAATAATAAGCTTAAGCTTAGGGGATGCGTGCATGGCATGGGTGATTGGTATGGGGTCGCGTACTCCTACAGTCGTGCGTACGTACGTATTGGAACAACGAAGGGATCGGAGGAATTGAAGCGGGCTGGGCAGGGGCGAGGATCGATATATGATGGATGGTCCAAGATAGATCTCCATCCCATTCTTTGCATGCATTGATATGCGCATGTTACTCGCGCTCGGAGACGAGGAGGGAATCAGATTCTCTGCTGCTTTATTTGCGCACCTGCCTGCTTTGGGTTTGCTTTGCTTTTGTTTGGCTTTGCTTTGCTTTCTCGAAGGCCTAGGGAGCTGGATAGATGGAGCCCTACCATACCCACCCTGCCTGCTAACTGATCGAGCCACTCAGCAGAGAGTGATGAGCGCCAGTCCTGTGTTCTCCCCCTTTATTTATTTGGGAGATCGAATAAAGCCACCACCGTGCTGCACATGCGCTCATGCTCCTAGCAGAGCTCATAGCTTATATATGCATCGACAGCCGCATACGGTAATACGTAGTTAGTTACATACATACAGGCGATCGACAGTTTCTTAAAGATTAAAGATCCAGAGAGAGATCAGATCGAGAGAGACAGAGATGCATGCATGCATCTTCATCATCTGCATATATAGTTTTCTTTTAGATTTTCTGTTCATCATCGATAGGCAAGGTCAGTTCTTTTTGGATTCCTGGCCGATGAGCTAGCTAGCTAGGACGGACGGACGGAATTCAATGATTTAACCCATGCGTGCATCGAGAGATATGACGTAACATGAATATTCTTTTAAGGTATATTTCTCACTCACTGGTCAGACGTACTGGACGTCATCCTGCTATGTGCATGCCGTGTAACTGCATTGGCTAGCTGCTGCTGCCTCAAATATGGCATCTTGCATGCATGCTCGCTTGTTTGGGAAAAGGGGGTGTTTGCATCCACGGGCTAAATTTCAGTTTATGTCATATCGGATGTTTCAATGCTAGTTAGAAGTATTAAATATGACCTAATTATAAAACTAATTACATATCCGAAGACTAAACGGCGAGAAAAGTTTATTAAACCTAATTAATCCATGATTGACGAATGGTTACTGTAGCATCACATTTGTTAATCATATATTAATTAGGCCTAATAAATTCGTCTCGTCGTTTAGTCCTCGTCTGTGTAATTAGTTTTATAATTAGACTATATTCAATACTTCTAATTAGCGTCCAAACATCTGATGTAATGGGGGCTAAAATTTATCCCGCGAATCCAAACACGCCCTTAGGAAACTAAGCTTGTTTCCAGCGGACCATGTATAACTGTGCATTTTAAAAGTTGTAGAATGCATGCCCTTCATCTTTTAATTTGGTGGCCTTTGAAGGTGTTATTTGATGTGGAAAGTGAATCTCCTGTTTCCAATCTTCTTAGTTGCACTTTTAAGGTCAACTGCACTTATTAATAATCTGAATTTCAATTACAAATCCAAGTTGACAAAGGAGAAATCAGTGGTCATTCAAAGGCTTACAGAAGCAAAAATTAACATGGGGGATTCACTTTTTCCATGATTGAAAGCTCTTGTGGTGTCCACCTTGCATTGCCAACCACCTCTCTTTAACTAGCGCCCAAATAAACAACAAAGGTAAAAGGAAGCCCAATGTCAACGTTAGGTTTAACTAGGCTAAGAATTCCCCTTTTGTTCACCTTGATACAGCGACCAAAGGGTAAACCTCGTTCAATGTCAATCTCGCTGGCCTTCCCTCTTCTCGAGGGCCCAAAGTACACCCTAAGGGCTAGTTTGGCAACCTCATTTTTCCAAAGGAGTAAAGGAGATTGAAGATAAGGGACAGCAAAATGATCCTTTTTCTTTTTTAAGTTAAATCAGGAGCACTGCTAATTCATTTAAAGAGAGAATCAAGCAAGTCTTATGGGACGAAGATTACCAAAAAAAAAAAAAAACAGGAGACCTCAAGCACAAAAACCACTAGAAAACAAACTAGACTAAGCATGGCTGACCACAAGCAGACGCTGAACACCACCACCAGCGAGACATGCTTGTCGTCGAATACGCGTCTATTCCGTTTCTTCCATATATTCCATGCAACACACATCAGTATCCCAACGATGGTTCTGTGTTGCTCCTTTGGCTTGTTCAGCTGGAGAGTCGACGCCCACATACACGCCTCAATGCCTAAAATGTCGGGGGATGGTGGTAAGATTAGGTTATCTGACCACACCCGTAGGGACTCCCTAAACTTCAAGAGCGAATGGGCACTTGAGGCAAAGATGCAAAGGTAGTCTTAGGTCGTTGGTCACACAAAACACGGCCACTGCCTCAGGATCAATTTGTGTGACATGAGGATCTTGTCTTGTACTAGAACTGATTTTATTTCTTAACCTTCTCCGTTCCCCTCTAATCCATAGGGAAAATGAGGTTGCCAAATTATCCCTAAAGGAGAAGAGAGATCCAACCTTCACACATTATTATTGTGAGTTTTGGTTATTAATTAATGACTGGATAGTTGTGATGAAACTAGGTTGTTTTTTTTAGAATAAGTCAAGGTTATTAGGTCAAGTTGATAGTATTGTTGAGTATTCTTGAGCTCACATGTTGGAGTTCAATGTGGGGAAATGTTATGCACAGAGTCATGTTTGATGAGTTGAGGCTAGTACTTAGTAGTGGATAGGTCTTTAATTATGGTTTCCTTTAATCCTACCATAAACGAAGGTGTCAGGAGTAATATGTCACCTAGTTGAAGCTAGAAATACCCCTTATTTTATTTCTCCCTAATAAAATGGTTGCATGGTAAGCTCATACCCGTCTTATGGAGAGTCGCGTACTAGAGGGAGGCTCTGGCTTATTATTGGTGTCGTCTAGACACCACTTGGTAGCATATTCTTGGTGGCCTTCCTTGGAAGGCTACCGTGGACTCCCCAGTAGGAGAATATGCACCGCCTTGTGTTGAATCTGCTGGTTTGGATTGGGGAAGAAGTACAAACTAGAGAGTATATACTTGGATCCTATGAGGATCAAGTTGGAGCCGGCCCTTTCTTAGGTGCTTTCTAACAAGTATTAGTGAGAGACGTCAATACACTCTCCTGCACATCAAGAGAAAAATCAAGTCCTCCTAATCATATTTCTAATATAAACACGCATGTTACTTTTTTTTCACTTTTAACCATTGTGGTTTACATTATAAAATCCTCACTAGGATTAGAACAAGGGCGCAAAATTGTGTGTTTTGCTAGGCACGCTAGACACAAAGCTTAATCGGTGTGGGCCTCCAGTGGCGGTGCATGGCGGGTGATGGAGATATGGGAGAAAGTGAATCCTTGTTCTATGCCGATTCAATGCAATTATGGCTCCGTTCGGTTCCACGATATGAGATCGGAACTCAACGATACGATATGCGTTGGACCACGTAGCGACACGATATATACGATCTCTAGGAACGTGTTAAAACACGAACAGAGCCTATGTTGTTCACCAAGATCTTATCTGTAAAACTTTAGTTGGGTGGCTTTCGGAGGCCATAATACAAAAAAAAAACAGATCAAAAAAATGCAATGGCTGATTTGACTCATAGGGTAAGATAAGAATTGAAGATGATGGGTTGACGTGGATGTATAGAAGCACGTGTGTTTTTTAATTTTATGCAGTACGTCGTGTGAGTCACGGTTGCGGATGTTAGCGGACAGTTTTGAAGCCCAGCTTCGCTCCCCTCTGCTCATATTGGGCCCCGATCGATGGAGTGCAAGTGTTGTTGGTGGGCTACGTTAGGTGGGCCTCGGGCAGTTCCCTCGGCCTGGAAGAAATTTGAGCCCGCGTCTTTTCAAGTTTAAACATTTCCGTCCCCCCGTTCCTTTCTCTGCAGGAATAAACTAGCAGATGGAACGGAAGTGTCTTCACTGCATGCTGCATTTGTTAGTGATTAATCCATGAGAATAAAACACATTTTTAATAGATATTATCTGAACGGATACATGTGAGAGGGTTAAACACACAAAGAGTAGGACGGTATAAGTAACCGCACTGCACGCGTACGTTGCACCTGATCAGCAAAGTCATTAGCGTGTACTACTACTACTACTACTACGGTCAATAATCAAACTCGACGGAGACGGCAGGACGAATGCGTCCGTCCTTGATGATGAGATGGATCGTCGATATATAGCAGTAGAAAGAAAAACCAAAGGGATTATTGCAGGACGGAGGAGCGTGCATGTCGTCGAGCGAGTGGACTTGGACCTGATCGAAAGACATGCATGCTTGGGTTGTTGATTGCTTGGAATTAGTACATCCGTACGTTACATCCTATGATATGATTTCCATGGGGTTTTCCAAGCTGATTCGGCGCGACTGTTTCTTATTGGTAACGGCTTCATTTTTACGGTTATTTTAAAGCATTTGTATTATATCGAAGAAAAGTGACTCCATTATTCTTGGTTCGATCAGTTGTATTTTAAATCAAATTGAACCGTTCATGTGAAATCTCTGTACAATTTGTATGCAATTCCAGCGTTCCAAACATACCCTTATGGTGCGCATCGAATTGGCAGTGAGGTCCTCGGCTTTTCCCCACGGATTGAACTGTGCATATGCGTGCATGATTTAGGTATATGCGGTGAAGCCCTTCGTAATTCGTTGATCATCATAGATGAGATGAAGGCACGCCAAAGCAGATCATAAGAAAATATATACGCAGTCTGAGGTGACGCATTTCTTCAGCCTTAGTTAGATGCGATTCTTACCGATGATATCAACGAGCCAAGTCAAAACTGGGAGACCCCGATTGGTGCCGTCCATGTTGATACTGCATTTTGCATATAGCATATTTATTAAGTTGGTGTCTTTATTTTGGGACTTATCGTCTCTATTTGTAGGCGGCAAGATCGCTGGGTTGGCATGCTGAGGCCTTTGATGTATTCTTTTCGTTCTAATTTACAAGTCGTTTGACTTTTTTAACGTTAAGTTTGACTTTCCTATTTTATTAAAAAACATAATTATTATTTATTTTCATCATAATTTAGTTTAGTGTATAATAAATTTTAACCATGAATTGAATCTTTTTTACATTTTTATAAATTTTTAATAAGACGAGCAGGTCAATTTAGTGTCAAAAAGTTAAACGACCTGTGAATTGGACCAGAAGGAGTAACATAGCTCAGTCATCTAGTTCGCTGTGTGTTGTTTTGGTGGCCCGCGCATTGGTGTATGTATATTTTTTTCTCTTTCCGTTTAAGCGACAGTATATTCTATGTAGTTAGTTGTAATCTTTCTATTCTCTTAATAATAAAAAAATGTGCTGAGCCAAAGCCATATTGGTGTCTTCAGCACACTCCCAGCAGGCTTACGGGTAGACCAAGAGGCCTGCTCGAATTGATGGATTCTTCCCCACAACCAAAGGGCAGGGCAGCCATCCGTGTCGCTCACCCTACGCTGAGGTCCCGGTTGACTCCGCCCGACCCCATCCCAGCCGTCCATCTCCCGACGTCGCACCATCCCGACCGTCAATTCGCGCGCGTTGGGCAGTCAGCGCGGCAAACCGCGTCGTCTCGTCGTCGTCTTCCTGGATTCCTTCCTCTTCATCTGCTTCGGTTTCTCCTCCCTCCATTGATCCATTCCATTCCATTCCACCAGCCTCTTCGATTCCAATTCGCTCCCCTCCGGCCATCCCAAGAGGAGGAGGCGATCGCCATGTCCATCCGCAAGGCGCTGGGCGCGGTCAAGGACCAGGCCAGCATCCGCCTGGCGAGGGTGTCGGGCGCCGTGGCGCCCGACCTGGACGTGGCCATCGTGCGCGCCACCTCCCACGACGACGCGCCCCCCGACGAGCGCCACACCCTCGAGGTGCTCCGCCTGGCCGCCTCGCCGACCGCCCAGCGCGCCTGCGTGGCCTCGCTCGCGCGCCGCCTCGCCCGCACCCGCGACTACGTCGTCGCCGCCAAGTGCCTCGCGCTGCTGCACCGCCTCGCCTTCTTCGCCTCCCACTCCCAGTCCCACTCCCACTCTACGGTGGCGGAGGGCGCCGCGGCCGACCCGCGCCTCCTCCGCGAGCTGCTCCGCCCGGCCACCTCGGGCCGCCGCGCGGGCGAGCCGCCCCTCGCGCTGCTCCTCGACTTCCGCGACGACGCGCACCGCGCGTCCTGGGACCACTCCGCCTTCGTCCGAGCCTACGCGCTCTACCTCCACGACCGCGTCCGCTTCCTCGTCTCGCTCCTCCCGCCCGCCGTCGTCGTCCTCGCCGGCGACCCCGCGCCCACGCCGCCGCCGCTGCGCGACGCCGACGTGGACGGCCCCGACGCGCTGCTGGGCCGCGCGCGGCAGCTGCGGCACCTGCTGGACCGGGTCCTGGCGTGCCGCCCCGCGGGCGCCGCGCGGGACAGCCGCGTCCTGCTCGCCGCGCTCCGCCCGCTCCTCGCCGACACCTCCCGCCTCCACGCCGACCTCGCCCGCGTCCTCGCCGCCCTCCGCGACCGCTTCTTCGAGGACATGGACTACCCCGCCTGCGTCAACACCTTCGAGACCTACGTCGCCGCGGCCAGGCAGCTGGACGACCTCGCCGCCTTCTACGCCTGGTGCGACGCCGCCGGAGTCGCTGCGGGACTCCGACTTCCCCGACGTCAATCGCGTCGACGAGAACCTCCTCGGCACCATGGAGCAGTTCCTGAGGGAGCGCGGGCGCGCGGCACGCGACTCCGCCGTCGTCGTCCATGATGGTGCGCGGGACGACGGCGAGCACGTGGACACGAGCAGCGCCGTCAGGGCGCTGCCGGCGCCGCCCAGCAGCGCTGAGGCTGAGCCCGCCCGATCGGTGCCGGCGAAGGCCGCAGCCGATCTGGTTGACCTACGGGAGCCGGCGGCCAGCGCGGCCGAGCAGGAGAACAAGCTCGCGCTGGCGCTCTTCTCCGCGGCGCCGGCCACCACGAACGCAACCGGCACCACCACCATTAGCACCTGGGTCGCGTTCCCGTCGGACGACGACGCCCCAGAAGATCGTCGTGGACCGGAGGTGGCCGAGTCGGCGTGGCATCAGGCGGCGGACTGGGAGCTGGCGCTGGTGGAGACGGCCAGCACCCTGTCCCGGCACGAGGCCTTCCTCGGCGGCGGGATGGACGCGCTGCTGCTGGGCGGGATGTACGACCATGGCGCCGTGCGGCGGCAGGTGGCCGCGCACGCCGCGTCGGGGGGCAGCGCGAGCAGCGTGGCCGTGCCGCTGCCGGCGGGGCCGGTGCTGATGCTGCCGGCGCCCGACGGCACAGTGCAGCAGGCGGCCGGGGGCGACCCGTTCGCGGCGTCGCTGGCGGTGCCGCCGCCGTCGTACGTGCAGATGGCGGACATGGAGAGCAAGCAGCAGCTGCTGGTGCAGGAGCAGCAGATGTGGGCGCAGTACCGCCAGGGCGGCATGCAGGGGCAGCCCGCCGGGTTCAATGCCGCCGCCGTGGCCGTGCCCATGCCCATGCCCGTGGCGTACTACAACTACAACAACCAAGTGGCCGGTGGATACTATTAGAGAGATTATTGTTAGGATGATCCTGTGAATAATAATACTACTGCTGTCTGCTCGTGATGGTAACAGTGATTGTCGATTCTTCTGAATGTGTATGCAGCTTACACAAATGCATGCTGCAAGTAGAATTGTTACTGCTACTGAGATGAAGAACAACCTCACCCTTTCTCTAGAAACTGTTATAAAGAGGATCGAGGCGAAGAACAAAATGAATCTGGTTCTATAATTCTGTTGGAGATCCATCTCTATGCTTGTTTTTTGGATTGGAATTTGCAATTTCCAACCTCTAATCTAATCCCAACATGCCATGAAAATGCAGACTCCTGAATTCAGAATTTTCAGCTGGCGACACAAGGATGGCATGAATCAGGTGGAAATGGGCCATCCATGCTTCATGGGCTGGCTGGCTGAGCTTCCCATAGGGCCGCTCAGATGAAACAGCCCGAGCCCGTAACAAGTTTGTTGCTACAAATATCTCTTCTACTCCTCCCGATCCCAGTCATCAAAGGTCTCTCTAGTTAACCTTCATGGGCTCTAGTTATCCCGCTCAGTAGTATGCTGTAGTATCAAATACTATCTCTCTAATTAACCCTGGCGTAGAATTGCACTTTAACTAAACTTACCACTCCCTTCTCAAAAGAAAAAAACTATACTAAACTTACCACTCCCTACCCCCTAAATCATAAGAGAGATTATTGATTTTCAGATATTCAACGTTTGATCATTTGCCATGTTCGAAAAATATATGTAAATAACATTTATTGTGTTATGAGCACTTACTTACGGATGTAATTATCCAGCAGATTTGCATTGTTAAATGGTAGCTGTGTACACTGAGAATTGGAGTCAATTAACCAAACCATGAAGGATGGAAGTCTAACTCGATTGAATTAAATATGTTTTAGCGGTGGTATTGGGCAAAGTAAGTAACACCAAACTAGTGGTGCAGGCAGATGAAGTTATTATTATAGCATCATGCTTATAATCATTAACCACTGGATTTGATCGCTATGCTTTGCGTTAATCCAAAGAATAAATAAAATAATAAAAATAATAAGGCGGCCGGTGAACGGCCACGGGTGCTCGCGACGAACGTGTCAGCCTGTCAGCATGACTGCTTGAGCGAGCCAACTTCACCGTCGTCGTCAGGCTGAAAGCGAAAGGAAACCTGAAAAATGCGCCGAATAATGTCAATAATTATAATACTGTATATGACTATATGTATGTAATTGTGTGCGTATATTCTGGCACCTGCTAATTCGCATGGGAGTTCGTTACACCAAACCAGCACGCAAAAGAGCTTGTTGCGTTGTGAATGGTTCCGAGTGCGTGGATGCTAGACACGCACATGGCCGTGCTGTAATTTAATTAATTTTAGCCTTGTCAGCATTTGCATATATTTATATTTGTATATCTGAAGATCTTTTCCTCTTATGAGCAAAGTACACACCCAATTCATGTTCAACCCCGTCCATATCAGTAGCTTGGATTTCTTTACGCTAATGACGCGCCAAGTAGCCTGTGAAGCCGTGTGTTCAACCGCTGTCAGTGTCGTCACAGAAAAACGACAGTTTTTGGTAAGTGATTAGTCGTACGTCTGGCCCCGGGAAAGATGAACCTGGTGGGTTTTTTTTTTTTTTGCGTGAATTATTTAAGGGTCAACAGTACGGCTGGTTTTGTTTTCTCACCTGATCCATCCCAAACGTAGGTAAGGGTGCTTACCTTCTCACCCAAATATAAACCTTACCCCAATCAAACAAAAAAGTTGGGCTGGGAATTCTTGACTGGTGATTTTCTTTATTTTATATAGTTTGCCTGCACCCAAGGAAAATATGTTTGAACCGCAGAAACCATGGATGTTTTTAATAATCAGTTTAAACATTGATCACGCAACCGAGCCGGTGCGAAACGGTTGAACTGGCCAGAGATTTGGGAATTGGGGACCCAACCTTGGACCATTGTTGTGTTCAACCTGTGATGATATGGTGTGTTTGAACGCTAAGTTGGAAAGGTATTGTAGACTAGTAGACTATGCTCATCAGAGAGCCCAAATAGAGGGGAAAACACTGTACGTGCATTGTATACACACTGGTGTTGCTATATTGTTATCACACCCTGTTATACGTCGTAATCGTAGAAAACTTATGTGCTTTTTTGTACAAGGTCATGAGAAATATAAATAGCATAATTCTATTTGATGGAACATAAGTTGCATTGGACCAGTAACACATGGAGCATTTCTATCTGGTTTGATCTCCCCTCTATCCAGTACCGGAGCTAATTAAGGTCGAGTTGTTTTTGGTTTTTCGAGGCTTTGAGGATGACGAAACAAGGTCTATGAAAGTCTCTTGCCCCCCTCATTATTGACCATTTCTCGCACAGAAATATTGACGACGACTATATATATACTGATCGAGAGTCAGGCTGAGCAGCAACATGGAATCGCCAGTTCATTCGCTATTCCATGCCCGCGTGTCCATGCTCATCGATCACAGTATCTATCACACACGACAAGCGAGACACCGCACCAGATGAGAGGAGACCCATAACCTAGCAAAGTAGGTAGCCATGGCGCTCTTGCTTTCTTCATTCATTTATAGTATAAATATGTATGCCCATACATGTATAGGTACGTACAATGCTAAGGCTATTCTTTGTAGGTGGTATTATACTCATCAATAAGATGTCACGTAAAATTTTTAGCTGATATAGCATAACATTTAATATAAGAGAGAAGAAGTTGTATTTTGAGAGCATGATATATTAGAGAATGGCACAGATTAAACTCTAATATGATGGATTCACTTTCATAGATACAAACATTACATTGATTTATTATGTTTAGGTAAAAGTCCATTCTAAAACCTTGAATTGTGCAAGTCATTTGATTTTCAACCTTCAACTACAAATACTGGGCAATCAGAGCCATTGTCAAAACCGGACAATATACACCCCAAGGGCGGTTTTAATGGTGGGTTTCTATTTTTTTATATCTTATTTAGTCTCTAAAATTTATAATAAAATTATTCTAAATAAAAAAAATGAAATATGTACCAAATAATTTTATAAAAAACAATCTATGCACTAGTTCTCTATTTTGAGTTATGTGGAATTTATTTGCTCCTATTTCTAATGTTTCATTTAGAGTAATAAAACAATAGATATGGTGATAAATAAGTTTCAAGTATTCTCAAATAGAGCATCAATAGATAGAATATGTTTTTAGAAAAAATATGGTATAAGTTTAATATTTATCTAATTTAAAATGATTTAATTATAGTTTTTTTATATTAAACAAGATTTTATTATTTATAAAAAAAGAGAAACACTGCAAAACCATGCTCAAGGGTGTTTGTTGTCTGGTTTTAACAGTTTGATGGCCTTAGCTAACTCAACGATGAGCAGTGTGAATGCATGTCCATTGCTAAGAAAATAGAGAAACTTAAGCCGTGTTTGGAAGCCATGTGATTTTACAATCTACCTTCCAGTTTTTAAAAGCTATGAGTATCTAGTTTCTAAGATTTTAAAAGCTAAAGATTAAAAGCTGCTGCAAGTTAAGTGGCCGTTTGAATCAAAATCAACTTTCGATTGCACAATCCGATCGGGACCAAACGCGGCCTTAGCAAGCAAGAATTTGAGACGGACGCCGATGGATGGGATGGGATAGAGTCATCGATCAACACGCGGGCGCCAAGAAATAATGCATGTATGGTCACCACTCACCACTCCGCCAATGAGCCAGCTCGCTCGCTCTCGCCAAAAAATGAGGAGGGGAGACAACGCCCGGTCCTCTTCCTCTTTTGTTTGTTGTAAAAGAACCGTACCAACAGTCTCCATCGAAATTCGAAATCCAACGCCACCACACGCTCCCCCTTGCACTTGCACACCTGCCTGGGCCCACTTCAGTGTGCCAAAACAAATGTTTTCAGTGCCCATTTACATTTATTTAAACCTCCAGCTTTCTTATACTAGAGTAGAAGTACGTGTGGTACATACGATGTGAACCGTGTCTCAGCATGTATAATTGGCGAACCTATTATACCGGTTTTGTACCTGCTTATTAACATCTTTTCTTTTTTAAATCCATCAACCCGTGAGCACAGGCTAGAATTGTATGAAGCATTGGACGTTAGTGGATAAACTTAATATAAACAACTAATCAAAATTAATTATCTTTGCATTGTCCATTATATATGCATATGTCTATTTTCTAATATAATACATGTTAGATACCTCATTCTCTACTGTTTGTGATAAATTAATAAGTTGATACATATATGTTGTACCATCCACATTTGCAATTTTTCTTTTTGCATCAAACCTCGGTGTGTCTGCAATATGTGTTTGGCCATTCCAAGTTTTATTTGTGTTTCATTCTCATTAAATGCTATGTCACATTAGTGTATTTGATGACATAACAATGTAGTTACGAGGAGAGAGATAGAAAGTGTTTTGTGGGAGGTGAGGATGAAACTGTCGACAAACGGTTACCTAAACAAAAACTGATATGACACTATTGATAACTGTACAATAAAATCTCCTGTTGGGAATGGACATAGAACCTTTACTTGAATATGTCCGCTCTTTTTTAATGCATATGTTTTGTGGCATATAAATCTAGATTTTTTTTACTTTTAAATTTTGATCTTATTTTGTTGAAGTAATCTTTTATCCATACATGCGCTCTTTCTGCAATGCATGTCTTTGACGTATGAATATAGTTTTTTTTTTGGTTTTTATGAATTTGTGAATTAATAACTCTAATACTTATTGTGCTTAACCTTTTATGAATTATCTTTTTGTATTTGATTTGAAATAATTGAGACTGTTCTAGACGCGCTGTTAGCTATTGAAAGATCATAAATGATATTCAATTTTAGATCCATTTGTGCAATAGCCGCATTAACATGCAAAAATACATGACATACGTGATGGCTAGCGCGGGGCATAGATTAGGCGGACTGGTGGTCTAGTGTTTCAGCTTGGTTACTTTTGACACATTTGTTTCTGCAGCCCGCTCGATCTCCAATATGTGCTGGCGCACAGTACACGTGACCCACACATGCGTAGGCATCCGGTGTCCTGATCAACAGCCCTCGAAATTAGCATAGATGGATTAGCTCTACATGACACGTGACGTAAGTCTTGCATGTGCGGTGAGTATTACATTTCACGGGTTTTAAATCTACGTAACGGCAGAGGTGGGTAATTTATATCTAAATATAGGAGGTTATTTTACACAATAAATCTAATGATTATAATTGTTTGATGATGATTAGATGCCACCAAAGCAATGTCGAGATGTTTCTCTTTTTTGCCAGAATTTCTAGGATTATTTTTTTTCTAGCGCGCTTTGTAAATCGTGTTTTTTTTAACATCTAATTAGTAATAGTAAGATTCCAAGACAAAAAAAAACTATCTGGTGGGATGTACAAAACAATGTGAGAAAAATAAATTACTAAATGGTAGATACATTTGTTTTCTATCAATTTTAGGCCCTTTCCAAGACTTCCCAACCTACCTAGATGGGCCAATGTGACGGGTAGATATTTTCGTTGGGTAAAAAATGGTATTGCAGATAAGATATGAAGCGTTTTATAGTGTTTGGAAAAGTAGCCACTTGCTAGATTTGTTATTGAATTTCCTTTGCGTATTTTAGGGTTCACATAAATGAAAAAATGCCAATAGTATAGTGGTCTATGGTGTGTGACAAAGCACCTTAATTTGTTTTTTCCTATCTTGCAAGATTGGACCTGAATCACATTTTCTAGTTTGCATGGACGCACAACATATCCCCGCGATAGATGGCTACAGGCACACAGTGTCGTTTCCCCTTGATTTTTTCTTCAAAATCTTATAGATCGACGATCTAGCCATATCAATATGTTTTTCACCGCTTGCATTGCTTGTTAGTAGGAGTATATAAACCAGTCGGATCGATGTTATTTTTTTTTGTATATATGGGCTTTTATTTTGTTTGCTAATTAAAACCCTAAATTACGTACGCTATGCATGTGCATATAGTAGGAGGTTGGATGATTATTGTGGATTCCAGGAGATCGATACTCTTGCTAGACTTGTTCCCGAGATCCTCCGATCCGCATATTTTAGGGCTAATAATAAGAGCAGTGAAAAATGCCAATAGCAAACAGGCAGTAGTGTGCGACGACATAGCGCCTGATCAATTTGTTCTTTTTTATGTCTCGCAAAAATTGGTCCTGTCCCCACATACATGGCTAAAGGTAGGCTGTCATTTTCAGCTTGATTTTTCTCCTTTTTCTCCCCTTCGAAATGTTATAGATTGACGCTCTGGCCATATCGAGAGGATTTTTACCGCTTGCATTATTTGCGTGTTTGGATCCTGAGCTAAAATTTTAGCCTCTGTCACATCAGATGTTTGAATACCAGTTAGAAGTATTAAATATAGTCTAATTATAAAACTAATTACGCAGATGAAGAGTAAACGGCGAGACACGTTTATTAAGCCTAATCAATCCGTGATTAGCAAATGTGGTGCTACAGTAATCATTTGTTAATCATGGATTAATTAGGCTTAATAAATTCGTCTCGCCGTTTACTCCTCGCCCGTGTAATTAGTTTTCTAATTAAACCATATTTAATACTTCTAATTAGCATCTAAATATTCGACATGATATCAGCTAAATTTTAGCTCCTGGATTCAAACACCCCCCGAAACTAAGATTGACAGGTGGCGTGTGTGACGTGACAAGAAGGCCCATACTCCATCAGTAGCACCATGCACGCATAATCGGACATCCAGTTCAGACGACGAAATGGCACCACCGCACCGACGGCTTGGCACAGCTGGGGAGGAATTGGATATAATCTTAATTCTCCATCAGTCAGCCAGTCGTAATTACTGAATATAATCAACCGATGAGCTAGTGGCAGCACTGATGCTGTTGTAATCCCTTGATTTGTTGGCAGGCACAGGCACACACGCGCATGCATCATGCGCACATGCTTGATTGGATTTGGACCCTTCCGACGACGACGGCGATCACCGATCGACGAGCAAGCCTTCCTCCCGAATCCCGATCGATTATCCCAACATGCATGAACAGCTGATGGCACTTGTTGAACACTGCATGCATCGGTCAGGGTGGTCATGGTATATGTCGGAGGAGAAACAGATTAAGCACGCCAAGACGAAACATGCAAAGATCATCACATCACATCCACGGTATGGCCTAGACGCCTAGCAATATATAGCAACAGAGTGTGGCCACGTACCTTTTCTTTACAGCTTGCTTCGTGTAGAGTGCGGCCTGGCTTGATCATATTCATATGCTCCAGATGTTCCTTAATTCGTCCATTGCAATTGCAAATGTTTGAAGACCAGAGAAGCTTCCCTTCCTGCAGACTCAGCCTCAGATGATAGATCAACGGAAACGCGTATAGCAGCATCTTTTTCCTAATAAGCCTTTAATAGAACAACGAAAATGTGTTTAATAATTAGTAGATACAAAATTATATAATATATCATCCACGCCCGTGGAGGGCGGGTGTAGCCATTGTATGTAAGGCTATCTCCAACCGTTTTTCTATCTCCCATTCTCTATTTTAAACTCGACTCTGTTCAAAATGCGAATAAGGACAAATAGTGCTAAATTTTCCAAAATGCTTAAACCGTTGGAATTGGCCTAAGCATGCGCATGTGATGGACGCGTATATTGGTGCATGCATTTCCCCGGTGACAGGCATCATACCCCTTCCCTCACCTGTTTTGCATGCCACGCGCTAATAACGGATTTGTCCTGATGGCCTTAATAATTAACCAGCACAAAACATAATCGAATCGAAATTGATGTGCTGCAGCAGCTTGAAAAGGTAGGTGAAAGCGGCTACCAGCCTAGCATTGCCGATCAACCACCCGCCGTGTTAACAGATTGCAAGTCCTCAAGTCCTAGCTAGCGGACAACGTTTCTAACTCGTTTGCTTTTATTTTGCCACGGTTGGTTTAAACAGTTTTTTTTTCTATAAACATGTTCGGCCATATGGTTCAATACATTCTTCGTGCATGTGTGCAGCGTACGTGCAGGAGTGCTGCTGGAGTGGAGTGGACTTTTATTTTTGTGTGTCTCTGTGCGTGTGGGGGTCAAGTTGCATGCGCCTGCTGCACCAGTACTTCGTAAAGGCACCAAGCTAGCATAAGCATGCAAAACGATCCTAATTAGCGCATTGCTTGCAAGGCGGGTACCAAAAAAAGTACTAACAGCACATACATAAAGCTTGAATGCTGCACTTGCACCCACCCACCATTACATTATCATTACATTACATTATGAGCAAGCAAGGAGAAAAAAAAAAAAAGGGAAAAAGGTAAAGGCCATACCACATACAACCACACAATACCAAGATGGAAAAGGGGTAGCCCGCTGTCCATTAGCGCCGCCGACACGATTTCAAGCATGGGCCCTTTCATTATGCTTGCCCTTGTTTCTTGGACGCGCGTTCAAAAGCGTATTTCGAATCTCACTTGTCTTTTTTTTTAGAAAAAAAAATATTAGGGGGAAAGAAGAAACACATGCCACCTCCATCCGCTCTATATAGAAATTAGAAAGGAGGGGGTTGAAAGGTTTCGTCTTTTTTATCCGTTCACCATGAAATAGATTTCACGCTCCTTTTTTTGGTCTTGAAACCACAAAGAGCTCGGTAAATCTGCGTGGCTTTAATTAATTGGAGCACGTACGGGCGGGCGTGGATGCGGAACATGTAGATGGACAGGTTCGGAGGACACAACATGCATGGTTGGCATCTAAAACCTGATCTTCTCACACCGAATTAAAAAAGGAGAGCGATTAGATTCCTCGACGAAAAGAAAACGGAGAATAGCTGTGAAATGACAGCAAAACGCTCCTAGAAATCAAAGTAATTCCAGCAGGCAGCGCGTACGTTGGGATTAGCAAGAGAGGGGGGAATAACCAGGTCATCGGACGCCTGTCAGTGCACGGGACGCTAATTACGCCCGCCGATCGATTCACCCATTACCAGTAAAAAAAACAAACCATAGATATTTCCAATTTACCTATTCCCTTATTGATTTAATAATTACTAAGATAAGAGAAGAGGAAAAAAATAGTAGAAGGTTGAAGTGAGGGAGTCCGTAGACTGAGCATCGATAAAAAGGCGTAAAGCCGTGGCCACTCTTTCCCCATTCCACGCTGCTTCGGCACCCACCTCCCCTCCCCACTTCGCCGCCGGCGGGTGGAGACGGGCCGGCGCGGCCAGCCACGCCTACCTACCTACCCACACACCCACCCACCCGAGCTACCTATCTGTATCTACCCAGGCACCGGCGTCGGCGTCGGCGTCGGCGGCGGCCATGGGGCACGGCGTCAGCTGCGCCCGCACCGGCGACGAGCACGACTACTTCCGCGCGGCGCAGCTCGGGGACCTCGACGCCCTGGCCGCGCTCCTCGCCGCCGACCCCTCCCTCGCGCGCCGCGCCACGCTCTACGACCGCCTCTCCGCGCTCCACATCGCCGCCGCGAATGGCCGCCTCGAGGTTGCTCCTCCCTCCCTCCCTTCCTCGGGTGGCGGCCTCTGCTGCCTATGGATGCCTGGATGGTGGGGGATCCGCCACCCCCATCTCTCTCGCTGACCATTCCGACCGCTGCTCACCTCCTGCTTCTTCTTTCCTGCTGCAGGTGCTGTCCATGATCTTGGATCACGGGGTGCCGCCGGACGCCGTGAATCGGCACAAGCAGGTGCGGGATCCCATCCAACCAACTCGCTCGCTGACGTTTTTTTCCCTTTTCTCTTTGCAACTTGCAAGGATCTCTCTGCTGGGCTGCTGGCCACGGCTGCTCAAAAATCTCCTCTTTTTTTTGTTGTTACCTCCAGCCGAGAGGACAAAAAAAAAATCTCATCTTTAATTTCCTGCTTGCTCCAGACCCCGCTGATGCTGGCGGCGATGCACGGCAAGATCGACTGCGCGCAGCGGCTGCTCGACGCCGGCGCCAATGTGAGTACACAGCTTCAAACTCCCCTGTCCGTTCTTAACTGATTACTGTAACCCGCAAGATCTTGATGTTCGATCTGTGTGTGCGCGCGCGCGCGCCAATCGAAACCCAACCAGATCCTGATGTTCGACTCGGTGCACGCGCGGACCTGCCTGCACCACGCCGCCTACTTCGGCCACGTCGACTGCCTGCAGGCCATCCTCTCGGCGGCGCACACCACGCCGGTGGCCGACTCCTGGTGAGATTTTCGAGCGAGCTCCCCTGTCTCTCTGCCTATCCGGTTGTCACAACTCCTCCGTTTTTTGCTCACTTGCTGCTGTCCAAGCTTGGCAGGGGCTTCGCCCGGTTCGTCAACGTCAGGGACGACCACGGCGCCACGCCGCTGCACCTCGCCGCCAGGCAGGGCCGGCCCGGGTGCCTGCAGGTGCTGCTGGAGAACGGCGCCATTGTGTCCGCTCTCACCGGTTCATACGGGTACTCTTTGCCGATCCTGCCTCTCATGGTGCCTCATGAGCCAGGGGATCGTCTCTTCAATTGCTTCCTCTTCCTTTGGTCAGGCGTTGCTCTCTGCTGATTCGTGCGTTGCTCTCTGCTGCCTGCAGGTTCCCCGGGAGCACGTCGTTGCACCTCGCCGCTCGCAGCGGGAATCTGGATTGCATCCGGAAGCTGCTCGCCTGGGGAGCAGATCGTCTCCAGAGAGACTCTGCAGGGTGAGAACCACTTACTTCTCTGACATGCAGTTCCTCCTCGTTCAGTTCATGTACTACCTCGTTAAGAAGGCCCTGAAAACCTTGCTCTAGTTAAGTGTGATTGCGGAATTTTAGTTATTAGTTCTGTGTCCAAGAAGCAAAGCACACAGCTGGTCCCGGTCCCGGTCCCGGTCCCGGTGTGACGTCCCTCGTTTAACCCAAGTGGAGGTGGAGATGGAGCCATCAACCATTTGCTGGATTCTCATTTCGCAAGTGGAGTCATCACTCATTTGCCAAATCCACAATTTAAAAATCAACGAGGGACCAGCTGTTGACCGCGGATCGTCCTCTTGCTCAATTGCCCATGCTCCGCCGTGCAAAAAATCTCACAGCGAACAATCTGTGCCGGTCCCTGCAGGAGGATTCCTTACGCCGTCGCGCTGAAGCGCAGCCACCACGCATGCGCGGCCCTGCTGAACCCTTCGTCGGCCGAGCCCATGGTGTGGCCTTCCCCGCTCAAGTTCATCAGCGAGCTGGACTCGGAGGCAAAGGCTCTTCTGGAAGCGGCCCTGATGGAGGCCAACAGGGAGAGGGAGAAGAAGATCCTCAAGGGCACCAAGTACTCTCCTCTGGCGTCGCCTTTGCATTGCGATGGAGATGCCGACGCCGCTGTCGACGATGCATCCTCAGAGGTATGTATACTCAGTGCCTTTTTATGTGACGGTCTTATTATTAGAGTTGATATCCAGTGAATAGTTTATATTGTTGTTGTATGTTGGTTGCCAAACGAGGGATTGATGATGCGCCTTCATCGTTCATCAATTAACTTGGGTTCACTCACTCACTCCATCCATCCATCCAACAGGCGAGCGACGCGGAGCTGTGCTGCATCTGCTTCGATCAGGCATGCACCATCGAGGTGCAGGACTGCGGGCACCAGATGTGCGCGCCGTGCACGCTAGCGCTGTGCTGCCACAGCAAGCCGAACCCGACGACGCTGGTGCTGCCATCACCGGCGTGCCCGTTCTGCCGCGGCGGCATCTCGCGGCTGCTGGTAGCCCGGGCGAGCAGCAGCGCGTCCAGCGACCCCGACGCCGACGCCGAGAAGGCGGCGGCCTCCTCCCCGCAGCTCGCGCGGCGGCGGTCCCGGCGTTCGCGCAACCTCAGCGACGGCGGCAGCAGCAGCTTCAAGGGCCTCTCGTCCGCCATGGGCTCCCTGTCCTCCAAGATCGGGCGCGGGTCGAGCCGGATGGCCGACAGCGACGGCGGCAGCCTGGACAAGCCCGAGCACGACCTGTTGTGAGGCGGCGAAGCAGGACGACAACAAGCCGCCCGCCGGCGTGCGGTGAAGGTGAAGGTGAAGCTTGAAGCAGCCGTCAGTCACCGCCGGCTTTTATTTTCCGTGAGAAGGAAGGAGATCCAAGCATGTTGAGGCGGAGAGGTGGTGATCGTGAGTCTATACTAGATAGGAGTGAGCGAGCTAAAAATAAGTAGCGTCAGTCGTCATGCCTTCTTCTTTTATCCCTAGCTATGTCCCTGTCTGTCTGTCTGCCTGCCTGCCCTATTCTTCGGCGTGCCAGGATTCACCCTGGCCATGCCATATTCCATTGTCACCCACCCGGCTATAGATTCCTTCATTGGCATCCCATTTCCTGCGCTGTGCTGCTTGAGCCGCAGACATCGGAGGGGGAGGTTTGCCCGTTCCATTCATTTTCATCACAGGCAACGGCACTGCAGTGCACAGTCGGGTACTGTGGCCGGCGATCCGAAGGACCGCAGCACAGCAGCAGCAGAAGCAGCCGTGTGATGCGTGTAGTGCGACAAGCAAAGCTGGCGTGCCATGCCATGGCATGTGAGCTCTGCCGGGATGTCTCCCTCCCTCCCCCGTGTCCGTGCTTGTGAGGGCTGCAGAGGAGACGCGCGCGCGGCCGGCGGCAGAGCAGAGAGCAGAGCACGGTGGTCCTCCGATCCGCCCGTCCTGACGAAACCGGCGGAGGGATACGCCCGCTCTCCTGCCGGGACGACGACAATGTGCCACCGGGCGCCTTAACTGCGGGCGCGGGGGATCACCGCCTCCGTGACCGGCTCCGGCAGTGGTGGGCAGAGCTCTGGCGCCAATGGTCCGTGATCCGTCATCCATGCATGCATGCACAGGGGCGTGTCATCATCGGACCAGTCACAGGTTGACAGTCTTAGCTTTCATCATATGTACGTGCGCCGTACATGTGGGGGTGGAAATGCCCACTGCAATGCAACCACCCTCACTGCTGCGCGGTGGATGGATGCACTGCAGTGAATCGATCTCGTGAGTGAGATTGAGATGCATCTACATCTACTGACGAGGGTTTCAGGTCAGGGCTTGCAACTGCATCGCGGTTGGAAGACGGACTGGCTCGTACTACTGCAAGCCAACCGGCCAACCCCCGGCGTGTGGACTGCTAGGCGGCTCAGGCTCAGTCCTTCAGAGCTTCAAGGACAGCTAGTCAACCGTGGCCTAGGAATTCTTGTGCAGGGGCACTGTTCATACGCGGAGCTTTGCAAGACTTGGAGATAAAAAGACGACGGCAAGGGACAGACAGGCTGGTCGTTGCGTCGCCCGGTATGACTAACAAGGCCACGGGCACGCACGCAGCAGCCTTGTCCGAGTGAAATATCCAGCTCTCCTCCTGATGGCGTGATTGACCAGGCAGGCAGGCAGGCGCTGGTTCAGTGTGACGATGGCCCGGGCAGATATTTCGTGAACACTGCCCGCTGTCAAGGCCTCGTCATCACATTATAATTATAAACTAACCTAATCTTATCTACGAACAAAATATCTACTACTACTACTACTAACTAGGCATCAAAGTTCATCGGCTGATGAATCTGGCCCGGAAAGGGCACCGCAAGTTGCCCTTTTTTCTATAGCGGATGCGCGCCTAATGACCCAGCCCAGCACTTGACCACGGCAATGATCGGCTAATCCTGCTGTCTGTCCCCACTTTGCCATTCTGCTGTCCCGGCTCCACGCAAAATCTTTCGGTTTTCCGTCCCAAAACTGTGGTGGTTAAACTGTCCGACAGCCGACAGGGTCCTTCTCACACCACGGAGCAACAAGTACTGTATCTGGCTTCCAAGTCCTTTCAACTGGCGCTTTTTGGTTAGATTATAAATGACCGGGATGTGTTTTGGTGACCCATCTTAGTCCCAATTTAATTAGTCTTTAGAAATAGATACCTAAACCACTTCATTTACGCCGTATAGTTTTCTACTATATAAACTCTAGATGCTGCAAATTTCCGGTTGTTAAATTGGAGCTCTTCCAAGGAGCCATCACCTCAGACCAGTTTCACTCGGAAAGAAAAATGAGAAGAAAACGGTGCGTTTGATAGGGAGAGAAACGGTCTTGGCACGGGCATGCGTATCTACAGCAGCCGAGGATGTCACGGCCGTCCAAGTTGAGCACGTCTGCATCAGGATTGGAGGTGCGCTTTGATCGACAGCAGCGTCCACCTCCACGCTCCGCTTTATTTGATCAGTTCATCCTTCAACCTCATCAGGGTGCGCGTCCTCATCAGAGTCACTGTCAAGCATCAGTAGTTAAACTTGGCCAGTAGCGTCATCATATTCAAGGCACAGCGATACAACATGCTTCTAAACCGTACATAACCCCTCACTCATTGCATAGTTCCAGTAACTTTACAACTATACACTATGTATCAGTTAAGTATGTGATTTTCGGGGGCATCGCTCACAGAAATAAGTTGGGGGTGGGGGTGGGGGGGAAGGGGCAATAAAAAGTTTATTTGCTAATTTTACAACAAAATCATAGCAAGCGAGGAGGCCAAGGCTTCATATCTTGAAAGGCCTCGCGAAGACCAAGTTGTGACACGTCGGGTTGCAGGGGTACTCGCAGTCCATCTCCTTCACCTCTCTTCTGTCGAAGAACCAGTCTCCAACTGCCTCTGCGATGCTCTGTCCACCGGAAGCCGACATGAGATTAAGAGTTTGGAACAAGATTGTTATCTCCAAGGTTATGTATGCTGGTTGCATCACCTTACTGTTGACTCTCGGGGAAGTTGGAGAGTGCCATGTCAACGAGTTCAGCGACTGGCAGTGAACAAAGCACGAGTTGATATAAAATCCCCAGTTCCTTTTCTGCTCAACTTCACTTATAGCGTCATGCAGTTCTTTCCTGAAACCTGCAGATTTTTGTATTGGGCATGGGGAAACATGACAATGAATCAGGGAAGCCAATAACAAGAAAATATCATGTGCAGGGTGAGTGAGTGAGTCAACCTTGGAGAATTTCAAGTTGGTCAGAGCTGCACTTGCCGATATCCAGTCTGCAGTTCAGCCATGAATGCTGAGGGTCAGATGCTTCTGGAGCTAATGCATGTTGTACCTGAAAAAAATAAAGTTTCAAGTACGTTCTGAGATTGATATATTAGAAATAGGACATAACTGAATTTTGATGGGTATGTCTAAAGGGTACCTGCCAAGCATCATATGCTGGATTAAGAATGAATACTGGGTTGACGACGTGTTTCACAACTTCACGTGGAAAGAAACACTGGAATACAGTATAAGTGTCAGTTTTAGAATACCATGAGTTCAGCGATGGCAGTCAGTGATGAAACTAGTGTAGCTAACTATGGCACTACTATATTATTGGGAATTGAGTACAAACCTGGCCTGGCTCCATGGTTGAGTTGCAATGCAAAAGCCTTTCCCTTAAACCCTGACACAAAGCATTCAGAAAAGATCATTAATGCTGCAAACGTTAAAAAAAAAATGGCGGTAGCACGTCAGAGGGAAAGAAACCTGAAGGCGGATAACATCACTGTAGAAAGACTGCATTGTCCTTTTCCCTGAAATGTCTTTTCTGCAATTGAAGAACAAACCAAATGAATTATATAGGACCAAGTACATGGCAAAGTGGTACAATACCCATTTCCAGTGTTTTTTCAGTTTACCAAAAATATTATCTCATTCCTGACTGGTAACGGAATTCATCAACTGTGAAGTTTGTGCTTGCTGCCTTGCACTTGGAAGTGCTTAAATGAACTAGAAAGATCTATGATTGATGATGCCTTTAAGGCTTTAAGTAAGGTATCTGGTATTCAAAAACTGCATCTGAATAATGAAATGGTTTTTGCTGACACTGAATGCCGTGAGATGCAAGTACTCTACTTCAGACTATGGTCCCATTTTCTGGTCTTATAATAATAACTCCTGGTACCGTCAGATGCAGGTACAGTGGTACCTGAAACTGTTACCAGCTAGCTTACTGATGGACTGATACACAAACAATCTAAAAATATTTTTCTGTATTGTTTTCATTCGTCAAATCTATAGTAGCATCAATATCTGAAATCTATCAAAATATCATTCAAACTAAACGTCAAAAATAGATCGATTAGTGATTTCCCCCCCAATATCCAGGCATCCATTAGGAGACTTCCTGCGACCAGCAGTTTTTGAAACCTTCAGATCATTATCAAGGATGTAGAGTAACTACATACGTTCATGCGAAAAGGATAAACACACATCACCGGTGAAAACCAAGTATATAAATAGAAAAACAAATAAATAACAGTCACAGGATCACACGCAGAAACATACACATCAAGGAAAAAGCCACCATCCGCAAGACACTTAACCCTAGAATCCTTTGGTAGCAGCGCACTGGAAAGCATCACAGTGAATGTAAGTGGCTAGCCCACCAGCAGAGCATCCTGTTAGGAAAGCCTGAAAGCTGGAAATAGAATATCAGCATCACACCATCAGTACAATGGTTGAATTACTTAAGTGGGAAAAGATGAAATAAGTACTCCCAATGTTCCATGCTAATAATTTTAGTTTAGTCAAACTTCTCTAACTTTGGCCAAGTCTACTAAAAAATATATTAACATCCAATAAACTAATTTGAATGGGACAAGTAGTATGAAATCAAAATATAAATCCCTAATCACACCAAGAACTAAACATGCGAATACAAATGAATATACGATGTAGTACATAGCAAGAAAAACATTAAGGCAAACCATCCAAACAGTCCTTTGGTAGCTCATAGACAATGAGTTAATGATAGAGAGATCCCTTAGTTGAATGCAGGAGTACATGAGACTAGTACTATTATAATAAATACTCTTTATTTCAAGAAAAGGCAACTGACTCTGTTTGCAAGCAATGACCTGTTTAGCATTTCCGAGCCCCTTCAACACAAGTTCATTCATAACTGCCTCCCAGATACGCTGGCCTCTGAAGAAGAATCTTGTGCCATTCTGCATTAATTCACATAATCAGACTCACATCTCTTATGTCAATAAGACCAAAGGGATGGATATTAAATGATAGGAAGTGCTAGGAAGTGAAATAGAATGAAATAGAGCCACTTTGGGCTTCCCTATGAAATGAGGCATGGAACGGAGCCACTACGAAGAAATTCCGGGAGCATCAAATATTTAAGCAGAAATTCCTGGAATGTAAGAAAATCACACCTGCAATTCATCTTTAACATTCCCAGAGAATGACGCCCCATCACAATACCTTATCTTCACTTTATTCCAGTTGTAAAAATCTGCAAATCGATAGCAGTATGAGCACATGAAAATTTTATTGCGACATAATACAAACTGATGACCATTTAATTGCTGAATTAAGGATCAGGAAGTAACTGTTTTCAGTGAGAAATTAAGGCAAGAGTTGAAAGCATGTAAAAACTACAGCCACTGGTACAAAAATATGAATGCACAATTGCACATACTGCATTACTGCTAGCTAGCTAGGTACATTTCGTGAATATGATCGTATTGCTACATCGTAGTGAAACATGATGTAATTGGTTAATAAATTCGACAAGGGCTCGGTGCTTCTGACAAAAGTTTAAATGCTAAAGTCAAAACTTATCTGCAGGCACAACTACTGTATCCTGAAGATGTACTAATAAGTGTACTATGCAATTTAGACACAGAAGCATATCATAAAAAGAACTGCGGTAAGAAACAGCAGATAGATATGAAGCTTCAGTACCAGGATTCTGGGATTTATCATCACTCAAGATCCCTGTAAACTCAACCTGGCGTTCCATGTACCGGGATGAGCCCAACATGGATCTCTTACGTGAGGCACATGACGTGAGATTACGGCACCAGCCTCCACCCTAAGGTCACAGAGACACAGATAATTTAGGGACCAAGAAGCATTGTAACAGCAGACAACTATATTGTTTACGTAGTTTCCGTAACAGAATAGCGCTACAAATACGGCAACATTATGCTTTGCTGCACATGAAAAAACATTGCGGTGCCCCTGCTTTTTTCCTTGGCTGGCCAATTGCATTTCCCTACACATACGTGCTTCGAGTGTAGCCATTTGGAAACCAGTCTAGGTATTTTTCATCTCAGCAACAGGAGCCAAATAGCGCCTATGAGGCTATCGCCGTGAAAAAAAAAAAAAAACTTGAGCGACAGACAAGACAACTTCTGCACCAATCCGATGCCTGGAATTGAAACTGACAACGCGTGCATTGTCTATACTATCTATCATTGAGGCCCAAAGTGCACGATTTCGTATCTGAATGTGTAGTCGATTGGAAACGTCACCAACCTCCAAGTGGATCAGCCAGCTCTGAGACCCACTCCCAGACCCTCTCTGCAGATGGTACCCGGGCGCGCTCCCATCCAAGCACACTGCCAAAATCACAGGAAAGTCCGACTCTCACCTTCAGCACATCTCAACTAGGTGCCCTGATTGGCTAGTGGAGTAGCTAATCAAAGCCAGCGAAGGCGGCGTTGAAATTGGAACTTGAAAAACGGCAGCGCAATTGGGAAGCTGCAACTCACGCGCGCCCTTCTCCTTGGCGCGGCGGACGAGGGTGAGACCTACGAGGGCGGGGCTTCGTCCGCCGAAGGGGGAGGGGGAGGAGGAGGAGTCTGAGGCGAGGGGCGCGGAGGCGTAGCTGGAGAGCGTGAGGAGCAGCGCGGCCGCGAGGAGCGCGACGGCGAAGGTGGCCCCGACGGCGCCGGCCCGGCCGCGGCGGCGCCACCAGAGGCGCAGGTGGTGCGCGGCCGGGGCGGACGCGGTTGACGGCGGCGGCGACGACGGCGGCATGGTCGGGGCAGCAGGATCTGATCGCCGCGACGGCTGGCAGTGGCAGTGGCGTCTCGGGCAGCGGTTGGTGGCCGCGCGTGCGTGCCCCGTTTTGTATTGGGCTGGATCTCTTTTCGTTGGGCCGTATCCTTCGGCCTTTAGGCCCACAAACGATGAAAGCAATGGTTGAAGCAAGAAGGTGAATGCTCAAAATAAGACAAGAGAATTCTTTTATCTAGAGAAGAGAACAAAAATGTTTCAAACAAGAGAAACTGCCGCCAAAACTTGTTCTCACTGCCGTCAATTACAAGCATTTTTTTCTTTTTTTTGCTCGTCTGTAGTACCACTGCTACTTTCCTTGGTGATCAATCGTTTCTTCAAAATGTACATTGTAAATCAGACTCAATCAGTAATGTATATATGATGAGGTTCTACCATTACAATGTTGGGATCAGTACTGATGATGATGACAGGTTCATATTGGAACCTACTGTATCTACGACCTCCATATCTTGCCCTCCAGTGAGATGATGATGATGGAGACGTCGTCGTGGTATCGCCTCCGGTCGCCTTGCTGAACCTCGAGCAACTCATGGAACCCCATTCCTACATCGACCATCACACCATCAGTTCGTTACCAGCTAGCAAACACGTACAATTCGATCAGGTAGGTTGATCGATCAGGTGAGTTCCAAGAAACACTTGTACTACTCACCGGCGTTGTTGGCGGCGCGGAGGAGGATCTCGTGGCTGAGGTACTTGGCGGGGTCCTCGTCGGGGTACCTGGCGGTGAAGTCGTCCACGAGCGCCACCACCTCCTCGTTGGTGAAGTAGTCGTAGAGGCCGTCGGAGGAGAGGATCAGGAACTTGTCCCGCGCGCCCAGCCGGTGGTGCCGGAGGTACGGCCGGCAGGTGATGTACGGCGCCGCCCCCACGTAGGTGACCCGGAACACCTCCAGCAGCGCCCGGTTCCACCTGGGCTCCTTGAGGTACCCGGCGCCGAACGCCCTCGTCACCATGAGCGACCCCTTCACCCTGCCGTTGACAATGCAGGCGGGGTCGTCGAGGTGCTCGCTCCGGATCCGCCGCGCCTCCCTGTACGCGCTGGTGCTGTGGTCCACGGTGAGCTGCAGCGCCGCGAGCTCCTCCCCCGCCGCGCCGACGTCGAGCTGCCGCTTGATCTCCTCCTCGACGGCGGAGAGCTGGCCCTGCAGCTCGGCCGGCGACAGGTCGGGCTCCTCGGCGCGCTGCCCCAGCACGGCGCGGCTGTCGCCCACGTTCATCACGTACACGTCCGCGCCCTTCATCAGCACCACCAGCACGCAGGACCCCATCATGGCCAGCTCCGGGCACTCCGCAGCGCGCGCCTCCGCCTCCGCGAAGTACCCCGCCTCGGTGCTCCTCAGGGCGCGCGCTAGCGCGCCCAGCACGCCGTGTACGCGGTGGTGGTGCCCGTCGTCGTCGCCGTCGCCCTCCTCCGCGCCCGCGGCCGCGACCAGCACGCCGTCCAGCTCGCGGCACACGGCCGCGTACAGGTGCGCGAGCAGGTAGTCGGTGGCGTCGGGGCCGTTGAAGCCGTCGTAGATGCCGACGAACATCCAGCCGTGCTCCTCCGACACGACCACGTGCACGCGGTCCTCCCCGGCCTTGCCGCGCGCCCACTGCACCCTCGCCGCGCCGTCGTCCGCCGCCGCGTCGCCGTTGCCGACCGCCGCCGCGACGCGCTCGCGGTGGTCCTCGTGCTCCTGCCGCTGCCTCCTGCCGGGCCCGGGGGACGGGGACATGCACGGGCCCGCGGAGCGCAGCGCCGACGCGACGGCCCGGCGGAGGCCGGCGAGGAGCGGGCTGGGCGTGGAGGACGCCTGCTGCAGGCACTGGCGCCGGTAGCGCGTGGCGTAGAGGTCGGCGAGGATCTGCTCGTCGGTGCGCGGGGGCTGGCGCGACAGGGACAAGCCGGAGGTGGTGGCGGACGTGGACGGCGACGTGCTGTAGCTGTAGTCGAGCGGGCCCGAGTACTGGTGCGGCTGGAGCGTGCGGAAGGAGAAGGAGTTGGAGCTGTCGAAGGAGGAGGAGCCGGAGAAGGACATCTGGTCGTTGAGCACGGAGGCGCACGCGCAGCCCGCCGTGGACTGGTTGGACGGCAGCAGGACGCCGTGGATGGCGCCGGCGAAGGCGGGGCCCTCGCGGCCGTCGAAGCTGAGAATGTGGCCGATGCTGCTGCAGCCGCCGTCATCGGCTGCTGCCGCGGTGACGCCATGCACGCCCGGCCCCGGGCAGTCGGCCGGCGCGAAGCAGGGCGTGGCCAGCCTCGCCACGCGGTTGCCCATGATGGTGTCGTCGGTCGGCGTCGCCGGATCTGGGTTGGCAGCATCGGGGGGCGTGGCGCCGGTGGGGAGGAGGAGGCAGAAATGGGCGCGCGGCGGCAACAGGGAAGAAGGGGAGGCGTTGTGGCGTTGACATTGCCGCGAGCTGCAAATAAGATTTGTTTACGGAGTTGACCGGGATCTATCCATATATATCTCTTGCCTGTGCAATCAGCGTTTCTTTATCCTCGTAATCCAAGTTGACTTTGATTCTAGCTCACCGGGACTAAATTTTTTTGCAAATTGCAATGCCTTGGAGCTTCGATTCAGGCTCATGGTGAGATGAGTAGATTGGGCCGGCGCTATCTCAACAACATGTGTCGTCACGTCCTCCTTGCGACATCCCAACACTGGATTCCCATCTTACATGTGACATGCCATATTTGTGTAGCATCCAATGCCGGCGTGTTTTTATGCTTTTTTTAGCTTATGAAATAGAGTTTATGTTTTTCAAAACATATTACAGATGTAGAAGTTCAGGTACCCACATGCAAGGCTTGCCATTCCAGTCCAGATTCTGAGATTCCGATGGAATCCGTTCCTGTTCCATTGTCAAAAGGAAATCCCGGCAAAAAAAAAAAAAACCTGACTGGAAAACTGGTCGGAAGAGTTAACACTGCCCATATGTGCCCCCCTTTTTGTTTTACTCGAAAGGAAAAAGGTTGAATTTTTATATGAAGTCTAATACTGTTATATTATTATGATGAAAAAACAAATTAGTTCAAACTTTACTCGTAAACTTAAGTAAATTCGACCTCACATAACTCCATTGTATAGGTTGTGAATTTTAGAACTATGACTCAAAAATTTGTAAACATGATTTGTGGGTTTGTAACATGATTCAAAAAATTGGACATTAAATTTGCCAATATAATTCTAGTTGATAAGAAATAGAAAATACAACTTCACAGTAGTTGCCAAGCTATTAACTTATCTCAAAAGCACAAAATAATTTAGGGTACTCTATCTATCTCAAAATAAGTGCAAGTTACCCAAGTGTTTCTAATAAATCTGTCAATAAACCTCAAGAAGGAAGCCTATTAACTGCGCAGTCAGGTTGAACACTAAAAAATCAGGCAATTAAATACACATTATGCACCTTAAAAGTGAAATAAGGCAATTAATCAATCATCTAGTTGACCTGATCGTCAAGCCTACGATTGCATCATTGGCGAGATAAATTTCAAACACTACATTTGCGCGTATTTTGAGACAGTGGTAGTATTATACTATACATAGAGAGTTCTGCATTTGTACTAAGTTACACTATTCTAATTTTCAAAGTTTCGAAGAACGTATATTTTTCACAATTTACTTCTTTGATGTGGTAGATGTTAACAATATCCTATATATTTATATAGATGGAGGCCACTAAGTCTAAAACTGCCTCCACGTTGCGCCACGTCATTATCCATTAGCATCATTAAAAAAATTTGGTATGGGAAATTAAAGGTAGTACACAACCCATTACAATCAGGTACTACGTCGTTTCTCCTTCCGCGCACCTTCAAACACAAACTGCTGCTGTAAATCATCATCATGAGCCCCTGTCCTATAACCGGTCCCACTAAGCCTCCTTTTATCTATTGCTAGCCAGTATATAAGGAGCATTTTAGGATTCCGTGGTGGCATGATGATTTGTGAACACTCTCTTCGTCGCCAGCCTGCAGTCCTGCACCTCTCATCATTGCTATTTTCGATTGGAAGGCTGATGCATTTTTTCCCAATGTGTTTTGTATTCTTCTGTCCTCTAGGTTTCTTGAAAGCTGCTGTCAGGGTCTGTGTGGTGCTACTGCAGGGATCCCTGATGAAGCAATCTGGACATTCTGTGCAAGATGCAGCACTACAAATGGAGATCATCACGGAGAAAGGGAAGCGAAAGCTGCTCTCAGGGTCTGTGTGGTGCTACTGCAGGGACCCTTGATAATCTGGGCATTCTGTGCAAGATGCAGCGCTACGGAGCCTCCTGTACAGATAATATATTGATTCAAGGAGCCTCATGTATGTTCATCTGTACGGATCAGTTGTCCTCCTAAAGCTCCTTCCATGCCTCCACTATATTGATCGATTTGTTTCTATATTTCCACATTTCACGCAACTTCAAGATGCATAGTTTTTTAGCAATGCCTACTACAAAGTAAGAATGTACTGCTGCAATGATGTTGTGGACATGCGTGCATACTATGTTCACAAGAAGAAGCCACACTTATCTTCTGTGCTTATATGTAACAATGATAACAGCATCACATTTGCACTTTTGTTTATATGACGGTCAATTGCGTCCTGTACTTTGTTCTAGAGTTATAAAATGGTGGATACATCCTAAAATCCTAAGTGCATCAGCACAAAAAAAATACCATCAATGACTATAGATTTTGAATCTAAATTATACTCTGTTGTTTTATTTATGTCAATCATAAGGACATAACACCTCTTTCAAATCCCGCAGCAACGCGTAGGGTTCTTACCTAGTTATTCATAAAGCTACTCAAACTAAGGATACTTTTATTCGGGATTAATGTATAATTCCTTATATTTTATGGCTTAGTGAGTAGTATGTTTTATGGGGTCAGTGAAATATACAGATCAATCATTAACTATTAGGGATGTTTTACGGTGGTTAAAAAATACCTATCCCATTGGGATTTTTACTGACCGTTGTAAAATTAAGGACTTTAGTCAATAAAAAAATAAATCTACATAGATATCGATCCCACTTTTTTTACTGGTCCCATCTATTTGGTATTGTATGTTATCCCTTCCTTATACCTTCTATTTTTAAACTATTAGATCTCACTCGAACTTGTGTAACCATTAAATCAAGTCACAGTGTGTGGTTCTTGTTACTTGGAGTTACTTGGTGTGGCCTAATGCCATATGCACCCTGCGCTGACTTTGGTGACCACAGAAAGTTCAAGACCGGGATATATTAATAAGAGCATCAGCACCTGCAGCGCAAAAGCTATACATCTTAATCAATTTGTAGTGGTAAGCAACAGACAAATTAAAGCAGGTGATTGGGTAGTAGCAACCACAAGTCAATCCCCAGGCCGGAGTATATTGATGCCACTACTTGCAAAAAATTCAAACCTGAATTTATTTGGGGGCAAGTGGACTCATCGCTTGTATACAATATACGCATTCATACGTGTGGCAGTGTACAAAGAGATGAAATTTTAGTATATATGCATACTGGAGCTGATGAATCGCCAGGAATATCCTACGGGATCTGAGCTTGCAACATGCATGATCTAGCTGGTTCCTTATGACGTTTCCAGAAAGAAAAATAGAATGACATTGCATTGTGGTACCATGATAGCAAGAGAATTGTTTGATATTTGACTATTTATAGCTCATGTTCAGTATAATACTGGCAAGCAGGCTCCTCACAAGTCATAGTACCTGATTTCCGTTTAGTATTCAACTGTTGATGAACTCAATCTTAAGCATTACGGTTAACTTGTTCGTTAAGGTTCGTATAGAAAACCACTGGCACTTGAAGATTGTCACCTTGTGCTGACCTCATCCGGATCAGCATGGCAATATGGTATCCGATGGATTATGGATAGTGTCAAAGCTTCAACAACCAATTCCGTGGGTCCAAATGAAATCCAGTTTAAACGTGACAGAAGAGGAGAAAACTGTTGAGATGATTTTTGTTTTGAAAGGATATGTAGGACTCTGGGGATTATTGCAGTTACTGCTGTCAATTAACCTAAACAGGGGTGCTCACGAAACATGACTTTGTGTGTATGCAGTATGCACACAGACCTGTACCTTTTATCATATATTTCTGATCTCACCTTTTCTTATGTTCACATGATTAGCAAGAGAATTGTTTGACATTTGACTCCATTTATAGATCATGTCAAGTGTAGTACTGATGAGGTTGCTCGTAAGCCATACTACCAGATTTGGTACATAACTGTTGATGACCTCAATCTTAATCAGTTCAGCCTGAACCTTCTCGTTAATTAAGCCATGTATAAAAAACCAAGCTAGGGATTTCCATTCTATTAAGTGGAATTTCAAGATCGGCATCATCCTATTTCCCTTTCTGCTGACGTTAGCATGACAACCATACATCGGATAAAAACTGTGAAAGCATGACGCCTTGGGTGGAACCGAGGGTTTCAATACAAACTGTTGCAGGGTAAAAAAGAAGTTTCAGAATCCCAAGTTCCATCCCAATTTAAACTTGAAGCGAAAAGAATAAGATGCGGATGATTTTTATTTTATTTATTTTCTGGAAGAGTATGGTTCAATGGATTATTGCAATTACTGCGCTCCACTGTCAGGGTATACAATCTTCTTTATACTCTCCCACTTTAAAAGTCAAATTTATTAAAATTTTGAGCAAGTTTGTGAATGAAATACACCAACGTCTATAACATTAATTTAATTTAGCTAAACCAACCATGAGACATTGACATCTCTTGATAGTGGGTTTATTTGGAATTGTAGATGCTAATGTTTTTTTTTTTTTTTTGCAGAAACTTAGCTAACCGTTTGAGTTTGGACAAAATTAAAGTGACCCAGTATAATCTGGAACGGGCCAATAGTGCTTTCAGGCGTTCAATTGACCTGAAGAGAGGTGCTCACAAAGCATGATTGGTACGCACCACTACGCATGTGCATTGTATTCTTGGACACGATTAGACTGGATGCTCACAGATTCTGCAACTTTTGTTTTCCTTCGTCTATTTCTGCTTTCACTTTTTCTTCGTGTCTATGCTAAAGCTCGTTCAACTGAAAGCCGTATAATGACCGGTTTGTCTCTCATAAAAAAGGGGGGAAAACTCATTTCCTATCTGTTTGCAAGGTCCTTTCTGGTTCAGAGTTCAGACTATAATAATGTAATAATGGACTCTCCTGGGTTCTTATGGAAAACATAACACTCTTATCCCTTTTCCCCCCTTGATTTCCATTGCCTAAATAAAAGGAGGAGAATTAAGAAGTGTAGCTGGCCACGTTGGTGTTTCCAATCTCAGGGTCAGGGTACTCTGCATGCTCCCTGTTTCGCATCAAGTTCGGATGCCTCTGACTCTGTTACTGTGATTCCGCGCTTACTGCCACCGGTGTTCATTCAGGCACTGGTTCATGCACATCCTCCCAGTCCCAGGGCCAGTGCCCTACTGCTGCCTACTGACAATCTTCAGATGGTGATTGCACAGGGAACATGGCTGCCTGTGTTCCATTTGCCCACAGATCCTCCCTTGCTTATTTCAGTCAGAGCCCGCAAGATGTTGGAAAGGTTTATACTACCTGACTGCTGAAAGGGAGTCTACACAGGCAGGCATGATCAGGGGAATACATGATGATCTGTTCTGTAGCGTGCTAATTCAAGGCATGCATGCTCAACTCCCTCCCTGCATTTGTTTTCAGTTTTCTTTCTTTCTTATTAGATTAGATGGATGTACACGGTTTGTTCAGAGATTCGTAGGAACTGTGTTCCTTGTCGACGGACACGCCGTTGTTCGTGTCAAGTCATGGTTTTCACATGGCATATGCATCCACGGCCAAAGAGAAGAGATGCAGTCTGCAGCATCTCAAACACAAGTAAACAGACAGCAGACAGACACATAGGCAGTGGTGGGAATGAAATAGATATATTAAAGGTGGCACGAGGCGGGCAAAGACCGACGGCGGCGTACGTGTATCGCCGCCGCCGGCGATCACCAGGCATTCAGAGAAGCGTAACCATGAATGCTGACACAGCAGCGCAGCAGGCACACGTGTGGTGGGTGCAGTTGACAGGATCTTATTTAGACGCCGCTAGCTACTACGTATTTGTGTACTGAAAGTGATATGCTGGTGTTCTGCTGCCAGCTCCTCGTGCCCCTCCATGGCCGCGCCTCAGTTGCAGCTGCAGCAGGAGCAGCCGCAGCTGGTGCCGCAGCTGCACTTGGTGCAGTCGCAGCCGCCGGCCTCGGTCGCCGCCTCGAACCCGACGGAGGTCCTGCACGCAACGCAGCGCAGCGCAGAGCATGAGGACGAAGGCGTAGCAGATCAATGGAGAAGAGCTGCAGCATACTCTACATAGTGGATAGTACATACCCCTTGTTGGTGGCGGACGCGATGACCATGGTGGTGGCGGCGGCGGGGGCGGTCTCTACGTCAGGGAACATCTTGCAGCTGCATGCATGGTGATCACACAAACATCCAGATCATCATCAGTGACCTATATATGATCGATGTGATGAGGATTAGATTAATCTGTACTACGTGTGCCTGTGTCAATAATTACCCGCCGCATCCGCTGCCGCACGAGCAGCCGGAGCCGCACCCGCAGTTGCCGCCGCAGCAAGACATGCTCTCTCTCGATCTGGATCGAACGAACACGGGCGGCTGCTGCTGCTGCTTGTGCTTGTGCTAGCTGCTGCGCTTGCTTGCGGTGAGGAACGGCGAGGGCGAGGGCGGGGGTATAAATAGGCCCGGCGGGGTAGTGGGCGACGGCGGCCGGTGGCGGGAAAGAATGGACGCGAGCGAGCACGGGGCCACACCGCCTGCTTTATTGGGAGAAGGAATATGGATAGAGACGCCAACGGGAATATGGGCTCATCTTTTTCGTTTGGAGGGGGGAACCGAATTTCTCAGAGACCTGTTTTGTTAGGCTGATAAAAATTTAGGAGAATTAAAATGTGATTAAATAATTGAGCTAACGATGTATCTGGATTGGAATCCACCATTCTATCTAATTTTACATATATATTAATATAAAAGAAAATGATTTTTTTCATCCACTGATGAATTGTTTGAAATTGTCTTTGATTTTCTTCCCCCAAGATTTTTAAATTATCTCTTCTCTTTCGGTATTGGTCGGAAACAGCGCCTCTGAAGGAACTGCTGCACTTTGCTTGTTGGCCTCCCGTTTTTTGTTTCGATAAAGAAAACCAAGCTAGATTTTCAACGCCTCTAAGAGCATAACGTATATCGGTAAGATACAGGTTTTTGGACGCCACTTCCGGCATCTGCAAAAGCACACCGCAGCCAAAAAGGAAAAGTGAAACAAAAAAAACCTCACAATTTCTTTCTAGTGGCCTTTTAATCCTATGAGACTAGAGAGAAGGCCACCGATAAAAAAAACAATCATTGTCCACATGCATGCACCACTGTGACCAAAGCCTATGAACCTTTCTTCTCTAGGGGGCATAATCTAAGTGTGCAGCCATCGTCGGATAATAGTAGCATAGATAACGTACACAGTGAGGGAAATTTTACCTTTTCAAAAAGAATATCATTTGATCATTTCTTTTTACCCAAATTGGCCAATAAGACTAAGTCCAAGCGGACCGTGTATAATGTCATCTATAGTAAAAAAATAATACTGTAGCTACACTGTAGAAAATAGAGTGGAATTTGAATACAGCCAGCGTGAGTGTTTCACGGAGATGGGATGCATGCAGCGGGATGTGGCATAAATATAACTCCAAGCCTCAAGCTCTCAACTTAAAAAAGTGTTGGTTTAATACTATTAATGACCAAAATTTGGCTTCTATAATAATTTGAGCATCTATATCTGAAAGTGTATCTTTGTTGTTTTGCTTGGAAATCAATTGCCCGTTGTCACGAAAGTACGATAGTTATCCTTCTGTCTGTACTTGGCAGATTTCGTAGGAACAATGAGGTGTGCCAAGATGACACCCGTGTGCTTGTCGCCTAATCCTCTCAAAAGTGTAGGGATGTCTTGAGATGGCGCATGTACCTCAGCTCCTATAGCTATATCTTTGTATTCGCATCCTCAGTTGATACAACCTTTGAATGAATGAATGATAGGTGGTGCCCGAGTTTAAAGTTAAAAAAGAGATCGTTGATTATCAATATTTCAATGGCTCTCCAAAAAGATCAAAAGGGTATTGTTTATACTGTCTAGATAGACATATTAAGTTTTGAAGAAACTAGGCTCTGTTGGTTCGGAAGCCTTCTTTCTTGATACGGGTTGTTGCATTAAAAATAGTCAAATACCATTGCTGCAACACCCCTCCTGTTTTCAGTTCTTGTAGCACAACTATTAATGCACCACTAGGCTCCTATTGTTTATTTGGAGCCCCAAAAACATACTCCGTATTTCGCTACTTTACCCGAAGAGCCACACCACGGCCTCGTATAGAGGGTAGTGTACCTACTCAAGAATCTCTAATTAGGAGGTCACAACGAAACTGAGATCAGTTGGTTATGAAGTGTATGCAAGTGAATAAAACAGATACAAAGGATGATCCCACGCCTTTTAAGGAAGCCATATGAAGTCCCCATTTATCCAAGTGTCTCACGGCCATGGAAGATGGAATTAGTAAAGTCCATAAGCACAAGTAAAGTTTGAGAGTTGAAATACATTCCTAAATGAGCCAAAATAGCTTTGGTCCGCAAGATTAAATGTGACTCAGGTAGAAATCTTGATAGATTTAAAGCAAGGCTTGTGGACAAAGGCTCCGGTCACGGCAGTCAGAGAGAAGCGATAGATTATTATGATGAAACACACTCACTTGTTTTGACAAATAATTCATTAATTGTTTTATGCTTCTAGCTCATCATTACGATTTAGAATTGCATCAAATGGATGTAAAGATGACCTTCCATAAGCTGTGATGTATTTGAAAGTGTATACATGGATTAACCCAAGGGTTTTATCGTGGAAGGAAAAGAAAATACAAAATGCACAGCCAGAATTTGGTGTCAACAACCGACAGAACAAATATATCTATGGATTAAATCAAACATCTAGACAGTGGTATTTAAGTTTGATGAAACCATAATAAAGTTTGGGTTCAAGGAAACAAGGAGGATAATTGCATTTATGCTAAGTTTAAGAAAATAAAGTCTATTTTTTCTAGTCACGTTAGCGTGGATGATATTCTACTAGCCAGCAATTTTAACAGTCTATTGCTAGAAGCAACAAAAAAAAAACTTATTGTCCTCAAGTACAGTTTTGAAACGAAAGATCTTAGTGAGACATGTTATGTCCTAGGAATAAAAAAATTATTTATCAGAAAAGGCACGTGTACTTATTAGAAAACGTTCTATATAGAAATACAGTATCTATATATACGTGGAAGGGCTTCGCCGCCTCCTCCGATAGGCAACGGGTGATAGATATGGGAATTTGCAGTGTGCGGTCTAGATGTTAGTGGTTAGTGTTAATTAACATCTTAGGAATGGAACTCACCCAAGCACGAAGCGACCTCCATGCAGGCAGGCGAGACGACGACGATGCGCGCGCAATTATTAGTGCTGGGACGGGAGCATCGTGCTACAGTGAAAGTGAGCTGATGAATGACGAAGCAGAGAGCAGAGCAGAGCAGAGCAGGGGCCTTTCACTTCCCTCGTCGGCTCTCCTCTCCTCTCCTCTACTCAATCATCATCAATCACAGAGACCCACACCACATCAAGACAAGAATATATACGATAGTGGAGCAGTGACTCAGCAGCTATAGCTAGCCCCTGCTGATTCCTAGCTAGCCTGCGGTGGGTGGTGCCTCACGCTTCTTAGTTTTCCTCCGAGACGGACACGGTTCAGAGAGTGGCCGTCGTCCGTCGCCGTCGACGGCGACGGCGTTGATGCACGGCATGGCAAGCCGCGCGCGGCCGGGCCGGGGGGCATCGACCACCCACTGTCCACGATGCACGGCACCTCCTGCTTGCCTGCATAAACCAACCACTGCAGACGACGGAGGCTCTTCTCCTTCCTCCTCCCTCCTGTTGCTGCAACGTACGAGCACTTGCTCCTGAGTCTAGAGATGTCAATGGAAGAATTCCTCACCGGGTTTGAGTACCCAGACCCATCCCATTAGGCTATAGCCATCTCTATCTCCGTACCCATATCATGGGTATAAAACTCATCCCATACCCATCTCCGTTCAGGCATTGGGTTTTCATTGGAGCCCCATCCCCAATAAAAAATACATAAGCATATAAAAAGTTGAAAGGAAACATGTCAGTATAGTATATCATCGCTGAATTTAACACGTAAATAGCCTGGGTGGATGATTAGCTGAATAATGCGAATGTACTGTGTAAGGTTAGGTTAAATAGACAAAGGATTTTATGGTTTATTTGTTGGGTCTTAGCTGGGCTTTAACTTGTTTGATAGGCTACATATTAGACTTAGTTGCACATCAAATTTTACTGGTGTACATTCCCCTAGATAATCGAGTTCGGATGTTGCCTCCTCACACTCATGCCCGCATACCCAATGGGAGAAAAGTTCCTCCCATATCTGTACCATGGACTGCAAATTCTCCCCGTACTCTAACCCTAATAGAAGAAGTCCCCATGGGTAACTGGGTATCGTCCCCGTTGATACCTCTACTCCTGACCTGTTCCCTTCACCCAAGCGTGCTCCTCAAATCCACCTTAGTTAATTCACTCAAAACTCACCTCCCAAAATTAATCCACAAAGGCGTCGGCCACAGCATCACCAATCAGCTCAGAGAATCACGCACGCCAACGATTATTGCAGACCGACCGCAAAGGTAATAACGGGGGAAGTAACCAAAACAAAAAAGGGGGGCCTGCACAGGACATCCACAGAGAGCCAACAACAAAAGTGCTGATTTTCAGAAGAGAGATTTAAAGGCTGAAGATGGCAGTTTATTATTGGCCTGAACATTGCTTCCTCACTGAGCAAGTCCTTATTATTCTTGGCCGCACGGCGATGGCGGTGCAAACGCAGCTGCATACAGTTAAGGCCCTAGCCCCTAGGTCAGGTAGTTGATGAACTCCACGGCTGTTGCGACCGCGCCGGCGGTAATGGCATCCTTGATGACCTTGTCTTTGTTGTTGTTGCTGGCGCCCGAGATCAGGGCGCCAGATAAAGCGCCTCCGATCATGGCATTCTTCTGCAGGGGAACGACAACACAAGGGACTTAATTAGTTAACACCGAAAGATGAGTCAAAACATGTGTGGAAGAACTGGTTTACACATTCAGTATTTTTTCCCCTTGTGCTACAGTGCTGAATGGTTACAAAACACAATAACAACTGCATTTAAATGGGCATGTAACTCTGTCCCAGCAGGCAGGATGAAGAAATTTCCTTCACACAGCGTTCAATTTACCACAGTAGAACTGAAATAATTCATACTCAGGTACTTCTTACCCAGTCACAGCGACCACGGACCCTTTCCACACCATACACCATGCCCACATAAACTCCAGCAACAGTACCTATGTATAAGGCAAATCAACATCTGAATTATCCAGAGTGTAAATGAGGAAGAAAAGAAAAATAAGCCAACACAATCTATTTGAGTTCAAAAAGTGACAAAAGGCACATATTGATAAACTATTTACCCCAATATGCACCCTCCTTGCACATCTTCTTCAGCTGCATATATATTCAGAAAAGTGTATCAGTTTGATGTGTATCTGTATACCAGAACTTATTCTATGAAGAAATAAGCCCACTGAATTTTCAGGGATACACAAGCATGATGGAAAAGAGGTGCAGTTTAAGTTCAACATTTCCAGACACACGCCGAAGTCATGACATAATAATACACTGTATTGAGATTGTAACTAGAGGTCTGCAGTACTCATAATAAGTCATAACATGTGTTTTTGGAATCTCAAGTAAATCATTGTCCATGGGTGATAACGTAATAGCACCCTCATTAGAACTTCAGGGAGTATTTAGGACCACAATATTTATGTTCTCCAATTAGGGGTGTGAAGATAGAAAGTTGAAAAAACAAGGATACGAGGATTCTGGAAATACTACTTACCGCATGCTCAACCTTGTGCTTTGAAACATCCCCTGCAATGAATTAAAGGAAGTTTTGTCATGATAACTTCTCCTGATTTTCAGCAACATGTAGTAGAAAATAGTGCAAGTGCTTGATGACCTTGTCAGCAAACAATAGTTATACTACACTGCTATTATCTAAAATAGCATTGGTCAAATTCAAAGGTGCAGAACAACAGAGTTCGTTCAAGAATAGCAGGGCTGTTAGCTAGTAGTACTTTGTTACAAGGAGAGTACCAACTAACAAGCAGGGAAATTACAGAGACTACAGTATGAGGAAGGTAAACCAAGAAATTAGAGAAGTGTACAAATTGGCGAATAGGTAGTGTGAGTGCATCGATCAAGACCCATTGAGGTAAAGACCATTTGCGCTAGGTCAAAGGTCGTATAATAACTAGTGTGTATACATGAAGCAATCTTCAATAAAAAAAACAGATTTTTATCGTCATTTCAGTCATTCAATCATGACTGGATGTGAGAATTCAGGTTAAACGAACCGTGAGCAATCGAAATTAAGAATGAACGTGAAATGCAGGCTGTACAGATTATATATAGTGTGGGGGTTATCTATGCTCCCTTGTTTTGCTCTATGCATTCACTTCCTTGAGGCAGAGGCATTCCCCTGTTTTGTCATAATAATTTGTCCTGATTGCCAGTAAAATGTAAAGCAAAAAACAGTGCGAGCCTCTGACAACCTCCTCATCAAGCAACAGGAATAAAAAACTGCTAGTAATCTGAAATGGCATTGGTCAAATTCGAAGGCCCAGATCAACAAATCAGTACAAGAATAGCAGGAGGATCGCAAGCTAGTACTTAATTTAAAGGAGAGTAACAGTTGGAAAATGAAGGCAAGAAATAAGTAAAAGGTAGAAGCTGGGCATTTGCTCTGGCTCAGGCCCAAGTCTGGGAACTAGGGTGTACGTCTATGTAGAGCGAGTCTTCAGTAACAAAATGAGAATTTTCTCCTCAGTTCAGTAATTCAACTATGACTGAATGTGAAATGCAGGCTACATGAATGTTCTGAATGTGAGAGGCTTTAAGCCTGTAATCTGACTGCATAGAGCGCAGTAACCAAATGTTTTGGGGGTAACAACAGTATCAATCTCTCACATGCGTGCAGCAGCCACAAAAAAAAAAAACTTTTCCATCTAACAAGGGTCATTCATGTCATGGGCTTCGTAAACTATATCGTGCACAGAATGATATGCGGCATCTTGTTCTAAAGAAAAGGGGGAATGCAGCATGACTGAATTTCAAGAGAGAGGGAGACAGGAGAAGGAGAGGCGGAGGCAGGCACACGCACCCCTGTGGAGGCACTCGGAAGGTCTCCTCGGCGGCCACCTTGCAAGCGCCAACCTGATCATCAAGGATTCAAGAACAAGGTGAGGGATTGATTTCGATCAGACGAGATGAGACGCATCCTAATAAATTCCTAATGCGCAGGCAGGCGCGGGCACGGGGGGATAGGGGGAAGGAAGGGAAGGGAATGGACGGACGGACGGACCGCGCCGATCTTGAGGAAGCCGTCGACGGTGCGGTTGAGGAAGGGGTTCCCCATGTCGATGGCGACGTCGATCTTGGGCGACCGGAGCGATCCTGAGAACCCGCTGTGGGGCATCCTCTCTCTCTCTCTCTTCACTGGAAGGCGTAAGCTGTGGCAATGGCGATGTGATGAGGAGGACTGGGCTCTCTCGCTCGCCTCGGAGAAGATAAAGAACGGCAAGGAGGAGCGAGGGGCGGTGGCTGGCTGGCAGGCAACACACGAAACGAAATCGATGGCGATAGTCCCCACGGCACCGGCCGGCCTTCCACAGTTGTACCCCTTGCTTGGTACACTACACAGAATCGATAGGCGAGGCGCGTGCTGCATCCCCATCAGATCAGACAAGACGAGCCACGGAGGGAGACGTCGTCTTCCTCCTCGTCCCGTGCCGTGTGGCCCGTGCAAGCATGGACGGTCCAGAATTAATGCGAGGGGTCTTAATTACGTGCCCAGAGCCAGAGGTTAGGTTACGTGCAAGCCAAAATGGTGTGCAAAGTGAGCTCAAACAGAAAGAAAAAAAGGGAAATGATAGCATGGCGGAGTTGGAAGACAGATATTCCCTCCGTTTTTTTATTTGAACTTTTTTAAAAAACTTCAACCACTCATTTTATTCAAAAGAATTCGCAAGTTATTATCTACTTTTTAGTTACTTGTTTATCGTTAATGATTAGTTTGAGCATGCATTGTACTTTTATATGTTTGCACAAATTTTTTGAATAAGATGAACTATTGAAATTTAAAAAAATAAGTCAACCGCGTCAAATAAAAAAGAATGGAGGGATTAGTTACAAAACTGGAAAAGGCACTTTTCCACGTGGTTATTCAAGCATACTTTTATCTAGAGATTGGAGCAAATTAACTTTGGATCATCGAATTATCATCGCTGGAGTCTCATTTTAGTCACTGGTCACGAAAACCTGACCATCCAACTACCGAAAGCGGTCTATTTGGTCTTAAGTGCATTTTTCTACTTTTTTGGTCATGCCTTTTAATTCCTAAATATTCATATTTTTACCATTTTAAATCCAAAAATGTGAAACTAGTATGATTTTTTTTCTGAAACCGTAATCTATTATTGATGTTCTATTTGGTGCTTTTCGGTGCATGACCAAAAAAAGGAAGTTGTATTTTCTGATATTAGATTGATTATATACTCCCTCCATTTCAATTTATAAGTCGTTTGACTTTTTTGGCATCAAGTTTGACCGACTCGTCTTATTCAAAAAAGCTGCGAAAATATAGAAAATTTTAAGTTGCAGTTGAAGTATATTATATGCAAAACTAAATCACAATGAAAACAAACGATAATTCTAAAATTTTTTGAATAAGACGAGCCGTTCAAACTTGGTGTCCAAAAAAATCAAACGACCTATAAATTGAAATGGAGGGACTAGCATTTAGCGTGACTTGTGAATTCAATGTCTGGTTTGAAGTATTAACCTATTTTCATGAAAAATAAAGTTAGATTTTCTGATATTAGGTTGATTCTATAGTACTTTGATCGGCTATGCATCAAAAGATGAAATGTGAAAGGCTACATTTGTATCTCTACAGAGACTTCTGCCGATCAGCATTTCTTGCATAGGTTTCATTTGTATCATGCTTGAAGCTGAGTAATTTTGGAAGTTCTATTTTTACCTTTTAGAATCTTCTGTTGCTTGTACAATGCGGTAAGATTCATTGATAGCAATTTTGAGCAAGGTGATTTGTATTCCATTCTGGCGTGTCTTTAGTGGCAGTCCAAGGAGGCAAACTTGATTAATTTTGATTTTTTTTTGTGTCCGCGTTTGTCGGATTTTACCTGGCCTGTTGCTGTTTCAAGACCTGATTGTGCCTTTCTGTTGCCACTGTAATGCAGCGGGAGTTGAAGTTTCGATCATGTGCTGCCTGGTGGTAGTGCAATTAATGTTCGCTCGTTATGCTTTGACATGTTTCAGCTGAAGCAAGCTTATCATTATTTTTTGTTCTTGGGTATAGCAGCATGTTCAGATGAATTTGTCTTTCGGATTCGCAGATTTCAAGTGAAGAAACCAGTGGGTCGGGAACCTGCGGGAGCATGCGTTTTGGTGATGATACCAAAGCTTCGAACCTGCGGTGTGTAAATCTTCAGAGTACATTCAGATTATAGAATTGCGAATAATGACCTTTAGTTTTATGGTCAGATGGAATGACGGGCTTAACATGCTGAGCCTATTTGACTTGAACAGAAACCAGATGCCAATTGATGAGGTGATTGTACCATCCCCGGACACACATTTAACTCTTAGCTCTGCGTATTTGGTGCCATGTAAGATACTTACTGAGATCTACCCTTACTGTGTTCATCTTAAGTATGTATCTTTTCTACATGTTCCTATTTCGTTCGTTTTAGTTTACTTGATTTCAGCAACTGTAGTAGTAAATACAAGTCAGGAGTTCAATTGATGGAATGAATTTCGCATACGGTTAATCTTTTGTTGGTTTATAATTATGGACATCTAGAAATTGTTATTTAATATAAACATGCTCTAGTTTCAGGGAACGGTAGCTCACCTCAACACTCAACAGAATCATGTGATAATAAATTTTGCATATGGTTAATTTTTGTTGCTATATAATTATGGACATCCAGAAATTGCCGTTTAACAGAAACGTGTTCTAGTTTCAGGGAACCATAACTTCTGGATGATGAATTTTATGATTTTGACAACGATGGCTTGTCTAATGAAAGGTATGTCCGGTATACACTACATGATTGATTTATAAAAATCTACAGTTCTACAGTGTACGATTAAATGAAGTATATCATGTTCACTACTCACCTAATGCTAGCTTTGAATTTTTCTGCAGCTATACTAGGCTTAACAGTACATTGGTAGGCTAGCATGATATCCAGTACGGTAATCGTTCTGCACAAAGGCCTAAGAGTATGAGACAGCATGGTGGGCCCCACCTACCTGGTGGGATTTTGTGATGCCCCGGCATCTCAAAAGCTCTAACACGCAGTTAGACAAAAGCTAATTATGAGTTAGAACTTAATCATGTTTAGAGAAGAATAATAACTAGGCAAATAAATCACGAAGTCAAAAAATTTTCAGTGGAATATGCAGAACCCTGTGTGGTTTGGTTGGGTAGTTAAAATCTATACGTTTTCATGCAAGACATCAAATACAAAAGTTTTAGCTCAATATGTTGCGTTCAACTTTACTATTTTGACCATTTTCAAAATCGGATGGTAAGAGGTTCAAAAGTTTAAACCAAACCAAGTCAGACTATACTTAGAAAAATTCATAAGTCTAGATTTTCAGACTTTCTCCAAACTTCGTTCTGAAATTACTTTTGATTTTACTATAAAACTTCAAAATCTAACTGACTAGGAAATTAAATTAAACTTATCGTCTTTCAAATGCATCTGATATCAAAGTTATTGGGCTTCGTTTGATACTTCAAAAGTTTGAAACAATAAAGACCATGCATAGATTGAAGTTGCGGTTTTACAAAACCCTTGAATACATTTGTGCCTATAGTTCAAAATATAAATGTGTTTTAGACCAAACTATCTATAATAAACTTGTAGAAAATTTCATGAGGATCAACTTTGGTATTGAGTGTGGTAACATGCACAAAGGTTTAGGTGGAGTATTGAGTCAATTAATGCAAAAAGCAGAAATCTGCCTAAACTTGATCTGAATGGTAAATTCAAAATTTTCTAAATCAAGAGTCCATATCATACAAAACTTTATATATAAAAATTGTATATCATAAAATTATAAACAACTTTGATATTATACACTTTACATACAAATGCTCCTAAATGGCTGTTTCATATTTTTGAACTTCAAGTTATAACTTGGTCAAAGCTGAGGTCAGCAACTTAAATTTGAATTTACACCAAAAACATCCACATAACTTGGTATTCATGTTTATAACAAAGATGTAGAAGACGAAATTTTGAACATTTCTTGTATTGTGATCTTCCCCTAAATCGGCCAATTAGATGACCAAATAGTCAAATTTCAGAAACTCATTTCCTTGGTCAAACAACATTTTTCTATTTTAGGCATTTTTCGTTTTCTCTTGGTCTCCATGACGAGTGGACCCCACACGTCAGTTCACTTCGGATTCTCACTCTGAAAAATCAGAGCGCGGGACATGTGGGTTCCACATCGGCCCCGCGCTTTTCTAACTCCGCGAACTTAGTCCATGCACCGCAGTCTCTTGTGTTCACTTGGTCCCACCTATCATAGACCCACCATCCACATACCGAGTCCACGCGCTGCTCACCCCTCCTTCTTCCCCGCTCCAGCGCGCCCATGCGGCGGCCACGACCTGCCCGTGCGCCACGCCGCCGGTGGAAGCTGCCTCCACCGCGCCCTCATCCTTCAGGGTGGAAGCCGAGCCCGGCCCCGCTCTCTCCATTCCTCTCCGCACTCGCGCCTCTGGCCTCCCTCTCCTGCGCTTCCCGCTCGCGCGAGCAGAGCGCGTCCGCCATGGGAACTCGCGGCGAGCTTGCGCCGCCTCACCTCTTCATAGCTCATCCGCCCCGCGTAGCTCGAGCACCGGCCCTGCTACTCCGTCCGCTTCGGTTTCCCCAAGGTCCTGAGGCCCGTTTCCGCCGCGAGCGCCCTCCACACGCGGCGCCCAGTCCCCACCGCCATGGCCGCCGTTTGCCGCAGCGGAGGCACCACCCTCCGGCGCCTACATCGCCTAAATCCCTCCACCTGACGGATTCGTCTCCTCCCCGCGCAGCTCCCGAGCGCCTCCGCGGCTCCCCACCTCGCCTACGCTGCCGGATCGAGCCTGGCGCCGCCTCTGAGCCCGCGTACTGCTGCCACCCGGTTCACACTCCTCGGTACGCCTGCTCGCTCCACCCCGCGCGACGAGAGCTTGGGGTAAAGGTTCCCCGTAGCCGGGAACACGCTCTCAGACCACCGCGGCTTCAAGTCCGGCCCCGACGCCGCCGGTGGAGTGTCACCTTTCCTCCCTGCGCGCGTAGTCGGGAGGAGGAAGAAGGCTAGGGGTATTTTTGATTTGGCCCCTTTTCCATAAATCCAAGGCGCTATTTACTGAGTCACATGAGTCTTTTATGCAGGTCCCTAGGAGATAGATTTAATTATGGAATGGCCCCTGGACAGTATGTGTTTTAGCTTTAAGTGGCTATTTACTTTGGAAATCAATATTAAATTACAGGTAAATCCATAAATAGTGAAAGTTGTTTTGTTGTACTGATTATGAGTAGATCCACAAGAGGGGTATGGTGTGGATGCGTAGAATGACTGATTTGCCCTTTTTACTTTTCATGCATGTGATTACGGGTTAATTGATAAAAGTATACTTAAATGCCCTAGATTCATAAAACTTGGTCGGTGGCTATGTTGTAGTATATATACTCCCTTGTATTTTTGCCGCCCTTTAGGTTACATTTAATTACCTAGAGCCCATTGACGGAGAAATATTTATCTAACTTCTGGATTTGGCATATGGACTTTAAAATGCTCCATAAATTGGTAGAAACATCATAAAAATATGAAACTTGTTTTGTTGGATTGCATATGAGTAGATTTATACAATGAGATAGGTCTTGATCACTGAAATGACTGTTTTGCCCTTGTTTCCATGCACGTATTGTTTTGGTAATTAATTAGCAATCACCTTTATGTCTATCCATGAAATGACTGCTTGTGTGTGTGCGTGTGCTTGGTCTTCATGCATCTCATTCACTGCATCATGCATATCATTCATATAGTGACGCTTATTGCAGATACGTGATCAAGAATCAAGTGCGTGGAACTACATCAAGCAACGGTGTCCAAAAGACCAACTAAGACCCAAATAACACCTGGAGGCCCCTGAAGTGGTATTAGGAAGGAGGAGTTGCCCAAGTGATCAAGGGGTTGCCTGAGGCAAAGCACCACAACCCGGCAAACTAACTCTAGTTTAGTTTGTTTAGGTTATTTCAACAACAAAGGTAGGACCCTTAGGCATATATACCTACTTAGGGAATCTCACCACCCTTTATTTGACTGTGCATTTACGTTCAGGAGTTGTTTGAAACCCCACCTGCATAAATACCTGATATCCTATGTAGAATGGATAGATCGAAGTCTATGCTTAGCCATGCTTAGATGGTAGAAGACGAGTGAAGATATTCACTCGCAAGATGATATGATTCAAAATATTTTACAAAAATTTAAATGCGAAAGGAATATGATACGATGTGATGAAAAGATGAGATCGGGCGGAGATATGGGTATATTATGATGAAAAATGATGCAGATGGTTTGGTGGACTCCGCCCGAGTCGTTTAAGGCCCGTCCGTTGTTCGCCTATTGGTCGGCATAACATTGCTAGAGTGCTTAACCGGGATATGTGACCGGTGAAAGTCTTACTTGAACCATCCGAAGAAAGAGATTTGGTTCTACCATGGGGCTTAGGGGCGCTTAGACTCATGGGAGGGCTGACCTGAGATGCCGTGTGTCGGAGCGTGTGTGCTCCGGTCGGGTGGCGGAATGCACCCGCCCGAATCCTAAGTACTAAGAGTAGTTAGGGGGAGCGATCGTTGTTAGCCTAGGTCTGTGGTGGCACGATGGGGACACGAGGATTTAGAGTGGTTCGGGCCGCCGGAGCGTAAAACCCTACGTCCACTGTGGGTGTGTTTCCTTGTATTCCTGTCTGTTGGGAAAGACGGAGGTGATTGTGAGCTTGTGCTTGTCTCTGTCCCCCTGAGAGTCTCGTATGCCTCCCCTTTTATAGCCCAAGGGGGGCATGCACATGGTGGCCGGGCCCCGACAGGTGGTCCCGGCCCATTTCCTCTATGCTACAGCTCTATCCTGTGCTTGATGTCCAACGCTCCCATGCGCCGCGCCTGTACCACTGACGCGACCCGGTATGGCCCGGAAGATGCGCCATGCCGTCCTGCCACCCGGATATGGCGCCACGTCGTCCTGTTTTACGCCGTCCTGTTCCATCGGCCGCTAAACCCGGTGAGAGGCTTCAGAGGCCGAGGGGGCAGGCGACGTGCTGGCGTGACAGGACGGGGCGCTCGTAGTAGCGCTGTAGCGCCGCTACCTAGCATTAGGTTGGGCGTGGTCGCCGCGCGTGGCGCGGCTCATGATGAGTACAGCGTACTTGTTTACTCAATATAGACCCCAGCGTAGCCGGGGAAATCAACTGTAGTGCCCTGCTATCGCCGTCGCGCCTCGGTAAGGCGCACCCCTTTGCCTCGGTAAGGCGCGCCCCTTTGCCTCGGTATGCCGGGGAAGTCGACTGTAGTGCCCTGTTACTGCCGTCGTGCCTCAGTAAGGCGCGCCCCTTTAGAATAGTCGCCGACGTCTGACAGCGGCGGTGTCAGCGGGCAACGGGGGCACGCCCGTCTGACAGCGGCGGTGTCAGCGGGCAACGGGGCATGCCCGTCTGACAGCGGCGGTGTCAGCGGCAACGGGGCACGCTCACCTGCTCGCAATAAATGCAGTAGGTGGGCGAGGCCCCTGTCTGAAGGCTCCGCCACGCGCCCTATGGGCACGTGGCAGCGCTAGACCTCCCCGTGCCCTGTGGGCACGTGGCGGCCCCGGATCACCGAAGGCGCTGGCTCCGGACCTCCGAGAGGTCCGGACCTAACCTTCCCTTGAGGGACTCCTCGCGTGGTTGGGGGAGGGGCTCGGACCTCGCTGAAGGAGGTCCGAGGCCTCCCCTGTGGGCCGGGTGCGCGGCCCAGCTTTTATAAGGAGTAGGCCGGGCCCGCCTGTACGCGGTCTTTGGCCCTCCTTTTACTGCAGCTCTTGCCGATACTGGTGATCTTTGTCTAGTGTAAGCGGGTACCCGGCTAGCTGGGTACCGACAGTGGCCCCTGGGTCCACCTCTGGTGAGTTTTTCGAACTTGAGGTGAGCCCATCATCGCTTACTACTCAAGCCATCGGGAGCCACGTGTGGTTCCCGGCGCCTAGCTGTTAAGCACGTAGTTGGGCAGGGCCAACTACTTGATCTTTGGTCGAGGCTTGACTCGCCTGACCCCGCTGAGAGCCCGGCACGCCTGATCTTGCCGATCGTCCGCCTTACCCGACCTTGGAGGGGGCCTAGCCCACCTGACCCCGCGGGGTGGCCCAGCGGGCCCCCACGATCTAGGAGCGCCCGATCGTGGGAATTTCCCGGGAAACGTGGGGGCAGGCCTGCACCGGGAACCGCAGCGGCGGTTCACCTACCCTTTTTCCTGCCATTAAGGCGGGGGCAGATGGTTACTTGGGCAGCCGTGCATAAAGCAGAGAGGCAGGGGCCCCACGTGTTGTGCCGAGGCGCACGTTCGCGAGCGGCCGCCGGTTCGCCTTCCTGCCCCACTTGCTTTTCTACCCGCCTGTCGTGACTGCATCCTCGGGCCCCCGCTGTCATAGACCTGGGGGTCCGCGGGTGCGTCCGTGCTTGCGGAGGATTGGGGGCAACCGTCGCATAGGGTTCTCGACTATTGGCCGAGCACACCCTTCAGCCATTTGCCTTTGCACCCCTCGCATCCGCCGCGGCGCTTCGTCTTCCTCGCAGCAGAGCTCTCGCTTCTTGTCTGCAGTGTGCTCCTTCTCTTCCCCCCACCGCCAGACTCCGCAGCGATGGGTTCGGGCCACCAATCTTTCCGGCAGACCGAGGAGAACCTTAACCGCGTCCGCCGCCTGCTCGGCTAGACGGACACGGAGCGTTGCGACAACGTTCGCACGGGCTCCCTCCCCCACCGCAACTTGTAGCCGGGGGAGTTCGTCCTCTTTGTCCCCTACCTCTACTGTGGCCTGGGGATTCTGATCTCTTCCTTCTTCATGCTGCTGCTGGAGGCGTTCGGGCTGCAGCTCCAGCATCTCACCCCCCACTCCATCCTTCATGCGGCAATCTTTGCCCATCTCTGTGAGATGTTCATAGGGGTTCCTCCCTGCGTGACACTTTTCCGCCACTTCTTCTCCGTGAGATGTTCCGGGAGGAGCTCGACCGAGATCGGTCGATACTACTTCCTGTTGAAGGGGTCCGGGGCGAGGTCGGTCTACCTCCCTACCTTCGCCAGCGCCAAGTGGGAGAACTGGCGCAACGACTGGGTGATTGCCAGGGCGGTGCCGAACGATCGGTTGGGCCTCCCTGACAGCAGTCCCGATGCATCCTTCCCGGAGTGGGGTGCTTCGACGGATCTGCCGCCCGAGTTCTCCCCCGTGCTGGCTAGGATCGCCGAGCTCGTCAACGGCGAGCTTACCTCCATGCACGTCCTCGCGGACTTCCTCAGGCGGAGGCTCGCCCCCCTGCAGATGCGGCCAAGGCCGGCGTGGGGCTACACCGGCCCCAACGACTGCAGCCGGGTGGTGCGTGGCGAAGACCACGACCTGACGCCGCTCCTGCTGGAGGAATGGGTGCGGTGCGTCACGGACGAGAGCTTCTCCCCGGAGCAGCTGCGCCTGCCGTCCGCCATCGTGCCGCTCTGCCGCGACCAGGCCTTGCGGACGGCGGTGCTCCGGGAGATGCCGACACTCGACGACGGCGGCCTCGCGGCGCGGCAGCTTGGGGGCGACCCCAACCAGGGGGTCCACATCGGCGACATCCCGGTTGGGGGTTCAGGTGTCAGAGGCACTACCCCCGCCGACAAAGACAAGAGGCCTGCGGCGGCGCCCCCCGTTATTCCGCCGACACGCGGTGAGGGGGCGCGGCGGAGGCCGGTCCCCGGCGACGGGACCTTTGTCTCGGAACCCGACCCGAAGCGCCAGCGGACCTCGGGGGAGGGGAGCTCCTCCGGACAAGGGGAGCGAGTGCCACCGCCGCATCCGGACCAGCGGCACCCACAGCGCCGGGCACTTCCTCCGACGCCGGACCAGCAGCGGCGGCCCTCTCCGGCATTGCCGGCCTCGGGCCCACGGCAGCAACAGCGACCAGCACCGCCGACCGCGGAACGGCAGCCGCGGCGAGGCTTTGGCCTTCGTGGCCGCTGGTCGGCGCCTAACTTGAGGTAAGTCCTTTTAATTAGCCTCGAACACTTCGCGGTACCACGGCTAGCTTTTTCAGGCTTCTCAACCTTTCGCCGTGTGTTTTGTTTAGGCCGACACGCCCGGCCGGCGCTTCTTCCCCCAGCGGCTCTGGTGGCCAGGCGGGCACGGCGGAGAAGAGCGCCCCTGGTGGTCCGACGGCGGAGGATGCCTCGCGGGCCCGGGCCACGCCTGAGGGGCCTGCACCGGAGGCGGCCCCATCTGTCCGGCCCCAGGCCCCGGGTGGACCGACGCCGGGGGGCGCCTCGGGGGCCAAGACTGCACCCCGAGTGCCTGCTGGGGGGGGCAGCTCCGGACGCGCAGTCCCAGGCACCGAGTAGCTCGAGGCCGGAAGGCGTCGCGGCCCAAGGGCCTGCGCCGGGGGCGGCTCCTGACGCACGGACCTCAGAGCCTTCCTCGCCCGTCGTCCAGACGGCCGGCCCCAGATCTGCACCCCCTGCCGAGGGGGAACTGGAGGAGGTTCTGGGTAGGCCGCTCCTGCCCCAGCCGGGTGGAGCCCCTCTCCCTCGCGTGCTGCGTCGAGCGCGCCAGGCCCTGGACAACGCCCAGGAAGCGTTCCAGCTGGAGTGGGCACGGCTGCAGCAGGAGCGCGAGGGTCTGGACAGCTGGCGGGCCCGTCTAGGGGAGCAGATCGATGCCGCCACCGCCCAGCACACCTGGACCCGTGCGGAGCTTTCCACCGCCCGCACAGAGCTCGATGCTGACCGTGCGGCCTTCCATGAGGACCTGCAGAGGCTCATTGGCCGAGAGCGCGCGGTCGGGGTCCGAGAGAAACAGGTCGAGGTGGGCGAGGCACGGCTGAGGCTCGATTAGGCGAAGCTGGAGTCCGCGTGGAAGGGCGTGGAGCAGCGCCGGCAAGAGCTGGTGGAGGTGTCCGAGCGGCAGGCTGCTGTCAATGCTGAGCTCGACAAGATGAAGTCGAGGCTTGCCGAGCGCGAGGCAGCTGTTGCGGCCCGCGAGGACTCCGTTGCTCAGCGCGAGGCGGCGGCCAAGGCCCTCAGGGAATCCACTGTCCGCCAGGCTGCCACGCTCAAGGTCCGTGAGGACTGGGTGAAGTCCAGGGAGGCAGAGCTGGCAAACCAGGAGAAGCAGCTACTGGTTGAGCGGGCCATCCTAGAGCAGCTGAAGCAGGGCGCTGCCCAGCAGGCGGTGGCGGAGGACCGGGAGCAGATGCGCGCCGGCCTTCAACGCATCGCCGACTGGGCCGGGGAGGCGAGTTCGGCTCTGGTACCGCTCGGACTGAGTCCGATCCGGGTGACAGAGCCACCGTCCACCATTGCGGACGCCTTCCCCGTCCTCGACTCCGCGGTGGAGCGGCTCCGGCGCCTGGACTCCACGCTCGGGGAGCGCCTTGAGGCCGAGGGCCGCGAGCTGTGCCGCCTCGTGGTGGAGCACCTCCTGGTCTGCTTCCGGAGCCACGACCCCGCCATCTCCTTGGACCCGGTCATTGCTGGTCCGGTGGAGGAGGCAGAGGCCGCCGCCCGAGAGAGCGTGCAGGAGGTGGTGGAGGCCGTTGCCGCCCGGTTCCAGCGGACCCCTGCGGACGAGGACCCGGATGCACTAGGGACAGGAGCCTCCCCAGCGCCGTAGGGCAGCAACTCTTGCTGTTTTGTTTTTTGTTTTTTGTTTTTATACAAGGCTATGTAAAACATTAGTATGGACAAGTAATATAAGAGTGGTAGTTGCGACTTATCTCCATTTACTCCCTGTTGCATGTTGGTGTGCTGTTACCTGACCCCCTGGCCCCCTGGTAGGTAGGCTCTAAGTTTCGAGGCTGGCTACCACCGAGTCAGAGGCCAGACCTGCATGTAACTCAGGGCAAACGTCAGCGTCGTACCCACGGGACCTGCTCCAAGTTGACCTTTTCAGCTATTCGAGGTCCGGGCCATTTGTCGTCCGGGCCAGGGGCCAAGATGTCTGTTCGTGGGATAGCAGGGTGTGTGAGTTTAGGGTACGGAACCAGGCAAAACTGCGACACAGCCCTGGACCATCCCTAGTTCAAACATCTTAGCTCCGGTCCAGTCTTGCAGCCGTTCGGACCTCTCTTAGTGAAACAAAGGTCAACTGTGCTGCCTCGAAGTCCTTGGAGTCGCAACCAGACCTTGCCGCCGAGGTTAGGGGGTGTGCCAGTAGCCTAGGGACTGGTCCGGAGCACTGAACGCACTGTTCCTGATACTGGGGAAACTCACAGTGAGGCAGGGAGTGTACAGTGCTTAGGGTATGAGACCAGGCTAAGCAGCTGACAGCTCCGGGCTACCAAGGCGAGCCCCTTTTCTCTGGACCTGGCACCCAGTATTCTGGACCTCCTTCCTAGCCTCTGAGCTAACCGTTTCACGCTCGAGCCGCTAAGCCCTGCCGGCTCCGAGGAGCTTTTAGGCAAGAGTAGGATTCCACGCGGGGGTTAGAAAAAATGAAACAGATGGCAGCTGAGTAAGCAGTAGGGTAACAGCGGAGACAAGGATTTCAGGGCTAAACTCTTTCTTTTATCAAGCGGTACAGGGTGTCATGTGATGTCAGCCAGAGGTCGGAATTACAAGGGTGGACCTTCACCGCTCTGGTCCACATGGTGGTCCTATTTAGCTTATAAAAAGAAAGAGGGTTGCCCTGAATTTCTTGCCTACGGATAAAACTTACGGAGGTGTTCTATATTCCATGGGTTCGGTAGTGGAACTCCTTCCTCCGTGGCGAGGCGAACGCAACCGGGGCGACTAACTTCTGTCACCTTGAAGGGCCCTTCCCAGCTGGGGGAGAGTTTGTTGCGCCCTTCTCGGCTCAAGATGCGCCTCAGGACCAGGTCTCCAGGTTGGAGTACCCTGCCCCGCACGGTTCGCTCATGATAGCGTTTGAGCACTTGGTTGTACCGTGCGTTCCGGATTGCAGCCTGCCATCTTTGCTCCTCGACGAGGTCAACGTCGTTGCGCCTAGCCTGTTCCTGCAAAGATTCATCAAAAGCTTGGACCCGTGGGGAGCCCAAGAGTATTTCTGGTGGGAGGCATGCCTCGGCCCCGTATACCAGGAAGAATGGGGTTTCCCCGGTTGCTCGGCTGGGTGTGGTCCGGTTCCCCCATAGCACGCAGGGGAGCTCATCAACCCATTTCGCACCGTGCTTTTCCAAGCAGTTGAAGGTGCGGGTTTTGAGCCCCTTGAGGATTTCCGCGTTAGCTCTTTCGACCTGTCCATTGCTCCTAGGATGTGCTACAGACGCGAAGCATAACTGGATGCCAACGTCGTCGCAGTAGCCCTGGAAGACCTGGCTCCTGAACTGGGTCCCGTTGTCCGTTATGATACGGCTGGGGACGCCGAACCGGCACACAATGGACTTAAGGAAAGCTGTTGCAGTTCCTTGGGTGATGCTCACTACTGGGGTTACCTCAGGCCATTTTGTGAATTTGTCAATGGCGACGTAGAGGTACCGGTACCCACCGACAGCTCTAGGGAAAGGTCCCAGGATGTCTACCCCCCATACCGCGAAGGGCCAAGAGGGTGGAATCATCTGCAGAGACTGAGCCGGTGTGTGTATCTGCTTTGCGTGGAACTGACACGCTTTGCAGGACCTTACTAGCTCAGCTGCATCCTGGAGCGCTGTCAGCCAGTAAAAACCATGCCGAAAGGCTTTACCGACCAGCGTACGGGACCCTGAATGATTCCCGCACTCGCCTCCCGGGTTTTGCATCGCATGAGGATGCCATTGGCGCCACGCCTGTAGAGATCCCCTTCTACTAGCGTGTAGCGTTTAGCCAATCGCACTATGCGCTCAGCAGACACACGTTCTTCAGGAAGGATTTTGTCCTTCAGGTAGTCCCGGATCTCGGAGATCCGTGCATCGGGACTGCCCTGAGCCATTGGATGTGTCCCTGATGACATGCCGGGGTCATCAGTCCACACGATCCTTGGTGGGCTCCAGAGATGGAGGACCACCGGGACTGCTAGCTTCGAGGTGCTAGTTCTGCCCCCTTCGCCCAGTTCGGCTGGCTGAGCGGTTGGTCTCAGTAGCTGTCTTTCAAAGACGCCCTTGGGCACTGGGCCCCGAGTCGACGCCCTCGCAGAGAGGTCATCTGCCACTGAGTTGAGGTTCCTGGGAACGTGCTGCAGTTCCAGGACCTCGAAGTCCTTCTCGAGCTCCCTCACTCGCATGAGGTATGCTGCGAGCTGGGGGCTATTGCAGCAGCACTCCCCCCGGACCTGTCTGATTACTAACTGGGAATCCCCCTTAACTAGGAGCTGCTTGATTCCTAGTGACTGGGCGGCCATGAGCCCGAAGATCAAGCCTTCGTATTCCGCCATATTGTTAGTGGCTTTGAATTCGAAGCGTACTATGTACTTTACCTGATCCCCGTTCGGGTCCATGAGGACCACGCCTGCTCCGGACCCTTTTTCGCGGGCGGACCCGTCGAAGAAGAGAGTCCAGTGCGGCGAGGTAAAAACCCGGATGGTCCTGCCTGGCCATGAAGGTCCCGCCTCGGCTCGCGGACCTCCAGATTCCGTGGTGGTGGGAGTCCACTCTGCGATGAAGTCGGCCAGGACCTGGCTCTTGGTAGCGCTGCGGGGCTGGAAGTCGAGCTGGAACTCTGCCAGCTCCGCTGCCCACTTGGCAATATTCCCAGTGGCGTTGGAATTGCGCAGGATCGCTCTTAGCGGGTAAGAGGTCACCACGACAACCTTATGCGCCTGGAAATAATGGCGCAACTTCCTGGAAGTAACAAGTAACGCGTAGGCGAACTTGTGAGCTTCCAGATATCTGGCTTTTGCCCCGTGGAGGACCTCACTGACGTAATATACTGGCTTCTGGGTGGTACGGACCTTAGTGGTAGGTCTGAGGCCACCTACCTCTGCCAGGCTAGCCCCTTGGGCGGCTTGCCCTCCTGTTTTTGGTGGCTCACCGCTTTGGCAGGGCAGTGTGTCAGCCGGACCTCCAGTATCGGGGCCAGTTGCAGCTTCTGCGGTGGGCGGACCACCACCTTCCACTTGGGGGACCCCGGTGTCTCCCTCGTGGGAATGGACTGGTCGCTCGGCGACCAGGACCATGCTTACTACCTCGGATGTCACCGCGAGGTAGAGAAACAGGGTCTCACCAGGCTCTGGCGCCGCTAAAATGGGCAGAGTGGTGAGATGCTGCTTCAACTCCTGGAAGGCTTGTTCAGCCTCTTCGGTCCATATGAATGGTCCGGACTTCCTCAAAAGCTTGAAGAAGGGCAGGGCTCTCTCGGCTAGCTTTGAGATAAATCGGCTGAGGGCTGCCAAGGACCCAGTGAGTTTCTGGAGGTCCTTGACGCAGGCCGGCGGCCGCATAGCCTCGATCGCCCTGATCTTGGTTGGGTTTGCCTCAATGCCCCGATGTGACACTAGGAAACCCAAGAGTTTACCAGCCGAGACACCAAAGAGGCATTTCTCGGGGTTCAGCTTCGTGCGCGTTGTGCGCAACCTGTCGAAAACAAGGGCTAGGTCCTCCATCAAGGTCGACCCTACCCTGGTCTTGACAACAATGTCATCGACATAGACCTCTACTATGTTTCTGATCAGGTCATGGAACGTGAAGTTCATGGCACGCAGAAACGTAGGTAAAGCATTCCTCAGTCCATATGGCATTACAACGTAACAATACAAACCATCTACTGTTACAAAGGCTGTATGCCTCTTATCCTCCTCATCCATCTGGATCTGATGAAACCCAGAGTATGCATCCAAAAAAGATAAAAGTTCGCACCCGGAGGTGGAATCTACTATCTGGTCTATGCGTGGGAGGGGATAAGGGTCAGGAGGACACACCTTGTTGAGGTTGGTGTAGTCGACACACATCCGAAGCTTCCCAGTTCGCCTTGGGGACGACCACTGGGTTGGCCAGCCACAACGGGTGATGTACCTCCTCGATGAAGCCTGCGTCCAGGAGCTTCCGGACCTCCTGACGGATGAAGTCCTGGCGCTCCACAGGACTGCCTCCGTGGCTTCTGCCGCACCGGCTTGGCGTCCGGGTTGATCTTCAGACGGTGCTCGATCACTTCCCTAGGGATCCCAGGCATCTGTGACGGTTCCCAGGCGAACACGTCTACATTTGCCCGGAGGAAAGCAATGAGCGCGTCTTCGTATTTCTCTCCTAGACTTCCCGCGACGCGGGTGGTCTGGGAGGTTCCCGCCCCGATCTGGACGGTCTTGACTGGCACGTCCTCTGGGTCGGAAGGGCGTACCTTGGGCACCTTCGGTTCCTTAACAGGAATCTTGGCCCGAGAGGTCGAGGGGTTGTCCCCCGCAGGGTTCGCTGCGTCAGTAGCGAGAGCATGGAGCTTCTCTACTACGGCGACGGCTGCGTGGCGGTCCCCCGGCACGGTGAGAACACCCGCCGGGGACGGCATCTTCACGACCAAGTACCCGTAATGGGCAACGGCCATGAAGCGGTAAAGTGCCGGTCTGCCAATGATGGCGTTGAACGGCAGGTTGACATCCGCGACATCGAACTGGACGCTCTCCATGCAGAATTTCTCCGGGGTCCCGAAGGTGACCGGGAGGTCGATCTTCCCTTTCGGGTAGGTCGGCACTGGACCCACGCCGGAGAATGGGCGCGTCGGAGCCAGGCGTGACTCCGGAATCTGCAGCTGTTTGAAGGCTGTGTGGCTGATGATGTTGAGGGTGGCTCCACCGTCGATCAACACATGGTGGAGCCGTATGTTAGCGACCACTGGCGACGTGATGATCGGCAGCACGCCAGCCCCAGCCATGTTCTCCGGGCAGTCGGCCGGCCCGAAGGAGATGGTGGTGTCTCTCCACTTGTGGTGTGGAGCCACCCCTGGGACGCTCGGCCTGACCGAGAGGACTTCTCGGCGCAGGGCCTTCACGTCTCGCCGGGAGGAGACCTCCCAGCTTCTGCCGTACATGACGTACAGCCTCTTGCGACGTTCGTTGTCGCTGGATTCGGAGCTGGAGTGACCTTGAGCGTAGACGCTCTTGAGCTCCCGCTCCGGGGGCTGGTAGCCCATCTCCTTGCCCCTAGCGGCGGGCCCGCCGTCGCTGGTAGCCTTCCCCTTGTCAGGGCGCTGGCGTGGGGGCGAGTCGTCCTTGACCGGACGCTCGCGGCGCTCACTGAGCCGCCGCTGCACGAGCTTCTGTATCTCGCGACAGTCGGCGGCGTTGTGACCGCTGTTGGGGTGAACAGGGCATGAGCCGCCACTGTTCCGCGCCTGTTGCCTCGGGCGCTTGCCGCCGGTGTCGCGACCTCCAGGTGCTGCCGCGGCGACAGGGACCCCTTCCAGGAACCTCTCAGGGCGTCGGCCCTTCTTCTTTTTCTTGCCGCCCTCTCGGGCAGCACCGGCAGAGGCGCCTGGCCAGGCAGTCCTGTCCTGCTGTGGGGAGTGCCATGCACGCCCCTCTGCGGCCCTAGCGCACTTGTCCGCCAGCGCGTACAGGGTGGCGACGTCCTGCACATGGCGGGTCGCCAGCTTCTCCAGCATCTTCTCATCACGGACGCCTTGCCGGAAGGCTGTGATGATGGACGCATCGGAGATGCGGGGTATTGTCCCCCGTACCTTGGCGAAGCGAGCAATGAACGCTCGGAGGGATTCCCCGGGCTCCTGACGTACTGCATGGAGGTGGGCCTCCACACCGTACTGCTGGCATGCACTCGCGAAGTTTGCCAAGAACTGAGTGCAGAGCTCCTCCCAGGATCGGATTGACCCTGGGGGAGAGGTTCATGAGCCAAGTCCTGGGCCGGCCCAGACAAGGCGACGTGGAAGTATGACGCCATGACGGCGTCGTCTCCGCCAGCCGCTGTGATAGCGGTGACATACACCTGCAGGAATTCTGACGGGTTGGTAGTCCCGTCGTATTTTTCCGGCAGGTGCGGCCGGAACTTCTGCGGCCAGCTGCGCGGAGCGGAGACTGTCCGCGAGCGCGGCGCAGCCAACTCCAGCCGATATGACCCCCGGCGGCGCTTGTACGCCAACCGGGGGTTGCACGTAAGCCGGGGACTTAGGTGCAGCAGCGGCAAACGCAGCGTCAAGGTTCTTGCCTTTGGCGGCGTTTGGCTGCACCCGTGGTTGCTCCACGGTGGTGTGGGTGCCCGCTCACCGGCGGTTGAGGTCAGCTCGCAGGTCTTCCGTCTGTGCGCTCCTCATTGAGGGGGAGCGCACGGATGTTGCCGCATCGTGCTGCCTGCGGCGGTTCGACCTCCCCCCGCTGCTGGGAGGGGGTCGCGATCCAGTCCTAGTTGGGCCAGGGGTGACCTCAGCTAGGTGGATCAGGCGATCCACATCGCTCCGCCACTGCGCCAGGGCGCTAGGAGAGGCTGCCGGCCCCGGGGGGTTACGGAGCAACTCCCTGACTGCAGCGAGCGGGCCGCTGGCAGCAGCGGGGTTCGCCGTGGCGGTGTTTGCCACTACAGCGCTTGCTACTGTAGTGTTTGCAGCAGCGGCGCCCCCCGTGGGGCGTCGAGGGGCTCGCGGCGTCCGTGCCGTGCCCTCAGAACGGTGGGGGGAGGCCTGCGACCCGGTCGAGGCCACCTCCTCTGATGCGGCTGCATCCTCGTGAATGTCGCGGATGCGAACCATCACGCCGTGAGGGATGATGCTAACTGACGCTCTGCCCCCTACATGGCGCGCCAAATGTCGGAGCGTGTGTGCTCCGGTCGGGTGGCGGAATGCACCCGCCCGAATCCTAAGTACTAAGAGTAGTTAGGGGGAGCGATGGTTGTTAGCTAGGTCTGTGGTGGCACGATGGGGACACGAGGATTTAGAGTGGTTCGGGCCGCCGGAGCGTAAAACCCTACGTCCACTGTGGGTGTGTTTCCTTGTATTCCTGTCTGTTGGGAAAGACGGAGGTGATTGTGAGCTTGTGCTTGTCTCTGTCCCCCTGAGAGTCTCGTATGCCTCCCCTTTTATAGCCCAAGGGGGGCATGCACATGGTGGCCGGGCCCCGACAGGTGGTCCCGGCCCATTTCCTCTATGCTACAGCTCTATCCTGTGCTTGATGTCCAATGCTCCCATGCGCCGCGCCTGTACCACTGACGCGACCCGGTATGGCCCGGAAGATGCGCCATGCCGTCCTGCCACCCGGATATGGCGCCACGTCGTCCTGTTTTACGCCGTCCTGTTCCATCGGCCGCTAAACCCGGTGAGAGGCTTCAGAGGCCGAGGGGGCAGGCGACGTGCTGGCGTGACAGGACGGGGCGCTCGTAGTAGCGCTGTAGCGCCGCTACCTAGCATTAGGTTGGGCGTGGTCGCCGCGCGTGGCGTGGCTCATGATGAGTACAGCGTATTTGTTTACTCAATATAGACCCCAACGTATGCCGGGGAAGTCGACTGTAGTGCCCTGTTACTGCCGTCGTGCCTCGGTAAGGCGCGCCCCTTTAGAATAGTCGCCGACGTCTGACAGCGGCGGTGTCAGCGGGCAACGGGGGCACGCCCGTCTGACAGCGGCGGTGTCAGCGGGCAACGGGGGCACGCCCGTCTGACAGCGGCGGTGTCAGCGGGCAACGGGGCACGCCCGTCTGACAGCGGCGGTGTCAGCGGCAATGGGGCACGCTCACCTGCCCGCAATAAATGCAGTAGGTGGGCGAGGCCCCTGTCTGAAGGCTCCGCCACGCGCCCTGTGGGCACGTGGCCGCGCTAGACCTCCCCGTGCCCTGTGGGCACGTGGCGGCCCCGGACCACCGAAGGCGCTGGCTCCGGACCTCCGAGAGGTCCGGACCTAACCTTCCCTTGAGGGACTCCTCGCGTGGTTGGGGGGGGCTCGGACCTCGCTGAAGGAGGTCCGGGGCCTCCCCTGTGGGCCGGGTGCGCGGCCCAGCTTTTATAAGGAGTAGGCCGGGTCCGCCTGTACGCGGTCTTAGGCCCTCCTTTTACTGCAGCTCTTGCCGATACTGGTGATCTTTGTCTAGTGTAAGCGGGTACCCGGCTAGCTGGGTACCGATATCGTGGTATCGCTCCATGGGGTCTAAACCTGGGGAATGGTGGGTTGGAATCGAACTTCGGATGGAACAAGTGGAGTTGGGGGCTATATGTGGGAACGCGATGGCTAGTAAGCATATACTCCTGGCATGATAGTTATTCCCGAGAATTAAAATCGATTCGAATCGCTGATGCCCACCAGATGTGGGAATGCCAATGCCACTGTCGTTCTAACATAGTAATAACTTTAATATCTTATTTATTTAATCATGCTTTTTACATTACATGTTTGTACTTGTATGTTTACATTTCTGGAAGCTACTCTATGATGAAATATATGTTGAGATAATAAGATATATGGATTATGGATCATGGTGATAATTATAATGAAACAAATGAGGCTTATGCTTTAAAAATGGATGATACTTGGAAGTAAAGACTCACTTTTAGTAAGCTGACGTGGGTTAGAGTCAAGTCCACAAAAAGCCATGCATACTCTCAAATGGTCGGGTTAAAACCGCCCGCGGGTAAGTCCTACGAGTACCTCACGTACTCACCCCTACGTTGTTGATATTTTTATTTCAGAAATTTCATGATCGAGAATGGCAATGGTGGGCTCAATGTCATAGCTCGATGTTTTATTTCCTCTGCAAGAGTATATCGGTATTATGTTATGCTTTCCGCTGCGAGATTATTTTGGAACTCTGTTTCAATATGATTGTACCTCATTTTGAGCAAATATTTTGTAACAAATCAATCTATGTTTGTATGAAATGATGGGTTGTTGTAATTGTTGTGGTTCTTTCGAGGGCTTAACGTGTGTGATATCGGCATTCCTAGGTGATGGTTACATCGAGTACTCTTTTTGGGTAGCTCGACGGACGACCGGGTTTGATTTGGTCTAAATACACTGCAAGCCAGAGGTGGCAGGTGTACTTAGCCCGGATTAAATCGGCGGTTCCGCCACAGATTTCATAGAGCACAGCAGCAGGCCCATCACTACCGGTTGGCATGTTGCCACTAGACTAGGACTATAGGAGGGGCTTGGCTCGCACCAGGCGGTGCTTTTGGACAGGAAAAAGGCCATGGCTCTTTCAACTTGTAGCCAAGATAAGATTTCATTTTTGAACACGAAAACATGACTGATTAGTCACAGGGGCGATCGATTGGAGGTAGTATTATGGGTTAATAGGATATATGCCATTACAAATATCTCAGTTCTGAAATATGCCATTACTATTCACGTTATTATATACATGCCATTACAACTTTGCACATATTTGAGATATGCCACTATGTACCTTTTCTGGACCAAATTGCCCCTTTTCTTCTACCTTTGTCCTCTCCCCTTACTCTCTGGTGCCCTATCTCTCCTCCAATCCATTGCCTGCCGGTCCTTGGCCGGAGCGGGCCGCTGTCGCCTTCCCCACCTCCACCGCGAGGCCGCCGTCCCTAGCTCACCTGGAGCAGGCCGCCGCCGCTTGCTTTCCCCACCTCCGCCGCCGCTTGCCTTTCCCACCTCCGCCGCCTCCACTTGCCTTCCCCACCTCCGCCGCAAGTAGATCACCGGAGCGGGCGGCCGCCGCTTGCCTTCCTCGCCGCCGCCCCCTGTCTTCCCCACCTCCGCTGCATGGCCGCCACCGTCAGCGCGCGTGGGTAGAGGAAGGGGCGCGACGGTTGACATGCGCATGGGGAGGCGGGGCGGCAGCCGGCGGCGCACATGGGGGAGGTGGGACAACGGCCGAGAGCACGCGGGGAGGCAGCTGGCGGCGCGTGCAGGGAGGCAGCCGATGGCTTACGTGTGGGGAAGCGACGGTAAGCTCTGCTGGGAAGAAGACGAGGAAGAGAAGGGAGGGGCAATTTGGTCCAGAAAAGGTACATAATAGCATATCTCAAATATGTGCAAAGTTGCAATGGCATGTATATAATAAAGTGAATAGTAATGTCAGGTATTTATAATGGCATATATCATATTAACCCTAGTATTATCGAGGAAGATCGAGGTCACTGATGGAAGTCGGCCATACACGTATAGCTCCCCGTACGCATGAGTCGTCAATTTTAAGCCACTCCAAGCCATCATGCATGAAGATTGCGTCTAGTGAACCATCCACGTGGTTGCATCGCCGAGGCCAAACTTTTGGAAGGTTGGCTCTCGAATAATAATATGTGCTTTGCTGGAAGTTTTACTCCATGTCGAGTCGTTTAGTAGGCGCTACTGGTGGTGGAACACCAAGCCAAGTAGGCGCAAAATATTGGTGCTGTGTGCAGGGAAAAGGTGCCGTACGGATCGTTAGATCACTGATATCATGTGAGCTAGAGGAAGAGAGCAGAATGCTCTAGTTCCATTCAACTCAAGATGTGATACATACTCCTACTACATAGTACACTAGTGTATAACGGGCAAGGCCAGGCCGTGGTTAATGGCCTGCTACGTGCACGGCCTGAACGAAGTTCCAATATTCATCCCAGAGGTAAGGAATGAAACATAATAAAGACCCAGCCCTTAGCTCTGATCGATCCCGTAGGCACGATGGTTTATATCCGAGAGCAGTAGAACGATGCAGTCCAGGCTGGATGTCTCCAGCACATTTCTCACCGCCGCGCAACACTTGTCCTGGGGCTTAGGACGAAAGCCAGGCCCCGGTACTATGCAACGCATCAGGATGGCATGCAGCTGCTGCATGGTACAATCTCCAGCACCAGCAGCTACTTGTACTTGCGAGGCGCAGATGATTGCCACAATCGCTAGGAGGAGCATAGCAGCTACGACTTTCCCAGGCGCCGTCATGGCTATCTACGTGCTATGTTAACCTGAGAGTGTAGCTATCTTGCTGCTGGCTGGGCTCCAACCATGTTCTTTGCTTGGTGAATATATAGGACGGAACACGTACGTACATTGTGAGAGAGAAAGATATGGATACCCATATGCATCGATCGGCAGGATATGATACCATTTAAGCATGTAGCATACTCGATCGTATCCACAAAACAAGATATGCTTCCATTTATGGAGGACAATAATTTACTACAATCGATCTGATCAGTAACTGCTATGGCTGCAGACGGGCACTTTTCACACCCTCACGTACGTGTTATTGTAGCAGCGGATCAGCCCAACATCAGAAACTAATCTCATCACATCCAGCCAAATACATTTTATTTCTTTGAGGTTCTTGAATTACAAGGATATGGTTCATGAAGCAATTGGTGGTTCAAACTTGAAAAGGCCGTGCTCACATATGTTGAGCATATACATCATCTTACATATATCACCGTCTATATATCTCTCAAATCAGCTAGGATTCCTCCGCAAGCTATACAAAATTATTAAGTACTTTCATTTGCATCGACAAGGATAAAACATACAATGAATATCGATTCGATGAAAACCATAGCTTTTACCAAATAATAGATATTCTTTCTTTAGAACATCATGAGGGGGCACAATTTCTTTAAGTGGAGAAAAAAGTTTAGAACAAGCTTGGTCACTTGTCTATTACAATCTGAAAGTAGCCTAGAGGGGGGGTGAATAGGCTAAACTGAAAAGTTAGACAAACTAAAAGAGCGGAAGTCAGTGACTCACCGGTTGGACCGGTGCGGACCAGTTCAACTGGTCGGACCGGTTGAACCGATGGTCACCGGTTCAGCTGGTGGGAAAAAGGAATCTAGAATTTATCTCTAAATCTATGCAGGTAAATTTGATACCGATTCTTTCTAGAGGTTCCTTGAAGGTTGTTCTTACAGATCTGAGAGGGGCTAGCCTTGGAACCTACACACAAGATAGATCCACACCAAACTTGCCAAGAACAAGATGAGTATACTCAAGAACACTATGAACACCAAGAATACAAGCACCACAAGAAAGCACACGAGACAAGGATTTATCCCGAGGTTCGGGCACACCACAAAGGCGTCCCTACGTCCTCGTTGTCGAGGAACCCACAAAGGATGTCCTCTTCTCCCCAATCACAAAGACCGGCGGAGATGCACTTACTATGAGGGGTAATACAAACTTCCCGGAGCAATCCACACAAGACGGATGCTTCTACGAGCGACACCTAGCCGTCTAGGAGTACGAAGCTCCAAGAGTAACAAGTCCACCAAGTTTGCTTCAAGAATCACCAAAGCTCACAAAGAACAAGAGAGAGAGGAGGATGAACACGGAGTCTTCGATGCTCTCTCAAGGTCTCACAAACTCTCACTCAAGATCTATGGAGGATTTGAGCTCAAGAGAGTGGAGAGTGAGGGAATGGAGTGAATGAGCAAGCAAGCTTTGTCTCAGGTGGGATGGAGTGCCAAGAGAGGGAGAAAGAGGGGAGTGAAAGGGTATATATACTCCCCCTTCCCGAACTAGCCGTTTTGAACCGTTACAGTACAAAACAGTGACCCACCGGTTGAACCGATGGGCCACCGGTGGAACCGGTAGATCAGCAGAGCTGGCAGACCGGTTCCAGCCTCCTGATCGGTTGAACCGGTCGGGCAACCGGTCGGGCAGCAGAACCGGCAGACCGGTTCCAGCCTCCCGATCGGTTGAACCGGTCGGGCAACCGGTCGGACAGCAGAACCGGCAGACCGGTTCCAGCCTCCCGATCGGTTGAATCCGGTTGGGCAACCGGTGGGGCAGCAGAACCGGCAGACCGGTTCCAGCCTCCCGATCGGTTGAACCGGTTGGGCAACCGGTGGGGCAAAAACACGGATGAATGGAGACTTTAGGGCTAGGACATTTGTATGTGTGGAGATTAATGAACTTTGTGAGCTTTATGATTCTAGTAGCACTTCATGTTGGACCCCCCTTGATAGAACGGTGGTTCCTATACTCAAGAGATAAATTAGCAAATCTATTTAATCTTCAACAATAGAGCTTGAACCGCTTTTCTTTTGCTTCAACTAAATGAGGGGTCTCTTTTCTTGCTCGCAAAGTACCTTAGCACTTGTTTGCTTGATTGTAAACGTGAAATCCACTTTTACTTGCTCGATATTGATGTGTGTAGCACTATCACTTGATTTGTCGCTATGATCATGCTCATGTAAACTCATTAGTTACTTTTAATGTATTGTCAACATTCACTAAAACCCTCAAATAGGTTGATTGCACTTACAATCTCCCCCTTTTTGGTGATTGTTGACAAACCATTAAAAGTGTTGCATATAGACATACTTAACGCACAAACTTTTGAGTAAGCATACATATGTGACTCCCCCTAAATTTGTGCATGGAATATTTTTCATCTTGGGGCCTCAAAAGCCAATGTATGCACACGTAAAGGGAAAGTGAAAGCCACATCATGTATTTTTACTCGAGGGGTGCACAAATAGGTGTCATAACTAAAATCGTGATGCACATGACATGATGCCAACTAGAGAATTATTACAAGTTCAAAATAAGTTCTCACACACACCATACGAAGATCAATACAACCACCAAGGATACAGAGATAGTGTAACTAGAGAGGAACACTCGTCTCTCATAAGCAACACTCACAACCTCCCCCTTTTGGCAACAAGCACCAAAAGAAAAAGATACTACCATCCGTCACGACGATACGAAGGTGGTGATGCCGGCCAATCGTTCCAACTCGGATCTTGTGGAGTAGGCATGTGACCTTGGTAATGATAGCCATAGGACCCCGAGGGATGGGTGTGAGGTGCCTGAGAGGAGCTCTGGGGCTGATCAAAGTGAGTTTGAGACGGCTCTTCTTCGGCCTCATCAGCTGTGCCACTGGGAGTATCGTCGTCCAAATCATAACCATACTCTTGACGATGAAAGTCGTTAAGAGTCTCTGGAAGAACTGAATCTGTGGACGAACGGAGAGGTGACATAGGTGCAAGAGGCTGTCCAGCAGCGTGCCTCTTAAGCTGTTCCCGAATCTCAATGACATCATTCCGAGTGGAGCGGCACATTTTGAAAATAGCATTCATACTCCTCCTTAAGAAACTACCCTCTCGAGACCTGGATCTAGCATCAAAACTTGAAGCACGTGGTCGAGCGGTAGTAGCAGCACGAGAGGAGGACTGATGGCGAGGAGGAGGTGGTGCAGGCTCACAGAAGACTGAGGTGATGGAGCACGACGAGCCCGAGGAGCGGCGGAAGGAGCATCTGTAATAGGCTTGGGCTTGTAGGGCAGATGCTTGACGGTTGGATGGAAACGGTACTTGGTGACTACCTCAATCATCCGCATAATGTAAGGAGCATGGGTCAAACTTTTCTTCGAATCCCAAGAGACATTAAGGATCTCTCTCCAAATAAGATCAAAGCAACTGAAAGTATACCGATGCTGGGGATTGAAGTACACAAGAAGGTTCTGACTGTATGAAAGCACATTGAACTCGTTACCGCCCTTGGGAAGAAGAGTTTGCCAGAAAAGTGAGTTGAGGTAGCGGTAGAATGGCTTCATGTTAGAGGTCTCCCAAAGATGATTGTCTGGATCATAGTGAATACTGCTCAAATAATTCTTGGGAGGAAATGTGAAGTCATGAAGAGAGTTTTGGTCAAGATCCCTCTTATCAAAACCAAGAATTTTAGCAAACTTCTCATAGCTGCAACGATATGGAACACATTGAATGAGAAAGTTCATGGAAGCGGGAGTACCGGCTGCCTCATCGGGGTCTGTGATCCAAAGAGTGGAGTAGAATTGTGCAATGGCCTCAACATTCCAATCACATTTGAACTCCAAGATATGCCTCAACCCATGATGTTCCAATGCATCAAGTGCTTGATTAAGATGGCCATCATTCATCTTGCGACAAGCTTCCCAATCAATATACCGCTGCCCAATCACCGTGTTGTTTCTGGCCTTCACATTCTGATAAAACTCTACGTGCAAAGCATTGTGAAATCGGTGATCATTGATAAACTGAGCCTTGGTGCGAAGGAGCGGGTTAGTGTACCGGGCTTCCCTGATTCTGTCAGCTTTGCCTTTCGGATGGTGACCAAAGAACTGTACTACATGAGGTGCGCAATCTGGATCAGTCAAGACAAGATTGGAAAGGACTTCGGCATCAGAAGGAGGGGATTCAATGTCATGCTCACTGTCATATACTGGACCCTGCTTCTTTTTCTTACCAGACACCTTTTTCTTTTGCGGTTGACGAGATGGTTGAGCCACGGCTTTGCCTTTCGAGACAGATTTTCGTGGGGGATTGCGACGTGGAGGAGAGGGTGGAAGATCTGCTGGAATGCCATCGGAGCCGTCACTGGAAACATCATCTCCATATCGAGGCATGGTGAACAAAAGCCTAATAAAAGGATATAGCACTAGGTTTAGGATATATGTTGTAGTAAAAACATTTTGCAAAAGAGGTGGATAAACCGGAGAGCACAATGCCCCATCGGTGGCACCGGTGGGGAACCAGGTGGCACCGGTCGGGCAATGGCACGATAAGAGTAGGTGAAACTTGAGAATCAATCGTCCAAACTTCACACCCTTGTAGATCCATGCTAATGAGATACAATGTGACCTTTCTACCAAGGGAATCGATCTAGAATGGAGCAGAAAAGGAGATCGAGCGGCGAGAAGATTATACCTTAAAAAACGAGCGTTTCCAGCGTAAAGAACGAGCTTCAACACAATGTGAAACCGCCGGATCACGAGGAGGATAGGCAGGGCGGGGACGGGGTCGGATTTGAGGGCAGGAGGCGCGGGGTTGGGCAGGGCGCGGTGGGGGCGCGGGTACAGGGCGAGGCGGCGCGCGGCGCGCTGAGGGGCAGGGCCGGGGCGGCGTGCGGCGCGCACGGGCGCCGGCGCTGCTGGGGTGGGGCGCGGAGGCCGGGGAGGGCGGCGGCACTGGGCGGGAGCGGGGGCGGAGGAGTCACGAACGAGGAGTCATGAGCGGGCACGGGAGATGTGAGGGAGAGATGGAATCCAAAGAAGAAAAGGGACTCTCTCACACGCGAAATAAGTGCCCGACCGGTTGGAGACCACCCACCGGTTGGACCGGTCGTCCAACCGGTAGGACAGCAGAGCCTGCCGACCGGTTGGAGACAACCCCACCGGTTGAACCGGTGGTCCAACCGGTAGATCAGCAGAACCTGCTGACCGGTTGGAGGCCACCCCACCAGTTGAACCGGTGGTCCAACCGGTAGATCAGCAGAACCCGCACACCGGTTGGAGGTGTCCGACCGGTCCAACCGGTCGGCCAACTGGTGAGACACAAGAAGACTGGAAATAAATCCATTTTTCAGAGGAATTTTTGAAGGGATTTTCAAAGATATTTTTACAAAGAATGTTGAAAGAAACTTGGGTACAGGTGACTAGCCACAAACAATCAATGCATAACTATAGTCACTTTCCACAAGTTAGGATCCAACGATCCAAAAGGAGCCAACATATTATTTATTTGATTTAGCATGGATTGACTAGAGTTCTATGAAAAGAAACAATCAAATGTGTGTGCAGAGAATCAAACCACGTTACGAGAATCCAAAATATTTAGTTCACTCCTTAAAGCACAAAACCTTTCCTCGTCAAGGGGTTTGGTGAAGATATCGGCTAGTTGATTTTCGGTACTCACATGAGAAATGACGATATCTCCTTTGGCTTCGTGGTCTCTCAAGAAATGATGGCGGATGTCTATGTGTTTGGTGCGTGCGTGTTGCACCAGATTGTTAGCTAGCTTAGTCGCAGTCTCATTGTCACACAAGAGGGGGATCTTGCTAAACTCACAACCAAAGTCTCTCAAGGTTTGCCTCATCAAAAGTAGTTGAGCACAACAAGCGCCGGCTGCAACATACTCGGCTTCGGCGGTGGATAGTGCAACACTATTTTGTTTTTTGGAGCTCCACGACACCAAGGACCGACCAAGGAATTGGCAAGTCCTCGTTGTACTCTTCCGATCAACCTTGCAACCGGCATAGTCCGAATCGGAGTAACCGAGAAGATCGAAAGTGGAGCCCTTGGGATACCACAAGCCAAGGTTTGGTGTGTGAACTAAGTATCTCAAGATTCTTTTAACGGCCACCGAGTGGCACTCTTTCGGGTTAGCTTGAAACCTTGCACACATGCACACACTAAGCATAATATCGGGCCTAGATGCACACAAGTAAAGCAAAGAGCCTATCATAGACCTATAGCGCTTTTGGTCGATGCTTTTACCTTCTTCACTATTTAAGTCGAGGTGTCCGTTTGGTGCCATGGGTGTTTTGGCGGGATTTGCATCCTCCATGTCAAATTTCTTGAGCATATCTTGGGTGTACTTGGTTTGACAAAGAAAAGTACCTTCCTTGAGTTGCTTGATCTGGAATCCTAGGAAGAATTTGAGCTCACCCATCATGGACATCTCGAACCTTTTCGTCATTATCTTACTAAACTCGTCACAAAAAGATTTGTTAGTACTACCAAATATTATGTCATCGACATATATTTGGCACACGAATAAATCATCATTGAATTTTCGAGTAAAGAGAGTAGAATCGGCTTTCCCTATCTCAAAGCCATTTTTTAAGAGAAAATCCTTAAGACATTCATACCATGCTCTAGGAGCTTGTTTGAGCCCATAGAGCGCCTTATGGAGCTTGTAGACGTTGTGAGGATACTTGGGGACTTCAAAGCCCGGCGGTTGCTCCACATATACTTCTTCTTGGATTGGCCCATTGAGGAAGGCACTCTTGACGTCCATTTGGTACAGCTTGAAGTTGTGATGCGTGGCAAATGCTATAAGGATCCGAATTGACTCAAGCCTTGCCACAGGCGCATACGTCTCTTCAAAATCCAAGCCTTCCACTTGGGTAAAACCTTGAGCCACCAACCGTGCCTTGTTTCTTGTCACCACGCCATGCTCATCTTGCTTGTTGCGGAAGACCCATTTGGTTCCAATCACATTTTGATTGGGTCTCTCCACTAAGGACCAGACTTCATTCCGTTTGAAGTTGTTTAGTTCCTCTTGCATTTCCAACATCCAATCTGGATCTTCAAGTGCTTGTTCTACTTTAAGAGGTTCCAAGGAGGAGACAAACGAGTAAAATTCACAAAAGGTTGCTAATCGAGAACGAGTAGTTACCCCTCTTTGGATACTCCCAAGGATATTGTCAATGGGATGGTCCCGTTGGATAGTTTGGTGCACTCTTGGGTGAGGTCTTTGATCTTGTCGTTGAATTGGTCCATCCTTATCATTTGCTTGATTAACATGTGGCCCTCCATTGCTGTGATCTTGATCTTGGCTTTGCTCTTGATCGTCACCAAGAGCTCTTCCTTGATCTTGGTCACCATGTTGCTTGTGAGGGTCCACCCTTATTGATAAGGACGGTTCGTCTTCATTTTCACCATTGTCTTGCACTTGGTTTGCTTGAGGTTTGACTTCACCTAAAGTAAGTTTCTTGATTGCTTCGCATGGAGGCTCTTCATTACCTAGCACATGTGAGTCAACTTGCTCCTTTTGAGAGCCGTTAGATTCATCAAATGTCACGTCTCTCGCTACTTCAACACAACCAGTGGTTTTGTTAAAGACACGGTAGGCATGAGCATTTGAGCAATAACCCAATAGAAAACCTTCATCAACCTTAGGTGCAAACTTAGAGCTTTTGGGTTTCTTGTTACGTATGAAACACTTACTCCCAAAGACTCTGAAGTAAGACACGTTAGGCTTGTTACCGGTTAGGAGTTCATAGGAAGTCTTCTTCATGATCTTGTGAAGATATAGGCGGTTGATTGCATGACACGCGGTGTTGACGGCTTCGGCCCAAAACTGATCCGAAACCTTGTACTCATCAAGCATTGTCCTTGCCATGTTCGATGAGTGTTCGTTTCTTCCTCTCCACAACACCATTTTGTTGAGGAGAGTAGGGAGCTGAGAACTCATGCTTAATCCCTTTTTCATCTAAGAACTCTTCAACTCCGGTGTTCTTGAATTCTCTACCGTTGTCACTTCTTATCTTCTTGATCTTCACTTCAAACTCGTTTTGAGCTCTTGTCATGAATTTCTTGAGTGTTTCTTGTACCTCAACCTTATCATGCAAAAAGAACACCCAAGTGAAGCGAGAAAAATCATCAACAATGACTAAACCATATTTGTTACCGCCGATGCTAATGTAAGCAACGGGTCCGAATAGGTCCATGTGTAGCAACTCCAATGGCCTTGTAGTTGACACGATGTTCTTTGCGGGATGTAGTACTCCAACCTGTTTTCCTGCTTGGCATGCTCCACAAATCCTATCTTTCTCAAAAACAACATTTGTTAGTCCAAGGATGTGCTCACCCTTTAGAAGTTTGGCTAAGTTCCTCATGCCAACATGGGCTAGTCGGCGGTGCCAAAGCCAACCCATATCGGATTTTGCCACTAAACAAGTCTCAGGCGTTACCTTAGTTGTTGTAAAATCAACAAGATAAAGTTTGCCCTTTAAACGACCCGTAAAAGCAATAGAGGAATCCTCCCTTCTAAGGATTTGCACACCCACATCCGTAAAGAGACAATTGTAACCCATCTCACAAAGTTGCGATACGGATAACAAATTGTAACTTAACGAATCAACCAATAGAACATTAGAAATGGATTGATCATTTGAGATAGAAATGTTACCGATACCCAAAACTTCACCCTTGCCACTATCACCAAAGACAATCTCTTGTGAATCATGTGTTAGTTGCAAGGAGTTGAACATACTTCTCTCTCCGGTCATGTGATTTGTGCATCCACTATCAAGCACCCAACTTAAACCACCGGAGGAGTATTCCTACAAAAGAAATCATGCTCTAGATTTAGGTACCCAAAAGGATTTGGGTCCTTGAGAGTTAGTTACAAGAGACTTGGGCACCCACACACTCCGTTTGATCAATGTTTTCTTTGTGTAGGCACCCACATACTTGACAACCATTTTGCCACGATGGTCCCAAGTCAACATATAATCACAAGCATAAGATCTAGAGATAGGAAGTTGAGCTTCTTCTTGCTTAGTTGACTTGACTTCCTCAATCGCTTGCTTGCTCTTCTTTATCTTCTCTTGTGATGTGGAGGATTTTGAGGGAGGTGAGTGGATCTTGTTCATCACATCAAACAAGGTTGTTCCCTTGGTCCACTTAGGGCATTCCTTCCCATTTATGATCTCTCTTGGGTTCACCACATCCTTGAGGCTAATCCCATTCTTCCCTCGGTTTGGTATGGGAGGTTGACACTTGGTGAGTTCCTTCTCGTAACCTTCTTGGTTTGTGTGCATCTCTTTTGTCACCATGAACTTGAGCAACTTCACTTGCTCTTCCAACTTCCCTACCTTATCAAGGTTAGCCATACAAGCATCCATATCATGATCAAAACACCGGTTACACCCTTTGCTATTGGAGACACTAGAGTCAAGGATAGCCAGTGGAGTGGAAGAAGTGGTCTCCCAAAGCGCGTTGTATTGTACTTCAAGGTCCTTGAACCGGACATTTAAGCTTGATATGCTTTCTTGAAGTTCAACATTTGCACTCTTTAGGTTGTCCACGGAGGAGTTTGCCTTAGCAAGATTTTCATCTTTCTCCTCTATGGTAGACTTGGCTAGGGAGAGCTCCCTAGTCAATTCTTCCATCTTCTCCTCTTCCTCGGCCAACGACTTCTCTAAAGCAAGGTTTCTTTCCTTTTCAAGGATAAGCAAGTCCTCTTGCTTCTCAAGAGTCATTTTCCTCTTCTCTAGTTTCTTCATTAGTTTGTTGATTATGTTGTAGCCATTTAACCCAAATTCTTTTATCATTTTTTGTTTATAGCTAGGTTCATCATCATCACTAAAGGATGAGTCATCGGATTGTACCTTCCTCGCTTTTGCCATGAGGCAAGTGAGGGTGTAGTCATCCTCGTCGTCGTCGGAGAGGTTGGTGAAAAGTCATGGGGCCGGTGATGCTTTGTGAATGGCAATGCTTGCTATCCTGTCTTCATCGGAGCTTGAGCTCTCATCATCCGAATCCCATTCTTCACCCACATGAGCGTAGCCACGCTTCTTCTTGTAGTTGTCTTTCTTCTTTTCTTTGTGCTCTTCCTTCTTCTTGGGACAATCGGCTATGTAGTGTCCAAACTCACCACACTCATAGCATCTTCTCTTCTTGTGCTTGTCCTTCTTGTACTTATCACCGTATCTTCTCTTGTACTTGCTTCCACTTCTCATCATCCTCTTGAAATTCTTGATGAACATAGCCATATTTTGATCCTCATCTTCCGAGCTATCATCACTTGAAGATTCTTCAACTTTCTTCTTCTTCTTCCTTGCCTTGCTAGCTTCCACTTCATTTGTGGCTTGGAGAGCCACTCCCTTGCTTTCACCTTCATTTGGCACAATTGCATTCGGGATTCTTCCGGCGGCCGCAATTGCCGCTTGATCTGTCATCTCATGTTGTTGGAGCTTTCCAAGAAGTGTATGAGCATCCATGGCCTCAAAGTCATCACGTTCTCTAATGATGGTTGCAAGGGTCAAATTCTTCACTTGATAAGCTCTAAGGAATCTTCTAGCAACCTTGTTCTCATCATCCCATTCTTCACACCCAAGAGCTCTTATCTTGTTGATGAGTGTCATGAATCGATCAAACAACTCTTGAAGTGTTTCCTTTTGAAGCATGACAAAGTTCTCCAATTCACCTTCCACTAGCTCAATTTTTCCAAGCTTGGCCTTGCGGTCACCTTCATGAGCCAATTGAAGCTTGTCCCAAATCTCCTTTGCAATCTCCATGCCTTTGACCTTACGACGTTCCTCTTCACTCAACCCGTTGTTAAGAACACGGGCTGCTTGTGCATTGCGATGAAGATCTTGCATCCACTCGGGAGTGATCACTTCACCCTCTTTGGGAACACGTACACCTACATTCACAATCTCCCAAAGACTTGGGTGCAAAGAGATTAAATGCATCTTCATATCGGAAGCCCAATCGGCATAGTTTAACCTATCTAAAATAGGTGCCTTGCCAATGGGTACGGAAGTGAAATTGGAAGAGGCATTGGACAAACTCGAGTAATCAAAAGGAATTTGAGTGAACTTCTTGTTGTTGCAGGATCTTGATTTCTTTTGTGAAGATGTGGACTCCGACTTCTTTTCTACCTTCTTTTCCATCTTTGCCATGAGCTTCTTGGTCATCTTCTTTAAAGCTTTCTTCGCCATCTCCTTGGCCATCTTCTTCATCTCCTTTTGTGCCTCATCTTCAATCTCCTCTTCTTTTTCCGAGTCGGAGCTGAGATCAATAGAGATGAGATAATCCTCATCGATGGGGGCATCTTTCTCACCTTTGGCGCGGGACGATTCGGCTACGGTCGACATTCCTCACGCGGTTAAGCGCAAATCACGAGGATTAGGCTCTGATACCAATTGAAAGTAGCCTAGAGGGGGGGTGAATAGGCTAAACTGAAAAGTTAGACAAACTAAAAGAGCGGAAGTCAGTGACTCACCGGTTGGACCGGTGCGGACCAGTTCAACTGGTCGGACCGGTTGAACCGATGGTCACCGGTTCAGCTGGTGGGAAAAAGGAATCTAGAATTGATCTCTAAATCTATGCAGGTAAATTTGATACCGATTCTTTCTAGAGGTTCCTTGAAGGTTGTTCTTACAGATCTGAGAGGGGCTAGCCTTGGAACCTACACACAAGATAGATCCACACCAAACTTGCCAAGAACAAGATGAGTATACTCAAGAACAGTATGAACACCAAGAATACAAGCACCACAAGAAAGCACACGAGACAAGGATTTATCCCGAGGTTCGGGCACACCACAAAGGCGTCCCTACGTCCTCGTTGTCGAGGAACCCACAAAGGATGTCCTCTTCTCCCCAATCACAAAGACCGGCGGAGATGCAATTACTATGAGGGGTAATACAAACTTCCCGGAGCAATCCACACAAGACGGATGCTTCTACGAGCGACGCCTAGCCGTCTAGGAGTACGAAGCTCCAAGAGTAACAAGTCCACCAAGTTTGCTTCAAGAATCACCAAAGCTCACAAAGAACAAGAGAGAGAGGAGGATGAACACGGAGTCTTCGATGCTCTCTCAAGGTCTCACAAACTCTCACTCAAGATCTATGGAGGATTTGAGCTCAAGAGAGTGGAGAGTGAGGGAATGGAGTGAATGAGCAAGCAAGCTTTGTCTCAGGTGGGATGGAGTGCCAAGAGAGGGAGAAAGAGGGGAGTGAAAGGGTATATATACTCCCCCTTCCCGAACTAGCCGTTTTGAACCATTACAGTGCAAAACAGTGACCCACCGGTTGAACCGATGGGCCACCGGTGGAACCGGTAGATCAGCAGAGCTGGCAGACCGGTTCCAGCCTCCCGATCGGTTGAACCGGTCGGGCAACCGGTCGGGCAGCAGAACCGGCAGACCGGTTCCAGCCTCCCGATCGGTTGAACCGGTCGGGCAACCTATCGGACAGCAGAACCGGCAGATCGGTTCCAGCCTCCCGATCGGTTGAACCGGTTGGGCAACCGGTGGGGCAGCAGAACCGGCAGACCGGTTCCAGCCTCCCGATCGGTTGAACCGGTTGGGCAACCGGTGGGGCAAAAACACGGATGAATGGAGACTTTAGGGCTAGGACATTTGTATGTGTGGAGATTAATGAACTTTGTGAGCTTTATGATTCTAGTAGCACTTCATGTTGGACCCCCCTTGATAGAACGGTGGTTCCTATACTCAAGAGATAAATTAGCAAATCTATTTAATCTTCAACAATAGAGCTTGAACCACTTTTCTTTTGCTTCAACTAAATGAGGGGTCTCTTTTCTTGCTCGCAAAGTACCTTAGCACTTGTTTGCTTGATTGTAAACGTGAAATCCACTTTTACTTGCTCGATATTGATGTGTGTAGCACTATCACTTGATTTGTCGCTATGATCATGCTCATGTAAACTCATTAGTTACTTTTAATGTATTGTCAACATTCACTAAAACCCTCAAATAGGTTGATTGCACTTACACAATCCATTCACCAACCAACAAAATAAGAATCCGCCTGAAACGGAGCAAGAAGGCAGCGAAGTCAAGTCTCCCTGTTGAGAACAGAACCCATTTCTTTATTCTTGCAAACCTCTTTTGGCCCTCACTACCGTTTTGCCTCTTTCATCATGAGCTAATCCACCACCATCTACATCATACTTCTGTTTATGTCTACCACCCTTATATCTGAAGACTCCCTAGCCTGGTCGGCCTGGTCACTCCCACATACCTAGGCAGCACCAGTGTTGCACGTTCCACAACCTTCGTGGTCCCCCGGAGCTAGGGTATTTATGGCTGTTCAGCATTGTCGCCGCCGATCGAGCGTAGACTCAACCAGGGGCCTTAAAGCTTCCCTGAAGAGTCCTACCAAGGGGAAGGGATTAGTTGACCCTCCTGATCGACATTTGCAAGGTAGACTACAGATCTAAACCTCCCAATCAACACAATGAGGGCCCCCAGACAAGGCGCCGGTGGTGGGACCTCAGGTCTCACTAATCATTCGTGGACTTGGGAGGTAGACGATCCTAGGCCCATATTTGAGACCAGCAGGCGGACACTCATGGCCTGCTACATTCATGGCGTGAAGCTCTAATACCCCCTTAACTCCGATCATATAGTTGTGTGAAATCCAACGGGCAAATCGATATTTTAACAATTGTGGATTGAAAGCGTCAAGGAGAGGGGCAATGGTGGTGTCTTTTGTAAGCCAGGGAGCACGACTCATTTTATAGGTATTTGTGGCCATGCATCATTGGGCGGGAAAAGGGAGAGGCACCAGCAGATAAAGTGAAGTTCAAGCCTACAGAGGGTGTTTGGACACCGATACTGATGACAAGAGCATCCGTGTCTTGATCCTAATTATTAAGATAGGGTCCTTGCGCATGTAACTTATAGAATTTTGCCAATATTTATGTAACTAGTCCATGAATATGGACTTCTGTACTGGCTAGTAAATAGTAATATTAATAAAGCATAAGTGATTATAGTTACATATAGGAACCACAACTAACCAAGTTGCTAATATTCACTTTCTCCCATTTTCATACTCTAGAGAATGCTTATTTAATTATTGTGAACACTCATATGTACATTGTTATCTTTAACTCTCTCTATTTTTGTATGTCTGTCTGTCTATCTCTCTCTATCTGTATAACCGTCTATCTCTATCTATCTACCTATATATCTACCTTTCTCTCTCTCTCTCTCTATCTATCTTTCTTTCTTTCTGTCTGTCTGTCTGTCTATCTATCTATCTGTCTCTCTCTCTCTATTTATCTATCTATCTATATCTATATCTATATCTATGAAATACAATTTAGTTAATAATTACTATAATTAGTTTGTTTTTATATTATATTTACTAGTGAAAGAATTGGATAATTTAGAAACATGTACTTGGTATTTACCTAATCATTTATAATAGTAGAGGTTGGTAAATTAGATACAGATTTGATAACATATTTTGCTAAATTTAAATAATGAAGGAGGTGGGTAATTTATATTTATATTTAAATTTGAAGGATTATATAGATTACCTCATTGTTAAATCTAGTTTGTTACATTGTTTTTTTATAATGGCATTGTGGATATTTTATATACAAATTTTGGAGGTTGTTTTCAATTGTTTTCATGATGGCATACTGGGTAATTTATATGCAAATTTTAATAGTTGCATAGAAGATTACTTTAAATTATCTTTCATAAGACATATAGAGGGTAATTCATATAGAAATTTAGATAGTTACTTTTAATCTTCTTTCTTTAGTGCATGGTGGGCATTTTTTTTAAGAAAGTAGGAAGATCCAACAATGACTATATTATCTGAGGTATCGAATGGATCGGATGATCAGATATTTATGATTTCTTGTTAGATTTTTTATATACAATACATCATTTTTCGTAAAGTGGTATGTCTTTTACTGTTTTCAATAATTAGTAATGGTAAGACAATGAGGATTACTAAAAAAAACAAGGAACATGCATGCTCCCACGAGGAACGACAAAAATGCTTGCAGATCTCTTTATATATAATCACTTTCATTTCCTTAATTAGAGACACATATAATTAGGGTTATGCTTCAAAAGATGTTATTAGGACGCAGATGTATATCCCCTTTCAGACCTCATCAGGCAAGAGCGCCGCATCCCTCTGCAGCATGTATGAAGTGGATAAGAGATCGATGGCTTTTACCTGCACTGACTATATATGATGATGAGGAGGTGGAGGGGTACGAGTACGAGTAGGAGGAGGAGGACTTTGAATTGCACACCAGGTCTTGAGACCTCGGATCCTGTCCCCGTAGGGCGCCAATTTGGAAAGTTGGTGAACCATGCATTCGAAGTCCACTGTCTCCAACGCATTCCTCACCGTCATGCAACACCCACCCTCGACCTCAGGTCGCCAGCGAATCCTCCTCTCGTAAAAGTAATACGCACAGTTATGCAGGATGGTGTCCAGCAGCTCCGGGGTACAAACTCTAGCAGCTGCCTCTACTACTTGCAGCTGGGGGCAGATGGTTGCGGGTTGCCGCAAACGCAAGGAGGAGCATAACAGCAGCTACCACTTTCCCAGGCGCCGCCATGGCTACGTGCTATGCTAACCTGAGAGTATAGGTATCCTGATGCTGGGCTCCATCCAACCAAGTTCTTTCTTCTATATATAGGGCAGAACACGTACATTATGAGAGTTCTGACTGATTAATGCCCCCAAAGCTAACCTCCGATCTGAGAGAGAAAAGATATGGATACACATATGCATTGGCAGGATATGAGACCATTTGTGTATTGTAGTATGCCCCCAAAGCTAACCTCCGATCTGAGAGAGAAAAGATATGCATACCCATTTGCATTGGCAGGATATGAGACCATTTATGTACTGTAGTATGTAGCATATAAACTACAGTAATCGTTAATATATCAGGGAATAACTTTGAGAAAATGGATGGATACTCGTTCGTATCCACGTGACAAGATATATTTCCATTTATGGAGGATAATTTATTACTAGTGCAATATGTTTTTATGTTTCATTGAGGCTCTTGGAATACGAGAATATATATGATTCACGAAATTATTGATTCAAATATGAAAATACCTTACTCAAACAAATTTAGGACACCACCTCATCTTCCCGACACGGGAGCTATTTGAGAACCAACCCGACTATTCGAAGAATTTAGTTAAACCCGGTAGGAGAGTTGCCTGCTATATTAAAACAGAATGAAGGCCGAAGAAGGCCAAAACAACAAGAAAATCCTGTACAAAGCCTAGGGACAAAACCCCTTGGCTAGCCAAAACACAAAGTCTCAATCACGATCTAGAACTAGTCTAGCCAACCTTTTGTTGCTCCGGCCAAAATCCAATTCGACGCTGCTTCCTTAATCCTGGTAATGACCAAGAACGAATGAGCCTACAATGCACACCGCGAGCCTGCCCACTTGCAATGCTAATTACACATTTCGTCGCACTGCCAATTGCTGCGCCATGAATTGAAGGAGTCCCGTGCCGTGCCGCCTCGCCCTTGGCTGGCCAGCACTGCCTTGCTTAGTTGCTTCATTCGTCTCGTCTCCCCAGCAAGGATAGATGGATGCATTAGCCATGGCCCCTCGATTTCTCCATCAGACAAGTATCACGTCTATCTCAATCTCTGTATGTGTATCCGTCTTGGGTTGCATCAAGTTGAAATTGAAAAGGCAATGGGCCGCCAGTAGTTGATCTAAAAAAAGTTGCATTGTTGATATTGGCTGTGACAGATTTTTTGTTTAACTGGAGCTTTTCAGAATTTCGGTGCATGAGCAAATAGGATCCAAATAATGCTTGGAGAGAAGTGATGCTTTGCACAAAAAAAAATTGTTTAACTTTTTTCCCTGTTTTTTAGTGTCAAAAGATTTCTGAATCCTAACTTTTTGTCAAGATTAATTATCCATTTCCATATTAGAGTGTAATAATAAAATATTCGGAAGCACCTTGTGAGATACTTAAGAGTTAGCTGGAACAAGGTACATGATGTGATCTATCCTATTGCTGTGGTTATATAGTATACAACGATCGCTATTTGCAATGTTAATGCTGCTCTGATTCTGTGTTTTCAGTAGCAGGTTTACCGCCCTGACTGCATGAATATGTTGATATTGATATTGCAAACATTTTATGGCATGAATCATCTGTATGGGCTAATTGCAAACATTTTATGGCATGAATATATTGATATTTTCAACAATGCCATGATGGAGGTCGTAAGAGAGACCCTGCTTGGATTATTAAACTCCCAAAAAAAACAGTAAAAGTTTGCCTTGGCGTGCATCAATACCTCACATGCTTCACTTGCTGCTGAAACAAATATGGCATCGTCATCATTTTTTTTATTGTCAAGTCCCTATTTCAACACTGAGATATTGGCCTGCTATAACATTATTAAACCTTAATTGGCATATGCACCCAAACCAAAAGTCCAAAACCAAAGCTAGGTTCAGTTCGACTTGGTCCAACCACAGAATCAACGGGGGCACATGACCCAAGAAACTTGGAATATCATGGTGAATGCTATAGCAGAGACAGACAGCCAGAGACTCTTATGCATGAGCAGCAGCGGCACAGCAACATCCACAACTTCTCGGTTAATATATACTAGACTAGATAATCTACCTGAAGAAGCAGAGCAGAGCAACATCGAATGGCTTCTCGGTTAACATGTTGATAATCTGCCCGCAGAAGCAGAAGAATCTTCCAAAAGGCTTCCCATAAACAATTCGAGCATTCACTAGTTAAATTTAACAACCCATTCAACCTTGTTCTACACAGGATCAGTCATCAGTCAAAGCTTCAATCCTCATGGAACAATATATGTCTCAGACAACTTTCAGCCGCTTTTTTGATTCTCAGCATCGCTTGCTGCTTCCACCTCCCTCTAGCAGAAACAAACAAAAAGGAGGGCCGAGTCAGAAATATAGTAATTCAATTCTTTTGTTTCAGACAATTCTGGAGTTTAAAGAGAATGCATTGCCAACAGGCTAAATCTCCCAACAAACCTAGCTAGGCACATACCAATTCTGAATCAAAGAGAGTACTGTACATCGATTGAGGTTCAATATATATTAGAGCAGAGGTCCATGCATATATATGACTACTCCTATTCCTATATGAGAGTTGTAAATTATCATTCATACGAAGAGACTAATCAAACATGTACAGCTAATATAGGCCAGTAAAGTAAGGAGCATAAAGATTACAGATACAGTAGTAGCTAGCTTTAATAACTTATCAGTACCTGGCGGCTGTCCTTTTCGCAATGCAGGGATGATGCACCACGGGAGAATTCAGTGGCAAGGAGGCCAGGCATAATCAGCACAGCAGTTGGTAGAACACGAGAGCTGGTGGAGACGATCTTGTTGCGGCGAACGTCAATGCCAACAACATACTGGCACTCGATCGCATACTCGGTCCGCGGCGCATCTCACATTCCGACCAGCCTCTGGTTGGGGGGATTGTGCGCATGCTGAGCTTGACTACGACGGCCTCCTCCTCCTCAGGCGGCGAGCAGGAGCGGCGCCCCAGCAGGCTGAGCACGGGGTAGGCAGGCACATGCTCCTGCCCCGTCGCCGGCGTCACGTCGAGACCGAGCGCGCGGTACTTTGGCGTCGCCATGAGGTTCTTGATGCGGAACGCGCCGTCTCGCCGCCACGCTCGGAGGTCAGGCGACAGGGTCCAGGTGGCGAGCTCGAACTCGTCGGGGCTCCGGCCTTCGAGGGGCCCGACCACGGCGACGAGCCTGGTGGCGCCGCCGACGCAGGCGGCGGAGCGGAACTCGTCCATGCGCGGGCGGAAGCCGTACGGACGGTCCTCGTGGTAGGACACATGCAGACCGCGGGGCAGTCCTCGGGGAACGGGACGAAGCGGAACGCGGGGTCGTCGTCTTCCGGGTTGCCGCACACGACGATGCCGTGGACCAGATCGACCCAGCAGAGGGTGCCCGTGCCATGCCCGGCACGGAGAAGGTGGCGTCGATGGTGAAGTTGTGCTTGTGCCTGTCGGGATCGGCCACCCTGCGCACCTCGGGAGGGAGCCGGACCTCCTTGCTGACCCACTCATGGCCGGCTGGCCTCTGGGTGCGTCATCGGAGCACCGCGTCGGGGAGGCGGTCCCTTGGCGTGGCGGTCAGCTCGGCGAGGAGGTAGGAGGCCCCAATCCCGTGGAAGGAGGCTGGCGGCGCAGGGCAACGGTTGCCGTCCCTGTCCCGATGCTGGAGAGGCAGTGCGCTCTGGGGAGCGGGGCCACCGTGGAGAGCAGAGGCCGGGGCGAGCCGCCGCCGGCGGCGGCGTCCAAGACGACGTAGCATCCGCATCCGGACGCGGGCGAGCCCGGGCCGAAGTACTTGCCGCCGTAGAGGACGATGAGGTTGTCGGCGGCGCAGGCGACGAGGCACTTAGAGCCCACGTCGCGGCTCAGGCGGTGCGAGTTGGAGCCCAGCAGCCTCAAGGTGGAGATCTCCGGGGGCGCGACGAGGTCGGCGTCGGGCTTCAAGGTTCCCAGGAGAGCGATGGCCGTGTCCGCTCGGCGCTGGAGCAGATGCGGTGTCTTGGAGGCGATGGCCTCAACTGCCGCCGCCGCTGGCCCATCGTCTTCCCCGTCGAAGTCCAAGTCGACGTAGCTGTCGAGCAGGACCCAGGCGGGAGGAGGAGGAGCCATGGCGGATTGCATGCACGCACAGATCGAGCCGCCGTTCGTTTACGTGTCGAGGCGCTATGGGTTATAGGGAGTATATATACGCGTGTGCCAAACGGGGCCATACTAACTCAACAAACATGTATGGCTATATTTATTTATTTGGAAACTTCTAATTTTGACCATCAAACTAATGTCTGAGTCCGAATTTAACAATTGAACTCTCAAACCGGATATATCCGACCATCCAACTATTGAAACCGGATATATTTGGTTCCGGATGGTTTTCAATTTTAAAATAATAAAAATATACTTTTTTTTAAAAACGCATACCTAATTCATTTCATCAGAAAAAAAAAATATGAAACTAGTAACACACATTTTCTAAAAATTGTAATATATGCACTACTGATCTATTTAAAGTTATATGGATGTTATATATTACTTCTCCTAGTGTTTTATTGTTCATATCCATGTCTAATATTTATATATTATTGTTTTGCACTGTACTAAATCTGAAGATCACCCAAAATATTACATCTTTAGAAAAAAATAATATCGGTTTCATATTTTCCGATTTAAAATAAATAATTTATGATTTTTTAAAGATTAATAGATATATTTTTATTATTTAATAAGTAAAAATTATTATTAAATATTATGTTGCCAACAAATGTAAATTTGAAAAAGAATTGTGATGCTTGGAGAGAAGTGACATTTTTCTTTCCCCCCTTGTTTAACTATCCCCTTATATTTCTTAGTGTCAAAAGATTTCTGAATCTTAAATTTTATCAAGATTATTCAGCGCCATATTAGGGTGTAATAAACATTCAGAAGCGCCTTATGAGATAGTTAGATGGAACAAGATACATGCATGATGTGATCTATCCTATTGTTTGATTAATTCATATGTGGTTACCGTTATACAGTACAATGATCGCTATTTGCAGTGTTCATGCTGCTTTGATTCTGTGTTTTTAGTAAAGGTAAAATTAGATATAAAAAATTAAATCAATGATTAATGGCAAGAGACGGACCCACAAGATTAGTTGGCTGGCCATGACCCGTCCTGACTGCAAGCGTAGACTGAAGAATAATACTCCTATGTAGTATGGGCTAACATTTTTATGCCATGAATGAATATATTGATTATTTCAAACAAAGGCCATGATGGAGGTCAAAGAGAGACCCGCATTCTTCCGTGTGCAGAACTGCAAAAGGCAGAAACAAATACTACACATGTTTCACTTGCTAGTGAAACAAATATGGCGTCATAATTGTTCTATAGTGGCAAGTCCCCATTTGAGCACCTAGATATATTGGCCTGCAACAACAACAACAGTAATCCTTGAATAGCGTATGCCCCCAAACCAAGGAGTCAAAAACCCACAGGTTCGGTTTGACTTTCCAACCACAGAATCAACAGGAGCAAATCACCTAAGAAACTTGGAATCTCATGCTTGTGAATCCTACTATTATAGTAGACAGACAGACATAATTATTCATGAGCAGCAGCAGCATTAACACTTCTCGGTTAACATATGGATAATCTGCCTGCAGAAGCAGAAAGGCATCCAAAAGGCAAAAGGTGCAAAAACAGCAATAAAGGTGAATCCGCCATTTTACTGGTACATACATGCCACACAGACCCTTCAGTTCAGCAACCAGCACCTGATATATAACACTAGCTAGGATGATCATATCAGCCTTTGTTCTACGCAGGATGATCAGCCATCAGTCAAAGCTTCGCTTCCATTCTCAGACAACTTTCAGTCTCTTTCCATTCTCAACATTGCTTGCTTCGTCCTCCCTCTAGCGGAAACAAAAGTAGGGCGAGTAAAAAATAGAGTAATCCTTCAAGGGTTCTCTACTAGTCATGTAAAAATGCCAAGCTAGAGCTACCTAAAGCAAATTGATAATTAGGAAACCAAGACTCAGTGCACAGCAGCTACCATTGCGACACATGTGAACAAAGCTCGATTTCATGATATAGAGAACTTGAAAAATGCCCTACTCCGGAGGATGGTGACATGAGAGTAAACCAAGGTTTTCTTCCAAGCGGTAACATAGCTGAGGACTCGAATTAAAGAGGTTCAGGCAACACTCTCACACTTCGAATAGCTTTCGTTTCAGACAATTTTAGTGTTCTGTTTTAGTTTAATAATAGAGAGAATGCCAAGAGGCTAACATCTCTCGACAAACCTAGGCACACATATACCAATTCTGAATCAGCAAGAACCTGTCTGTATTATTAATTTTCTGGACAGGTCATCATATCAGAGCTTAATAAAAGCGAGGCGCAACTAACTAGAACAAGAAACATTTCCAGTAGATGGAGAGGGAGATATGTCCTGCTGAAAACAAGCGGAAGAAAACAATGGTCATATTAAAGCCCGTTCTGTCTAATCTACCATACGGTTTATTATGCCTGGAAAACTTATCCATCCTAGCGTCTCCACCTACGTTATGCAACTGAAACCAATTCTTAGAAAGCTAAGCTGTGGAAAATCAAAGGACTGTGGGTTAAACTAAAGTATGCAAATTCATGCTTCATAATCTTTATATGGGCTTTCAGTGGGCTAAAAGAACTTCATATAGCTATTTTGTGTTACTGTTCATCCGCCCGGACCAGTTTCGGTTTGGGGAGAGCGGGCAAAGCCAGCTAATACGTAAATTTTCCTTGTGCGAGTTTGAAGGATTACATTAGGTTTAATATAACATGTGCTGACAGTGAATAACATGAGAATCAAACAGAGCTACGTAAACTGGAACGGCGCCCTGCAGGGAAGCACAGAAATCGGTGGCACGTAGACAAGGCGCCTCACTTGGGTGGCGACGAGGGCCGGTGGCGATGATCTTGTTCCGGCGAAGGTCAAGGCCAATAATATACTGGCCATTGAAGTCGGTGTCGAGATCGTTGACGGCGCGTAGACGACGGCGTCCTCACGCGCGCCCGGTACTCGTCGGCCGCCCAGATGTCCTTGAGGAGGAACACGCCGTCTTGCTGCCACTCTGTGCAACGCGAAATCTCGGTGCAGGGCGTCCGGGATTCCCCCTTATCCAACGGCTAGCACATGCTAGCGTGCGCGGAGATTCGGAATCTGATGTGTCCGGTAAATCCAACATGGACGCCAAGTAAAAACTACGTGGCACGGTGTCCAGATCCAGGCATCCAGCAGGCTCTGCTTCCCACGCGGCGCCGTCACAGTCGCCGCCGACCCGGACGTCGAGGAAGGCGAGGCGAGGAAGACGTCGACGCCATCGCCGCCGCGCCGCCATCACCTCCAGGGGCCTGGCGCTCAACCCCATCACCTCGCTCTACTACATCGCGTCCTGCTGCCACGCCTTCCTCACCGTTCCGTGGTACGCTGTCGAGCTGCCTAGGCTGCGCGCCGCCGCGTTGCCGGCCGGGCTCAACCTCGCCGTGTTCCTGCTCGTGGGCACTGCGCTCACCATGAACGTGGTCGGCGTCGTCAAGGACTGGCTGCTCATCGCCTTCTCATGGACAGTCATCAAGGACACCGAAACGCCCGTCAACCTCGTTGGCTGCGGAATCGCCTTCCTCGGCGTCGCCTACTACAACCACGCCAAGCTGCGGTGCCCAAGACTGATGCGAGGGGAAGCGCGGTTCGCCGACGCGGCGGCTCGAGAGGCGGCGATGGCGTCGACGTCGACCCGGGCGAGCTCGCGGTCCTCCTCGAGATTACTCCATCGCCGCCTCCCTCCGCAGCCGCCACCATCGCTGCCGCCCTCCGCAGCTGCCTCCATCACCGGCCCCTCTCCGCAGCGGGCAGGGGAGCTCCCGGCGGGAGTGGTGGCGGGCGCGCGGAGCTCCCAGCGGTGGTGCTTGGCCGCGGGGCGATGACGCGGTGGTCTCGCTCGGCGGCGAGAGAGAGAGAGTGAGCCGCCTGCCTCCGCCGGCGACACAACCGCGCCTGCCTCCGCCGCGCATCCTCGCCTCGGCCACCGGGCCCCGCCTGGCTTCTGTCGTACCTCCTCGCTCCGGCTGCCGGGCCCCGCCGGGGCTCTGCCGCGCCTCGCCGTGGCTCCGTCGCGCCGGTGCCGCGCCGCCCACGGCGGCCTCGTCGCAGGATGTGACTGTGGGCTTCCGGCTGCCTCCTCGTCGTGCCTGGTCCCCCCTGCACCCCTTCTCCTTCCTCCGTCCGTCGGCGGGCTCTACCTGACCTCGAGCGCCCGGAGCGCGCCGAGCGACGGGCGGAGCAGCGCAGGCGCGCCGCGCACGCGGAGGCGCATAGAGCGGGGGAGTCTGAGACGCTGAGCAGCGCGAAGGAGGGCGGGAGGGAGGGGTCCGCGTGGCTCTCGAGGGACACGAACGTGCCCAGCGTGAGCAGGTCGGCGGGAGCAGGTGCGCATAGGTTGCGGCCGCCATGTTCAGCCGCAGCAGGAACACGCGATGCCCAGCCGGCCGGGCCAGGAACTCCGGTCGCCGGAACGGCGCGTACCGACCGGCGCCGCCCACCCGCTCTACGAATGTGCATGTTTCATGCTCCCTGCATTTGCTTTCTTGCGCGTTGCATTCTGCATCTCTCACAGTATCTGCCGTGCTCTTCGTGACCTATTGTCACTGTATTATACAGTTTACGTTTGCTCATGAAAATTATCTTAATATTTGTTGAGAAGCTATGGTCCCTTTCTAGGAATGTAAAGCACAACATGAGAAGCTATGTCATATGTGGTCCATGATTTCACTAGCTAACCGATTAGCACAAGGTGTGGTTTGGCATATTTTCTTAGACACATTAGCATCCGTACCGTTGACTCTGAGAAATCGAGTGGATTGGTCGCTATTGGTTGTACAGATGAGGTGTACGCATGTGTTCTTTGGTTGCTCACGAGTGTAAATGATGGGTGAATGGACAACATTTTGGTTGTTCATGAGTGTATAGGATGGGTGAATGGACAACATTGGATGGGTGAATGTCCCTTGATCGTTCGTGTTCAAAGCGTAGAGAACACCTGCTGGTTATTATTTAAATTAGATGGATTTATGTTAACGGGCCGGCCACCTATACTAATTGTAGCACAGTTCCAGTTATACTAATTATACCATGCATGGTCCATGTAAATAAAATGTGTAGAGCACAACACTTGAATCATCCACTCCAACGGTCAACATACACGGGAATACACATGCATTCTAGTTTGTGGTATGCTTCAAAGTACTCGGCTTCATTTCATTATTATATTATTACAGATCTCATAAGTACGGCTTCAAGGAACAATGCATGGGTATTGGGAGTATGCTTTCGAGATCGAAAACTATACGATCTTTTCCATGTCATTGGTTTAAAATTTCAGTCCCTTGTATCATCGTTTTCTGCTTTGAGGAAATGGCGTTAACATCCGGACCGAGGCCACACGAGGCCGCGCCGGCCGCTGACCGCCTGGAGTCGCGCCGCCGGCCACCGGAGGCCGAGCCACGCGCCAGCCGCCTGCAGCCCGAGCTACTCGGAGGCGGCGGCCCGCCTGGCTCGTGCGCGCTGTCTCCACGCTCAACGACCGCCAGGAGCACCGGCGCTCCCGCTCCTCCGCTGGGCAACCGTTACGGAGATAAAATTGCCGAACCAAACAGGCCCCAAGAAGATGTTTATCTGAGGACCTCCAGGTCTGCGGTCTGTGCTGTGTACGCTGCTGCTTGGGCGGAGTCTGGAGCTTCTTCTCGTCGGAGTACTTGCTGGTGATGCTTTCTCCCGTACCCTGGATCATCATAATACTGAGCAAGCAAAAACGGCATCGGGAGGACGAGCGCGCGCTCAATTCCGGAAATAGAATGGTACTCTCTGCCGGATCACGCTGATGGTGCCGGCGGCAGGGGTCTCCATGCCGGAGCTGACGGTGCTGTGGACGACGCGGCCTCAGCCACCTTCGCTTTGCGCCGCGAGCAGGTGGACATCCACGGCCGCGTGGTGCGGCTGCTGCTGGAATGTGGGGAGCTGGACGCCGTGCTGGGCGGAGGAGTGCCCGGAGCTGGCAATGATGGTGGAGCTGATGGAGGGCGCGGTGGTGAGTGGTGACTGGTCGTGTGCGAATCCTAAAGCGCAAACCAATGGTCAGAGATAAGGGTGGGTCGGGAACACCCTGCACTGAGAAATCTTTAGCCTCTTGTCGGCGCAGGCGACGGATGGGTGGGACATGGGGCGCAAGCGGACGCAGCTCTCGAGCAAGACCCAGGCGGGCGGCGAGGGGAATTGGATTGCTCTCCTCCGCTCTCCTCTCCTGGTGTATAGTATCTATGGAGTCCCGCCTGCTAACCCTAGTAGTACCCTAGGCCGGGAAAAAAAAAAGGTATTTGAGTCCCGCCTGCTCACCCTACGTATAACTAACTATAGAAAATCGATGAGTTATCTATACCTAATATTTCCCGGTCCGTCCTGACACCTGTTAGCCACCCCACAACTACGCACGCGTCTCTCCGAGTCTGCAACTCCTCCATAATTTCCGTCCGCCCTGCCTAAGTCCGAATTGATTGATTTCCTTGTACGATCTGCTTGCTGTGTACCGTGTAGCAGAAGGTCTTGGTGTTGGATGGAGACCGTGATCATGACGAGCAAAGGAAACAACCAAATATCAAAGACGTGAGACGTAATCCGATCCGATCCGTTTATACAAAGGAAGATATCCAAATAGGAATACAACAACAGATCAGGTCGCTTATAGATAGCTCATCGAGCAGCCTGAAATAGGGGAGGAGGAGGCACGCGTGCCTGTCGGTCTTCTAGCCCGAGCCGTCGCCCCCGCCTCCGTATTTACTTTCTCTCGCTCACCACGGATGAACGTCCACCATCTGCTTTCAAATGGCCTCCTGCCGAATCATCGGCTCGAGACTTGGTAGCCATGTTTTCTCTTACTTTTGTAAGCTAACGAATATCACACAATGTTCTAGTAACAAAGTAAAGTTGATGCTGAACCTCTTACATGCAACCAAACGATACCTTGAATAAATTACATGTGAAACCAAAACAATAATCCTACACGGAAAACCGAAAGAACCAGCATATTATCACTGTACTACTGTGGAAAAAGATGACAACAGCTGTCCTAAAGTGGGTACCTTTGCTCTGATGTGCTGCACAAGTTCCTGGGCTGGCAAAGTTTTTTTTTTTTCTTCTTCTGAAAACCCTGTTATGTCTTCAATTCCAAATAATTCATGAGATAATAATTACCAGAGATAAAAGCCCTTGATATCTGTAGCACCTGTTGCTATTTAGCAATACACCAGTATGATAGCTGAAGCATCTGGTGGCGTCGTCAGAATGTCAGGTTACCAATGCCTCTGCTGGGTGCTGGCTTGAACAACCTTAACCACGCCTATCAGTGCAAAATCACCTTATTAAAGGGGAGCATCATACTATGCCAAGCATGAGCGTTAGTACAAGAAGTTTGTAGACAGGCTACTATATATACACGTTGTCATGTGCAAAATTTATACGTTAGACGTAACTGTTAAATCTAGTTTACTCTGTTATCAATTTAAGCTTGGTACATATTGTTGTATTAAGTAAAGTAACAACCTTTAATTTTTACCACAGGTTCTAGATGATGAACCAGATGCAACGCTATATTCAAACAGGAGGCTCTGCAGGCTGCGAATGGGTGATGGTGAAGGTGCTCTCTCAGATGCTTGCATGTGCCGGATAATGCGACCTGACTGGGCAAAAGCTTGTTAACGTCAGGCTGCAGCGCACATGCTACTCAAAGTGAGATACGCATAGCTCTACACTCTGCTTATTTACCTCACATTTAGCTGAGCTGTGGTTGCTCTACACTCTGCTTATTTACCTCACATTTAGCTGAGCTGTGGTTATGTCTTGTGGGTTTGAATGGATGCTATGTCCAGATGTACAAGGAAGCTCACAACGCTCTCCTAGATTCTCAAAAATTGGATCCTGGGAGTGAGGAGATCAAGAGAGAGCTAAGGTAACCTGCAACCTTTTGTTATCACTTTCTGAGCATGTCTTGTAAAAACGTTAGTAGCTTGATAGAGTACTACTGTCATAATTATCACAAGCAGATGCATGATCGTTAAACCCCAAGATGACACACACACACACACACATATTTATTTATGCCATTCTACTATCTGATTTCTGATTTTTTTTTCCCCATGTGATCACAATTGATGAGCACTTGACATTGTTTTAATTCATTTGGTATATGCAGGAAGGCTGCAGAATTGCTGAAGACAAGCAGTGAAGCATGACCGTCTGACCTCAGCATGTGCCTAGTTATTAATGACCAAACATTCTAGCATGTTTAGCAAGCAACGTTCTGTGATGGCCTCAAGCTCCATGTGCGCGAAGAGCTCGTCGGACGGCGTCTTGCCGGTGGCGAGCGCCGGCAGGACGACGCCAAAGCTGTACACGTTGCACTTGGGGCGTGAACTTGAGCGTCTGACGGGTACTCCGGCGCGATATAGCCCAGCGTAGCCAGCCACCGCCGACGCGGTCACGTGCGTGTGCGTGCCTGCCGTTCGGTTCTTCGTGTACTCGTAGACGAGGTATAGTAGTGGCAGTCCAGCCGCCGGACGTGGGCCGCCAGCGGTAGCAGGTTGCGGTGGCGGACGTGCCCCACCGTCCGACCGGAACTGCCGCGACCGCCTGTCCCTCCAGCTAGCTGCCGGCTCTCGACGTCGCTCAGATTGTTAAGCACGTCGCCGCCGGCGTCGTTGTACAGTTTGACCTTGTTGATCGCGATGAACCGGCCGGAGCTCCGGCTCCGCCCCTTCACGCTCCACGGGCGGGGATCTGCATCTGCATCTTCAACTTTGGGGGTGAAGATATATGGTTATGCGGCCCGACACCACAGGCGGATGGCCAGCCGAAACGGAACCCATGGATGCCAATCCGAGACGTACGACGACAAAGGCCGGCGGCCATAGAAACCACCGCCACGGAGGAGAGGCGACGACGATGAGCCGTACGTTTCGGAACCCGGTGCTGCTTGTGGCAGCCGGCGCCGCCGCTCGGCTTGGCCAGTACAGCTGGTCGGTGGTGCCGCCGCCGGCTGCGAGACCGAGACGGCGTTGCCCCCTGCGCTGCCTGCGGTTCTACTCCGCGAGCACGTGCCTGTGCTGCGGTGCCGTGGTCTGGTCCCGCTGTGGTGCACGCGATGGCCTCGATCGCCCATGCCGTCGCGGAGATCATCAAAGGTGAGGTGCAGGGAGACGACGATTGCCACGAGGAGGAACCGTCCACGTCCTGGCATTCTCGCCGCTGACGCCATGGCCCGCGTCTCAGTGCCGATGGTTCGGAGAGTCGGAGCTCGGAGACTTTATTGTGCTTCTGCATTGGCGTGGGAGTGGGGGTCAACGCAATGCCGCGTGCAAGTGCAACATATCCAATGCTCGGATCGTCTGATGACATACATGATGGACTGTGTCAGATTCGTGGTCGTCACCGCGTGGGGTATCCTGTCCTGCAGTTTCCCGTCGTGGATTCTTGGCGGTGGTCCGCATGGCGACTGGCAATGGGCAAGACAGCGAGAGACGACAACATGGCTCGGCTGGATCATGTTGTCGCCGCCGCCGCTCCTGTTCTTCCACGCTCGCTTGAAGAACAGGAGCGGCGGCGACGACAACATGGCTCGGCTGGTGCTCGGGTCCGACGTGACGACAAGACAACCGCCGGCGAACAGCACCACAATAACCGGCGGGGACCTCCAGACAGCTCCAGAAGGCCGGCCATGCATGAACCTAGGCATCACGGCGAGGGACACACGGCCTCCTCCCATGCCGGCGCCGCACCCAGAACAAAGGCCAGAATCGCCTGGCGGCACCCATGCCCATGCGCCGCTGCAATGTCGCCGGTGGCCTCCAGGAATTGGGATTTGGGAATAATCGAGAAGCTTATCTTGTGCTACTGTGACCGTGGACTGTGGACACGGAGTAGAGGAGATCGAGAATGAAACTGGACTATTACTGTTAGCAAGACTCAGCTTAGTGGTCGTAGCAGAAAAAAAATAGAAAGTAAAAAAAAAGGCGCACAAAATAAAACGGAAAAAATAGAGAGAAGAAACAAATGAAATTAAAATGAAGGAAACAAAGCCAAATGAAAAAATGGGCCTCACATGGGCCGTGTGGGAAGGGAAATTGGCACACACGACCTACCAATAGATGTGGTTGGAGAAGCTTCCTCTCCTCCAAATTAGAGGAAAAGATTTCTGGTTTCATTCTCGAACAGCTTTGCTAGCTCTCGTTTTCTTTTCGACGACTTGCTTTATTATTGCTTTCTATTGATTCCATGTGTTTTGCCACGAAACAATGTCATGCTATAAACACAAGTTGTATATTTTACAATTTCAATCGAACAAGGATTTATTTTTTAACGTGCCAAGTACGTTTTGCGATAGGAAGAAAAATCGAACGAGCATTCGGTGGCCATCCCCCTCCCACCTCTCGTCGCCAAGAAATTTCGATATTTTCATTTGACATGTGCCTGCTAAAATTAACTTCAGGGCATGCATCCTCGTTACTTAGTGCGAAGAGTACGCACAGAATGAAAAAAAAAATCCTTAACCGAAGAGCAGGGACGCGTGTCAAAATACGACAAGCGCAAGCAAAAGTACTCGTTCGTGTTTAATACATCATCTATATATCTAACATTCATGCTTCTCTAAATTGTTTAAGTCATACCTTCGGCTTTAATTCATTCGTTGTTACAAAAAAAAAATTATTTGCTCTTTGTTGATATACTCACAGTTCACTCAAGTAGTAAAATATCCCTAGACATCAATTGCTCATCCACTACCCTGCCCTCTAAAATGCAGTTTTTATTAATCTATTTAAGTTAAATCGTCGAATCTATCATTTAGTCGTCATGAACGAAAGAAAAAGTATATTTAACATATTGGGCATACAATTTCTTGTTCTCTCCCGGACATCACTACAGTACCTTCGTTTTAAATGAAGCTGGCACTTGAATAAATGTTTGTCCTCCGCAAATGTATTCGCCTTTGACATAAAGTGCAGGCCATCATCCCATGCTACTAAGTCACTATTCATTCGGCCTTGCATGCATCCACCGCCATCCATGGGTTCGGCGGTCGAATTTTATAAGAATTCGGTTGCCTTCCATATCTATTTTCACTTCCTAGTGACATTAGCCTAAGTTTTTTTCTTCTTCTTTTCCTATGGAACCAAACGGTGTGTCCGTGCTGTGAGGCCTTTGATAATCTAGATAATATATAGAATTTAGGAGCCTTGGATTTTGTGCTTGTAATTCTATGAATTTAGTAAAATTCATCTAGAATCATGAGTTGTTTGGTTCCATAGGAGATTTTTTTTTCTTGTATAGAATCCAAAGAAGCAAACACCTGTGGGGGTGCATGCGGTGCGAGGGCCCGCGCGCGGGCAAGCAGTGGACAATTGGGTGAAAACTGGAGCAGAAGAAGCAGGAAGGGTTTACGTTCAAAAAAAAAAAAGAAGCAGGAAGGGAGAGCGCGCGCATGTTTTGTCGGCACGTGCCTTAGAAGGGACAAAACGGGTACAGATCTCTCTCTCTCCTGGTTTGGTTTGGTTTGGTTTGGTTTGTCCTGAGCCGAGGCGACCTCTCCATCCTTCCACCACGTGCAAAAGCTGCAGGCAAGTTTAAATGGATTGTTGTTTTTTTGTTCTTTGCTTCTAAATGTGAATAATCTCTCAAGCAAGTCGAGTAGTAGCAGCATACTCCGGTGTAATTATAATTTAAAGTTACTGTAGTATATACTCCGTGTCCCTGTATAATAATTAATTAAACGAGCTAGGAAGAAGAAGAGAAGGAGGAATGCCTGGGATTGGAGACAGCTAGGGGCGTTCCCATCCCATGCTTTTGATCCCAGCGCAGCGCTGCCCCCTGACAGTCTGCATGCTGCCCCTTGGCCTGGCAGCAGCGAGCTCCCTGTCGCCTCGCCGCCCGTTCCTTCCCCATGCCATGCATGCCGCGAGTTGCACTTGCGTGCGTGGGGTGGGGTTGGGGCTTCCTCTTTGCATTCGTACGTACCCGTAGGGCTGTAGTGTAGCTTTGCGTTGCGTTTGCATGCCTGCCCCGGCCACAACACAGCTACAAAGCCAAAAACAAACCAGACCTGCAGCCCAACAAGAGCCGTGGCGGCAATTAAGAGTTTACAAAAGGGATGGAGCAACAGGAGGCAAATTCAAATAAAGGCCTCTCTCTGCCTCTGGATCGGCGAGCCGTCGTCTGTCCAAAGTAACGCACATGTATGCTCGCGCGATGCCTCGGCGGAGGGATCAGCTAGCTATGGCAGGCAAAAGCCAGATGAGCCAAAAAAAAAAATGTACAGGCACGGAACCTTCCCCCTTTTCCTTTTTTTTTAAATTTTTGAAAAAAAAAAGGACCGACGATCCTATCCTAACCTGCTGCCTGCAAGTGATTCCAAAAACAATGCAAGCATACAAATGTTTACAAATGAAATTTGGTCCCAACTCAATTTATATGAATGATCCCACTTGCCATCCAAATGCAAATAGCTAGCTAGCCGGAATTTGGATGGATTATTGCTCATGCGCAAACAATAATTCACTATCATGCATGACCGTCCGATCGACCAAAAGTTACATGTTCATGTCTACTCAACTTGAAATGGAGAATTTACTCATGTTGGAATCAATAATACGTTGGAATTCATAGACCGTGCAAATCACTCTTGGTTGGGTTTCCAGGGCTGTTTTTGGCGATGGTGGCTGTCCAGCGTGGAGTGGTTTTGCCACATGGACACTGGCCCCCACGTGTCAAAACCGACGGCTCGCCCGGTACGGACCCTCCACTTCCTCGTTGCATGCTCCGCAGGAGCACGCACCATCTCCCCTCGCGCGATCGGGATGAACTGAACCGATTGCGAGGAGAAAGTGGAAAGTAGAGGTCCATGCGAGCCCATGCTTGTACATATATATAGCCTTTGTTTTTCCCATTTGGTGATGCGATAGGATTCTCATTGCGATCGATTTGGGGACGACGGAATGGGGTTTAGCGGGTTTTTGGTTTCTCTCATTTGATATCATTGTGGTAGCAGATTGCGATTGTTTTGTGGTTCGATTTCGAATGCATAATGTGGACTTTGATGGTGGAGTAGGCTGGTGCTTTAGGTTTGCAAATTAGTGTTATTAGTTTGGGGGATTGGGCAACTGGACTGGAGGTAGGTTTTGCAAGTTTGTGGTTCTAGGTTTGGGGACTAGGCAACTAGCGGCACGTGATTGTATGGTTAGCAATATAAATGGTTAAAATTTATTTTTGATGATGCATGTTTGGCGCCAGGATGCATAATCTAGGCTATGTTTGCGAATTTATGTGTGAACTCAGATGGGCAATTAAAGATGTTGGAGGTGTTTGGGTCTATAGGCTAAAATTCAATTAGAAAAATAATTACACAGATGAGGACTAAACGGCGAGACAAATTTATTAAGCCTAATTAATCTATGGTTAGCAATTGGCTAACCATAGATTAATTAGGCTTAATAAATTCGTCTCGCTGTTTAATCATCATCTAGTTTTGTAATTAAACTATATTTAATACTTTCTAACTCGCGTTCAAACATTCGATTCAGCTCGGGGATCCAAACGGGCCATAGTGTGGTGTGGCAGGTCGAGCTGGATAAGGTAAGGTTTTATTGCCTGTTGTGCCTGCATTGGTTGAGGCGAGGGAAGAGTTTGGCAACAGGGCTAGGATTGTTGGTAGATGATGCATGCATCCTGTCAAGCAATGGTAGATCAAATCAGTGACGGTGGTGTAGCTGAAATGTGTGGAAGATGCTATCGTGGTGGAGGTCAGTTCTACACCGGTTGAAGGACTTCAGAGTCCAGAAAAAAAAAAGAAAGAAGACAAGGATTATAGGTCTTTCTTGCAATTTTATAGGTCTCAGTGACAAGAACATGGGATCACCGTTGCGGCGTTGCCGCAGGCAGCTGACGCAAAAGCTAGAGCCAGCTCCAGCCTGCCACGAACTGCCGGCCTCTGCCCTGCTGCGGCCGCCGGGACATGGACAAGTACTTTTATCCTGCTATGAAATGTCTAAGGCTACATTTGTATATCTACAGAGACTTCTGCTGATCAGTCTTTATTGCATAGGTTGGAGATATGAATTTCATGAAGATGCTTGTAATGGAGAATGTTGGTGTCGATGAAGCTGACTCTGAAGGAAACACAGAGCCTCACTGGTTGCTTGGTGGTGCCTCAAGTACAGAGGATCCAAGGTGCTCATCTCAAAAAATTATGTTTTTCCTTACCATTGGATTATATGATAGGTTTCTTCTTAGACATTCAGATAATTGAATGGCAAGAAATGATTTTTAGTTTGTAGCGTACTTAACATGTTTTAATTATTTGACTTGAACAGAAAGCTAAGACCAATTGATGTGGCAACATCTCGGGACATGCATTTCGCTCTTAGCTCTACAAATGCGGTGCCACATAAGATATTTTCTGAGATCCACTCCTACTGCTTTCAGCTTACACATGTATCTTTTGTATATGTTCCCATTTGGCTCTTTAGTTTTGATTTCAGTACCTGAGTATTAAGTATAAGCCAAGGGTTCAATTGATAGAAGAATTTATTAATTAACTAAAATGTGGGTGGATGTTGCTTATGTTGGGATTACTGTATAGTAGTAGACATCTAGAAATTGCCATTTAACAGAAATGTGCTGTTTCAGGGGACCATAGCCCATTTCACCAGAACTGTGTGATGAGATCAGACCAGTGCATAGAACTTTTGGGTGATGAATCTGATGATTTTGACAATGACCTTTATAATGAAAGGTATGTTTAGTATACACTAAATGATTAGTTTATAAAACGTACAGTTCTACACTCCTCACTATGCTTGCTTCTTACAATGCATCTTGACTCACATGTTAACCCTTGCTAAACTTGGAGTGGTTGGGGGGCACAATCACAGATAGATTTCTTATTAGACCTTGATTTTCCTGTGTGATTGTGCAGGACTGTGTCTCTTTTTCCAAACAATGGTGCTAGATGTTTCGGGAACAAATTACGGCCCACGCCAGTACACAGCGCTGCTGCTAAGGGCAATTACAAGGATCTTCTAGGTAGCCTTTGCTACTCCCTTTCCTTGTACCTAATTACACTGTTGTGAGTTGTGAAAATTTGGTTTTGTTTTTCTTACTGTTTTGATATGTCCAGATTTTTGTAAAAATATGTGGGAGAACAATTTCGTTACAAAAAGACTTCAACACCACAACTATACAAGAATTGACTGAGGCTGCGTGCTACAAGGCAAAGTTGGTTTGTTCAGACATGTTTGCCTATTATGGTGGGAATTATCTTTGGCCTGATGATTGTATTGGATTTTATCCAATTAAGAAGGACTCAACAGTTTATGTTGTGACAAGACAAAGAGCTGGAAGGTAAATAATTGAACCCCTTATGATGTTCATAGCTTTTTTTTAGGTTACTTTGATAGTTATAATCGTCTTTTATTGCAGGCCCAATATAAATATTGAAACTTTGGATGATTATATGGCCAAATATAAAGACAACAGGCTGCATACAGTTAATCTGTCAACCTCAGCGATCCAATTCGGTCTCTAAAATATCTTCTGTTACCTTCTTGGGTAATCATCCAGCATTTGTCATTCGTCAAATTATGATTTCCATTTCTACCGTACATCGCAATGGTGATAGTTACAATGGACAGTTCACTGTTAAGGACATATTTATGGAGAATGGGTGTATTATCGAATTTTCAAGTTTCCTTTCCAGTTATCCATTCAACAAAGATAGCTGCAGCGCTGATTATCGCCGCATAAGGGAAATCATTGTGGCCTTACTTAATGATGAACTCAACAATGGTTGTCCCATCTATTTTTTGGAATTTCTGAACCTTCTCTTTGATTGTCCTTTTGAAGAATTATCAAATAGTGAAGCCAGTATTAGATTTATTACAAATCATCCAGCATTGTCAAGCTACATGGAGCGGATTAGACAACTCACTATTCTAGATAATATTCTTGAACAGTATGCAAGGCAATCAACGATTGATTCTTGATCAAAATCTTGATGAGCCTTATCAATGGACAAATGATGTTATCAATGTCCCACTAATGAAGTCTGTTTATGAGTTTGATGGCCGCAAAAATGCTCCTAAGGGTGCCAGTAAGGGTGTGGTTCCCAGTAAGGCGGTCACGTCTATCAATCCAGAATATACAGACAAGTATATGGGACTGTCTTTGTTTCGCAAGAAATTTTTCTCAGCCACGCCAATTTCCAGGTTAGCTGACAAATATTTAAATTTATCTTGTTCTGTTGAATTGTGTTATTGTATTTCTCTTGAATGGTATTGTATTTCTCTTAAATGCAGTTGATATTAGAAGAAATTGATGCAGCATTTGCAGTTCAGTTTTCCACGTTTATGCATGAGTTATTCTGTTTGGTTGTGCAAGATCCGAACAGCTCTAACAATTTGGATATTTTAAAGTTGTAAGCATTTGGTTCTTGCCTATATAAATTTCATGCATTCTCATTCATAAAAAATTAAAATATTTTTTCTTTTAGGCTTGGGAATCAATTTTCAGAACTCCATGCTTGGAACTGTTGATCGGTAAGAACCGTTGCAACTTATATGTTCATGTTTTCCTGTTTTTCATATATCAATTGAGATGATATATCAGCTTTCTGTTTTCTGTCATACATGAGATGATATATTAGCTTTCATTGTTTCTGTTTCTCTATAGTTCATGTTCATGTTCATGTTTGGAACCGTTGATTGGTAAGAACCAGTTGCAACCTCATGTTTTTTACTTCTCCTTTCCACCAGGATCGGGGCTCGGTGACTCTTCCTCTCCACTTAACTTTTCTACTTCATGAACTTCGCCTCTCTCTTCATGGGTCTCATCAACTCTTCTTATGTTATCATCCTGTGCACCACTTCCAGCCCCTTCATTCACACTGTGCTTTTGCTTTCTTATGAAATTGGTTTCTCAATGAAAATGGAGGGCCCATTCACCTGGCAAGTTTAGGAGCTCCTGTACCTGGTCCTTGCTCCTCCTCACCTTCCTTGCCAACTCCATTCCTCACCTTCCTGAGTTAACACAGTGGTTTGTATCCCACCCATCATCCCGTGTTTTCGATCCAACCAAAATCTGCCATCTCCCTCGCACTTCCTAAGTACTGAGCCATCATCTGGTTTCTTCAATTCCAGGACAATCCTCCACATGCCCCTCTTGATGACAAATAAAGCGAAGCTTTGGCCTCAACCAAGATGAGCAGAAATGCCCAGTTGTAGCAGGCCACTTGTGACCCTTTACTATCTTGTAGCAGCACTACTCTCCCCCTCAGGCCACCTTACAATTCTCAACCTCCATATGGACTTTCCTATCCTTCATGGGACTCCTGCTTTGTTACTACTTGCACTATCTTATGCTGTTTGATCTCCTAACTTACTCTGGTTTGACTGCTGTGAATCAGCTGTTAGAATATAATTGGAAATACTAGATATCATATATCTCTTTGAGTCTTATGTATTTAGGGCTGCCATATGTATCTAGTGAGGAGTCTTGTTCCACGAGTCTTATACCCCTAGTGAGGAGTCTTGTTCCGAAGGCTCAATGCGATACAACCCATCCATTATACACAACCTTTCCTTCCTACATCGGCCTCCCTCTTCCTTGCATCTGCATCAGCGGCAACAGTAACTGATGTGGGGGGGGAGGGTTGGGGTAATCATACAGTGCAAGTTGTTGCTGAGAAGAGGACGACGAGCCATCATATTGGTGTCAGCCAGGGATACTGACCATCAAAGGGAAGCTCAATCACCACCGAATATTCACCACAGCAGGAGGATTGACCCTTAAAAACTTCGTATAAAGATAATTCCTCTAGCCCGACAACGAGTATCCAGCTTGTGCCAGAGAGGAAAACTAGTTTGTATTATACTTTTTTTTGTAAATATAGCAAGAATTAGGTTAACCTTATCCATGTGCTGGAAAGCGTTATAATTCATGCACCTAATACTCAAATAGTTCAGGAAAATGGTTTTATATAAAAGGTGATTTAGATCATCTAGGTTTCAATGTTTTTAGTTCAGGAGCGACTGTGGATGATGTGGTTAGGGGTTACACTAAGTGTTAGCAGGTAGTTAACTGAGGTAGTGGTAACAGTGAGCCAAATTAGTAGTCTGATGTAACTATCGTACTATATGTGAGAGGAAAGTAGAACATAATGTATTGGAGCCATTGTTGCTCAATAGATATAATCGACCCTGTTTACACCGATTCGTTGATGTAGTAAAGAAAGCAACTCTTAGTTTCGTTGTCAAGAACCTTTTTGTTGGCATCATTTAATCAATTGCATGCATGAAAGACTCATTTACAAGATTGAAAGGATGCTCCTGATTATTATCTTTTGTTTGAACTGCAGGATGCTTGTAATGCATGAAGAGTTAGCATTGGAAGTGTATTATGTGAGACACTTGGCAACAACACCTTATGAGCAATGGTGGTAGGGAGGGCATATCATTTTTCTCTATAGGCAGTTCAGGCTTACATAGAAAAAATGCAATACTGTAAGATTTGGGTTGTTTACGTTTTCACACTGAGCAGTTAGGCTGTGCCAGTGGCATCCATGTAAACTAAATTGTCTTACTCCTCTATTTGACGTTTCTTTGTTGTCGCTTTCTTCTCAATCAACGTCCTCCTTGGAGATGGAGACATTTCGGTAGGAAACACAGAATGCTACATATTGTTGCCACTCCGTTGCGTAAAAAAAATAGGCATTAAAAGGTCATCTCGTCCTCTGTATGATTCATGCAGTTGGGCTGGAGTTTGGATGATCAATAAGGGGCGAAGATTGGGAGGAAAGAGCAATGGCACTTAGATCAGCTGGTCAGTGCTCTTGCAGGAGTTTGGCGAGATCAACTGGTTCTCATACCAGACATCTTGTAGCAAAACATCAGGAATTTCACATTTCTGTCTTCATGCTGAGTCTTTAAGAAATAGGACAGTGTCATTGTAGCCATCATCCCTCACAAGTGAGGCCTGAGGTATGAGTGTAAAGCTTGCACGATGACCTTCGCGTAGCGGCAGGCCGGGAGGATATCGACCCAAATTTTCCTCTCACCGTTTTTTTAGTTGGTCATGAGACACGCAGTCAGTTTTTTGTTACGTGATGTGATGGCGTGACTGTCCGGGTACTATAAATGGGGCCTTGAAGAGCCTCCTCCGGTCACGCTTTTTCCATTCCCTCCTAAGTTCAGCTGAAATGGGGCGTTCGAAGAAATCGGATAGGGAGTTTTCTCCAACTCGGGTAACTTCCAAAAGCTTGGCTTGATGTGAAGAAGATCGAGAAACTCACGAGTTGCCGTCTCAGTGGAAGCTTATTGTAGAAAATCTCTGTGGACACGTGAAACAATCGGCTCTTCCCTTCAAGTTGTTTGGAATAGACGCTCATCTCTGAGAGGTTCAAAAAGCTAAGGCTGAAAAAGGTGAGGGCTAAGCTAAGGCTGATCTATGTTTTACTCGAGCTTCAGCCCATCACCGTACTAGTCCGGCGACAGTGTGGACGAGTGACCCCAAGGTGCCTTGTGCAAGCCCTAGGGTTCTTGTGGTGTTTGACGCGAAATCGTGTCAATACATTTTTTTTGGCTGACTTAGCTGGGGATAAAGATTGTAGATCCAGAATCGGCTTCAATGGCCAGTCCCGTGGATCCATCTAACATCTCCGCAAGCAACATCGTGAGGTGACTCTCGACAAGTTGTCGGCCGCTGACCGACAAATGTTCAAAGACTAGATGGAGCACGTTTGCTCATAAACCATTCAATATACTTGATTTTTATTTTTTAGCATGGAGCAGATTTGCTCATAAACCATTCAATATATTTGATTTTGGTTCTCAGGGATTTAGCAAGTGATGCAGGCCGATGAAAGTGATTGGAGAGTACCTTTTGTTGCATATCTATGAGATCCTAGTGCTAGAACAAGTAAAAAAAAGTTCGGTGAGCTGCTTTTATGTATGCTCTAATTGATGATGAATTGTTCCGTTGGTATTATGGTCAATTGAGTTGCACTCCATTATCAAGCCTTGGCCATTCATATAAGACTTAGATTTTATTGGAGGGATAATGTGACATCTTCTAAAGGACATGAGGTTCTGATGTTGTTGGATTAGCGGCCTTCTGACCTAAGGTTGGTTGGTTAGCACGGCCGGGTGACAGCTAGCCAACCAAGGTTCAAATCCTAGTGCATGCGCTTCGGTGCCGTTGGGAAACCTGGGGGCACTAAAAAAAATCCCCTCGCTCGCCCCATGCCAAAGCGTAGGTCTGTGGCCGGCCCCACTGATAGGGTTGCGATGCCGCTGCGTATGGGTGAGGTGGGGGTTCGGGGGTTTTCTCGGCCTTGGTGGAAAGGTCTCCTTCTTAGCCCCGTTAACGAAAAGGTACTTGGTTGTGTGCACTTCGGTGCCGATTGGTGCCTCTTCCGGGGAAGCGCTGCGAGCCGGTTAGGCTCCGCAGTGTTGTGAACGATGCCCCTTCTCCAAATTTCGAGGTCGGTAGCTATGAAGGTGGTTTTGAGAGAGAAAAGCATATTTCTGGACCGACACTAGCTCGTTGTAGCAACCTGAGTAAAATCTTTTTTTTGTAAGCCACCAATTTTCGAATCGAAAAGTGTCGATTTAAAAACGATGAGAATTATGTTCCGTTCTCCATTAGAAAGACATCTATCTGAACGCTGAAAAGTGCGGTTAGTCATGGATCTTTTGTTAGTCCAGGTATAAACCGAGCCATTATAACCCACATAAAAAAACCACATTGCTTAATATTGATGGACATGGCAATGCTCAGTTACCTATGTTCTTTAATATTGACTTTTTTAAGGTTTTAGGATGTTTAGTTTTTAATTAATCATTGATTAATAAATGTTTACCGTAGAATCACATTTGCTAATTATAGACTAATTAAATTTAATAAATTTATCTTGCCGTTTGTGTAATTGGTTTTATAACTAAATTATATTTAATACTTTTAATCGGGCGTGCGATGGTTCAAAGACCAGTACGACCCATACTTCCATACCAAGAGTCCAGTGCGATGGTTCAATCCGTGCCGCACTTCGGCTTCCGCGTGCCCCCCTTTCCCGGCCTAGGGTTTGCAGGCGGGACTCCATCATATCTAGAGAGCAATCCAATCCCCTCGCCGCCCGCCATGGCTCCCGCCTGGGTCTTGCTCGATAGCTGCGTCCGCTTGCGCTTCGACGGGGAAGACGATGGATCAGCGGCGGCGGCGGTGAAGACGGTCCCATTTGCGGCCTTCTCGGAGGCCGCCGTCGCTCTCCTGGGATCCATGAAGCCCGACCCCATCCTCGCCGACCCACCGAGGATCGCCACCTTCAGCCTGCTGGGCTCCGAGTCCCATCGACGGCTAGGGTACGGGATGTGCCCCATGTCCCGCCCGCTCGTCGCCTGCGCCGACAAGAGCCTGCTCGTCCTCTACGCCCGCCCGGGCTCGTGCGGGCGCGGAAACTACTACATCGTCTTCGACGCCGCCTCCCCTCTACTCTCTACGGTGCCCCCGCCCCCCCAACCGTTGGGCCTCGGCCGCATCGGTGTGGCGGGAACCGTCGTCCTGCGCCGCCAGCCCCCTTCCTCCGGCTATCTCCTCGCCGAGCTGGCCGTCACGCCAACTTGCTGGCTCCCTGATGCGGAGCTCTACCTGTGGCGCTCCGACGAACCCACACCCCAGTGGGCCAAGAAGGCCGTCCGCCTCCCACCCGAGGCGTGCTCGTCGTCCGGGAAGCACAGCTTCGTCGCCGACGCCTCCGCCGCCACCTCCTTCTCCGCACCTGGGGGGACAACGACGGAGACCCTCTGCTGGGTCGATCTGCTCAACGGCATCGTCGCCTGCACCAACCCGACGCAAGACGATCCTGTGCTCCGTTTCATCCCGCTCCCCGACGAGTGTCCTTCTGTCGGATGCACCGACGAGCGCCGCCCAAAGCGCCCGCACGTGGGCCAGATCCGCGGCGCTGCCTGCGTCGGGGGCGCTATCAAGCTCGTCGCCATGGTCGGCGCCCTGGAATGCTGGGACCCAGACCAGTTCAGGCTCACCGCCTGGACCCTGTCACCTGACCTCACAGAGTGGCAGCAAGACGGCGTGTTCCTCCTCAAGGACATCTGGGCGGCCGACGAGTACCGCGCCCTCAATCTGCCACCGGAGACCATGCCTATCTGCCCCGTGCTGTGCCCGGGCACGCGTGAGGACGCCGTCGTCTACGCCGCCGTCAACGATCTCGACACCAACTTCAATGGCCAGTATATTATCGGCCTTGACATTCGCCGCAACAAGATCATCGCCACCAGCTCTCGTCGCCACCCAAATGAGGTGCCTCTTGTGCCTTGTCTACGTGCCACCGATTTCTGTGCTTCCCTTCAGGGCGAAAAGGCCCACCGCCAGGTACTGAGCTGAGCCACATATACCGTTCCAGTTTACTTAGCTGTGTTTGATTCTCATATTATTCACTGTCAGCACATGTTATATTAAACCTAATGTAATCCGGTTCAATTCAAATTCGCGCAAGGAAAGTTTACGCATTAGCTGGCTTTGCCCGCTCTCCCCACACCGAAACTGGTCCGGGCGGATGGACACAAAATAGCTATATGAAGTTCTTTTAGCCCACTGAAAGCCCATAGAAAGATTATGAAGCATGAATTTGCATACTTTAGTCCCCTTTGATTTCCCACAGAGTAGCTTCTAAGAATTGGTTTCAGTTGCATAACGTAGGTGGAGGCGGTAGGATGGATAAGTTTTCAAGGCATAAGAAACCGTATGGTAGATTAGACAGAACAGGCTTTAATATGACCATTGTTTTCTTCCGCTTGTTTTCAGCAGGACATATCTCCCTCTCCATCTACTGGAAATGTTTCTTGTTCTAGTTAGTTGCGCCTCGTTTTCATTAAGATGACCTGTCCAGAAAATTAACACAGCGAGGTTCTTGTTGATTCAGATTCGGTATGCCTGTGCCTAGGTTTGTTGAGAAATTTTAGCCTCTTGGCATTCTCTTTATTAAACTACTAAAACAAAACACTAAAATTGTCTGAAACGAATGCCATCCGAAGTCCGAGTGTTGCCTTAACCTGTTTGAGTCATCAGTTATTTTATCGCTTGGAAGAAAACCTTGTTTTACTCTATGTCATCATATTTCTTCGCTTGGAAGAAAACCTTGGTTTACTCTATGTCATCATCTGGAAAATATCCACCTGTGGGGTAGGACATTTTTCAAGTTCTCTAAATGATGAAATCAAGCTTTTTTTTATGTGTAGTAATAGTAGCTGAGTCTTTCTTTTCTTATTAATCTGCACAACCTTTGAATTACTCTATTTTTGACTCACCCTACTTTTGTTTCTGCTAGAGGGAGGCAGAAGCAAGAAATGCTGAGAATGGCAAGAGGCTGAAAGTTGTCTGAGAATGGAGGCAAGCTTTGTCTGAGAATGGCCAGAGGCTGAAAGTTGAATGGGTAGTTAAATTTAACCAGTAGATGTTTCTATCGCTTATATGGGAACATAAGTAGTGTTATATTAGATGCTTGGTTGCTGAACTGAGGAGTGTACGTGTGGTATGTACTAGTAAAATGGTGGATATACCATTCACTATGTGGGCACCTTTTGCAGGACTTTTTGCTTCTATGTGTTAACAGAGAAGCTATGGATGTTGCTCTGCTCCGCTTCTGCCTATCAGGCAGATTATCCATACGTTAACCCAGAAGCTATGGATGCTGCTGCTGCTAATGAATAGTTGTCTGTCTGCTTGTCTGCTATAGGGTTCACAAGCATGATATTCCAAGTTTCTTAGGCTGGTGTTAACGACCTGTCTATTTCACTATCTATATTTTAAACTTCACTCTTACACTATGCACAGAATGTTTTACACCTTTGATGTGTTCCTGTTGATTCTGTGGTTGGACCAAACTGGGATTTGAGCTGGGAAGCTTCAGGAAGCATCGTGCCCCCGGAACAACTTGAGTCTTCCATATAACAAGTAGTTATTCTTGCCAATAAGCTTCTCAGTCACCGGCGGCCCAAGAAGAGAAGGAACCGCTGAGGATCTGGAGGAGGTCGCCATTGATGTAGAGGAGTGGGTCTGATTACCATGAATGATACCGCCATTGATGTAGAGGAGTGGGTCTGATTACCATGAATGATACCGCCATTGATGTAGAGGAGTGGGTCGGATATGTTTGGGTGGAACACCGACCTCTGACTGTTAATTGGATGCAACAAACAGCATCGATGAGTACATATATATAGTCCTAGATGCAGTCCTGCCGAATTTATCTAAAAACATTGATTACAACAGATGTATCCTAACAAACTCTTAACAATTAGAGCTCATCCGAACTGCATTTAAGTCTATCGATTCGATTTACATGACGCAATTAACACGTTTACATGACTCGTTTAACACGGTGCACAGGGGGAAGTTAGTAGTAGGGTTTAATGTTTACATCCACTATGTTTTCTCTCACGCTCTGTCTGCAGTGTATAAAGCAGCGATACATGGGCTTAGCCCTCATCTAATGTGTGCAAGCACATTGAACCATTATTGTCATCTGCCTGAACCATACTAGACTTTACCCTCATATGTTTGGGGTTACAGTGCTAGCTCAATTTTGTCATGGCTTTCTAAACCATTGTTGTCATCTGACGGCAGAAAAGATGTGACATATTTGTCAAATAGGCTGACATATTTGTCTCCATGTCCTCTTAAACAAAAAACCACAGAATATTACCCAAAGGCCTACCAAGAATCCAACAGTTAAATCAAGATGAAATCCCATTTGAATCTTATCATCTTCATGCTCTTCTTGTAATGGCAGATCTTCAGGACATACCTTCGGAAGTGGATGGCCACAAAGGCCACGATTGCCAATGCACATTGATGTTGGATCGTCTCTCTTGGGAGTGTCTAGTTCATGTCCTGAGGGTATTCTGCCTGATAGGTTATTATTGGACAAATTTAGATAGCTTAGTGAAATCAAATTCGAGAAGCACCCAGGAATTTCACCAGAAAGTTGACTGTTGGACAAGTCAAGAGACTCCAACGATTGCAGATTGCCAATCTTGTATGGGATATTTCCACTCAGTAAGTTGTACAATAAATTCAAATTTACTAATCCAATAAGTGAACTTATTTCTTCTAGAATTTTCCCAACCGATTTGTTGCAAGATATATCAACGCTCATAAAAAATATGGCGTTCAACCTGTAATCAAGCACTTGCCCTTTGATTACCAATGACAAGATATCATCAGACATACCTGTTAGAAAGGACACATAACCAGAAAAATAATCTTCTTGGAAAGGATTATCTCTTGGATCTAATGCCGCAACAGTTGTAGTTAGATCTCTCAAGTTCGTAATAGATTGTGGAATAACACAAGTAAAAGTAATACTACCTCTGTTCGTTTTTGTATGACGTCCATTAGCACAATTTGTGCTGGCCAGTGTCAAACAAGAAAGATCGGAGGGAGTATTTGCTAGATCAAGAATACGAAGTGAAAAAAGCTTCATTATTTCAATTGGAATATGACCTGAAAGTAGCCATATATATAGCATCCGGCTCACCTGAAATCACCATGAAAAAACTTTGCTACCAAACAGGCCCTAAAGGTGTCAAGATAGAGCTCAATTCTCCTCCCTAAAGAAGTTAAAACAATTTGTAAGAAAACAAAGACTCAGACCACAGCAGAGCTATACTGCATATATATAGGAATAAAGCATGGTTCCATGATGAAGAAGCCTGCCAATTTCCTAACCCGCAAGGCAGGTATCCTCCAGATGATGACATATAGTTAGGCTTTTTTTTAGAATGCAGGATTTCTAAAAGACAAAAATAGAAAAAACATAGAAATAGAAATGAATAGATTTGCATGCCACTCACAGTCCTACAGGAATTGAAAACACACTAAAAGTGTTTGGACGTAGTGTTGAAAAAACACAATAATTAGAGAAGAAAGATAGACACAAAGGAATGTTTTCAATGCCCCCCTTTTGACAGAAATTGTGCGGGATTTTACAGAAAATAGTTCAATTTTATAAAAAAAACACAAGGACCAGGCTGCATTCCAAAGAGGACCCAAGAGGTTGGACTTATGTTAAAATCCTTCTAAAATCTCGATACAGTGAACCATTTCATAGGGGGCTCAGCTTCTCTACCGTGCTCAAGGAAAGTCACTGAAAAGCATAGTAACTCGTGTCTAGGTGTACAATGCAAGGTAATGTAAATAGCTGTAGCAAGGCACCGTTCACCCGAGCTACTATGCATCGCGTATTGTTTGTCACTGCATTGTGCTGATTTATCTGGGCCATCCATCTTAGAACGGACAGTTGGCGGAAACAGTGTTTCCTACCTTGCCTATGGGAAGTTAGGGCGTGATTGGATGCCCTGCTCCGCCCTCAGCCAGGCCCCACGGGTGCATTCAAAGCCTTGTTCGGTTGCCTGCTCGCCTGCTGTGGCCAGGCCGCGCGAGCTAGGCTCAGCAGGAACGCGGGCGGCGAGCTTCGCTGCTCAGCCAGGCCAGGCTGGCACAGAAGCAATACGTGCACACAGATCGAGAAACCTTTTTTAATTGTTTTGTTTATATTTCATGATTAAAACATCTAATCAAGAAACCGACTTTTAGATTTGTGTTAGTAACATTTTTGTTTACAAAACTAGATCACTTTTGCTATATAAATTATTTTTAAAAATTATTTTTAATTTTTTATCCACATTCTATCCTTGAACGGGTACAGACAACCAAACGAAATCTAAACTGAGCCAGGCTATCAGTCCAATCATCCAAACAAACGTGGCTGCATGCTCAAGAGCCTGGCTTTATCGGGCTAGTATCCACGCCGCCGCGCCACGGACAAGCCACGCATCCAATCACGCCCTTAGGTAGCGTTTGCCGTTTGGCGGGAGACGGAGAGAGATGCCGTCGTGAAGGGACAACGTGATCCCAGGTTTCGAAAGGGATGAAGCGGGACGACATCTGAAGGGTATATTCTTTACGTGGGATGTCCCCGTCCCCCTTGCCCTCAAACCAAACACTGCAAAAAATAGGCTCGTTCCGTCCCATCCCATCCCCCAAACCAAACACTACCTAAGAGAGTCCCGAGGGTTTCATAGAAGTAGGATTGGTAGGACTTCAATCCTTTGTTTCAAACAGCCACGTAGAAAAATTCTTTATAGGATTGAATGCAACAAAATTCCTCCATCTACCTTTGTTGAAAAGAGGCCTTAATCAAGGTTTGTTTCCAAACGGTAAAATATTGAATCAAACAGGTTCATGCAACTTCGGATAGCTTTTTAAAGAGGGCAGCAACTGGGGTGCAATCGGAGCCCCGTGCAATGGTGCAATCACTCCATCCTGTCCGCTAGTCCAAGATCCAACCGCATCAGCTCATTTTACAGAAACCCGCCTCCACGCAAACCCCTCATAGCGTCAAGACGCCAAAAAAAAAAAAAAAACATCTCCAAATCCTGCCGCCGCCGATGCTTGACGAGAAGTCGAGGTCCTCACTGCGCCATCGCCGGTAAAAAAACTTGTTGCCGGCTGCAGCCGGCGCGGGGAAAAGCACGCACATGCCGGCCGTGGTGCCACTCTCCGTGCTGTTATCACTTGATCAGTCACCATGTGCGCCCCGTCATGACAGCATAACAAATCCTCATTCACATATTGACACCATTCTAAGAAATAGAAAATCGCAATTCCAGTTATGCTAGCAGAGGGAAATCATGCTTCTGTTTGTTCCTTTGGAAGACATAAAACTTCCTACTACTCTGAACTGTTCCATGGAGGGGCGCAGAGCGCCAGAGCATGATGTACTACTGAAGGCGGCAATCCGCCATGGACGTGCAACTCGCAGGCACTCCTTGGAGAGCCGTGGCACAAGTTAGAACTCTAGTCACAAGTTGGACGTGACATAAAACTATAGCTTTTGTGTCAGACAATTCTATTTTTAAAGAGAATGATGCCAACAGTTAATAATCTCTCGACCAACCTATAGGCACCATGTATCCAGCTTACCTCAGTGGCGCGCCTTGCATGGAAGCACAGAAATCGGTGGCACGGAGACTAGGCCTAAGTTCCATTATGTCTGGTCGAAGACGAGAGCCGACGGAGACGATCTTGTTGCTGCGAATGTCAAGGCCAAGAACATATTGGCATTTGAAGTCAGGCTCGGTTTCCACAGCCACAGAACCATGTCGGATGTCACGCGCTTCAAGATGGTTGACGGCGGCGTAGACGACCTCGGGCGCGCTCAGGCTCAGCACGGGGCAGATGGGCGCGCACGGCGGCAGGCCGCTGAGCCCGCGGTACTCGTCGGTGGCCCAGAGGTCATCCATGAGGAACGACCCGTCTCGCCGCCAGTCTTTGAGGTCAGGCCCCGACAGGGTCCAGGCGGTGAGCCTGTACTGGTCGGGGTCGGAGCCTTCCAGGACGCCCAGCAGGGCGACGAGCTTGATCGCGCCGCCGACGCCGGCGACGGAGCGGAACTCCCTCATGTGCGGGCGGTACGGGTGGCTGAGCATGTCGAACGCAGCACACTCGTCGGGGAAGCGGACGAAGCTGAACGCTACAGGAGCATCGTCGTCGTCTTGATCTGCTGGGTTGCTGCAGAGGACGATGCCGCGGAGCAGATCCACCCAGCAGAAGGTGTCCGTCCCCGGTGGTCCGGAGAAGTAGAAAGAGGTGTCAGCGGTGAAGGGGTGCTTACAGGACTCCCAGCACAGCTCGCGCGGTAGCTTGACCTCCTTCCTGGCCCACTGGGGCGTGGGTTGTTCGTCGGAGCGCCACAGGTAGAGCTCCGCGTCGGGGAGGTCGCGACTCGGCGAGGAGATAGGAAGGGGGCTGCTGCTGGACGACGGTCCCCGCCCCGATGCCGTTGAGGTAGCGCGCTTCGGGGACCTGGGGCACCGTGGAGACGAGAGTCGGGTCGGCGGCGGCGGCGGCGGCGGCGTCGAAGATGACGTAGCATCCGCGCCGGGACGTGCCCGGGCCGCCGAACCTGCCGCCGTAGAGGACGAGCAGGCTCTTGTCGGCGCAGGCGACGGAGGCGGTGGTGCCGACATCATGCTTCAGATGGGTCTTGGACCCCAGCAGATTCAGGGTGGCTCTCTGCGGGGGTTCGGGGAGGTACAAGTCGACCTTCATGGTTCCCAGGAGCGCGATGGTGGTCTCTGCTTGGATTAGGTTAAGAACGGCAACGCCGCCTCGCAATTGGAGGCCACGGCCTCGGCCGCCGCCTCCGCCGATCCGTCGTCCTCCTCGTCGAAGCGCAAGTCGACGTGGGTGTCGAGCAACACCCAAGCGGGGGGAGCCATGCATGGCATTGGCGGCGAACGAAGGGGATTGGAATTGGATTGCTCTCGTTTCGTTCGTGAAGAAGAACTGAAGATCTAGGTCTGATGCGTGGAAAATTTTAATGTAAGGGGGAAGTGTCGTCAGATCCTTGCCAACGGCCCATATATGCACACGGATCGACGGGCTGCTGGAATTAACGGCCCATGCACATCACCATGGCATGATGTACGATTCTGTGTGGACCAAATTATTATTGCTAGAAATATTAGATTAACACTATAGGAATTTGAGATAAAAATCAGCACAGGAAACCCAGCTTCTCATCAGGTCATTCATTCACACCGACACCGAACAAAAAAGTGATGATCAGAATTAAACGAAGGCTGAAGATGGTGGTTTATTGAACTGAACTGAACATGGCAATCACTGAACAGGTCTTCACTCTAACTGTACGACAATGGCGCTGCATAATGCAGTTGCATTACTAGGTCAGGTAGTTGATGAACTCAACGGCTGTTGCAACCGCACCAGCGGTGATGGCATCCTTGATGATCTTGTGTTTGTGGTTGTTGCTGGCACCAGAGATCAGGGCACCAGATAAGGCGCCTCCAATCGTTGCATTCTTCTGCAGGGGCACGACAACAGAAAGGGGGTTAACAGACACCAAAAGACTGACAGAGAAAACATACATCGAACAACTTCGTTGCGTATTGAATATCGTTTGTGATATAGTGCTTAATGGTCCCAAACCACGGTAAAACTGTACAAGACCTATCTTGAGATACTAGCGACGCCATATAGTCATTTTAAGTGGGCTTGCAAGTTTGTCCCCCAAAATGCAGGATGGTAAAAATTCAGTGACATGGTGTTCAGGTTACCACAATAAAACTTAAAGATTCGTACTTTGGTACTGATTGTTTCTTACCCAGTCAGAGCGACCACGGACCCTTTCCACACCATACACCATGCCCACATAAACTCCAGCCACAGTACCTACGTATCAGGCAAATAAACATCTGAATCAGCGACTGTCAGAGTATAAGCGAAGAAGAATGGAAAGAAGCACGTGCAATATCAGAGTTGGAAGCAGCCAAAGGCACAGATTGGTCAATTGGTTACCCCAATATGCACCCTCCTTGCACATTTTCTTCAACTGCATAGATATTCAGAAAAAAAATTCTATCAGTTTGATGTGGAAATCAGAACTCTATGTGAAGAAATAAACCCACTGATTTTCAGGGATACACAAGCATGATGCAATATGCAGAAGAGATGCAGGGATCAGTTCAACATTTGCAGTGACACATCGAATTCTTGGCATAATATGACAATACACTAGATTGAGATTATAACTAGAGATCCGAAGTATTGATGAGTCATAACATGTGTTTTTGAATCTCAAGCAAATCATTGTCCACGGGTGATAATGCAAGATCATCCTTATTAAAAGATTTAGAGACATCAAGATTACAATCACCTAGGCCTAGACGAATCAGGGCACCATGTATGTTCTCCAAATGTAAAAACGGCACGATGGCAGAGTAGTTGAAAAAACAGGGATACAAAGGTTGTGGAGATACTACTCACCGCATGCTCAATCTTGTGCTTTGAAACACTCCCTGCAACGAAATTAAAGAAGTTTTGTTGTCATGATAACTTCTCCTGACGATTGCCAGTAAAACAATGCTAGTAGTCTCTGATGACCTTGTCAGCAAACAACAGGAATACAATACTGCTATTAATCTAAACAAATAGCAGGGCTGCTAGCTAGAAATAGTAAGTAGGAAGGAGAGTGGCGGGTGGTAAGTTACAAATTAACATCTTTTGGTGGTAAAACTAAAACCGTTGGCACTGGGTCATGCCCAAGGTTGTATAATAACTAGAGCGTATGCACAAAGAATTCTTCAGTAAAAAAACAGATTTTTTTTCTCCCTCTTTCAGCCATTCAATCCTTACTGAATGTGAAATGCAGGGTACTAGAATATGCAGAAGCTCAATGAATACTGAACGTGCAATGCAGGGCATACAAATTGTAGTGTGTGGAACAGGGATTGAGAAGTGCGGCTTCGATCTTTTTTCTTAAATAAAAAGGGAAAATAGGGAAATTAAGGGGAATGCAGTGCAGCGTGACTGAATCTGAAGGAGGATGAAGGGGAAGAATAGCATGCCGATTGCAGAGTCGCAGAGAGAGAGAGAGAGGGAGGGAGGGAGGGAGGGAGGGAGAGAGAGAGAGAGAGGGAGAGAGAGAGAGAGAGAGAGAGAGAGAAGAGGCGCAGGCAGAGCAGGCAGGCAAGCACGCACCCCTGTGGAGGCAGTCGAAGGTCTCCTCGGCGGCGACCTTGCACGCGCCAACCGCGCCGATCTTGAGGAAGCCGTCGACGGTGCGGTTGAGGAAGGGGTCTCCCATGTCGACGAAGACGTCGACCTTGGGCGAGCGGAGCGAGCCCGAGAAGCCGCCGCGGGGCATCCTGTCCCTGCCTGCTGCCTGCTGCCGGCCGGCTCTCTGATTCTGATCTCTGTCTGTCTCTTCCCTCTGGACTCGTCACTCGCGCTTCGGGAGAACCGGAGAAGATAAAGAATGGCAGAGAGGGGCACTCACTACCGCCACAGGCAGCACCTCATGTCCTCTCTCTCTCGTGAGGCGCGTGCGCCCCCATGGATATCGATCGATCAGGGATTGCTGCTGCGGACAAAAGGACAGCCTCTTCGTCGTCGTCTGCTCCGTCATCCGGCCCTGCAAGCATGGACGGTCCAGAAATGCGGACAGTGTGCCCAGCGGTTACGGGCATCTGTCTACCTACTCAAACAGTTACTCCCACCGACCCTTAAAGAGTATCGCCCTGGATTTCAGTGCACTGCATTCAATCCTTCGTAATTTTATAAATATTATTAATTTTTTTATGATTATGTTTGTAACCTTAAGTATTTTTATATAATTTATTTTAAAAAAATTTGAATTAAATTTTTGTATAAAACGAGTGCCGAAACGTGCACTAAAATTAAGGGCGGGCGACACTCTTTTAGGGATAGAGGAAGTACACGCAAAAGAAAAAGATGGATAAAGGCACCGGGATACCAGGGCTTCTCACTTTCCATGTTGCCACGTACTCTCTCTGTCCCAAAATAGTTGCCGTGTAAATCGTTTATTTCATTTAAAAAATATTTGCAAATTTGAATAAGATGACGGTTTATGGTACTGAAATTGAAGCAGACCTTTTGAGACAGAAGGAGTACAACAGAGAACAGACAAAACTGTGAAATGTTTTGCTTGAAACATAAACATAAAAATATGTGGCTTTATTTTAGAAATTAGAGAAATTTCATTTTTATGTCAGACAGATATACAATATGTTTTATTTAGAATTGGAGCAAATCCATTTTTGACTACCAAATGGTGGTCGATGTTCTATTTTATTCCTCACATTTGAAAACTAGATATTTTCATCACCCAACTATTGAAACCAAACAAAGTTTGTCCTATATTTTGTTTCAAGGATGGATTTCTACCTTCTTAAAATAATAACATCAGGTTTATGTCTAATTATTTCATGTCAAAAGAATGTGAAAACAAGCATGGATTTTTTCTCTCTCTAAAATTTCAATCTATCTGCTTGCACTCTACTTGGATTTGCTCGGCCCCGCGACCAAACAAGATCTACGGCCTGTTCGCTTGAGCTTCTTTCAGCTTTTTTTCAGCCATAGAACAGTATTTTTCTCTCACAATCATTCAGCCGCAACTAAAAACAACCGCAGCTGTGGCTGCAGCGAACAGGGCCCTAAATGCCTCCACGTTCATATAGTGCCGGCAGATATATTATTGCATTTATTTAAAACATGGTCCAGATTTCATTACATGCGATTTAAAACAAATATGTTACAAATTTAGACCAGATCTTATTTTTCCACAAAATGAAAAAAAAACACAATTAAAAGTGAACTCAAGCCAAAAGAGGGTTACATGTTTTTTTTAAGAAAATAGCAGTCTGGTTGTGCTAGTTTTTATTGCTGGAGTCCACGCGAGTCTGGCGGACACGTGCCCCGTCCAGTACTGACACTCTCGCAGCTCGCCACGCGTACGGGCCCCACACTCAGAGCTTCACCCTGTCTGCCTCGGGAACAGAGCCCCACTACCACGCAGCGCGGCGGCAGACGGCAGTGCTTCTGCTATTTCCCTCCCTCGCCCCCTCGGCCGGCCCGGCCGGAGCCACACCACCAATACCATCCATTCCCCCACCACCACTCTCACTCCCCAACAGCAACAACTCACTCCGAGCGAGCAGCCATGGGTCGCGGCCGACCCTCCAAGAAGAAGCGGCCCCGGGTGCGCGCCGACGACGGGGATCCGGAGCCGGAGCCGGAGCCGCCGGTCCTGTTCCCGGTCGGCGCGGAGGTGGAGGTGCGCACCGACGACCCGGGTTTCGCCGGCGCCTTCTTCGAGGCCACGGTCCTCGCGCGCGACGCCGGCGGCGCCGTCTACCGGATCCGCTACGCGACGCTGGAGACGGACGCCGGCGACGGCACGCCGCTGGAGGAGCCCGCGCCGGCCGCGAACGTGCGCTCCCGCCCGCCGCCGCTGCCGGAGCCCGGGACGACGGGGTTCGCGCTGCACGAGGCCGTCGAGGCGCTGCACAACGACGGGTGGTGGCCCGGCGTGGTGTCCGCCGTGCCGCCGGCGCCCGCGGAAGGAGGCAGGTACGAGGTCACGTTCCCGACGTCGCGGGAGGTCATCGAGTTCGACGCCGCGGACCTGCGGCCGCGCCGGGTGTTCAAGGCCGGGCACTGGGTCCCCTTTGCAGACGTGGTTGGTTCCCTTGGCGATATTCCGATGTTGTCTTCTTTGCTGCAGCATCCAGTTGTCTGGCAGTTAGTGGGGCGTGCCCATCAAACTAGGAAGATGACATACTGACATGGCGCCCCAACACGCCGTGTGGAATGCCATGCCAGCTTGATCACCAATCGCCATGGTAGATAGAGAGATGTTTTATGGGAATTACTTGTTACCATGGTTTTATTTTTCACTTCATCAACTGACTACATTTGTAGCCAAGTAGTAGGTGTTCCGTGGAAATTTGTCATACTCTGATAGTTAATGATAAATAATTTCCAAAAGTTTATTTGTTGTGCTTATATTGTAAATCATGTAAGACCAATATACAGAATATAGGTGCCAATGGCGTGTTTGTAGAATCCAAGGCTCACAGGACATGTGGAATGTGGAGAATCATGTTTACCTTCCCATCTGGAATGACATTTCTCGAGGAGATGAATTATCACAAACACATACTGTGATGTCTAGTCATGAAAAAAGGTAGCCAAAGTAACAATAGGTTTTATATTGAAATATGCATATGTGCAGAATGACAGAATTTACTTGTTAATTATACATCTAGGATGGTATATGTGTAATAGCTGGACAATTGCTTAGATATACCAAATCTAAACACAAAAAGGGAGCGCTGACTGTTAGGAGACCTTTGTTACTTGCAGGACAATGGTAGTCCTCTTTTCAGACAGGGAGATCATGTCGAAGTGAGCGGGTCTGCAAAAAAGTTTGGGGAATTCTGGAATCCAGCAACTGTTTTAAAAGTGATTGGTGCTACAGATTTCTTAGTGCACTATAGACATGCTGGAAAGGATAGGGAACTGGTCACTGAGATTATGAATTCTCAATATATTCGGCCAGCACGCCCTCCCATCCATATGGACTCAAAATACAGATTCCCACCATCTTCTCATGTAGAGGTTTTCCATGATGGTAGCTGGCAGCCTGGTGTTATTGTGAAGTTTTTTGGTGTTGGCCTTAGCAAGAAGTATGTTGTTAAATTGAAGAATCATGAAATGGACATGGATGATGAGGACTATATGGATATGCTGACAGTTGAATCTACTCAGCTAAGGCCACACTTTGACTGGGATGGTAGAGGATGGGTACGCCGCATCACAAAGGTACTACAGTGCATATTCTGTTGTCTTGTGTTGTGTCATAATTTTATATCGTCCTTTTCTTTGATGGATGACAATACACTTTTAAGTTCTGCCATGGTATGTATTACAATAACGATTTCATGTGTTTATGTGATTAAGCAACAAAAGGATTCAATCAAGCTCATCCTTTGTGCGCACTCCAGTGACATACATCTATTCCTTCATAATCTTGTAGAGCCAAATAACCGAATAGCAATAATGTTATTTGACTTGAATTCTGCATTCTTTAGTTCATCTAGATGCATACATATAGTTATGGTTACAAAATTCTCTCTCTTGTATTTAACAAAGGATATACAGTGTTACATTATTCCTTTCGCCAAGGTTGTTGATTAATATACATTATATACTGAATTCATTCTTATATAGTGCACTGATGTGTTCTTCCAATCCTTTTTCTAATCAGAATTATTTTTGTGACAATGTGGCACCTTTTCCATTTCAGAAACCTGCTAAAAGAGGACCTCAATTGACCTCTCGGAAAAAGCTAACTTGTACTGCCTTGGTACTATGTAGTGACTCTGAGGAAATGAGAGTTACATCTGGCTCTTATCTTGATGTGAACTTAAATGATGCTGATGTAGTGCCAGGACCAGATTCTTCTCTCGTAACAGTTCGCAATGACAATGATGAAATCAAGCACCAGCTTTGCTCCTACTTGAAAAAAATGGTGAAGCCCCAACATGCAGTATTGGCACTAGGTTGTCAGCTGGCACCTCCTTTATTGCTATCAACAACCAGATTCAGCCATTTGAGAAATGATTCCTCGGTTTCACTCAGTACTCATGATGTTAAATCGTCTTCTCAGATGATTGCCATGCCATCTGAGCCGCAAATAGGACAGGCACATGCTTCTTTGTTTGGACAGTTTGGACAACTGAGATCCCTCCCACAGGGTCCAGTTTTAGGAATGCAATCACATAACCCATATTTTAGCAGCGTTGAAGGATCCAAAAAAGCAGTAACTGATCAGAAAAGGCAATCAACTGATGAAAGCAGTTATCTGATGACACATCTCCAGAACTCCAGTGCTGAACCATTTGTTGAAACTGATCTGTCCAGGAAAAGGAAAGAATATGTTTATTCTCAAGCTACAGGGGAGAACCTTGAAATTGTGAGTATTTACTTCCAGCACATCCTCTTTTTTTAAAACTTTTTTCGCCTAAGATATTGAATAATCCAACTAGCATTTGTTGTTTATTGCCTCTTACATTTGTAAATGCAGAGAAAGAAGATTATGGTTGGTAAAGCAACTGAGGGAGCAAGTGATAATGCAGTTATCTCTGAAGAAGGTAAATTCCGTTAAACTAACTCACCATGCTGAAGAAAATTGTGCAAAAGAAAAACCACTATTTAATTTTGCAGCCACCAAACAGAATATTGGTGATGATGTGCCACCAAATGATGTAATTCCTGTATCTGTACCAGGTTCAGAAATAAATACAGTGAGCTGTACTGATCTGGCTATCGTGGCTGAAACTCAGGATGCTAGCATTGTCAATCCATTCTCAGACACATCCTCTCTGTTCTCTGGTGACATGATTATTACAAAAATGTCTAGCGATGAGTTTGCAGTGAGTGAACAACATGAAGCATCACAAGAAAATTGCAGTTCAGTTATGGTAGAATGTCAGATGGCTTCAGTTGATGTGGGCAATTCTACTGAAGCAGAATTTGGAACCAGTGAGTCAACACTAAGGCAGCTGCCTTCTGTTGATGTGAGTGTTACAACTGAAGTTGAACATCATATTAGCCTGACTGTTCCAGAAGATTTTGTTGGGAACAGAAAATACAACTCTCGCTTCCACCTCCTACAGAGATCTCAAGTTGTGCGTGAGACTATCATGGCTGATCGATCTTCAGATTCTTTGGCTGTCGAGAGTCTTCCATTCGTGAAAAGCTCCCCTATGTGGGCACAGATAGAGGCAATGGAAGTTTTCACTAAGGTGACACGACAACCGAATTTTCAGCAGTTCCAGCAGCATGCTCCAGAGGTCCGTGAAGGCATGGCATTAGGTTTGATGATCTGTTTCGCCAATCTAGCAGAGAGCATAAAGAGGCTAAGCATTGAGGATGAGGCTGCAGTATTTGAAGAGAAAATGGAGGCCCTTGCTTTTCTGGAGGGAGAAGGTTTCGACGTCAGCGTCCTGCGATCGCATATGGCAGCCCTGCTTCACATAAAGAACCGCCTCATCGAACTGCAGCATGCGATGAAGATCCTGGAGGAGAAGATTTCTCAGAAGGAAACTGACGATCAACAGGCCAGCACGCAGATTAGTGTGCTAAACTCAGCTCTACATCAGCATGAAGTATATACTCATCTCATCCGCAGCATAATGAAGTCCGCAATCACGCAGAAGCTGAACAATGCTACGGAGATCTCAAGGCTTAGAATGGAGGCCGCTGAGCTCGGGCGATCGTACACATCTGCTGAGCAGAGTTTCCGCTGTGCTGCCGCACCATGGTAAGTTTCATGTGCTGTGCAGTAAGCTTGCCCAGGCAGTTGTCATGACTACTTAGTATTTAGTAATGTTAAGAGAGGGGAGAACACGCCCAGCTGTTTTGTGTAAATATTCCTTACTCCCCTAGTGCTATTCTGGAGCTGGCCCTGCTGTTTTGTGTAAATATTCCCTGCTCGCTAGTGCTATCCTGGAGCTGGCCGTAGCGTTGAATCTTTTGCTTATGTTTCATGGGACGTTAGAGCGCTTATATATTAATGTAAAATACCGTACGTGCAAGTGTTTGACTAAACGGGGAAAATGAACTCGCTCCAGGTTTGTTTGTAACTTTGTATGACCAAACCTACTGAGCCTGGACAACTATTGCTATGCATGCTAGAACTGTTCTGTTTGTTTCAAAATGGATTGTGCATCCCAGGCAGTGAACCATGTCGAGGTGCTTTTTATGGATAGGAATCTGAAAATGACAAACTGGCCCTCAACAAATACAAGGGTTGTAAATTCGTCTCGTCGCCTTCGTCTTGGTTGGTTGGTCTCGCTATCCTTTCCTTTCATCTCTGGGAAATGGAAACGAGGAAGACGTCCTGTTCCGAGTCTCAAAGGGTGTTCGGATCCAGGGGCTAACTAGTTCCTTGAGCTCGTGTCACGTCTAATGTTTAGACGCTAATTATAAGTATTAAATATTATTTAATTAAAAAACTAAATTATAAGTATTAAATATTATTTAATTAAAAAACTAATTACATATATACGAGGATTAAATGACGAGATCAATTTATTAAGCATAATTAATACATGATTAACAGATGGTTACTGTAGCATCATTTTTGCTAATCATAAATTAATTAGGTTTAATAAATTCGTTTCGCCGTTTAGTTTTATCTGTATAATTGTTTAATACTTCTAAGTAGCGTCCGAATATCCGATGTAACGGAAGCTGAAACCAAACAGCCCCATAGTCGTCCTATGTGATGTGATTTTGAGTTGGTTGGATGGAGTCCATGGCTGCTTAGCTTAGCTTGTGTGCCTAACAAACTGAGAATGAGAATTCCTCGACGCATAATCGGCCTTTTCATGCTTGCAAAGTTTCAGGTTTTTGCATGGGCGTTATTATGGAAGACCTACAACATGATGGCAATTCCAAGCACTATAAAATCTCTCTTTTAAACAGGCATGTCGTGTGTTGTTGGTCTTTGGGCGTCGCTGCTTTGCTTGCAATTAAGCAGGTGCTACGTCGCCCAGCATAGTGCAACGCCACTACCAAATAATGCGATGACGAGGCTAACAAACTTCCCATGTTGCCACGTAGTGCAACAAAAATTTTTTTGATAGGGTGCGGATTCATGAAAACCATTGACGAAACGAATCTATCCATCTTCACGTTAATCCTCATGAAACGCACTAGAAAAAAAAAAGATAAATCCTACTAATTCTCACAAAAATCAGAAACATACAACCATCGATTGGTAGATTGAAATATTAATACCCATTAGATCTGTTTTCTAAGTAATTATCCATCTCTACCATTATGAAAGGTTTTGAGTTTAACTCTCAACGAACTGCAGGACCAGACATCAATAAAATAGACACTCAAGCCACATACGGACTCCGTTTTCAGCGATCCACATATGGCTGGAAAGATAAAAATATAAGCTTTCCAATGGCACTGGTTTCAGGCCTTTTGGACTTCGGAGTCGACGGAAAATCGCGTCGGAAGTTAATGATCAGAATCTACCAAGGTGCTGCGACACCGGTTTTTGGGCCCGAATGCCTCGTATGCCCTAGGGTTGCTCGGCCACCCCCTTGGCCGCCCATAGACCTCTCTCTTGTATATATTCTGTAGCCGTCATTAGAGTAGATGGGTTTTGCTTAAGAATATTATGCCGAGAACAGTTCGCCGTGTGCATCGGTTTGTGAAACCCCAAATTTGTGAGCACAAAGATAATTCTTGATTGCGTTTATCCTCGTTCTTGCTGGTGTTCTCTCAGTTGCATTGTAGGAACGATAGCTTTTTTGGCGAGGTCGATTGCGCGCGTCACGCGGTCGATAACCATCGGAGCAGTAGTGTAGTGATTGCAAGGATTCGATCGTTCCGTTCGGAGCCTTCTTCACCAACGTCGAGTTCTCCACCCATAAACCGACTTATCCATACCTCTCGGGACTTCGGGATCCCTATTCCCCATCAATTGGTAATCAGAGCTTCAGGTTCCCGTGAGGTATATTATCGTGTATCCCTTAGTTTGTGTGATTTATATTCCTAAAATCCAAAAAAACCATAAAAATTAGGGTTTGTAGTTTATCTTGTTCTATCACCACATTTAGCCTTTGCATAATTTGTTTTCAGAGTTCGTATTGTTGAGTTTGTGTCCTTTGTCGAGTCTTATTGCTGGCTTAGATCGGGTTCTTAGATTAGTTTGAGTTTTGCATCGTAACATCGTATCCATTTCCATCCCGTCACCCATGTAGATCGGTTTTGTCTCTGTCCAGTTCCTTATTTTGATGATATCTCCCTTATCCGAATTCGGAATTTTGTGTTCTAGTATTTTCTGGAAAGATTATGAAATTATCTATAACCTTGTCAATTGTGAGATTTCCAGAAAACGTCGTTATCAGGGCGTAATATCTGTTGGGGGTAAAACTGTTTGTGACCCAAAATTTTCTGAGCAGTCTGTATTTCGGGGGTCAATATCTCCGTCCTCCTTTGTCCAAAATAGGTGTTCCATATACCGTAAAGAAAGAGAAAAGACAGAGCTACAACTTTAGTATTCTAAGTTTTTGCATTTGAGGCCGTTAAGATTGTCTAATCAGCTGTGCAACGCTAAGTAGTAAATCTGTGATTTCCATACGAAAGTTTTTTTTGGTTAGCGTGGAGTTGTATCTTTGTTCTTGCGGCACTTTTGAGATAGGAAAAAAAAATGCAAGTGCATAAAAAAGAGCCGCACAAAAAAGTAAAAGAAAAAAATCAGAAGTGTTTGTATCATTTGTGTCCTTTGTATCTCGGTGTATCTTTTGCTTGCTTAAATTAGTTGTAGGAGCACGTTTAGGCCAGCAACTTTGAGAAGTACTTTGGACACTTATTCAACTTTGCTATCTGATTTCAAATTGTGATATTCTTTGCTACATATCATGCCTCCCCAAAGATCCACATATATACTCTAGAGCAGCACAGGTCGGTCTTGCAATCATCCCACGCTCTAGGTGTTATTGCCCCTTGGCCACCGTCGCCTCTTCCAGGTAGCCATCGTCTTTTGCTGTGCACGGTAAGAACATTTGCAAACGTTTGGTACAAACTTGTGTGTGAGAGATCCCACCTACATAATAATAGGGATAATCTTGTTTCATTTTCTCTGTCTTGTTTTCACTGACCATGGCAGGAGATGGTTCCCCTCAAGGATTCAATGAGTGTGCCTCAAAGGACGAGCTAACGGAACTCATTGCTGCACAAAACAAGCTTATTGGTGATTTCAGGGCAGAACTTGCTCCAATCGTGAATAATCTGCGCGCTTCGGTAAGTAATTTGGCTATTCGGTTTGGAACTGTGGTGAACAAACTTGTTACCTCCAAGGACGCTTCTCAAGGCTTGCGATTAGGTAAAAAGGGTAAGCGACCACCTCCACGTCGTGCCAACAAAGGTAAAAAAGATGACGATAATAATCAGTTTGCTAGTGTCAAAATTAAAATTCCTCCCTTTGATGGTTCATGTGATGCTGATACTTATTTAGATTGAGAGATGATTGTTGAATAAAAATTTAATTCTCATATGATTCCTACCAATCAGCGTGTTCGATATGCTAAGTGAATTTACTGGTTACGCTATGTTTTGGTGGAATAATTTAGTTAAACGTGGTAAAGATCCTTCTACATGGTCCAAGCTGAAACGTTTTATGCGTAGTAATTTTATTCTTCCTACTTATAAGCCTGGTTTGAAGAAAAAATTGCAACATTTTGATCAAGGCAATAGTTCTGTTAATGAATATTCTAATGATTTGCATGTTGCTATATTGCGTTGTGACTTTGATAAGAAAAATAAACATGAGTTGACTTCTTTTCCATGCATTCCGCAGTGCACCAATCAAGTAAACAAAAGTTATGATATATGTTCTATGATCCCTCAATGCGATGAAAATTTTGATGTGCCATGTTTAAACACAATTCATGCTAATGTAGAGCAATGAGTAGTGGCACTTTTTTCTAATTTGCCTTTATTAAAAGCTTATTGTACCGTTGATTCTTGTGGTCAAAAAGAGTTGTGTGAAGTTGCTTCTATTACTTCTATGCCACAACATGTTGATAAACTTGATATCGTTGATCCTCAACCAATCACTTGTGCTGAAAATAGACCTTTTATCCCTATTGCTAGTGTACGTGATGAGCTGAAATTGTTATCTTCTTTAAATACTTTATGTTATATTGAATTTGATGTTCTATGTAATCTGAATAATTTAAAGAAAAAAATTTCTTTTATTGCTGATATGCCATGGTTATCTAAGAATTCTTATCACGTTATTGGCAAATATGAGGGTAAAGGAGAATATATGATGCACCGTGTTTATATCTCATCAAATTTGAACTCTCTTCCTATTGATGAATGTGATCGGTTAGAGGGCTGCGCTAATGCTAATCATGTCATGTCGAGTTTTTCTTGTTCTTTATTTGTTGTGTCACAACAGGGTAAATTTCAAGAAGGGAGCAAGCATGGATGATTTCTCGAACTGCTACAGCTACTTCCGCGAGCATCGACGACTTTGAGTCGAGTACGACTCAAAAACAAGAATGAGAGAATGATGAGAACATGTCAAGGATGCATAGGACAATGCATAGGACCAAGGCCCAAGAGAAAATGGAGGTTGAAGTCCAATCCGAGTTGAAACCCAATTTATTTTCGTCACCGGTTCGGACAGCAGGACCAAACCTCAGTAAAATGGACGTCCAGGCCACATACGGACTCCGTTTTCAGCGATCCACATATGGCTGGGAAGATAAAAACATAAGCTTTCCAATGTCACTGGTTTCAGGCCTCTTGGACTTCGGAGTCGACGGGAAATCGCGTCAGAAGTTAATGATCAGAATCTGCCAAGGTGCTGTGACACCGGTTTTTGGGTCCGAAGGCCTCGTATGCCCTAGAGTTGCTGAGAACAGTTCGCCGTGTGTATCGGTTTGTGAAACCCGAACTTTGTGAGCACAAGATAATTCTTGATTGCGTTTATCCTCGTTCTTACTGGTGTTCTCTCGGTTGCATTGCATGAACGATATCCTTTTTGGCGAGGTCGATTGCGCGCGTCACGCGGTCGATAACCATCGGAGCAGTGGTGTAGTGATTGCAAGGTTTCGATCGTTCCGCTCGGAGCCTTCTTCAACCACGTTGAGTTCTCCGCACCTAAACCGACTTATCTATACCTCTCGGGACTTCGGGATCCCTATTCCCCATCAGGTTTTGAGTTCAACTCTCAATGAAAGCAAAAAAAATTTCTTTTTTGTTTACATTTTTTCCATTTTCAAATTTACTCTTAGTTTTTTGTTAAATTCTTTTCCACTTACAAATTTACAGTACTAAATGATCCCGTATCTTTTTTCGTAAAGATGTTAGAAACCTTTATTTTGTGTCAAATCTTGCTATTACTCATTGGAGCCTCCTTTTTCATCCTCACAAGATGCGTTAAATAAAAGATAAAATCATAGAAATTCTCACAATAATCAGAAACATTGTATCATTGATTGTAGATTAAAATATTGATAGCCATTAGATATGTTTTCTATGTAATTAACATCCCGTCACCCATCATGCAGCTCTAAATAATAGATCTATTTTAAAAAAAACATAAATCATAAAGATTATCACAAAATTAGAAACATCCCATCATCCATCATTTAGCTATAATAATAATAGTCATTAGATCTATTATAGTTTTTAAAAAAATACCCACCATGACATTATGAAAGACGAAATAAAATAATCCCCTAACTTTGTATAAAAACTGCCTATCGTGCCATTATGAAATATGAATTAAATAACCCCTTAAATTTGCATAAAATTACCCACCATGCTGTTATGAAATCAGAATTAAAATAACCCCCTAAATTTGCATTTAAATTACTCAACATGTTATTATAAAAGATAAATTAAAATAAACCCTAAGTCTGCATATAAATTACCCAATATGGTACTATAAAATATAAATTGAAATAATCTCTAAATTTGCATATACATTACCCACAAAGACATTACAAAATATGAATTAAAACAATCATTTCTAATATTATTAGAGATTAAATCTATATCCCGTAAAATTCTAACCGTGCAATAGCACGGCTTAATGGACTAGTGCACCCGCTAATTTCAAATGAATTGGGAATGTAGTTGTATCTGATTAGCTCTTTGCCAGAGAACTCCTTTAATTTGTTGCGGTCACATTATTATTACTTTTGACGAAACAAGTTGACATACGTAATTCTTTTGAAGATATAAACGGGCCGAGCTGGGCTTGGCGGTGTGGCCCATGAAAGACTACTAGACCACACCACGTCCTTTGACAACGGTGGGGTGGCGGTGGACAAAACATACTCGTACCACCCTTCCTCAGTTCCTCGCCTCTCGCCCATTGAATCCCGCTCCTCCTGTTCAGCTGCTCCAGCCGGCGAGACCGTCGGTCCTCCTCGCCTCAGATGGCCTTTAGGCCTCGGGAGGAGGAGGGGACCGCGGCTCTTTGCCGAGCTCAGTAGTGTAGGTCCTAGGCTGTCTAGGTTAGGTATCCATGGCATCGTCAGCGAGGCAGTGGCGACGACGGCGCCTTCGTGGAATAAGTCTCTCCAGCTCCGTCCATGCCACAACGGCGTTGACCCCGATGCTGTTGAGGAGCTTGTGGGAGCTCGGTCTCGTGGATCCGGTGTGGATTCTAGGGTTATTTTGGGGTGTGTGCTCTCCCGTGGTGCTCGCGCTTTGGGGGAGTCTGCAAGTGTCCTGAGCTGCTTGGCATCTCTGCTAACCATGGTGGAGGTGGCAAACACTCTGTTTTGCAAGGTTGGAGGGATGGCTGAGGGATTTGCGGCATGGTGTGAGGATCTGGATCGCACACCCGGCTTCAATCGATGCGATCCAGGCCCAGGCCAGGGAGGCAGGGGCGTGACCTCGGCCGATGTGCGATATTGGCTTCATACCTTCCATCTCTAGAGGTGGGGAACTATTGCGGCTCAAATCAAAGCCAAGGTGTGATGCTGCTTCTCATGGTCTCGGTGATCTGTCGTCCGTTCATGGCGCGGCGACCTCGACGAGGAATCCCAGAAGCGGCAGTGTTCGGCGACGGTGGCAAGCACAGAATTCTCCAAGGGCCTTTCTGTAATTTTGTTTTCTCTAGGATGCTCTGTGCTTTTTCGTTGGGACAGCTGTACCCTCTACAACCTTGTAGGAGGTGCTTGTATGTGCTGTATGAGTCCTGGTCTATGTATACCTGTCGTCTTGGAGGTTAATACAAGTGCTTTCTATCAAAAAAAAAAATGGTGGCGTGGCGGTGGAGGGAGCCAGCGGATGGACGCGGCTGCGGCGACCGATGAACTCGGCACCTGCCGGCGATGGCATCATCCTAGACCACATGCGACCGGCCTCTGTAGCTGACATGAAAGCGCCGGCGCATACAATTATTATTGTATCTGTTTGGACAACAAGATGGCAGGCAATTGAGAAGAAGTTTTGAAACCATCCAGATGAATTCGTTGTGTCGTCTTGGTACTGCTTTTGTGCAGAGGTGGAGCAAAGAAAAAGATTGGGAAATAAATGGTGGGCACGACCTGCATAAGGAAGACGCTAGCTGAAGCAGCTGCCTGAACGTGTTCAAGCCTTTGAAACGTCTCCTTTTGTAATAGGCTTCTGTGGCGTGTCGGTCTTTGGGCTTACCGCTTATGTACCGCAGCAGCTACCTGAATCCTTTTAACCGTTTTCAGTATAAGAAGCAGAGCTGCATAATTCTTTTCCAAAGAAAAGAAATGGGTCCAAAATAGGCCCAGCAATCCAGCATACTTTTTTAAATAATGGAAACAGTGTTTCCGGTTCCATCTCCCCCGATGGAGAGAATCGGACCATGCTTGCTATAACTCACACAACTAACATTAGCATTTTGCACCTAACAAAGTCTCATCAAGCTCGAAAAATATTAGGCAAAAACTTCAACACGACGGGCCGTGCGATTAGCCTCCCGCACGGCCCGCCTCCTGCTTCATCCACTCGCCGATCTTATCCTCTCCCCCTGCCTTATCCTCTCGGCTCCCTTCTCAATTTTTACTGGCCACTCGCTTTCTCCCCACTGATATTCTCTTCCCGGTCCTTTGCGTCAGCGATGCGCCGCAGAGCCACTTCACTGCCGATCCTTGGTGCCTTCGCCTCCTTCGCACCAGCGATGGGCGGATCAGGGAGGCCGTCTCCTATGTGACCGGCATCCCGCCCGCTCAGGGAGTTCCTCGCCTTGCCGCGTTGCTGCCCCTTGCTCGGTGCCACACGGCGGCCAGATCCGCCCGCCGTCGAGCTTGGAGTCCGCGGAGGTGACCTCGGCGGCCGGATTCCCGCCTCCTTCGACCCCTCCTCTTCCTAGCTCCTTTGCGATGGCGGCACACGGATCCAAGGAGGCCACGCCTCCTCCGCGACCGGCAGGCTCCGCTCCTCGTCGCGCCACCATCGGTGGCGCACGGATCCAGGGGATGTAGCACCGGTGGTCGGATCCGCCCCGCCGGCGAGCTTGGAGTCTACGGCGATGACCTTGGTGACCATAGAGGCTCTCATCCTCGGCGGCACACTTCCTCCCCATGCCTGTTGCTCGCCCCCGCTCCCTGCCTCGTCATTAAGCAATTTTGTAGTTTTTCGTTATGCAAAATAATGGATTTCATCAGGCAAAAAAAAATTTTCATTAAGCAAAATATCATTTTGATTGTTGCCTAATGATAGTAGTACTTTTGCTTAATGACTCTAGTATTTTTGCCTAACTAGAGCACTATAATTGCCTATCATGATCTTGTATCATGCATTTTTTCCTACCCCCTATGTGTGTTTTCTACCTTCTGTGTGAATGACGTGTGTCAAAGAAATCGCGTACGTGATAAAAACATGTTGTGAAAAAAAAATCCAAAATAAGAAAATTTTTGCTAAAACGGACTGGCCGTGCGGCCTGCCCGGCCGTGCGTTAGCCACGTCCAAAATATTATTGTTTGTGACAAGTGGCTTAACGCAAAACATCAACCCCTCCGCACTTATAATATGATTGACAACCTCTTACACTATAGTACGACAATATTATAATATTACACTCAGAACTTTAATACAGTTGTGGATGAAGCGAACCATCCATGCATTACTTAAAATCAAATACTCCATAGTTAAAGGGGCCAACGAAACTAGAATGTGGCGCATTATTTTCCCATATACCTTCATAGCGCTTTCTTAGTTTGCACCTAACTTTTTGAACCATTTTTGCCAAGTAAGTATACAAAAGATCTGCATCCTGTCACATAGCTCATCAAATATGCTGAAATAGGCGTATTTCCAAGTCTTCTTAAACAGAAGGCCACAAAATGTTATCCAAAGACCTACCAAGAACCCCAGGATTAAACTGAGATGAAATTCCATTTCAGCCTTGTCATCTTCATGCCTTATGATAGGGCCTTGTAATGCCTGATCTCCGGGACATGCTTTTGGAAGTGGATGCCCACAAAGACCAGGATTGCCAACGTACATTGAAGTAGGATCATTTGCCATCAGAGTGTCTAGCTGACGTCCTGAGGGTATTCTGCCTGATAGATTATTGTAGGACAAACTCAAGTAACTCAGTGAAGTCAAATTCTTCAAGCACCAAGGAATTTCACCAGACAATTGATTGTCGGAGAAGTCTAGAGACTCCAAGGATTGCATATTGCAAATACTGTATGGGATATTTTCACTCAAATAGTTTGTTGACAAATTCAAATTTATCAGTCCAAGAAGTGAACCAATTTCTTCTGGGATTTGTCCGGTTAACCTATTGCAAGATAAATCAATGCTCATAAAAAAATAGGCATTCTCCCTATAGTCCAGTAGTTGCCCTTTAGTTGCTAGTGATAAGCTATCATTAAACAGATCAAGCAACGCGTACCCGCCAGTATAATAATAAACTTCTTGAAAAGGATTATCTATTGCATAGAAAGGTAAAGCAATGGTACTCAAAGCTTTAAAGTTCACAATAGATTTTGGTATAACCCCATAAAAAGAATTATTTGCTAGATCAAGAATATGAAGAGAAAAAAGGCTCCCAATCACAATATGACCAGAAAAGTTGTTAGATCTTAACCGTAACATTACCAATCTCGGCATGTCCTCACTTATCCACACAGGCAACTTTCCAGTGAATTTGTTTTGAGACAAATCGAGGAACATAAGATTTTGGCATCGTTTTAAAAATAAAGGAAATCCATGGGAAAGATTATTGTTATTTAAAAAGAGAGCACTAAGAGCATAGATTTCCAAACTATAAGAACCTGAGTTATTGCTAAATGGGTTCTGTTGTTTCAGCTCTTCCCTACCACAATCTGGTAGCCCCCCTGTGAGAAGGTTGTTTGATAGATCTAACACTCGTAGATGAGGCCATCGACATATTGAGTTTGGAATAATCCCAGTTATACAATTAGAAAAGAGAAGTACAACCTGTAAATATGGTGTTCTAAAATTCAATGAAAGTTGTCCATTTAGTGAATTTCTAGAGATGTCCAATACCTCAATGCTCCTTGGTAGCTGTGGAACTAATCCAACTAAGTGATTTGACTGGAGATAAAACACTCGCAATGCCATGAACTCCAAATTAGGAGGTAACTCACCAATGATTTGGTTGTAAGAGAGATCCAAATATGTGGCATTGGAAAATGTGGCCCAAAACCAATCAGGAATCCTACCAACAAGACCTGTATATGAAATATCAAGATCTACAATGCTTGGTTGCCATCGAAGCCAATTAGGAACCTTGGGGCCCAAATGGCACGACGAAAGATATGCTCCATGCAAGTTGAATGGAGGTTTCCAATCCGAGTCCACAATAACTCGAAGATAAGTATTAGATAAGTCAATGACCTTCAAATTTGTCAGTCCGGAGAAGTGATCTTCTGATATTACACCACTCAAGTTGTTATTTCCAATCCATAGTTCGGTCAATTTTTTTAACATTGCAATCTCCAGAGGCACAGAGCCACTCAAGTGGTTGTAGGAGATGTCAAGTATGCTTAAGGAAGTGAGGTTGAGTACTGATTTCATTGTCGTGCCAGTGATGTTGGTTCCCTCCAAAAATAACACATGCAAACTATACTGGGAACAGTTTGGTAGCCTCTCAATTAAATCTGTTATATCCCCACCGATGTTGTTATAGCAAAGATCTATGCTCTGCAAGCTGCATAGGTTTCGCAACGTTGATGGTATCATCCCCTCGATGTTATTCCATCTCATGTCAAGGATCTCTAACATGGTCAAGTTTCCCAACTCATGAGGAAAGGAGCCTGACAATTCACAAGCTTCTATGTTTAGACTCTTGAGGCTAGTGAGATCCCAGTACCAATTAGGTGTAGCAGGACTCATAAAAGGGTTGTGGCTGAGGTCAAGTTCCTCAAGAACAGTAAGGTTGTGGTGGTGTAGAAGTGAGGGGGTAGAACTATTAAGTCCACAACCTCTAAGATAAAGCCCTCTCAAATTTGGGAGGGTGCTGACCGAATGAACCCAATCAGCTGCTACGTTGAGGTTCACACGGCTCATGTCAATGTACTTGAGTGAGCGAAGCCTTGTTAACCATGAAATATCCGATGAATATGTATGTGCAGGGTCTAAGACATGGTTGTGAATGTCGAGGTATACCAGTTTGGTGATGTTGCCTAGCTGAGGAGGTACACGACCACTAAAATTCATGTTGGAAAGATTGAGATACGTCAAGCTCTTTAGAGAACCAATGAATTCTGGCATAGGCATATAGGCCCCGAGATCATTGCCGCTAAGATCTAGATGCTTGAGACTGCGTAGGACAACAAGAGATGAGCTTATGTGCCCACGCATCCAGTGAACAGCAGGCTCCTCACCTAGAAGATCCTTCACATAGAAATCGTTGCGGAGGTCAAGCTTGACGATGTGGCCTGTCCTAGTGCTGCACCTCACGCCATACCACCGACAGCAGTCATGGCCTCGCCACGAACTCAGCCGTCCGCTGGGGTCGCTCGTGATGCCGGCTTTGAAGCTGAGCAGCGCGTCCCTCTCAGCTGGGATGCAGCTGATGTTAGACACCGCCTCTGCGGCGATCATGATTGTTGTTTGTGCTAGTAGGGACGAGCAGCAGAGCATAAGGAACATGACTACAGCTCCATGAAAGGAGGATCCTACTGTTGCAACCATTGTACTGTGTTGTGTTTGTCACTTGCCAGGAGGATATGTGCATGGAAACCTGGCAATATGTGTGTGTGTGTGTGTGTGTGTGTGTGGTGCACTATATATCCGATCCAACTGATATTTCCTTTATTTACTTGCAATAATTGCAGCGATCATCGATCATACATTAGTAGGTTTGAATATTCATCCAAGAGTAGACATCAATCACTTTGGAGGTGTGGCTATTATTGCATATGGCTGTAGCTGCGGTGTCTTCTGCCCCGGCAAGAACGCTGCTCCAGTCTCCAGTCAACCGCGCGCGACTTCCATGTCGTCCATCCTATCCTTCCAAAACAAACAAATAACGTACTTTAGTTAAAAATACTACCATTTCCAAACATATAGGAGTATATAATAATATGTGGCCAAAATTTTAAAACGTAACTGTGTGTAGACATGCTAAAAACTGTCACTTATATATATAATCGGACTGCATGCAGCGAATAATATAGTTTGTTCCCGTCCCTCCTGCGTAGGCCCAGCAGACAAGGTTCCAATTCCAAGTAGCAATCGGACATTTATTTCGCTCGCAATAATTATGGTGACACGTATCTATACTTTGGTCTCAATTAGTACATCGCTGTTATCCGAAGAGTGGCTTAGCAATCACTTGGCAGGCTACCACGGCCCGTTGCGTCCAATTCGATGTTGGAAAACACCCAAATTTCCTAGCATTATTGGTGACTCTGGAGAAAAGAAATGGTGCGTGCGTGATGTCTATTACTCCTTTCCTCGTTTGACTTTTCAACAAAAAAGTTTGACCAACTATCCTATTCAAAAAATTTGCAAAAATATAAAAAAAATTAAAGTATATTATATGTTAAACTAAATCACAATAAAAATAAAGATAATTATTATTATTTGAATAAAATGAGACAATCAAATCTAGTGAGAAAAAAGTAAAACAAGCTATAAATTAGGTTGGAGGAAGTATTAGAAACTTGACTACTATTCTTTTTCTTTGTGTGCAATTTTGTCTTCCATGCCCACTTACGGTGGGGCACGAAGCACCAATCACTCTTCTGTTATGCTCTCCCCGGCCCTATTTTTTTTCCTGTCCTCTTATTATTATTGTTTTCCTTGGTAGGGACTATGATTCCCGTAATTAATAATGTCTAGGAGAAACCCTCTTGACGTGTTTATAAATAACCTCTTCCCGTAATTGTGAAGCCATCCACTAAATAAAACGTGTTTATAAATTCTGAAAACTTATAATAAGCAAAACATCAACCCTTCGTGCTTATAATATTATTAATAACCTCTTGCACTATAGTACACAAATATTATGATATTATACTCATGAACTTTAATACAGTTGTGGATGAAGTGAATTGAACCATCCATTCCTTATAATAAAAATCTTACTACTATTACTAATTAGACATTATAAAAAAACACGAATTACGAAGCACACTAGAAAAAAAGATAAATCATAAATATTCCCACAAAAATAAAAAACACCTGGCCTTCCATCAAGTAGTATCCAATAATCCTAGCCATCGGATCTATTATATTTAAAAAAAATTACACATCATGCCATTATGAAAGACCGTTAAAGTAATTTTCTAAATTTTTATACAAATTACTCATCATGCCATTATGAATATGAATTAAAATAATCCTTTAAATTACATATAAATTACTCATCATGCCATTATAAACGATGAATTAAAATAAATTTTAAATTTACATATAAATTACACACCAAGCTCTTATGAAATATGAATTAAATAACTTCCTAAATTTGCATTCATCATGCCATTATAAAAGATGATTTAAAATAATCACATCTAATATACTACAGATACAATAAACTCTAAACAATAAAATATGTTGTTAGAAAAACTAAATAACAAAAAGACATATATATGTTTCTAAATTATCAATTGCTGCAACTTTTAAAGTTATATATCAAATTTTAATATATATAACTCCTAAAAATATAACCCGTACAAGAGCACATGTTGATGGACTAGTACTCCATATTAAAGGGACCAACCAAACTAGAATGTGGTGCATTATTTTTCCCATATACCTTCATAGCGCTTGCTTAGTTTGTACTTCGCTTTTTGAACCATTTTTGCCAAGTGACAACAGAAAAGATCTCCATCTTGTCATATAACTTTATCAAATATGCTGAAGTAGGCGTATCTCCAAGCCTTCTTAAACAGAAGGACACAAAATGTTATCCAAAGACCTACCAAGAATCCCAGGATCAAAGTGAGATGAAATTCCATTTGAGCCTTGTCATCTTCATGCCTTATGATAGGACCTTGTAATGGCTGATCTCCGGGACATGCTTTTGGAAGTGGATGCCCACAAAGACCAGGATTGCCAATGTACACTGAAGTAGGATCATCTGCTTGGAGAGTGTCTAGCTGACGTCCTGAGGTATTCTGCCCGATAGGTTATTGTAGGACATATTCAAATAGCTTAGTGAAGTCAAGTTCGACAAGCACCAAGGAATTTCACCAGAAAGTTGATTGTTGGACAAGTCAAGAGACTCCGACTGCAGATTGCTGATCTTATATGGGATATTTCCACTCAAGTAGTTTGATGATAAATTCAGATTTATCAGTCCAAGAAGTGAACCAATTTCTTCTGGGATTTGACCAGTTAACCTATTGCAAGATAAATCAATGCTCGTAAACAATTTGGCATTCTCTCTATAGTCAAGCACTTGCCCTTTAGTTACCAAGGATAGGCTGTCATTAGACAGACCAAATCTAATGTTCATATACCCAAATTGATAAACTTCTAGGAAAGGGTTATTTACTGTTGTGTCTAAAGCCACGGATGTGGTAGTAAGAGCTTTCAAGTTCAAAAGAGCTTAAGGTATAACATCACAAAAGGTGTTATTTGCTAGATCAAGAATACGAAGAGAAAAAAGCCTTGTTGTCTCAATCGGAATATGACCAGAAAAAATGTTAGATCTTAATCGCAACACTACCAGATTAGGCATGTCCTCGCTTACCCATGTAGGTAACTTGCCACTGAATTTGTTTTGAGATAGATCAAGGAACATAAGATTTTGGCATCGTTTCAAGAATATAGGAAATCCACCCGAAAGACTGTTGTTGTTTAGAACGAGTGTACGGATTTCTAGACTATAAGAGTTTGCAAATCTGACCCTTGAAAAGTTTGTGCTTGATGGTTTCAGTTGTTTCAAATCTTCTATGCCACAATTAGGTAGTCCCCCCATTAGTAGGTTGTTTGAAAGATCCAAGAACTGTAGTTGAGGCCATTGACATATTGAATCTGGAATGATCCCTGTTAAAGAATTGGAGAAGAGCACTATAGCGAGTAAATATGGTGCCTTAAACTTTGACGGCAATTGTCCATTTAAAGAATTTTTGGAGATGTCCAATATTTGAATGCTTCTTGGTAACAGTGGTACTGAACCAGTTAAATAATTTGACTGGAGATTAAGCCATGTTACTGCCATGAACTCCAAATTATGAGGTAACTCACCAGTAATTTGGTTGTAAGAGAGGTCCAAATATGCAGCATTAGAAAATGTAGTCCAAAACCAATCTGGTATCCTACCAATGAGACCTGCATCCGAAATTACAAGGCTTGAAAGGCTTGGTTGCAGTCGAAGCCAGTCAGGAACCTGGGGCCCCAAATGACAGGATGAAAGATATGCTCTGTCCAAGTTGAATGGAGGTTCCCAATCCGAGTGCACCATGACTCGAAGATTAGTATAAGATAAATCGACTGCCTTCAAATCAGTCAAACCAGAGAAGTGACCTTCTGATATCACACCACTAAAGTTGTTAGAACCAATGTACAACTTAGTCAATTTGTGTAATGTTCCAATCTCCAAGGGCACAGAACCTCTCAAATAGTTGTCAGAGATGTCTAGTATACTTAGCGAAGTGAGGTTGAGTATCGATTTTAATGTTGTGCCGCTGATGTTGGCCCCTGCCAATTCTAGATGCTGGAAGCTGCACCAGGAGCAGTTTGGTAGCCTCTCTATTAGATCTATTATATCACCACCAATGTTGTTGTAGCTGAGATATATAACCTGTAAACCACATAGTTTATTCAATGTTGATGGTACCATCCCCTCGATGTTATTCGATCCCATGTCAAGGGTCTCTAACTTGGTCAAGTTTCCTAACTCATCAGGGAAAGGGCCTGACAATTCACAGTTAGGTATAGTTAGACTCTTGAGGCTAGTTACATCCCAGTACCAATTGGGTGCGACAGGAGTCCTAAAAGGGTTGTTGCTAAGGTCAACTTCCTCAAGAACAGTAAGGTTGTGGTGTATGAGTGATGGGATGGAACTAATTAGTCCACAAGTGCTAAGACCCAGCACTCTCAAATTTGGGAGGGTGTTCATCGAGTAAACCCAATCAGTCGTTGCGCTAAGGTTCACACGGCTCATATCAAGATGCTCTAGTGAGTAGAGGCTTGCTAACCATGAAACATCTGATGAATAAGTATATGCAGTGTCTGGAGAATCATTGTGAATGTCGAGGTATACCAGTTTGGTGAGGTTGCCTAGCTGAGGAGGTACTCGACCACTGAAATTCATGTTGGATAGGTTGAGATATGTCAAGCTCTGTAGAGAACCCATGAATTTCGGTATAGGCATATTGCCCCCAAGAAAATTTCCGCTGAGATCTAGATGCTCAAGATGGAGTAGGGAAAGAAGAGATGCGCTTATCTGCCCACGCAGCCAATGAACAGCATTGTCCACAGTGTAGAAATCATCCAAGAAGAAACCGTTCCGGAGGTCGAGCTTCACAACATGGCCTGTCTTTGTGCTGCACCTCACGCCATACCACCGGCAGCAGTCTTGGCCTCGCCACGATCTCAGCAGTCTGCTGGGGTCGCTGGTGATGCCGGCTTTGAAGGAGAACAGCTCATCCCTCTCTGCCGCGATGCAGCTGCCATTGACCAACACCTCTGCACCGGAGGAGACAGACGAAGCGGCGACGGCGACGGTTGGTGGTGATAGGGAAAACAGGAGGAGGAGGAGGCAACGCGTCCACATGACTGCAGTCTGCAGAGCCATGAAAGGAGGACGGTGGCGTTGCAGCCATATTTGGGTGTTGTTCTGGTTGCGTCTGCAGTGCGGCATCTCTTTTTTTTTTAAAAAGCTGGCAATGTATGGACGTCGTCATTCAATTTTGGACATTTCTTTGGCTTGCAGTAATTTCAGTGATCGATCGTCAAACAATACGTCAGTGTCAACTTTATTTAGTTGTCTGAATAATCCAAGAGAGTAGGTGTCAATCGTCAGCCAATCACTTTGGACGTGTGACTATTCTTCCGTTTGGCCTCGCAAGAACGCTACCCGAGTGGCCGAGTCTACCCGGACCTCCATGTACCCTTGCAATCACAAACAAGTAACGTGTTTCAATTAAAATATAGAGAAAATATTTCATGAAACTTTTTTTCTAGGCAAGTTTACTCTTACCATTTTCGAAAAATAAAAAATCAAACTCAACATATAATAATAATGATAATAATACCAAAAATTTAAAAAGAAGTGTATACAGGCTAAAATATGCCACTGGTCTTAGCCCGCAGGGAATCTTACTATATTGAAGGCTCCTTTTTCCACGAGAGCCTATAGAAAAATAGAGAAATCCTAGAAACTCTCGGTAAAAAACAAAACATTCAGCCACACATTTATACCATATAATCATCATAGCCACTGAATTAACCCTCCAGACAGCCATATGGATATGGACCGTAATGCCGTAGGCAAATAACCCTAGCGGTCACCCTGCATCATGGGCATCGATCAATGCGTAGGAACACCAAACCAATGACGACACACCCTTCAGGAGCAGGTGGCAATCAATGCCACATGGCGGCTCAAGTAGAGTAGCGCTACACGCATGGGCACAACTGCACAAGTTATGCATGAGGTGTTCTAATGCTCTTTTGATATCGGCGTTTGATCCATGTTGATGCCCATGTTCTGATTCAGTTAATCTCTTAAACCTATGGTCTCATGATTTTAGCACCTGCACGGTGCATAAAGTTTGCAGCCGCACTTGAGTAAACATCCATGCAAATCGAATTACTTTGCATGCATGCAGATTGTGTCCGAGAGGTGGCGGCGTCAGCTTGACCAGATCAAGCATATGCCACCGATTTGTTGTCTTACTAAGAGGCAAGTTGATTAGAACCAACGACATCTCTTCTGAACTATTAGCAGATTTGGGAAGTATTAGGGTGCAAAGTCACATGTAAACTAATGATTTTTTCTTGACATTTTTCTTGACAGTTTGGAAGTCGAACTGCAAAATGATGAACTATCTGTGTTACGATGGACCTAGAAAGAACAAAGTTCAAGCAATGAGAGGATCGGTAAATGCCAAACCTACGTAACCTACGTTAACCTACGTAAGCAGTACGTCATTGCCGTACCCAGCATCCACACTCCTGTCGTTGCGCAAGTTCAGTGAAAGTTGCCGTGAGAAACTTCTCTTCAATCAAGTTACAAGCAACCCGTCTTTGGATCAAGTTCCTTGAATATGCGCCCTAACGCGAGTGGCAGGCTGACAAAAAGTCATGCATCTATCATCACGCACTATATCTATCCATGCATATATATTTGAATATCTAACGAACCGAACTTGATTACTCAGTGCATGCAGATTGATTTGTAGTCACGCAAAGCAGTTTCCGAGCTGCAATCTGTCGCCAACCAACTGGATCGCCATTGCGTTTGATCATCATTACATCATATCCAGTGTGTGGGGAAAAAGATATGCGCGAAGATGAAAGTCGCGACCATCTCGACCCATGCTGTTGGTTGCCCAATTAATTAACAAAGGTAAGTAAGCTAATCACTAGCTAGAGTAATCATCTTGTGTCGAAAAGATTATGTACTTCTAACATCAATTTACTCTAATTAATATAACTTTCAAAGTTTGGTTTATATTTGGTCACTGTAAGCCCAAAAGTTGTTGGGAACTAATATATTTTCAAAAAAGTTACACGCACTCAGTAATAATTTAAAATATCCTCAAAATATATATTTAGATTAATCACACGTGGCATTTAAAAGAATAATCTTACGTACACCTTAATATTGGTCTCAATTAACTGCATATATGCCATCAGAAATTAGTTATATGGCAACCCCATAAATTTTATTCTCATTTAGTCCCTTCCATGTTTATTCAAAACACAACTGAGTGACCTAATGCTCTCCTGCATATTTGAGAAATAATAGCATCACCTCTGTGACATTATAAAAATAATATAGAATAAGTACAAGCCCAAATTATCAACCACTATAATTACGAAACAAAATCTGAATTAGCCTACTAATCATGTCCAGACATATCCAGCTATGCGAGTAAAAACATAAAGAACCAAATGAGATCGAGCAAATAGATAAAACGAAATTTTCTCAACTACAGACCACAAATCTTATTTTTGCTATTACCATGGAAGTCCCAACGTAGCTCTACATTGATCCTTACAATTACTAACTAGAGGTCCCCAATGTGGCAATGTAGACTACACATTAGTTCTCACAAGATGAGTTAAAATTCAATTTTAATTTTCTTGAGACACACTAGAAAAAACTACAAATTCTTACAATATAAAAACATAACCATAATTATAGTAGAGTCAAATATTGATGGTCATTAGATCTATGGTGTTTTCTTAACAATCATCCGCCTATGCCATCACAACGTATTTCCTCAAATAGATGATACATACCTAACTGTATCTATAACTAAATTACGCGATCTGCGTATGCATATGATCAAGCTATCTAGATTATTCACAAATAGTATATGTCTTTATTGTTGGACTGCTCTGGTATCTCTTGGTAATCGGCTTTCAAAGTGGACTTAAATTACTTCAATTTCAATAGCCATTAAGTCCATTCTATTTTTTTTTGAATAATTACCTATTGTTTTTATTAACAAAACAACATAAAGTAAATGCCTAAATCTGCTCACATATCACCCACCATCCATTATGAAAGATAATATGAATAACACACTAAATTTATATCCAAATTACCCACAAGTGCTATATGATAGATAATCTAAAATACCATCTACAATAATGTATCGATCTAAATTACCCATCTCTGCTACTATGATAAGTATTCTAAAATAACATCTAATTTAGAGCTAAACTACCCATTTGTGTCTTTAGTAAAGATAAACTAAAACAATCAAACATATATCTAAATACTATATACATTATGAGAAATTAATTCGAATAACAAAAAATAAACCGATGTATATAGGCTCTCACACATCTAAATTACCAACCTCTATATCTTTTAATTGTATATTCACTTTTAACATATACACATACATACCGTAAGACTCTAACCCGTGCGAGAGTACGGTTTGATGGACTAGTAATACTAACTTCTGTGCCATCCATTTGTAAGCTTGGCACTGGCGGGCATGGGTCAGTGATTCATTATCGACAACCGACCTATTGATCTCGATCTTACTATTACTAATTGAAAACGACAAAAGAAGCACTATTTATAACATGCACTAAAAAAGATAAATTTTTATTGCACAAAAAACAGAAATATCTAGCCATATATCGAGTAGTCTCTAATAGTACTTGCCATTAGATCTATTATATTAAAAAAACACCCATCATACCACTATAAAAGATGAATTAAAGTAATCCTCTAAATTTGTGTATAAATTACTTACCATACGAATTGAAGTATCAATTTAAATTTGCATATAAATATTCATCGTATCATTGTGAGAGATGAAATAAAAATAACACCCATCCTCTAAATTTGTGTATAAATTACTTACCATACGAATTGAAGTAACCATTTAAATTAGCATATATATAAATTATTCATCATATAATTGTGAGAGATGAAATAAAATAACGCCCTAATTTTGCATAGAGTGAAATGCACGCCGGGTCTCCAAACTTATACCGTATTCCCATCCAGCTCCATGATCTTCCAAAATACACATCTAGATCCCTGAATCTCGCATTCCATCTAAGTTCATGATCTTCCAAAATGCACATCCAAGTCTATCAACTAATTCTATTGCTATGCCACCATCCAAACGGTGGCAGATAGGCTTATTTCGCATATGTGGACATGCAACCGTGGCAAGCTAGCTGCCGGCTACTCCACGCACTGCCACCGGCCCTGCTTACCCCTCCCCAGCTCGCCAGTGCGGCAATGGGCGCACTAGGGCGGTAGTGGTGTGGTGAGTAGATGGGGCCGGTGGCGGCAGCCACATGGGCGAGCTGGGGCGCGTGTGGGGCCAGCGGCGAGCGCGGGTGCTCTAGGAGGAGGCGGCGGCACGCGAGCATGCGGGGCCAGCGGCAGCACGGCAAGCGAGGATGGGCACGCGGCGGTGGCGGCCATACCGAAGAGGGCGAGAGTGTGGGCTCACGGGGCAGCAACGCGTGGGGCACCTGGCAGCGAGCTGGCCCCGGTAGCATGTCCACATAGTTAAAATAAGTCCAACTGGCACCGTTTGAATGGCGGCATAGCAGTAGGATTAGTTAATCGAACTGGATGTGCATTTTAGAAGACGATGGATTTTGATGGGAATGCGGGATAAGTTCAGGGACCTAGATATGCATTTTGGAAGATCATAGACCTAAATGGGAATGCGGGATAAGTTGAAGGACCCAAATGTGCATTTTACTCTTTTGCATATAAAATATTGATGGCCAAAATTAAAGTATGTTAACCGCATGCAAACCAAAACACCTGTTATTTTGAAACTGGAGTGAGTAAGCATCTTTGTCAATATGACATGAATTCTGTGTTACAAAATGCATCTTTTAGGAAAAGAAATTGTTGGTCAAGATTTTGTTTTGCGACACGAAATATGCCTACTAATTTTAAATAGAGAGAATAGTTGCATCCCAATTATAATTCTTTGTCAAAGAATTCACTGCTTTATTCTTCATATAAATGTGAGGTTTACATCCAAATTTATTGCGGCCACATCATTTTTTGACGAAACAGCCACATGGTGTACAAGTACAGGTGAGAAATTTTCTTTTCTAGATGTAAACGTGCCGGGCCGGGTGCGTGGCCCATGTAAGTCTGCTGGCTGATGGTTGCTGATCATTCCTAATCTGATGAATCGTCCGTGCTGGTGGTGAATTGCAGAGGCAGCTCCACTCCTCGGCTGCCGCTACTCCACGGATCATCTTCATCCACAACACCTGCCGCCGCTGCTTCCCTTTCCCTCCTCGTCTGATGGCCAACTACTCCCCCCTTGCTGCTGCTGACGACGGTGGTGGCGGTGGAGGGCTGAGCCAGCAGGTGGAGGCGGCTGCGGCGGCCGATGAACTCGGCAGCTGCCGCGATGGCAGCGCCGGCGATGGCATCCTTGACCACCCTGCTGCCTCTGCTGCGGCCGTCGTCGTTCCTGATGGCGGAGGCGGCGGCGGACATGAGAGCGCCGGCGAAGGCGCCTCCGATCACCGCGTTCTTCTGCACGAATGCATTATGCAGCACCAGAAACAACTATTAATGTATATATATTGTACTATGATTATGGCGCGTGGCTCATTATCCCAACAGAAAACATGCTCATGCACACATGCATAAGCAATACTGCATATACATACCCAGTCGGTGCAGCCACGCATCTCTTCGACCACCGACTCCGTGGCCACATAAACCCCGGCAGCAGTGCCTGCAGGCAAAGGCAAGTATGCGGCGGCAGTATATTATTAGATGAATAATGTGGTACAACAGTCTGATCAGTTACGGAGATGTATACGTACGTACCCCAATATGCACCCTCCTTGCACATGTTCTTCAGCTGCATATATATGCATGCCATCGAATATACAGTATGTGGATCGATCTATCAGTGCTCGATGCGACGACATACAATACACATGACTTACAGTAAGTACGTACGAAGGAGTCACTACTACTTACAGAACGCTGAAGCTTGTGCTGATCTGAAACGCGGCGGCCCACCGACGTCCCTGCTGTGGTGAGGCAGTGGAATGCGTCCTCGGAGGCGACCCTGCACGCGGCGACCGCGGCGACGTCGCGGAAGGCGTGCACGGCGCGGCTCAGGATCCCGTGGCTGACCGCGAAGCTCGCCGTGGTGGCGCTGCTGGGAAACCACCGCGACCGCAGCAAGGCCACCTCCACCCAGAACGCTGCGAGCTGATCATTATTCCCAGCCGGCATTATATTTCTTCAAGCTGCTGCTGATCGATGATCGTCTCGCTCCTATCTGTCCGTCTCCCTCTGTGACCGAACCGAGATAGTATCGACTCGATCTCTCGATCCAGTTACATACAAAATGGAGCAAGTAAAAGTTCGTACTTGAAGCCAGCCACGCATGCGTGCATGCGGGAATGAAAGCAAGGAACTTGATTGCTTTCTTTTCCTTCCATTTTTGTTTGCTGATGAAACAAGCTTATGGATATGGGCATGCTGCAAGCAAGGAACTCTTTGCTTTGCTTTGGTACCCTATTTGGTATGAGACCGTATACCAGCCTTAATTGTTGGTTGATGCAGAGCTTGCTAAGGACATGTCTACAGTTTTGGGTACAAATAAGTTTTAGGTTCAAAATTGCAGAGCTCTATGGGAAATCGTAGATCATAACATTAATTTCTCGTTTGAAGAAGACATCTTGATACCTAAATAATTGTGATAGTTGATATGGTGTTTTGGATATATACTATTTTAATGATTTATTCAAACTTAAAGGCGATAAACTAAAAAAATGGATCCAAACAAAATTGTTATGAACTATTCGATGTGGAATGTAAAAGTTACGATGGTTTCAAGATTCATATTGTGTATGAAAAAAAAAAGGAAAAAACGCAAATACATTGGCATTAAAGCCGTTTACTCCGATTTACCTAGCGGTATTTAAAATACCTAAATTTCAATTTGAGGGAGTAGTATATCTTTGCAGTTCTTTCATACAGGAAATTATCTCTGCAAAAAAAAAAAAAAAAAAAAAAAATCTCAATGCTGCCTACTGAATCCATTCCATGCCGGGCCAGGTGGCCCATGGGCCGCATCTAGGGCTCTCCTCCTAGGCCTAGGCTTTGGTGCGTTACCCTTTCTCCGCTGTTTCTTTTCTCCCCTCTTCCAAGAAAGAAACACCGCGGAAGGAATCATGGACGCCGCCGCCGCCGGCGACGAGGAGCTGCAGGACCAGGCGCGCATGGAAGCCATCACCGACCGCCTACAGACCCGAGACGCGTAACGCCCTCCTCTCTCTCCCTTCCTTCCCTCTGTGCGACGACGAGGCACGCACACGCTGCTCTGCTCCCTTTCCTTGCCCACCCGCTGACGGCTCCGGCTGGGTGGTTCCTCGCAGGATGCGTCTGTACAACTGGGTCTCGCAGCGCTGCTTCTCCGACTGCGTAGTCTCCTTCTACCGCCGGGCGCTAGGCAAGCGCGAGGAGGAGTGCGTCCGCTCCTGCGTCCGCAAGTACCTCCTCCTCTCCACCGCCTCCGCCTCGCGCTTCGCCGACCCCGCCTCCTCCTCCTCTTCTTCGGCATTCGACGACTGATTGATCAACCCCGAGCTCTTACCTCCGTACGAGCGAGCCAGAGTTTGCTCACGTTCTGTTCGTGCTTATTACCGGCCGGCCAGCTTAGTTCTTCTCTCTGCTTCACTTCTTGAGTCAGTGTAGCTTAGCTTTTAGCTTTAGCTTTGTGGTCTGTCTCTAGGAAACGAAACACGGCGGCATAAGATCGGAACAGCAGTTGTTGTTACTTGTTAGGAAAGAATTGCAAGTCCACACTGCAAATTACTTAGAATTTTGATGCAATAGATGGATTCTTCATGTCCTGCCATTCCCTCTCTCAACCACACCTTCCTGGTGGTATTACCTTGTTGATATGGATATTTTGATTACTTTCTAAAGATCTTACTTCATTCATGTGCTGGTTTATGTTTAGCTTCAGCTCTTCTCCTGTACAACAGTTCAGGGGGGGATTCGTCCAGACCAGTTTTTCTCCCCCAGTGGGATGAGACAAGAATGTTTCGTTAGGAAAATGTGATTGGTCAGAGTAATGTATAGGCGTAGCAAGCACAAATGAGCGTCATAGTAGCACCACAAGGATGACGATACAGCAAAATGAGTAGCTTAATTAGCTTCAGATTGTGGTCGGAAACGAAACACGGCAGCATAAGATGAGAACAGCATGCAGTTATTAGGAAAGAATTGCATGGCCAGGACCCCATGAGTTATGTGTACGGAGGAGTAGCACACCAAGAAATTCCTTGCAGTTTTTTTTTTTTTTTTGATCAATGAATCATGGATGAATCGGTGCATGAACTCTCCATGCCCTGCCGTGTGCTCCCCGAATGAATTTTGCCTGCCCAACTGCGCCTTGCAGTATTACTTGAGCTGTTATCCTGTACAACAACATCAGAGCAATCCAGCTGTCCACAAAGTCATGCATTTGCACCCGGAGTATGTTTCTACTAACTAGAGTATGGAAGTCGCAGTGCAATGGAGTTTCGTTTCTTGGCACAGCAAACGGTGGAAGACGTGCCAAAGAGGCAACCAATTTTTCCTCCTGACCAGTCACGCGGACGTGCAAAAGATTCACAGCCTAACTAGAGTTGAACATCCGCCGGCCGGGAAGCATTTCCAAATGATGATTGGAAATTTGCGATTTCCTCTGCGTTGTTGTAGTCAAGGTGAACACAATCAGATCAAAAATGACGGCCAGACATACGCTGCCGTACCCTCTTCCTCCAGTCTCCCTATCCTTTTTTCGATGAACACACAATAATGGCTGCAGCAAGGCCACGATACTCCTCTGATGGTCATGGAGCTGCAGCCATGCTGTGCCGCCGCCTGCTTCCCCTGCTGCTGCTCTCTTCCCTACTACTAGCGCCAACAACCGTCACCGCTTCGTCTGCCTCCTCTGGTACTGCTGCAGAGATGTTCGTCAAGAACGGCAGCACCTGCATCGCGGCCGAGAGGGACGCGCTGCTCTCCTTCAAAGCCGGCATCACCAGCGACCCCAGCAGGCGGCTGAGATCCTGGCGACGACAAGGCCAGGACTGCTGCCGGTGGTACGGCGTCAGGTGCAGCCCCAGGACAGGCCACGTGCTCAAGCTCGACCTCCGCAACGATTTCTATGAAGAGGATCTTCTCGGTGAGGACCATGCTGTTGTTCATTGGCTGCGTGGCCACATAAGCTCATCTCTTATTCTCCTACGCAACCTCAAGCATCTAGATCTTAGTGGCAATGATCTCGGAGGACATGCGCCTATGCCAGGATTCATGGGTTCTCTGCAGAGCTTGGCATATCTCAGTATATCCAACATGAATTTCAGTGGTCAAGTACCTCCTCAGCTAGGCAACCTCACCAAACTGGTACACCTCGACATTCACACCGATTACTTATACCGTACGTATATATATTCATCCGATATATCATGGTTAGCAAGCCTTCCCTCACTGGAGCATCTTGATATGAGCGGCATCGACCTCAGCACAACAACAACCGACTGGGTTCATTCAGTGAGCACCCTCCCAAATTTAAGAGTACTGTATCTCGGCTCCTGTGCACTTAATACTTCCATCCCATCACTTGTAAGACACCACAACCTTACGGTTCTCCAGGAACTTGACCTCCATGATAACCCTTTTAACAGCCCCGCTGCACCCAATTGGTACTGGGGCGTGACTAGCCTCAAGAGTCTAGCCATATCTTTCTGTGGATTTACAGGCCCCTTTCCTGATGAGTTGGGAAACTTAACAATGTTAGAAACCCTTGACATGCAAGCCAATGACCTTGAGGGGATGATACCATCAACCCTGGAAAATATGTGCAGTCTACGAACGATAGGCCTCGGATACAACGATATCGGTGGGGATATAACTGATGTAATAGAGAGGATACCGAAATGTTCCTGGAATAGTTTGCAACAGCTGTATTTGGACGGGACCAACCTCACTAGCACGACATTGAAGCCATTACTCAACCTCACTGCCTTAAGCAGGCTTCACATTAGCAGGAACCACTTGAGCGGTTCTGTACCTGTGGAGATTGGGAAATTAAAAAATTTGACTGAGTTGCTCATGAACAGCAACAGCTTGAGTGGCGTCATATCGGAAGATCACTTCTCCGATTTGGAAAATTTGAAAGCAGTTGACTTGTCTCATACTTATCTTCAGCTCGTGGTGGACTCAGATTGGGAACCTCCTTTCAAATTGACCACTTTTTCATCATGTCATTTGGGCCAACAGATTCCTAATTGGCTCCGACGGCAATCGAACATTTTAGACCTTTCAATTTCAGATGCAGGTCTCGTTGGTACGATCCCAGATTGGTTTTGGGCTACATTTTCAAATGCCAAGCTTTTGGACCTCTCTTATAATCAAATTACTGGTGAGCTACCACTTAATCTGGAGTTCATGCCAGTAACCCTCCTTTATCTCCAGTCAAATGGTTTGACTGGTTCAATACCGCAGTTACCGAGAAACATTGTGTTCTTGGACATTTCCAAAAATTCTTTAAATGGCCAACTTCCATCAAATTTTGGAGCTCCATATTTGCAGTTTGCAGGTCTCTTTTCCAATTGTATAACCGGGATCATTCCAGACTCAGTTTGTCGATGGTCTCAGCTGCGAGTCTTAGATCTTTCAAACAACCTGCTTACAGGGGGGCTACCTGATTGTGGCAGAGACGAGGTGAAACAACGAAACCTATCTAGCAACAACTCTTCAAGGGTTAGTTCTGCAAATTCTGACATTTTGGAAATTCGCACTCTTCTTCTAAACAACAACAGCCTCTCAGGTGGATTTCCTTTATTCTTGAAACGATGCCAAAACCTTATGTTTCTCGATCTAACCCAAAACAGGTTCAGTGGAAAGTTACCAGCGTGGATAAGTGAGGAAATGCCAAGATTGGTAATGTTACGGTTAAGATCTAACAACTTTTCTGGACATATTCCAACAGAAACAATGAGGCTTGTTTTTCTTCGTATTCTTGATCTGGCAAATAACACATTTTCTGGGGCTGTACCACAATCTCTTGTGAACTTGAAAGCTCTCACTACCACTGTTGTGGCTTATACAACTGATCCTTTCCAAGAAATTTATCAATCTGGATATACTGATCTTATAATGGCCTTGTATAATGATAGCTTGTCATTCGTAATTAAAGGGCAAGTGCTTGACTACAAGGAGAGCGCTCAATTCTTTACAAGCATTGATTTGTCTTGCAACAGGTTAGCTGGCCAAATCCCAGAAGAAATTGTTTCACTTCTTGGGCTGATAAATCTGAATTTATCATCGAATTTATTGAGTGGAAATATCCCATATGAGATCGGTAATCTGCAATCATTGGAGTCTCTTGACTTGTCCGACAACCAACTTTCTGGTGAAATTCCTCGGTGCATGTCAAATTTGACTTCATTGAGCTATTTGAATTTGTCCTACAATAACCTATCAGGCAGAATACCCTCAGGAAATCAACTAGACACTCTCATGGCAGATGATCCAGCTTCAATGTACATTGGTAATCCTGGTCTCTGTGGGCACCCACTTCCAAAGGTATGTCCTGGAGATCAGCAAGAACAACAAGATCCCATCGGATGGCATGAAGATTACAAGGCTCAAATGGATTTTCATCTCGCATTAATCGTGGGATTCTTGGTAGGCCTTTGGATAATATTTTGCAGCCTTTTGTTTAAGAGGACATGGAGATATACCTATTTCAGCTTACTCGACAAATTGTATGACAAGGTGCACATCTTTCTTGTAGTCACCTGGCAACAATGGTTCAGAAAGTCATGTACAAACTGAGGAAACACGTTAATAACACACCACGTACTGATTTTATGTCTAGCCCTGATTGTGGAGCACTCGGTTTTAAGTAATTGACCACTTCATCCACAACGACGTTAAAAGTTCTTAGCCTATAGTACTATAAATGTATAGTATTGCTGTACTATAATGTAGGAGACCGTTAATTATATTATAAACTGGAAGCACTTCCGGCTAAGCTTGTATGTTACCAAAGTGAAAAGTTAACGACTACTGTTTGTATCTTTTTCCCCTGTATGATCAACTTTTCATTTGGAATGCTGCAATTTGTTGAAATAAATATTCCCTTTTATCCAATATCCATTTGGTACCTCACCTTTCATTCCAACTACCACCTCATGTCAACTGGGCTTCATGTATGCCGTGTTCGGAAATGTAGATGAATGTTCCCATTGCTTTTCTTGAAGGCATTTTTCCTTCCACAAGTCGGTCAGTTCATGACTTGTGGAAGTGCACACTTCTGGGCTGTGCAATTCGGGGTTTGCAAATCACAGTACAAGCACATGATTCTATACCATCTTGTGTTTTTTGTAATCAGATACAGCCCCAAAAAGGCTGTTATCTTTGAGAGCTCTGGACTCTAGTTATGCAATTGATTGGTTTACTCTCAAATAACAAAGCATACATCTTGCAATCGTGTGCCATTAACTTGACTCACAGAATAGGAACCGATGATTCAAACAGTTGTCAATTCTTCAAAGAAACTACCAGTGCAAGTCAGCTACATGAGGTAAAACCAAGTCCTAGCATCTGACTCTGACCCTCCAACTACATATCCATATCTGGTCCAGGGATCATCATCTCTTACATTGCCTTGTTTCAAGCATTGGGCATACATACATGCTACTCCATAGCAATGTACTAGGCAAAGAGACTCTCCTCGTATACAAGACGCTCACTTCGGGTTCCTAAGAACAATAATGACTGAATCCCCACGAAGGAACATCTTTCTTATGAACCTGTCTTTGTTCACTGGAAGAGCCTTCTTCTTGCCTTTACCTGGTCTTTGGCACCTGTAACCCAAGGTAACAGGCGTTCATGGCCATACACAGGGATACAAAATAAGGGAATCTGTACAGAATCTAGGAGGCCACGCCACATACCTCAGTCCACATCTCCCGAACATTCTCAAGAACCATGTTGCAGTGCCGATCAAAGGCTCTCACATGACCAAGTAACTTCTTGTTGTTCCGGCAGTTGATAAGAACCTAAGACATAAGAGAGTGAATTATCAGAGTAAGAAGCAGTTGGAAAGCGCTATCTGCAGTCAGAACTATTCCTTTCACATAATAAAATGCTTAATAGTGATACATGAGAGGAACAACAATGTAGCAGTTAAGCAACAACGACAGTGATCATACTTGCAGGAAATATGGCTTAGGGTTGTACATGCACAGCTTAGATTAAGTCAGTGGAAACATGGCCGAGAGTTGACTATCTGGCAGTTGGAAGCAATTAACCAAGTAAATCACGTAGGTACATACATCCAATGGCTTATTTTTGCAATTCATCAAAGAATCAAATAAGGATGCATGGCTACAGTTTTAGGATAATGCAACTAATTTGGCTGAATGGATCCAACATCAGTTAAACCAGCTTATATAATCATTAAAAAGATAAATGTTCCATAGTAGTAAGTGGTAACATAGGAAAGCAGATAGTGTAGAACTGGATATACAGAAACCTAAGATAGAGAGGTAATAGCATTATAGCCACAAGTGGCAAATTATGATTGCAACACAATACTAACTATCATAACTACTGCATCACTTCCATGCAAAAAATTTTAGAAACATTTGCATGTTACAGTTAAGGGGCATGAATCCAATAGAGACTATGATGATTAGTACGTCACTTAAATCATGCATTAAAATACTTAGAAGCACAGTTGAGGCCGGGGCATGTTTTAGTAAACAATTGGGCGTCACAGCTAACAAACATATATCTTAGCTAAGAAGGTTACTGGCCCTTTGATTTGCTGAAGCAGAAGCCTGCTTCAGGTTCAGGCTACGCAGAGCTATACTCGTCTCAGCCAATAAATGTAAGGTTCAAATGGATAGGCCGAATAGCAACGGTCATATACTTGGATAAATGATACAAGCAAATTATGGTCGAAATCAAATACAACCCAACAATGCATCTGACTTTGAGGACTATTAATTAAGAGCAGGTAGCAGGCAATTGCGGCAAACAAAGCATGTAGACACAACAGGACAGCATGAACATTAGGAAACTATGATTTTAGGCACTTGTTCCGATGAAAAGTAACTAATTGATTGATTTGCGGTAACAGCAAGGAGCAGTATATGGTAATCCTTTGGTAGGTGGTAGGAGAGGTTGGTAAACCAGCATGTAAATAGGTTTCCACAGTTGTAAAATAAAATAAAAGCAGAGAGACTGCAAAGAAGAAGCTGTATTTTCCCCCCAAAGGAAAAAAAAATCCACCAACCTGGGTATTATTCTTGACGCTCATCATGAGCACCGAGAGAGGACCGGTGCTGAACTCCTCTTCCTTCTTTCCCTGCTTGCAGAAAGGGAAGGGAAAGACCAGACAAGAACGAAATCACAATTATTTCAAGGACCAAAAAAGATGAGGAAGCACAACAGCAGGGAGGATTTTGTGCATACATTGGTTTCCTCCGCCATGGGTGCAACTGCCAAGTAGAGCCGGGAACCTGCATACGGATTGGACACCAAAATCAATCACACAGTGTTCGCTTGAAAGACGTATAGGAAGCGATTCTCAGATCCACATAGAGTACCAGTAACAAAAACACTATGCGTGGTTCCAGGCGTTGGTAGCTAAAATTCTCAGCGGCGGAGCAAAGGAACGAATCCTAGAGAGCAAGATAGGGCAACTAAAAAACAAGCGCAGGAATCTTAAACTTCCGAAACCCGCATGGATCTACACTCCAAAATAGCGGCGTCCCTCAGAGAGGGACGGGGGAGGGTTTACCGCCTCCTGGAGGAGCAAGGTAGTCGCAGGTTATGCTGGCGGTTACCTGGGTGTGGCGCGCAGGCGAGTCGGAGCGTGCCGCGGGGCGGGGCGGGACGGTGGCGGCGCGGTGAGAAGGAAGAACCCTAGGCTGGCTGGGGGAGGCGGGAGAAGGTTTTCCTCGTTTCTTTCTGGAAGGAAGGAGCGATTTTGCACGATGACTGGATTGCCAAAAAATATCTGCAGATGGGCCGTCTGGCTTAGGCGGTTAGGCCCAGCCCAGAAACAAAATACTTGGGCCCTGTGTGTGGTTTCATCTGTGGCATATTCCACTCCGTAGTTGATATGGATCAAATACTCTTTATTAATCCTATAATAAAAAAACGAATTTTCTGAGAACCTTTTTTACCTAAGAAAGTCTAAGGTATACCCCTCACGCTGATCCCGCCACGCGGTTTGGAAAAGTTGAAAAGGGATGGAAAGACCCAAAACCCATAGATACAAAATGTTTCATCTACTTTCTCTCTATTTTTTCATATCATTTTGTATCTATACCCACCAGATACTTTCCGCGTCTTGGAATAAGTGAGAAAGGAAGCATGGCCTGCGCATTTTGGAAAAGGTTAAAAAGGGATGGAAAAACCCAAAACTCATATATGCAAAATGTTTCATCCACTTTCTCTCTATTTTTTTCACTTCATTTTGTACCCATACCCACAAGATACTTTCCGCGTCTTGGAATCAGTGAGAAAGAAAGTATGTCAATCAAGAAGGTCTCCTTCCTTTTAATTCATTCTTCTTTTTCTTCTTTCGTATAGTCTGACCGATCATCTCATAATACGTTTGTGTTGCACGTACACGTACGCTAGTCCTATATAAAACAGCAGTTATAGTTATTTATTTAAGCAGAGTGCCACATTCACATTCTACGACACCTAAGTTGAGGATGCAACGAAATCCTCCCCTCTCCAAACAGCAATACTTCAGTTCAGACTCAAAAAGATGCAGCTGCCTCTCGGGCTCTCAGCTTCTGCCACTGCCAAGCGCAATTGATTATGCCACCGCCTGAACACTGGGAGAGAAATCAAACCTCGCCTTACCTCGCTGCAATGCAATCATCTCCAACACAACCAAAAGGCCGGATCAAATTACAATCTTCCACAATATCCCGAGGTACTACAACAAAAGAAACTTTTTTTTTTGAGCTTTCAAAAGAAACTTTCTGAATTTATCAATGATTGCTGCAGCAGCCAGCAGATAAACCTCGATGATGCTCATTCCAAACATGGAGCGAAGGCGATCTGCTGATATTTTAAAGATGAAGTCGCGCTGTGCGACTCATCCGTTTAATTTACACGACCAGGCAGTTTTATGCTGCCTAGCCTAGTTACAACCCAAGAGTTCAACAGCAGAAACACATACGTGGTTCTTGCCACACCATCAGACGACCAACTCACCAACACAGACGGAATATAAACACTGACCAAAGTAAAAGACACATGGTTCAGATTTACACGATCACAGGAGCAACAGTAGCATTGCTCTACATAAACGCCACGATGCCATGCAGAACAGGCATCTGAACAAAATCAACATCACACTCACATCTGGCTCGCAAACTATTGCCTTCAGTAATTATAACTGGTAGCCCCAACATAGCGCTGCTGCTGCTGCCGGCCGTACCCTCCTGACGTGGCTTCGCTCACATACGGCTCTTGCGGGGGAGCCATGCTGCCCAGCTTTGGGCAAGCGCTAGGGGCGTGCCCTGGCTGATGGCATCTGCTGCACAGGCCAGAGCCGGCGTTGTCGGGCTGCGAGGAGCCAAAGGAAGTAGCCGCACTTGCGGCGGGCTGCTGCCTGTGCACGCCTGCAGAATAATTCTGCACATTGTACCCACTTGAAGGCATGTAACTCTGCTGCACAGGCCGTGTTGCCGACAATGGTGTGGATGCCCCACCATGCATGTTTGCTTGCTGCGCGAGCTGATTAGCAGACTCTCCGCACCTTGGGCCGCTCATGTTCGTGGTGTAGGCGCTGTTGGAGGTTGGCAGCGCCTTGTCTGGCGCCCACGTTATTGAAACCACCATTGTAGGCCATGAGGCCCTGCACCTCAGGAGGGGAGTCAGTGTCAGCCTGCGATAGGCTATTGATCACCCCCAGAAGGTATGAACTCTCTCGAGATGGATCTAGCTTCTCCGCTTTCACAATGGTGTACTTGACGCGCGCCTCATCATTATAGGTCTCCTCCTTGACTTTCAGCTTCAACAGAAACTGCTGCCAGCGAATCCCCTGTAAGATCTCTGCGTATCGTTCTTGGTCTTCTTCTCTTATCTCGAAGAGTTCTTGGGCACTGTAGGCCATTATCTCCAAACCAGCCTCTTGAAATGCAGTAGCATAGGCGGTCCCAGTATGATCCTGGAACTGGCACTGCATCGTGTACCTATACTCGCAATTTTGCATGGTCTGGATCGCATTTGTCACAATGCCATGTCCCATCACCATTATTTGTCACCTTCTTGCTGCACTGCCTACCATTCACCTCCAAGGTGCAAGCAGGGTAACAAAAAGTACCGTCAGTGGGCAAATGTGAAACTGCACCTTTAACAGTGACCCAGTCTGGCTTCTCTGATCGCCCCAGATCTTCATCCTTGATCTGAGCGATTGTTTTACGGACATCAGTCCTGCCCATGCTTGCCACCGACAAAGGAACACAAGAAGCAGTCTTCCCTTCAGTTACATACCACTGCCGCAGACTCTCAGCCTCAGGAAAATCTGGGTTTACCTTTAACTGAGTCGTGGCAATTGAGTTCACACACCTACCATTGAATTCAGCAACACGGACACTTCTCAATGCTAGCACAGGATTCAAACCAGAATCACACTGCGACTGCAGCTGCTGGCCTTCAGCGTCACAGAATTTCCCCCAAAAGGTTACCTCGACGCTTCGACCAGACATGTCTTTCAGTTGAAGGGTCCTTTTCTGTGCTTCTGACCCATCCCTTCGTATAATTGTGGCAGAAGGGGCAACCGATGTAACGATCCCAACTAAGTCCACAATAGCACCAACCTCAATGTTCTCAATTTCGCTTATCGACCGGAAGTTGTACCGCAGCCTAGGGATGACGCTATCATCGTCAGGGCAAAGCTCAACAGTACTCCTGAAATCCAGAGATATCTCGTACTCATGATTCAAAGGGTTATACATTTTCTGTGCCGGTTTCAAAGTCCCTCGAGATATCAGGTACACCTTGTCAATCTCAATTAGGCCAAAAAACATATCAGCCTGCGTATTGAAGCACGTTATACGGATTTCTCCACCCTGTGCGTCAACGACTTCAAAGCTGAAGAGTTTTCCAGGACCTTTCTTGTTGTTGTAGTTCCTGATATCAGACTTTGCAGTTACCCTAGCCTTGATTGTCCACCTTTCTTGGTAGGGGTTCAATTGAGACACTGGGATAGGACGAGTAACTTCATTCTTAGCAACAGGACCTCTATTCATATTCCCTGGAGGTGGCTGCTGGTACAAGGACTGTGCAGGGCGTCCATACGTGTTGGCAGGAGTACCGCCGCCACCAGCCATGGCAGGAACTGCAAACCTTTGGTTCTGGTGAGAGTTCAGTGAAGGCTGCTGCGAGTTTGACTGCACTGTGTCAGCATTCATCGTATTATGTGCTGAGGCTCTACCATAAGAGCCGCCAGATGAGACATTGGGAACAGGATCTGGTGCCCGACCAGTTGGAGGGGCCCCCGTGCCAGGATAACCACCGTAGGATCCACCATATGATACATTATTAGCAACCTGTGGTGCCCTTGGAGCAACAGAAGATCCCAGCATGCCTGGGCCAGTGGAATTTGTTCCAGTATTAACTTGAGCAGCACTGGCCTGTAAGTTGGGGCTCTGCTCCCTAGGTGGATTTGTCATCTCGTAGGGCCTGGGGTTTCCAATCACGTCGCAGTCACTTTGCAGGACATCAAGCTTGATAACAATAGTGATCCTGAACAAAATAAAAAAAGGCATGGTCAACTTAACTGATAAGGAGGAAGCCATAAAAAGGTGTCCAGAAACAAACATTCAAATAGAATATTCCTCTCTTCTTTTTAGAAGATGCATAGCCAGCTCCACAAGAATAGGCATTTGCAAGATGTTACTCAAACCAAAGAACCAAAGAGGTTAGGCAAACATCGGTTCTTCACAAAAATTCAGGAAACAACAGAGATGCACTTGAGATCTTAAAATTCAGCCTATGAGTAGAAACACATTATGTTGTTATTATAATCCATTCGGATTGTAGAAGCATGGCAAACAACGATTCTTGAAAGATTCAGGAAACAACAGTGACCCAAACTTTCTTATCGTTATGTTTGATTTGAATTCTATGGCTGTGCATCCTTATTCCTTAGTAATGGCCACAAGGACATACAAGGTTCAGACTCATTTGAATGGTCACAAAAGCATACTATGTGTCGTGGATTCCAGAATGGAAGCTTTTCCACTTGCAGCAAGCAGTGACACGAAACTACGGCAACCTTTCACTGCTCCATTAAGTGCTGCATGTTTGAAGGTTTCTTCATGGTTGGAAGATTGCTAACGGCAAGGCAAAACAACATACATCCATGTGCGTGCACCGTTGGACCCCAAGAAAACACAAGCAGTGAGGCACAACAAGCTTGATAGAGAAGATAGCACAACTGGCCGCAACTTTCTATAGACTAACTACATCGCGAAGAAGAACCTAACCTAGTCCACAGAAATCAAAAGATAGGGGACAGCCATCAGTGAGGTTGGACTGAAACGGATATCAGCAGTTTAACACCACTACCACATCGAGCAAACACCATGGTCTACCAGCCACCTAATCCCAGCCTATCTTTTGAAAGCGGTTGCCGCAACAAATCTCATGAGATTGAAGAGTATGGTGTTACAGAGCTGGCATCCCTAACGGTATCGCACACAACCCAATACTCTACGGGCTGCGGTTTTCTGTAATCCGTAAACCTAGCATTTCCTATCGAACGTTGAGCGAACCGCTCGGGGGGGCAGGCCAAGATTCGATCTTGGTGGGCAGGGCAAGCAAGATCCCCCTCCTCCCGAAACAAACAAACGGATCTCGGAACCGAAAGAAGAGGTGCGGCGGGGGGGCGGCGGCCGTACCTGCGGGTCTGGATGGTGCTGCAGGTGAACTCCTTGAGGTGGATGACGGTGCCCTTCTTGATGGTTCCGTCCCGGACGCGCGGGTTCTCGGCGGTGGCGAGCATGGACTGCAGCGTGTGGACGCCGTCGGAGAGCACCATCCGGAAGCGCTCCGAGTTGGGGTTCTGCTTGTTGGGGACGAGGCGCACGTCCATGACCTGCAGCACCGGCTGCAGCGTGCCGTTGCCGTCGACGTGCTCCGTGATGGCCGCGACCGCGCCGGTCGTCAGCTGCGCCGCCATCGCGCGCGTCGATTTGGGTCGAGTGGAGGGAGGGTTTCCGTTTCGCAAAAAACGGGAACGGCGGGCGGGGGATTTGGCGGAGGCGGCGGTTTCGCCGAGCGAGAGAAATTTTGGAACCGAAAAGACGGCAATGCCCTGCTGGCCTATACTCTCTATTGGGCTGGGCCACCGCCTTTGCCCGTCCCGTAGACTGGGCTGGATCGTTGTTTAGGCCCCAAGGAGCCTTTTCTAGGAAGGAAAGAGGATCTTGGTCCTTGGATACCCCCGGAAGAAAGAAAACTACTCGCCTGCGATGTGATGTGATGGCATAGCGTCACGGAGCCTTTGATCCTCCATTTGACTCATCATTTGCATTGCAGCTGCAGTTGCAATGCATGCGTACTTGAAAGCTAGGACTTTGACCTGGCTTCGGATAGAGCAGATTCCACCCTGGTTTTTCTCGAATCCTATCTGACTGGCCTTCGCTAGTTGTCTTGCGTGTTCTTTCTCTAGTGATCATTTGGCATGTTTTTGCTTTCCCCTCCCCGCCACAAAATGGTAAATTTTCCTCCATATACGATCTGTTTTCTTGGTGCATGCATGCAAGCAAATGCATTGTGTTTCTGTGTGTATATAATGTCTTCCTTTTGTTCGAGTGTTGGGTTCTCTTGTATCACACTAACTGCATTGCCGCCGGAGCGTAGGCACTGTACTGCCTGCCGTTCCACCACCAAGGGAAAACAACACACAAGAACGGTCAGTTTCGAAGCTGTGATCTGACTACTCGAAGAACGAACCAGTAAAATACTAAGGTGGTAGCTACACACGTAGTTATGAGCTCAGCCAGAACGATGCATGACCAAAAGATCTACGAGGACCGAAAAAAAAACACACACACAAATGCATATGAGCAAACTGTGCTGAACTGAACGTCTGTATATTCACCCTGTAGGTTCGTTTTACCGACATTCCAGCATACGTGCATCCAACACTTGCTACATTGGGATTGAATACTGACACTAGGTACTCGCAATCTTAGCATATATGGGGCTGAAAATCTAGCAAAACACTTGCTATATACTGTATTCTATTACAGAGCCAACTGACATCAACAATGATCGTCCTTGGATGGATCATCACAGATAACCAGAGAGCAGAAAACGATGGGTTTTTTTTTCTTAAACGGGCCCTCCTCCACCCGATGGCTTATATACTGCTGCCATCCCCGCAATGTTTTTCTGGGTTACAACTTACAAGAGAGATACAGCTCAAATTAATCCTAATAAGCTTATGAATCTTGAGTGTCACTGCATCCGGTTCCTGTCCCGTCCCTTGTTCGCAGCGCGTGGCCGCGGTGCAGAAATCAGGAACGATGGCATCTGCTCCTTGTACAGCAGCGCGCGACGCCGAGGTGGCGCCGCCGTGCGACCGGTCACTGGCGCAGCCTGTCGCCCCGGCTCCGGCGAGTTGTCTATAGCTTCGATGGCATCGTCAACCAACTTGGTGTAGTCGACATCCTCTTCAAATTCGACAGGGGGCTCGACGGACGGCGGTGGCGCGGGGAAGGACGCCGTCGTGCAACCGGTCGTTGGCGCAACCAGCTGCGGCGCCGGTGAGTGATGTGTCTGCATCTTGGCCAACAAATCGTCGTCCACGTCTTCCATGACCTCAAGGCTATCTTCAATCGTCTTGAGGAAGGCGTCATCGTCTTCAAATGCGGCGGAGAGATCCTCGGACGGCGGGTCAGTAGTCGTTGCACCGGCTTCTTCCTCCTCCTCTGCTCCTTCAAACGTATCACGAGAGCTCTGTTTCTTCTGGAAGGACGCCGCCTGAGGCGCGCAGTGATACGCTATCAGGGGAGCCGGCAGCGAAGGCTGAGCTGCAGGAGCAGGTGACGATGATGGTGGCCGCGGTGTGACGAATGGAGTGGACGCAGGAGCCATCAAGCCACGGTTGGTCGTGTAACCTACAGCAGCCGGCTGTTGCTGAACGACAGGAGGAGCCGTCACCGTGAAGCTGTTGGCCGGCAGAGCGTGAGCATCCCGCGCGCGCTTGGGGCACGGTGGCACGGCAACCTGCGGCGAGGGTCTTTTGGGCGCCGCGAAGGACGGCGTAGCAGGAGGCGCTGTCACCGTGGTGAAGGTCTTGGGCGCACGGGGCGCCGGAACAGCCAAGTTGTTGGGAGGCACCTGCACCTGCTGCTTGACGACGGCTTGCAAATACGCCGCTGGTACCGCGAAGTTGTTCTTGGGCGCCGCCGCCGCCGCCTGCTGCTTGAAGACGGCCGTCGCAGGGGCCGCTGGCACCGGGAAGATCTTGGACGCCGCCTGCGTGAGGACGACGCCACCGGGTGCAGCAGCATGTGCAGAGTCTTGACGCGTCGTCGTAGCCCTAGGCGACACGTACATCTTGCAGAACACGAACTCGGTGTCGCCGTTGCGGAGGCCCGACGAGACGACCTCGTCCATGAGCCACTCCGTGTATGCGCCGTTCATCTTGTGCCGCAGCTTCCTGCACTCGCCGATCTTGACGCCCGCGCCGTCGTGGACGGGCACCGTGCCGCCCACGTGCCAGGTGCTGCGGCCGCCGGGGGCGGCGCGCGAGCGCTTCTTGCACGAGGCGAAGAAGAAGCGGGCGCCGGTGACGGGCAGGGGCTCGAACCGGCGGACCAGGTCGTCGGGCTCGGAGCGGTAGACGTCGGCGACGTGGATGTAGGGGCGCACGAGCTCGTGGAGCCCCTTGCCGCCGGCGAGCAGGCGCGGCAGGTAGTATGCGATGGCTTCCTCCGGCGATGGGTTGAAGCGGAAGCCGCGCCTGAAGATGTTCGCACCGGCGGCGGCGACGACGCCTGATGTCGCCGCCATCGTGAAGCGCGTAGGTAGCGGAAGGACGTACGACGAGCTGAGGTCGATCGGTGGGGAGGGGACGCGTGCAGTGCAGACGGAGTTGTGGACGTGGTAGATGCAGGTGTGGTCGTGCGTGTGGAATTACGAGGGGTCGTTTGGGATTTATAGGGCGGGGCGGGGGGTGCACTGCGCCACTGCAGCCACGCGCGCGCTGCGCGAGTGGGATGGAAATCGGAGTTCGCATCGGACTCGACAGTTCGAGGTCTGCAGCATACTAGTTTTTGGTTTAACAGAAGAAGATCAGAAGAAGATCTGTGCTTCCGACTCGAATTGCAACCTTTCCAAAAATCGGCGTTTCTTTCCAGTTTCTACGCGCCGGCAGCCGGGAGCCATTGGTGGCAGGCTGGCTGGCACACAGATCGATCAGAAAGCATTTGGTACCGCCTCAATGCAACTGGCCGCATTTGGTACTGTCTTGTTCGGCGTTGCATTACTTCTTCCCTCGCTGCTCTGCTTGGTACGATCCTCTTCTTCGCTCTTCGGTGATCCCACGCATGCATTCGAAGATGGCCATCTTACATGCACGAGAAACGAAACTCATCAGGGAGTACCCCGGCACCTGCTGTAAAAATATTGAGTAAGAAAGCTGGACTGAGAGAGAGAGCAGAGCTCCCTTATTAATCTTTCTCACTTTGGAATACTAGTCAATGGTCCAAATCCTATAAGGCTGACTAGTATGGATTGCCTATAATATTATTTGATACTATAGCGCTACTGTAGTCAGAGAGAAAGGTAATTGGAATAGTAGAGGAATAATAATAGGCAAGATGGATAGACGTTCTGCTGGAGATGGTCTAAGCAACTTTAATTTATATACGATGTATTTCTTTATCCGAAAGACCGAAATACACATGGCTTCTTTTTTTGTTGTTGTAAGATTTGCAACGTGAATGGATGTGCTACAAAAACTATGATTTGCTATCTGATGGGAGCGAATTGATGAATTTATGGTACAAGGAGGAATGTTCTTCTCAATTACTCGGAGTATTAGCTAGCTATATGCAAGAAGCATAACAGATTCACGCGGAGAAGAAAATTTTCGGATAGTTTCCCCCAGTTCCTTTTTTGACAAATCATTGACGGATACAAGTTCTTGTTAAACAATCTGACCATTGAGCGTACACAGACTAAAGTCAGGCTTCATATATCACAAGGATGCATAGCTGCAACGGACGACTACAACTCTGATGACAGGAAATGAATTTCATCTCCCATGCTGCTGCTATTTATGTTTCTCCTATTTATGACAGGAAAAAGAATGATCCACTGTTGGATTATTTCAAGAAGATGCAGTATTTTTAACACTGCCATTGGTTGGTGGCCTTTCAGCAACTCTGGCAATAACAATGGACAGCATCCTCAGACCATTAACAAACATACCAGTGGCGCGATAATTAAAATGAGATAACATCATCTCATCATCACGTCACTAGGGGAAGGAAAATTAAATCAAAATAAGAACATTTTATCGTGCGGGTACGGTAGGGTGGGCAGAGAGACTCCAACAGAATATAACATGGAATTACGGTTCAAACAGGTCTAGTGGAACATAAGATAAACATAGGCATACCGCCCATCAAAGTGCTACCAAGAACACAGGTTCTGGAGCACGGCGAGCTCTTGCCGAGGGCGTACTATTGTTCCCAGCACATACATATGTGCTGACAATACAACTACTTAACTACATTGCATGATAGATGGAGTAGGGTGCTAAAACAAAAGCATACTTCGTGGAACCACTTGGTCTGATAGCTGTTTAGCAGCGCACTAAGTAGCTTGGACAGGACAGTTCGCAGCCCAGTGCCCCGGCTGGTTGCATCTGAAACACAGGCCTGTGCCGTCCTTGACTACCCCGGCTTCCAAACTGGCAGAAGAAACAACCGTTTGGGGTGGTGCAGGATAAAGCGTGCTCGGAGTGGAGTCCAAAACGTCCTTCGGAAGGCTGCCGGTCTCTTCCAGGGCATGGTGCTTATTATCCGACTTCTCAGCACCAACGATTGAGCAACTCACGCGTTGCTCACCGTTATAGGTTTCCTCTTTGAGTCTCAACTTGAATATGTATTCATGCCCAAGGACTGCCTCCATGATCTTTGTGAACCTCGCGTCATCTAGTTCGACATTCTGTGCCCTGAAAAGCTCTTGCGCTGTCTGTACAACTATCACCTCACCAGCCTCTTGGAATGCAGTAGCAAAAGCAGTGCCAGTGTCATCCTTGATCTGACACAGAAGTACGTACCTATACTCACCATTTTCAGAGCACTGCTTGCATCTATCGCAATACCATGTCCCGTTGCCATTGTCAGTCACCTTTTTGGTGCATCGCTTTCCATTAACCTCCATGATGCAAGCCGGATAACAAAAGGAATCAGCCCTCACATAAGAGATTGCAGCCCTGACACTGATCAAGTCAGGCTTTCCTGATCGCCCCAGGTTCTCACCCTTGATTTGTGCAATTGTTTTCTGCACACAGGCCGTGCTCATGCTTGAGACATTCTGAGACAGAGAAATGCAAGGAGCAGTCTCTCCTCCAGCCATGTACCACAGCCTCAACCTTTCAGCCTCGGGAAAGCCTGGGTCCACTTCTAACTGAGTTGAACTGATTGTGTCCACAGATTTACCAATGAAAGCAATGACACGACCACCTTTCAGAGCTAGTATAGGGAACTTTGAACCAGAATCACACAGTAACTGCAGTTGTTGTCCTTCAGCATCACAGAATTTGCCCCAGATGACTATTTCCACGCTTCGGCCAGACATGTCTTTCAGTTGAAGACTTCTTTTCTGGGCTTCTGTGCCATCCTTTCGCATCAATATGACAGAAGGCCCGACTGACGTCACGATCCCAATCAAATCAACAAGAGCACCAATCTCCATGTTCTCAATCTCGCTGAGATCTGTATGAAATTGTACTGCTGCCTAGGGATACTGTTTTCATCACCGCAACAGATTTCTATAGACGATGTGTGATCCACAAGTATTTCAAAGTCATTATTCAAAGGGTTAAAATTCTTCAATGCAGGTCTCAACGATCCTTCAGATATCAGGTACACCTTACCAACCTCAATTAGGTCAAAATAGTGATCAGCCTGCAAATTGAAGCATGTCGCACGAACTTCTCCACCTTGTGCATCAAGAAGATCAAAGGTGAAGACTTTTCCAGTACCTCTGGAGTTGGTGAAGTGCCTAAGATCTGTCTTTGCCGTCACCCTAGCCTTGATCATCCATCTAACTTGGTATGGGCTCAATGCATTAATAGGGGTAATGCAAAGAGAAGACTCATTCCTAGCAACATGGCTTCTATCCATATACATCGGAGTTGAACGCAGACATGAAGGTGGCATCGGACTTCCATAAGTATTGCCAGAAGGGCCAAAGGCATCACCTGAGGCAGTGACCGTAAACATTTGGTTTCCATGATCATTCAGTGAAAGCTGCTGCATCTTGGCATCAACTGTGTTCTGTGCTGGCATTGGTCCTGTCCTTGGAGTAATTGAAGAATCCAACAAGCAATGACCAGCAAGAGATGATGAGTTACTAACAACTGGTTGATCGCCAGGCGTAAAGCAGGAGCAAGTTTCATGGCTGCCAAGACTACCAGAAGAGGATACACCAATCTGCTGAGTTGCATTGGACTCATAGCTTGTAGGATTGCCGATCAGCACGCACTCAGCTTGCAGTACCTCCAGTTGGATAACAACAACGACCCTGAATGAAGAAAGGCACATACGGGAAAGTAGTCAGAGAATGGTCAATTTAATAGACTAGAATTAACCTCTGAAACACACCATAGATTAAGCAAGGCACAAGAAATCCATTCTCCCAGAAAACATATGTCGAGTAATGCACTTAAATTGCAGGGTGCAAACAATCAAAAGAAAATTGACTGGGGCCAAAGAGTTAAAAGAAAATAAAATAGGTATACCAGAAGAAATACCGAGCTTGTTTGAGATAAACCAGCGAAACAAATAGCGGAACATTTGGCATGAAGCTGGGTGTTTTACCATTTACCTAGCATAGCCATACAGATATGCAAATGAAAAATCATTTTGGACTTAAATTAGTTGGCATGTGGGGAACTCCGTGAACTTTTATCCTCGCAGGTAAGAAAGGAAAATTGGAAAAATACATCACATCTAAAATTAGTAGTGTCGCAAAAGGAAAAGTGGACAAATACATCACATCTAAATTAGTAGTGTTGCAAAATAAGCAGCTTGTGGCCATTTCACTAGCAAACTGAGAAACCTAAAATGATTATTTAGGTTCACTTTTCAAGTCTGGTGCTGTAGAGGAAGAAATGCTTAGCGTGGTTTGAGACTAGAAAACCTTGCATGCATTATGCATAGCACCAGATCTAGGCTTTAAGGGGTCACCGGTTATCACCATGGGTACCAAAAACCCAAAATCCCTGTCTATGAGGATATGGGTTGAAGCTGAGCGCTTTACAGTTTAGCTAGCACAGCAATACAAATATGCGGACAAAAAAAAAAAAACGATTTTGAACTTAAGTAAATAGGTTGACATATTGGGAATGGGAACTCCATTAACTTGTATCGTTGGAGAAGAAAGAAAGAATGGACACATCAAACCTAAATTGGTAATGTTGCAAAATAAATAGTTACGGCAGTTTCAGTAACAAACTTAGAAACCCAGGCCACTTTTTTTTCTCGAACATGCATGGAACGGTGTGCCGTTATATTAGGAGGAAATATTAATTAAATAGAGTTAAGAAACCCTGCCCTTTACAGACCCAACCCAACACAACACACACCACTGTTGATATAGAAAAACTTTGCTGCTACTCTCCGATCCCTAGATAAAGCAGACCACCAACCTAAAACTGCTGGAAGCGGATCAGCTAGCCATTGGCTCTAGAGCGAGGAGAAGGGAAAGCCTTCCAGCCCCAGCCAGTCCCCAAAGCTGCATTTCTTCCCCCGGTGAACTGCAGAGCTCTATTTGGGCTGGGCAAAAGCTCCATAAAAAACGACCCTGACTGCGGTGATTCCAGAGACTTCCAGGCCGCGTCGGCATGACCAAATAAACTACTTATCCAAACTTCACTTTTCAGAGCACGCTGTGGTAAAATACTAAATGCTCGGCATGGTTTGGGACTTTAAAAAAAGGTTAAAAACGATAACTTCAGCATGATTTGATCAGTAAATGGATATGTTACCGTTACTAAAACCTTACGTGCAGATCCCCCTGATGGGTCACCCGCTCTTCAGTCTCACCGCCAGAAATCCCCTGGATCGATCCCCTCCAATCCCTCCCCCCCCCCCCCCCACCCACCCCAAAAAAAAAAAAACGAGGAGCACTCCCGCAGTCATCCCGTAGCCACAAGATCCCATGCAGCCATGATGGACCTCTTTTCTTGGCGCGATTTTCACGGCCGGGCCGGCCGGTGCAAAAAGGGGGGAAAAAATGCAGCAGGAGAAACCGCAAAACCCTAACTAAAGAGGCACATTTCCACTTTGTATAGGCTAGGGACTAGTAGAGAGTAGGGAGCGCGACGGCGACCCGGCAGGCAGGCTCACCTCCGGTTCTGGATGGGTCTGGAGTAGTACTCGAGGACGCGGACGACGCTGCCGCGGCGGAGGGCGCCGCTGGCGACGAGGTGGGCGAGCGGCGAGGCGAGGACGCCCGGCTGCAGGTGCGCGCGACGAGGTGCCGCTGCTGCGGCGCCTGCTCGCCGAGCGGCCGCGGCGCGTCCGCCAGCTGCAGCACCGGGCGCAGCCCCTCGTGCAGGCGCCACATTGCCGCCACCGCCCCCCGCGACAGGACAAGGTCCACATCCATCCCTCCTCCTCCTCCTCCTCCCATGCCGCGTCGCCAGGAGGACCTTCCGGAGCAGCACGCGCGAGGTGAGGTCGGGCGAGGCGAGGCGGTCGATCGCCGGCGTGGAGAGGAAAGGGAGGGGAGGTAGGTGGTGGTTCCGCGGCCGGACGTGGGCGAGAGATCAGTCCAAGTGGAGTGGCGTGGGCAGCGGCAGGCAACTGACGTCGTGACGGTGAGGAGGAGGGGGGCGCCGGCGGTGGCTTGCGCTCGAAGGGGCTCGCGGATCTCGATGCGGAACGTGAGGTGGAGACGTGGGCCGTTCTGGATTTCATCCGGCCCATACGGATCGCTGGGCTCGATGCCTTTCGACTCTAGTAGGCATTTCGCCGCCTTCGATCGGGCTTGCGCTGAAAATACGTTTCATTTTTTTTCTAAAGAAGGGAAGCAAACAGATGTTTTTAGGACAGCATAAGAATTTTACTCAAGCAAACACAGAACATGCACCAGAGTCAAAATACTAAGTAGGAGTACTCTATCGTTAAGCTCCTGGAAGATGATAAACATATAGCGGTGGATACTGACACATGTCCCAGATTACAAGCCATACAACTAGTCAGCTACCACATGATAGGAGTACCATGTCCTGGTACACTGAAGCCACCAGCCAGCACATAACACGCCTTGCCTGACCTAGGAGCTACACCTTATAGGCATACATACTAACATACAGCTACAGCTACTGCATAGACTGACCCACCAACTTGACGTCACACAAGGCAGCAAACACACCGTACCTATGGCCTCCATCACGCATGATTCGTTCCAAGCCAAGATGAAGCCACACCAGCCGTCGCTTATGAAATACGCTCCAGGGACTTAGGGTTCCCCGCGAGACTCTTCAGCCCCGTGCGGAGAGGTCTGCATTCCACGTTTGCGGCGAGCGTCAAGGCGCAATCTTGGCAGGCAGAGCACCATACAGCCCACCCACGGAGCCACCAGCATCGTAGAGACTGCCCATGGAGACGTCTGCAGGTGCGGATGATCGGTGTCCACCAATGTCCAAAGGGCAGGTCTGCGCACCACGGTTATCAGCACGCCCGCAAACACCGAGCGCTGAGAGTGAGGGTCCGGCAGGCTTTGCGGCGTACCCATTTGATTGCTGCTGACAGAGTAGATTTGCAGAACGCAGACACCTTTCACGGGCGGAACGGGCAGGACAGATGGCATAGCTAATGTTGGAGGATTGCATAGTTGAAGGGCCCTTCAAATCTGACGGACTAGAGCACCAGGTGGGCATGGAGTTGCCCAACTCAAAACACGGGCCTAAACCCTCCAGCAAATCCATGTCGATCGCCCCCAGGAGTCGACGGGATTCAGCTGATGGATCCACCTCCTCTGCTTTGAGAACAATGCACTCCACAGGCCACCCTTCCGAGAATGGGTTCGCCTCGACCTTCATCAGCTGGAACACATACTGCTTACACGCAACGCTGTGTCTGATGTCGTTCAGTTGTGCATAATCTTGATCTTTGTACTTCATCGTGTAGAGGTCCTTTGCTGTGCAGCCAAATATCTCATCTGCAGCCTCTTCATATGCAGTGGCAAAAGCCGTACCAGTGTGGTCCTGGATCTGAATGCGAACTGAGTACCCATTGTTGCAGGACCCAAAGCTGAGTCCACATCTCTTGCAGCGCCATGTTCCATCACCATTACTGGTTGCCTTAGCGTTGCAGGGCTTACCATTGACCACCAGTGGGCAAAAAGCATAGCACAAGTGCTGGGTTTTTACAGATGAGATACTGGCTTTGACAGTGATGCCATTGTTGCAGGACCCAAAGCTGAGTCCACATCTCTTGCAGCGCCATGTTCCATCACCGTTACTGGTTGCCTTAACGTTGCAGGGCTTACCATTGACCACCAGTGGGCAAGCAGCATAGCGGAAGTGCTGGATTTTTACAGATGAGATACTGGCTTTGACAGTGATGAACTCGGGCATATATGAGTATCCTAAGCTTCCATCCTTGATCTGCCCAACTGTTTTCCAGAGAGCTGGTACTGCCTCTGCAAATACAACAGCAGAAGATGGTGTGCCTCCACCAGCAGCCGGCCCATGGTGTGACAAGCCATTAGCACTTTTCTCAGACGCCGAGGCAATGCAAGACTGTTGAATGTGTTGGCCGCCATAATAGGGTTCATAATCAGGCCTGAGAGCATATCTCGTTGATGTAGTGGTGAACCCCCCAGATTTCCTTATCGGCTCATAGAGCTTGAGATTCCCAATCAGCGGGCACTCAGTTTGCAGTATTTCTAACTGAAGAACGATGATGTCCCTGAACAAGAAAAATACAAGATATAACATGGAGCACAGGAACGATCAATATAGCTTCAATGCAGTAAGCCACCAGGACATGTTTTCTTAGGACATGTTTTTTAGGGAACAAGTAAGGCCACTAAAAAATGTAGACACGGTAGACAAATGTGTTAGGGTACTGCAAGACATGTTTCGAGGAAAGAGCTCCAGGGAATGAGCTGAAATAAGATTTAGGATGGCACAAGAGTCAAAAATGCCACCCTGCTGAGCTGCTCATCTTCAGAAACAAGGTATCTTTTTGCGAACATTTAGCTTACAATAAAACAAGTTGGATTAAAAACAACAGTGGGACATCAGCACAAGCCAAGCTGTGGAATAGTGCATGAACCGTTAAATGCACATAATGACCTAAGTGTTGGTCTTTTTTTTTTGAAGGAAGCTTTGAGCATTTGTGCTTCTACACTTAAGTACTTAACCAAAACAAAAGCTATGCAAATTTCTAGATTCGATTAACAAGTGTTCGACAAAAAAACAATCGATTAACAATAACAGAAAAATGCAGCTTGTGAAAAGATTCCTTGCAATTTTCATCAGTTTGGCATGGAATTAAAACCTACGTATCTGTTTCCCAGTGATAACCTTCTCTTTTATTTTGTTGGGCAATTGTTGCAACTTGCAAGTGTAAAGTTTGGTGCTGATTTTACTGAGTAAATGTAAAAAAAAAAAAGCAATAATGCATAGCTGAACCTTGCAAGGGGTGGAAGGAGAGAACCAGACTACTATGTTGCTTAAGAAATTAAGAACTACACAGATACAGATGTGCCTAGTTGTGAACTTGTGATCGAGTAACCAAACTGCAGAACAAATCCCCACTACGTTAGGGGATTTCTCCGGCGCAGGCAAAGGAATTCAGCATTCATCAGCAAAAAGAAAAGAAAAACAAGACAAAACAGAGACAGCATTACCAAGACCTAGCTCTAACTTTGATTAGTTTGGCATGGAATGGAAGCCAAACCTATGGTTCTGTTTGCAACACATGCATTTTGCAACAGTTTTACAAGAAACAGTGCATCATTTCTCGCAAACCAAACAAGCTATATATGCGAAAGCCTACAGTGCGTTGAGCAGAGCAAAAGGTGTCAAAGATGGCACCAAGTGATTTTTTTTTTTCATTTTGTCATAGGCAATCGTCAAAGGTGTAAAACTTTGGTGGGTGCCGATTTTACCAAGGTAATGTAAAAAAAAAAAGCATAGCTGAACCTTTGTACCGATGGAAGGACCAAATCGGAGCACTAGATTGTACAGATCTGCCAAGTAGCCAGCGAGTATACAGAATGCAGATTATTCCATCCCACAACACCTTACGGGAGTATTCTTTCAGGTGCAGTCAACACAAATCGTACCAGCATTCACAACCAAATGAAAAGGAAAAGAAGAGAGAGAAAGCCGTCCCAAAACCTAGATCAAAATGGAAGCTTTTTTTCCTTCCCATCCCCTTCAGATAGCAGTATACTAGTTGTCGAAAAGCAACCTGGGGGGAATCGGATTCTTCACCTGCAGACGACGAAGTTGAGGAGACGGACGACGCAGCCGCGGCGGAGCTCCGCGTCCCTGCCGAGGTGGTTGAGGGAGGAGGCGAGCACGGCGGGGTGCGAGTGCACGCCGTCGGAAAGGCTGAGGCTGTAGCGCTGCAGCCGAGCGGGGGCCGGGCGGAGGCCGGTGGCGTCCGGCACGTGCCTGACGTCCGCCACCTGCAGCACCGGGTGGTACCCCGGCGGCGGCGAGCTCCACAGCACTGCCACGGCCCCGTGCGTCAGGTCGACCTCTAGCCCTCCCCCCATGTCACTTGGCACGGACGGACGGACGGACCCCGAATCGATGGGCGACGATCACCCCGCGGAGAGAGAGGTGTGTGCTCCTGTTGTGCGCTGCCTCCACCGCAGAGAGACACGACGAGGCACGGGCAGGCGGAGTGAAGAGGAGGCTGGTGCCGTGGTGGGTGTCACTGATCTCGAGGTGGTGTGGTGCGGACGGTGGAGATGGGCAGGCGGAGCCGTCCGTGGTTTTTGTTCAGCCATGGATTGACGTGGCGAGAGAACTTGGGATGGATGGAAAGGAAAGGAAATGGCGAAATGCAGTGTCTCTGTCACATCAGAAACGTTGATCGCCGAGGTCATAAATCCCATAATCTATCCCAATGGAGGTGGATAAAAAACTGCGTGCTCATCGACACTGCGGTGTTACTGTAGACAGAGAAAGATACTTGAAATAGTAAATAAATAATGGATAGACAAGATTTATAGACAATGGTTGGGGATTGTTTTAGACTAGTTCCAATGGTCTTCCTCATTCACTCCCTCAAAATACTATTCTAACTGCTCTTCTCTCTATCTACAGTACAGTATTTATATCAAATAGTGCCAAACAGTGTTTTGAGGCACCCCTTTAGGACACCCCACTGGGGAGAGCCTTAGGCTAAAACTAACGGTTTCCCATTTGATCCCCAAAAACTAAATGCCGCACTGTTACAGTACTATTTTGAACTGTAGACAGAGAGATGAGTAGTTAGAATAGTGACGAGGATGGAAGAATGAAAAAACCCTTGGTTTTAGCCTTACACGAACAAAAATAAACCAGTTTTTTTTAATTTCCTTCTGCCACGAGATCAAACTCAACGGATCGTATATACTGTCGTCTATAGTATAAAAATATTACTGTAGTTACACTATAAACAAAATAAAATTTAAATATAAACGACAGAATGGAGGACTTAGCATGCATTGTTCTGGTCATGCATCGTTGTGGTAATAATGCATTGTTCTGGTCATTTTATTTTACTAGTTTCGTTCAGGAGCAGGGGCGGAGCCCAGTTGTGGCCCGTGGGTGCAGCTGCACCCCCCTCAAAACGAAAAAAAATTATTACCCCCAAATTTTGGCCCTATATGCACCCCCTTCGGCCCAATATGCTGCACCCCCTCAGCCAGCAGCGGAGCCAAGGCCCACTAAGGCACTAACACTTGGAATCCCGACCTTCTCAAACTGAGTCACCAGGTCTCATTGTCTCAAGCTTGGGCGACGTCAGATTGACGAGGGAAGAAGCCAACAAGGGTTTGCAGTCTACGGTAGGGTACGCCGCCGCCACTCCGATCTCTGCGACTCTACCCGTAGCTGCCTCCTACTTCTGTTCCGTGGCTCCACCCATCTGACCTAGCCCCTAGGCTCACATCTGCCTCCGATTCAGCCTGCAGGCGCTCCATCTCCCTCAGCTGGCTGCAGGCACCAAGAGCCCAAGAAAGGCAATAGGGGTACTGGGCAAGGCGTGGTCCATTTGCTGTCCGTCTGGAGACAATCGAAGGAGACAGCTGGTATGCTTCTTGCCTTTTGCTTTGTCAGATTACTTTTGTCTTTTTGTGAATTTTTATTTGCCTCCTGATGTGCTTTAGTGGTCCAGAGTCTAAAGAAATAATTAAATATGCTAATTATCTAAGGTTATAAGGTGATTACTGATTAGATTAGTATCCAATGCACGGATGATTGATTAACTAATTTTTAATTAATGTCTAATGATGTGCCATGTGTTTCAATTTTTAGGAATGACCGAATGAGGAGATATTTAATTGATCTGAGCCACCAGTGTCCACCACCATCTTGAGGTACAACTCAGCAGTCGGCGCTCGCGGCACTCAGCAGTCCGCAGCCGGCAGCCCACACCCCACGGGTCTCCACTCTCCAGCCCGGCAGCCCCTCCAGGCTTCAGGTACGCAGTCCCTTTAGATTCTTAATTTTTTAATCCTAGTTGGTTTAAGATGGAAAATAAACGGACGATGGAACTAGTATATAATTATTGATTACATGTTCTTCATCGATGAAACTATTGGCAGGTTAATCGATGGAACGATTTTTCAAAAGAAAAGCACGAGAGCTGGCTAGCACCAATGCTCATAATTTATGTTTGGATGATATCAACTGGGAAGAGAATATCAAATATGATCCAGGATTAAAGAAACAAATTGATGATTACCATCCAAATCTAAGAGAGAAGGTGAGAAGAAAGTACCTGAAGAATGGGCCTTGCCAACCTCATACTCTTAGTTTTCCTGTGACACAAATTGCAGGAAGTTCGAGAAGGTTTGTTCCAGAATGGTTCGATGAGTTTGGAAGTTGGCTTGAGTACAGCGAATCAAAAGATAGAGTATATTGTTTTTGTTGTTTCTTGTTTAGAGAAAAGAAGGACAGCGGATATGAAGCATTTGTTAAAAATGGATGGAATGGTTACCATAGAAAAAATAGGCTAAGAAGTCACGTAGGTGAGGTTGGTGGCTTACATTACATAGCCATGAAGAAGTGTGATGATTTGTTACAAACAGATCAGCACATTGATGTTGCTTTCCATAGAGAGAGTGAATCCAGTAAAAAGGACTATTTGACTAGGCTGAATGGGTCTATTGATGTTGCTAGAATATTAGCAAAGCAAGGATTGCCTTTTTGGGGACACGATGAGTCAAAAGAGTCCTTAAACAAAGGTAACTTTAGGGAATTTCGTAAATTTGCAGAGGAGCAAAATCCAACCTTGAGAAAGGCAACATGTAAGAGTAAATCAGAAAACAGCCTTTTAGTTGCTCCTGAAATACAAAAGGATATTGTGCACTGTTTTGCAAAGGAGGTGTTGCATGCTATTCTTGAAGAAATTGGGCATGATGTTTTTTGCTTGCTAGTTGATGAGTCCAGAGATGTTTCTTGGAAGGAACAAATGGTTGTGGTCTTGAGATATGTAGATAAACGTGGAATTGTGAAAGAGAGATTTGTTGGCCTTGTTCATGTGAGGGAAACAACTTCTGTCTATCTCAAGTCTGCTATTGATGCACTGTTTGCTGATCTTAAGATAAGCTTAAAGCAAGTTAGAGGTCAAGGATACGATGGTGCTAGCAATATGAGAGGTGAGTTCAATGGCTTGAAATCATTGATCTTGAGAGAGAATAGTTCAGCTTATTATGTTCATTGTTTCGCTCACCAACTCTAGCTAGTCCTTGTGGCTATTGTGAGAAAGCATAAGGGAGTCAGTGAATTCTTTACTATGGTTTCCATGTTATTGAATGTTGTGGGTGGATCATCCAAGAGAAGGGACTTGGTTAGAGATATTAATCTTAAAGAAATGAGTAAAGCATTAGGGTGTGGGCAACTTCAAACTGGCACAGGGTTGAATCAAGAGCAAAGTCTTCAAAGACCGGGAGATACTCGTTGGGGTTCCCATTATAAATCTCTCAAAAGTTTGGTTGACATGTTTCCTACAATAGTCCAGGTGCTAGAAATTGTGGAAAAAGATAAAAAGGATTGGAAAATTAGAGACCAGGCATCGAATCTTCTAAGGTACTTCCAGTCTTTTGACTTTGTCTTCTACTTGCATCTCATGTTGACTATATTAGGGATAACAAACATCTTGTCATTAGCACTGCAACGGAAGGATCAAGACATAGTGAATGCTATTAAATGTGTGAGAGCAACTAGATTACAATTAGATGAGCTTAGAAGAGAAAAATGGGAAAATCTACTAGATGAGGTCTATGAATTTTGTGACAAGAATGATATTTCCAAATTGGAAATGGAAGAAGAATATATTGATCCACAAAAGAGGAGGAAGAAATCTGGAATTACAAACAAACACTACTATGAAGTAGATTGTTATAATGAAATTATTGATTGGCTACTTCAAGAACTTCTCAGTCGCTTCAACGAGACAAGCTCTCAATTACTTGTTTGCTCAGCTGCTTTTAGTCCAAGAGACTCATTTCATGATTTCAATTTGGAAAATTTGATGAGCCTAGCAAAGCTTTATCCACATGATTTTGATTCTGGGGGCTTGAGGGATCTTAGGCACGAGCTTGGCCTCTACATAAGTGATGTGAGAGATGATGAAAGATTTTTCAATCTACAAACACTTGCTGAGCTTTCTCAGAGAATGGTCAAGACTGAAAAGCTTGATCGCTATCCAATGGTTTATCGTCTTTTAAAGCTTGTACTAGTGTTGCCTGTTGCTACTGCTACAGTTGAAAGGTGTTTCTCCGCCATGAAGATTGTGAAAACACATTTGCGCAATCGCATCGGCGATGAACACATGGGCAATAGCCTTATTTGCTACGTGGAAAAAGAGGAGATGATGAAAGTCACCAATGAGGCTGTGGTTCATCGCTTCATGACAATGAAAGATCGTAGATTTGACAATGATGATTAAAGGTAACATATCATATTCATTTTCTTTATCATTCTTCTTTATCAATAAATAAATAAAAATTAAGTCATTAGTCATTTGTTCACCTTTTCAGGTCGTTGAATCATAGAAGATGTAAAATACTCAAGTCAAATGATGTGTTTTATTTATTTTTATGTTTCTTTTCTCATCAAATGCTCTTCATGAGGTAAATATTTTATCATCTCTTTGTACCCTGCACCCCCCTCTATTTCACTCTAGCTTCGCCACTGTTCAGGAGTCAGGTCACAGCTCCGAAATCTTCTGTTTTTCCCTTGGTGGTGTCGTGGTGAACGGCAGGCGGCAGTACATTGCCTACGCTCCCGGCAATGCAGTTTGTTTCTGCCAAGTGATCTAAATCTTTGCCATTTTCTCATCCAATCCAAGAATGCATTTGTGCAGAACTCAACAGTCGAACAAACTAAAGACAATATACAGGCCAGTAATATATATAATGACCCTTTCCATCATATCGCGTTACAATATGATCATTATGAGGGAGCACACCTCCTAAGAGCCACAACCTGGGGCGATCGAGCTCATGCATAACAGAAGAACAAACTTGAGTGACTTATATGTATACAAGATTTCAGCTAGCATATATGAGGGGACGAGGAGCTATATACTACGGAGTACTCAATACTCCTATTACTCCTACTATTATTCGCATCTCTATTAACGCTCTATCTCTATATCTCTAGACGACTTGTCCGATCGTGGTTATCTCCCACAACCATAGACATCTGCTGTTGTGTCGTTCCAACACTTGACCTGCTTATCAAGCTCTTGCACAACCTGTGCCACGGTGCATGGGTCTCCCATCCACGTCGTCTTCTACCGCAGGTGCACTGATCCTATCGAGGCTATCGGTACACTCATCAGCAGATAATAAAATGGCCCCGTCGTACATCTCCCGTCGGGCCTCCTCTATCCCTGTAGTAGGACCGTAGTACCTGACGAAGTTCAGCGTGGGAGGCTGTTGTTGCCGTCGTACCTGGCCTGCTTCGTCCCTGTGATGAGCTCCAGGAGCACCACGGCGCCGAAGCTGTACACGTCGCTCTTCTCCGTGAAGCTGCCTGTCTTGATGTAAACCGGGTCTATATATGTAGCTCATGTCCCCGACCACGGACCAGCTGGCTATCGACACGAGCTTGGACGTCCCAAAGTCGGACACCTTGGGGGCGAGGTCGTCGTTGAGGACGATGTTGCCGCTAGTCTTGACGTCGCCATGGACGATGCTGTGGCCGGCATCCTGCGAGTGCATGTAGGCGCGCGAGATCGAGCTTCTGCGGAGCCGATGGCGATGTCTAGGCGCACCGGCAGGGAGAGTCGTCGCCGCCGCTCGGTGCCAGCAGCAATGCCACCACCACCACCGCCACCGTGCAGGCTCCCATTGGGGATGTACTCGTAGACCAGCATGGGGATGTCCGCCGTCTCCAGGCAGCATCCTCCGACGAGGCGGACGAGGTTCCTGTGATTGATCCTGAACATCTGGGTGGTGATCTCGATCGTTCATTCACGAACTCCTCCTTGTGCAGCGGCGCCTCGCCCTGCACAACCGAGCATTTAACCGCGACGCATTTCCCGCTGTCGAGATCGAGTTGTCCCATAAACACAACACCTTGCCGAACTCACGAATGTGTACTCTCCCTCCGATCACAGGGACTCCTTGGAGTTCCTTGATGCTCTCCCGTGCTTGGTTTCTCACGGGCGACTTTAACCTAGTGCGCTCGTCGGCAGACAAAAACAATCCCAATGTGAGCGCTAGGCTGTGCCGGGAGTTCAATGATACTGTTGAGAAGCTGGGGGTCATCGAGGTGCCATTGTTGGATGCTTTGTACACTTGGTCGAACAAGAGAGATGTGCCTACCCTCTCACGTTTAGACAGGGTTTTCGTTAACCTTGCGCAGGCTAACACTTTCCCCTCCACCTTCCTCACCTCGCTCCCTCGCCCAACCTCTGACCATAAGCCGATTAAGCTCTCTGTCTCCACCACGGTGCCTAAAACACACGTTTTTCGCTTCGAGAACTCCTGGCTCAAAAATTCTTCTTTTCTACCCAATGTTCTCCCGGCTTGGCTCGACGCTCCTCCGGCTGCGGATGCTGCTGGCAGGCTGGCTGCATGCCTCAAAGGTGTGCGGTCAGCGGCAAAGGTTTGGGCTCGGCGTAACAGGGCGCCACCGGCTATCATTTCCAACTGCACGTTTCTAATACAACTTTTTGATCACTATGAGGAGCACAGGCCCTTGTCCGTCTGTGAGCTGCAGGTCCGTCGACTCTGTGTCCTGCACCTGGATCAGGCCATACAGGAAAAGGCCGCCTACTGGAAACAGAGAGGCAAGCAGCGTGCCATCCGTGAAGGAGATGCTAACACTGCCTTCCACCATGCACATGCCACTGTCCGGATGCGTTCTAATCGGATCAAATGCATAGAAGTGGATGGGGTGGCCCAGTTCAGTCATGAAGGGAAGACAGCTGCGCTAACGAATCACTACAAACACATGCTCGGTGTTCCTTCTCCCTCCACCTGGAACTTCGACCTTCATGATCTGTACAGTAGTGGAGAGAGGCCTGGTGATGAGCTTGCTGTCCCTCTCTCCATTGCTGAGGCAAAAGCAGCAGTTAAGTCCATGAACAAGTGCAGTGCCCCTGGCCCCGATGGGTTTGGCCCCAGCTTCTTCCATGCAGCTTGGGACACCGTCGCCGATGAAGTGGAGTAACTCTGTCTTGCTTTTCAGACAAATTCTGTACAGCTTGAGCGGGTGAATAGGTCCTACAGTCGTTCTTCTGCCAAAAACTCCTGGAGCGTGTGCTGTGGGTGCCTTCCGATCCATTAGTCTTCAGAACTGCTGTGTGAAAATTATTGCCAAAGTCCTCACTACTCGGTTGCAAAAGCAGATTTCCAAACTGGTGGACATTGACCAAACAGGATTTATCCGGGGCCGGTCAATTACTGAGAATTTTGTGTATGCCCTTGAGCTTGTCCAGTGTTGCTATAAACGAAAGGTGCCGACGACTTTGCGAAGGCGTTTGACTCTATCAGTTGGGATGGATTGTTCTCGGTAATGCGTGCTCGTGGGTTCAATGAGATTTGGTGTGGCTGGATTAGCTGTCTACTCAGTACGTCGAAGACGGCGGTTTTGGTAAATGGTTGTCCGGGCCCCTGGATCCAGTGCAGGCGTGGCCTTCGTCAGGGCGATCCCCTTTCGCCGTATCTCTTCCTCTTGGTTGCTGATGTTCTGCAAGCTATGATTATGGGAGATGGTCTGGTGCATCACCCGATGATCGAGGGGGCGTCGTGCCCTGTCCTACAGTACGCGGATGACACACTGATCCTGTTGCGCGGGGACTAGCTGTGCGTACAGAGGTTGAAAGGGATTTTTGGATTCCTTTGCCGCTGAGGTCTGAGGGGAGCACTGGGATGTCCTGCGTACACTCTTGCCGTTGTTCCAAGCTATCACTTCTTCTGTAGTCGGTGATGGGCGGGGGACAGACTTCTGGCATGATGCTTGGCTCGGCAGCGATGATCTTGCATTTCGATATCCTACTCTCTTCGGTCACTGCCGCCGTCCGCATGTCAGCGTCCGCGAGGCTTTGGCTGCCGGGGTGGAACAGAACTTGGTCCCGCGATTGTCCCGATATGCTGAAGAGGAACTTGGGCGCCTGAATGAAGAACTCGGCGGCGTCACCCTGACCACTTTGCCTGACGAACGGCACTCACTGTTCTCAGACAAGGATGGTGTGCTCCGAGATGCCCAGCGGGCGCCTAGCCCTACAGCAAGGTTCATCTGGGGCAGCGGTGCCCCTCCCCGCGTGCAATTCTTTATGTGGCTGTTGCTCCAGGAACGGATCCAATGCAGGGTGACTTTGGCACGTAAAGGAATGATTCAAAATACAAGCTGTGAATTGTGTCCCGGCGCGCCAGAAACTGCTGGGCATATCTTCCTTGAGTGTCCTTTTGCTGTGAATTTTTGGAGAGAGATTGGGCTGGACCAGGTGATGCCGAGCTGTGTGCAAGACCTACATGAACTACGCTGCCCGACACATGTGCCGTCGCTCTGCTTCAGTGCTTTTGTTCAGTTGTGCTGCTGGCATCTTTGGAAGAGGAGGAACGAGGTCGTTTTCAGAAGTGCGGAACTGCCGCTACCCCAGGTGCTTGCGGGCTGCAAGGGGGACGCGCGATTATGGACCTGCCGGTTCAAACTGGAGGAGCGGTGTTTAGGAGATGCTTGGTGTGCTCTTCTCTCGGGGCATACGTCCGTCGGTGAACCTGCCCCCCGGATGTAATTACGCTCCTTTGTCACCGTGTTTTGCCGTGTTAGTACTGTGGCTTGGGGCATATGTCCCGTGTACTGAAAATTTGTAACTGTAATCTTGCTGCGGGCCGTTTTGGGCCACTATAATATAAACTTCAGCCGATGGGTGTGCTGTAGTGGTTTGTCATCTTCATCTGTTCTTTTTTCCGTCAACACATGGATGCCCATGCTCTTCACTATTTCACCACCGTTCCTGTCGAAAAACTTCCTCTTCTTTCGCCTCCGACGCTCCTTGATCACGATACAGCCTATGACAAGCAAGGCCTGAAATAATGCTGCGGGCACTGACATAGTAAAAACATCCATACTCATCAGCTAGACTATCACATAAGATAAAGTGTATGAATAATACTCGTGCGATAATAATAAAACAATAATAGATAGACTGAATTGAATTTAGATCAGCATGCATGCATAATATTTCGCTAAAAAAGTGAAATGTAGACATGAGAGGTGGTCTATAGTTAGTTAATGAATGAACTCACACCTAGTACTGCCGCAAGTACCATCGAGCGAATTATAGGTTGGCATCCCTCGGGAGTCTTGCCATCTCCTCTGTGTCCAAAATTGCATTTGCATTCGTAGCTCCCCAACGTGTCACGGCATGTGCTGTCACCACTACAAAGATATATATTTCTTTGTACACTGAAGGATTCAATTTCCGAAGCTCACACTCGTTAATATCTGCATAAATAAGTTAACCTGATAGAAGTCCCTAGAAAAAGCCTATATATGTACATTGCTTTTCAAATTCACCACTCAACTCTATATAAAACTTTTATAAAAAAAAACTCTACATAAAACTGTGTTTTGTATCCAATATGTTAAGGTGTTGAAGAACTTTATATTAAGGCCGTCAACGCAGGCACACGCGCCCACACAAACATCGTTTACTAATAACTATTACCAGCAACTAAAATGATTATAAACAAAATAATTGCCTATGGATTAAGCGTATAGCATTTGTAACGTGTGGCCTCTGTCTATTAAACACCCCAAGGGCACACAAAAACACCACAGTCTCACCTGTGTCACTCTCCTTGGTGGCTCAGGGGCTCCATAGTGCCGCTGCTGTCGATGGCAGTGGCAGCCAGCAATGGCATCGAAATGATGTCTGTGCACTTCCTCATTCCCTCTCGCTTTCCTCTTCCTTTCTCACTATTACCAGCATGGATCCTTTACCACATTGTGGCCTCTCTAGCTAATAATGTTCACACAGTGGTGGCGGGCTCATGGTTTGCGGTTTCAGTCACCCCCATTGGTGTCGCCTCTCTCTCTCTACTAAATCCTCTCACTCATGGGGGTGTAGCTGCTCCTCTAGCCAATATACCGTGAAGCCAGGAGATCATGCACTTATGGTTGCCTCTCCGAGATGCGGGTCCAACGAGCTTGGAATTATTGCCCTCTATTCGTAGTCTAGTGCCCTAAGAGGATCCAACAACACTTCTGGGCCTTCTTTAGCCCATTAGTCGGCGCAGCTAGAATCTAGCGCCAACACGGCTACCCAGCCCCTCCGCAGATCTGCTATTCTGCATTCCTACCACTTTAGAGCCATCTGCATAGGGCCACTAATGGCGATGTGGGTCTATTGGAGCCTACCCCTGCATGCCTCCACCTTTTGGAGCCGGTCACTAGATGGGGACGCTTTTAACTATCGTCGATGTGTTGTTTGTGGCCGGGTGCTAACTGCCCATGCCTCACTGCTCCACACCGTTGCCACCATGGTCACTACGGTAGTTTGAGGCTTGCATTGCCTCAACACCAAGGAACACTATGCCACAATAACGCTTGGGCTAGCGAGTCCTCGCACAATTGATGGGTTGATTGGTGCCATTAGGCTTCACCTCGACCATCTTTGGTTGTGGCACTTTGAATTTCTCGGTTCGTCAATGCTAGGATTTTCAGGGATATGCTTTACTCCCCGCCCCACAGTTGTTGTCGTTGGTGTGTGCTTTCTTGAGGGGGATGCTTTGCTCCATTTCATCATGGTCATCGACATGTTGTGGAGAAGCTTTGCTCCCATCGCTGTTTATCTGGTGTGCTAACTCAAAGATATGCTTTGCTTCTCAATGTCTTAGTTGTGCTATTTCGGAGGGAAGCTATGTCATTGGTGGTGGTTTGTGCTATTGCCGTCGGCATTTGGCTGGTCCCCCCCCCCCCCATCCATTGCTATCGTCTCTTTGCTCTGTGTGGGATTTAAGCCATGTCTAGGGTCTCCCTATCATTGTTGCCACTTAGATTCCATTGTATGGCTGGTCTTCAGGGCGCTAGGGTTGCGGGTGAGGGTTGGGTGACTCAAGAAAATGCTCTACGATCAACTTTTATTGGTGCTAGCAATGGCTATGCCATTGGCGCAGCTCACCCCGTTGAGGGTGCTGTCTTTGTCTTTGTCCTTGTCCATTGTTTGGACTGATGACGATGACGCTTTTAAGCGTCTCTTTCTTGTTTGGTCTTTCTTGTTGGCATCCTATTTGTGCCTTGCGTTGTAGGAAGTCTTATATATTTTCCAAGGTTTTCGTGGTCGTTTTGGGTGGTGTGGTGTTTATTATCTAGTCCCTAGTTTGTATGCTGAGGCTTACTCATTTTATGCAGTATGCTGATGATACCATTTTATGCTTGAGAAATGATATGGAAAAAGCTAGAAATCTAAAGATTTTACTTTATATATATGAGATGATGTTTGGACTGAAAATTAACTTCTGTAAGAGTGAGATTATTTTGATAAATGGTGACCCAAGTTTAGAATAGAAGTATGCTGCCCTGTTTAATTGTCAAACTGGAACTTTTCCTATTAGATACCTTGGGGTTCCAGTAAGTCCAAGCAGACTGCCACAAAATCGATTGGTTACCTTTAGAAGAAAAAAATAGCTAAAAGATTAGATGCTTGGAAAGAAGGATCCTTATCTATATCTGGGAGAATTACTTTGATTAATTCTTGCCTTACAAGTACACCAATTTATCATATGTCCATGTTCCTTATACATAAAACTGTCTTGGAAAGAATTGACCTGTATAGAAGAAAATTCTTGTGGCAAGGAGGAAGTGTTAAGAAAAAATACCACCATTTGAAATGGGGAGAGGTTTGCACAGATAAAGCCCATGGAGGGCTTGGGATTAAGGATTTGGAAAAACTAAACATAAGTCTTCTCTGCAAATAGTGGTGGAGGCTGGAAAATGAGGAAGGATTATGGCAGCAAATTCTGAAGAAAAAATATAAGTTGCAAACTGATATTGCTATGATTAGCCATAAATTGAGTGATTCACCCATTTGGGCTGATCACATCAAGGTGAAAAAATTCTATATGCAGGGGAGAAAGGTGGTAACTATGAAAGGTGATAAAACCAAGTTTTGGGATGACTGCCGGTTAAAAACTAAACCCTTAAGGAAATTGTATCCTCTCCTTCACACATTATGCAAGGAGAAGGAAATATCTGTTGAAAGTGCATACAAAAAATATATGAAGCTAGATTTCAGGAGATGGTTGTATCCTGAATTAGAATCACAGTGGGAGGATATTTGCAATTGGGTATCCTCCTTTGAATTTAAAACAGGTGGTGATATAGTCCTGTGGAAATGGGGGAAAGAAAAGTGATTCACAGTTAAGACCATGTACAAAGCTGTATCAGTTAAAAGATGTAACATGTCCTTTAAACACATTTGGAAAGGAAAAAGCCCTCCAAAAATTAAGATTTTTTTGATATTCATTGAGAAAAAGGTTACTCTGACAAAAGATACCTATGGTTAAAAAGAAATGGAAAGGTGACCCTGTTTGCTCCTTTTGTAATAACAATGAATCAATTGATCATCTTTTCTTTGGATGCCCAACTACCAAAGTGGTTTGGGGGTGGTGGCTTCCTGTATAGGGGTGAAAATCATCCCTAGAAACATAGATCAATGCTGGGCTTGGTTGAGGTTATGCCTCCCTCACTGCACTGAGATACATTGTATTGGTGTAGCTGCAATCTGTTGGGCGTCAGAAAAGCTTGTTGACGGCACTTAAGCACGCCAAACCTTATACTGCAAGCGACAGTATAGGTGTAGCCTTTCCCTTAGGATGAGTATTTAAGGTTTTGTCAATCCGTAGAAAACTAGGTTTAAACTACTATTAATTAAGGATTAATCAATTACTAACTAGTTCTAATAGATCTATAAACTAAAGGATAAAAGAGAGTCTAATTACTGACTAATATATATCTAAACTAAACTAAAGGATGATAAACGATGTTCTAATCACAAACTAGATATAAAACTAACTATAGCATAAACTAGATCAAGAACAAAAGATTAACAAGATCAACTAAGCAAGATTGATCAAGAAGCTAATACTGGCTAAGGATTAGCAAGAGATATGAGACAAACTTCTTACAAACTATGAACCACCCTAAGCATGAATCTAACGTGAAACATAGAATAAACATGATCACGAATGTCATAGATTTGCTCGAATCTTTCCCCGGGCTCTACTGTCACTAGTAACCAATTAATCGACGAACTAGCAAACCTAAACCATCTCTAACCTAAACCATCTCTAAGCATGAGCAGATTCAATCAACTAATTAAAGTAAAAAGATCTACTAAAAGGCACGTGGTTTAAACAACCCCGGCCAGGTCACATGTAGAGATGAAGCATTGCAAAGATATGGATCATAGATCATGTATAAACAAAGAACTAGTAGCAAAGAGACTATTTCATTGATCGAACTCAAGGTTTATCATAGTAAAATAAGAAGAACAGAGAGTTACTCGAGACACATCATGAACTTGAAGCACATAGTTGTCGAATTCGGCGAGACGAACAACATACTCGAAGACGAACTCGAAACTTCCTCGGGAACAGGGGTGGTCAGCCGACCCTGGGGGTAGGTCGCCCGACCCCCTCCTTTCCTGCCTCCTCTCGCTGCTTCCTTTCGCCGAAGTCTTGCGAAGATGGACCCTAAACCCTAACTTTGGAGCTCTGGTTTACAATGAATTCGATGGAATTAGGATACCTCTCCCTCTAGGGGGCCATATATTTATACTCCGGAGAGTCCCCTATACATAGAATCTAATAGGTCGGTTCTAAGAGTCCTAAAATACCTAAAACACCTATTTCTATGTATATACAAGTTTCTAGAAGAGTCCCGGTCGTCCATATACTTTCTTGCTTGGAGATGAAGTCATTTGTCCTAGGTCCTTCCAGAAATCAGCTTTTTCATATTCTGCAGCCTTTAGTATTTCGACCATAACTCCCTCATCCTAAGTCCAAATAAGGTAAACTCAGACTCTAAATCATAGAGCTCGAAGAGATCTATAACTTTGATATTCAAACTTTCTTCATTTGATGTCGCTTAAGGTCTTCGAATTTGGCCAGCAAGGTGCTGCTGTCCTAGAATCTGAGAATATCTCGAGATTTAATTGGAGTTGGGATTGGACTCTTGATAAATCTTCCTTATCTTCATATTCTTCATACTCAAGCAATCCTTAGTCACCAGAACCTTCTCTATAATGGGCTTAGGCCATCTTTTGGGCTTCAATTGTCCTTCTTTTATTAATTATCTCTCCTCCTTGGACTAGTAGCATTAATCTATCAACGAGAAGCCTTCTCAATTATTGCAATCATTCACCAATTATTTGCCATTTTCCTGCAATATTTAAGAATATGCAAAAACAAAGAGCATTCTCGAAAATGGGGTTATTTGTTAGCAAAACAAAACTAAATCATAAGATTAACCTCTGAAAAAACATAAAATTCATGTAAAAATAGAGCATAAATTTAGTTCATATCTTGCGTCAACAGACGTCGAGTCAGGGGCGAAGCTTGGCGTTGGGGCGCGAATCGACAGGCGACGTCACCGGTCACGGGCGCGCGGGAACGAGGCGAAGGCAGTGGTGGGGGTCTCGTGGCTCAGGGAGGCCGGGAACGGGCGACGCGAGCTCCGAGCTCGGCCGTCAATGGCGGGCGCAGACTAAGCGAAGGCAAGGAGCGAGCAGGGAAGGTCGAGAGTGTGAGTGGACGAAGGGAACGGAGAGAGGAGCTCGCCCTCCGCTTAAGGACCGGTCGGAGGGGGGGTGGATCCATGGCCAGAGGCCGCTGACCGTACGCCGGTGTCCACGTGGCGCCCCGGATCCGCGGCCCCACATGTCAGCGACTCACTGTGTCCAAAAATGGAAAAACCAATTATTCTGTTTTTGTTTAGGCTCTGAAAATCACTGTTTTGATGCATTTGCAAGCCGAATTTGAAGAAGACCTAATTGAATGAAATGTTGCTCTATTTTAACTCTACAAGTTTGTCAAAAGGTACAAGTTCAAATTCTGAGTTTAAATATGATTTAAATTTGAAATTGCCCCCAGGTTTTAGGTTTTTCCTATACAGCCATTTAAAGAAAATTTTTAAAAGTCCTATTTGTGCCCGAAACCACCTGAAAATTTTTATACCATATTTGCTCAAAATGTCAAGATTTACAACTTTCTCAATTGGAGCTTTGCATGAAAATGAGTGTAGATCATAGAAAAAGTGAGGTTTCTGAAAAATTCATGATTTTGACTGTGTTTGTATGCTGACAGTAAAAGCCCCAAATCCTCTAGCAAACATTTGTGCATGTCAAAACTCCAATTACCAAAGTTGTTCCTCATTAGATCACCTACAAGTTTGGTATAAAAAGTTTCACCTAAAACTCCATAGGATTTAAGTTATGCTCACATTCATAGTGTCATTCATGCAAAAACTGAGTGCATCACTTAGCCTTTTCTACCATGTTTGTTCATGTGAGTCAAATGCACTGCTTATCATAAGATGAGATGATGCTTATGAGAGGTAATTTAGCAAATGATGCACATAATATGCACTGGGGATGCCCAGGGCATCACACTCTTGACGGGCTGACACCACCTCCCCGCGTGCCATGGTGGCAGGTGAACGTGAGGGCTGGGTGAGGAGGTGTCGCATCGCAACTGGCGTAGGCCATGATGTCTTCCCGTCGTTTTCCTAGCGTCGCAGGTACAAGCGTGCGCGTTAGCAGACGTGAGGGGCGATGTGTGGTCCTTTCGGCTGGGCCCACAGTCGGTTCGGCTCTTGACGAGGCTCTATCCACTCCGCCCCGCGCGACCGTACGGGGCGAAGCTCGGTCGTTCCGCCTCGCATGATCGTACGGGACGAGGCTCGGCCGTTCCCTCTCACCTGACAATCCGTCTCGCCTCACGCGCTCGTTCGGGGTGAAGCTCGGTCGTTTCGCCTCGCCCGACCGTTTGGGGCGAGGCTCGGTCGTCTCGCCTTGTGTGCCCGTGCGGGGCGAGGCCCTGGCTGCTTCCGCGTGAGTTGGTTCGGATGGCCTCCCTCAGCATGGTAGCCCTTACAGGGCCGCCGGCGGGCCGCAGGCCGTCTTTCTTGGAGGCGCCTTTATTGCCTCCCCGTCAATTAGTTGTCCCCATTGCATCCCTTGATTGTGGTGGATACTAATTTCCTCCTTTGCCTTTTTTGAACTCTATCCCCTCCGCATCGGGGGCCAATTTGTAGGGTCCAAGGACCTATTTGTAACTTTCAGAAAGTCTAATGAAATGAGAAGAAACAGCCATCTCCCCTTCACTATATAAGCAGCCCAAGGGCTGAGGGGGAGGGGGATGATCATGGTTGAAGGCTTTGCCTACTCACTCACTCATTCCTCTCCGCTCACACTGTTGGCCGAAGATCACAAACCCAACACTCTGTCTCAAAATAACTGCAGATCTAGAGAACCCTCCGACAAATTAGTCAAGGTAGAAAATTATGCATGTGCACATAGTGATTAGCCTATCTTTCCATTTGGCTGTAAGATCCATTTTAGCCTCAAATTCTACCAGAAATGAATGCACATAAATTTTAAAAAGAAAAAGGTATTACAACACTTCGCAGAACAATATTAAAAAAACAATGCTGAAGAATTCAAGATTGCATATTTTCCTTATGTTATCAGCATATCAACATACTTTCCTTACCTATTGTGATATCTTATCTTTGTGAGCCATAAGTTCTGAAACCATATCAGCATTTGCTTTTCCGTATGAACTAATACCCTTTTTACGACGCAATTTCTTTAGATAATTTTGTTTCAAATCTTCGAGTCTAACATTTTTCTCAGTCACATTTCTATCTTTGTTAATCATTTTTCAAATGGCATTGTGCAACAGTTGTTGTAAGGATTTCATATCGACATGTTGATTCAATCCTTATAAAAAAACAAAAATAGCACACATGCTTTACTGAAAGCACAATTTCTTTAGATAATTTTGTTTCAAATCTTCGAGTCTAACATTTTTCTCAGTCACATTTCTATCTTTGTTAATCATTTTTCAAACAGGCATTGTGCAACAGTTGTTGTAAGGATTTTATATCCACATGTTGATTCAATCCTTGTAAAAAAAAGAACAAAAATAGCACACATGCTTTACTAAAAGAAGGTACGGCTCAAAAAGTCAAAAGTTATACTTAGGACCGGCGCCAATGCCGAAGACAGCAGGGGCAAAACATGCAGTGCATTGCAACACCGAGACAAGGAACAAAGGTAGAGCACCAAGCTCATGGCCTAAGGGGGAGCACACAGAGAGTAGCGAACAAAAACAACTCTGTCCACAGTGAGTCTGCTCATCCCTCTCCTTTCCCATGATCATAGGTTCAGATAGTCAAAACCATAGTGATTGTTGACCATCCAAAAAAGCAAATATCTCAACCTCATTGTGTTGGAAAATCAACGGATAGTGTTAGAGTACAATGGGTAGTATTAGATATCGTATGTGTTTAGGAGTCTTAGGAGTTTTATCTATCTAGAACTGCCATATGTATCTGGGGAGGTGTCTTTCCCCTAAGTTTTGTACTCTTATATATACAACTCAAAGGCTCCATGCAATACAACAAATCTATTATACGCGATATTTTCTTTCTACATGGTACGACAAAACTAGGGTTCCAAATCATAGACCTAGGCTTCCTCTGTCGCCGCCTGCGCCACCCCCGAGGAGATCAATCTCTACCGGGGGCAGCGCTCTCGAAGGATGCACCGTGGGTCCCTCTGATCCGTTGCGCTCGTCACCCTCGCAGGATGCCCCTGTGGATCAGTCTGATCCCGCCGTTCCTCATCCCAGTTGCGTCGTCGTCACCTCCAGTGTGTTCGTCGTCGTCTCTGTCATGCAACAACAACAGATTGGGCGCTCACCGGTGGATCCGCGAGCTTGGGGCTTCTCGGCACGCTGACGTGGTGGCAGCTTACTGAAGATGGTTGAAGATAGCTTTGAGGTTATAGATGACGTGGACAACGACTTCTTGGCCAAGTTGCAGACAGATCACTCTCCGGCGCCTGGCGTCGCCGCAGCTGGTGACCGGTTGCACGACGGTGCCAAGTTGCAGACAGATCACTCTCCGGGGCCACCGCAGCTGGTGACCGGTTGCACGACGGTGCCACCTCCACTGGTGCAGTCTGGGCGCTCGCAGGCGCCACCTCGGTGTCGTGCGCTGCTGTATAATGAGCATATGCCACCGTTCCTGATTTCTGCACCGTGGCCACGCTCTGGCGCTGCGAGAGCAACGGACGAAACAGAAGCCGGATGCACTGACACTGAAGATTCAAAGTCTGGCTATACAGTGGTGGTCTCTGCTTAGGATATTAGTTTGAGCTGTACTATCTCTCTCGTAAGTTGTAACATAGAAGAACATTGCGGGGATGGCAGTACTATATAAGCCATCGGGTGGAGGAGAAAAGAACCATCATTCTCTCATGTCGTGTTTATATGATACGTAGATGACGTTCATTCTCATGTTGCCGGTGCTTACCTTGGTATTTTTATCTGTTGGAAGGCAGTTGCTTGTAAAACGAACCTACAAAGTGAATATATCTAGATAGATATGTTCAGTTGTTCAGCAAAATTTGTTTCTTCGATCCTCTTTTGGTCATGCATCGTTGTGGTAATAATGCATTGTTCTGGTCATTTTATTTATTTTACTGGTTCGTTCAGGGAGTCGGATCACAGCTTCGAAACTGACCATTCTTGTGTTTTTCTCGCTTGGTGGTGAACGGCAGGCCGTACAGTGCATACGCTCCGGCAATGCAGTTTGTGTTCTGCCAAGTGATACAAATCTTTGCCATTCTCTCATCCAAGAGTGCATTTGTGCAGAACTCAACACTCACAAACTAAAGACAATATACAGGCCAGTAATGACTCTTTCCAGCTTGAACTCATGAAGTTAGGACAGAGCAAGATAAATCCCTTCTTGGGTATGAAAGACAGAGACCCTTTTTCAAATGCTTAAAGTTATGCTACTAGTATAACTAAGAATCGGTACACATGTTAGTTGAAGATTGATTATTGGTACACTAAACCAAATACACACCTAAATTTCTTTTGGCACTGATTTTTACTTGCCTTGCCTGGCTTTTTAGTGGGCATATACTCGTGACTAACCAAGCGGGCTCGAAAGGGGCAAAATGACCCTGCTGAGTGGTGGATCTACTGGCCCACTGCCCACAAAATCGCATTCATACACAAGGCGACAAGCACAAGTAATAGTGTACGTAGTACATTAGACGGAGGCCGTGCAACAACATAACCAAGGACTAGCTTAACTTTAATGCACCGAGTAGTAACATAACCCATGGCCCTTAGGAGAACACCAGCAAGTAACGCCGAGTTGACTTAGAATCCAACTGACTCAGAATTGTTCATGCAACTAGTGCATATTTAGTGTTTGGCACAACCTGCATAAAATCAAAAGGTCAGGATAACTACACAGAAACAACCGTCTCCATCCTACAATCCTAGGATTGGATTGCCCTGAGCAGCCTCCAGTCCAGTGTCCTCCTGCCTGATCAACTTCGAGACATGCATACCAAAAGACGATGCAGTTAAGCGGCAAAATAAACAACTGTACAAGCCCTCTCCCCTCCTACTGGCTGTTGCTATCTGCCTGTGACACCAGAAACGGTGCCCGAGCGCCACCAGCGTTCATGGAGGTGTGGCGCACCAGATTTGAGCCAGAACTCCCCTGCAAAGCCTGGTTGACCACGTTCAGAAGACGATGACTCTCAGCAGTTGGGTTCACAGTTTCAACACCGACAATGGTGCACTCTGGAATATTTTTATCGCTCAATGCCTCTGGGTTCAACTTGGCCTTGAATAGATATTCACGAAACTGAACACCCCTTACGATCTTGTCAAACTGGGCATGATCTTGCTTTTCATATTTCATCAAGTAGAGCTCCTTTGCTGTGCAGCCAAATATGTCCTTCCCAACTTCTTCTGAAGCAGTAGCATGCATCTCACCAGTCGAATCCTCTAGCTGAACGGAGATCATGTACCTATAATCACAAGCTACAAAGGTCAGGTTGCATCTGTTGCAGCGCCACCACCCACCACCATTACTAGCAACCTCCTGACAGCACTGCCTACCATTCACCACCATCGGACATGCTGCATAGCACAAACTCTCAGTGTTCATGATTGAGAGAGTAGCTTTAACGATGACTAGCTCTGGCTTAACCAAGCATCCCAAAACATTTGTCATTTCTGCAACTATTTTCCAGGCAATTTGATTAGCAGCATGTCGAGCCTGAACCCTCCGGCAGAAGCATGCCTATCATCCTCAGAAGATGATGGCTTTCAGTTGATGGGTTCAACTTTTCGGCCTTGATGATGGTGCGTTTGGCGAGCTGCTCACCATTGATTATCTCTGCTTCGACCTTCAGCTTGAATAGATACTCATGAAAGAGTGGGCTCCGAACGATCTCATCAAATTGTGCATGATAACGTTTCTCATGTTTCAAGAAGTAGAGCTCCTTTGCTTTGCAACCAAATATCTCCTCGCCAGCCTCTTGTGTCACAACAGCATAGGACGTATCTGTTGAATCTTGTATCTGAACAAGAGCCATGTACCTGTAATCACAATTTACAAAGGACTGGTCGCATCTGTTGCAGTGCCAATACCCATCACCATTACCGTCGACCTTCATGTTGCATTGCCTGCCATTCACTACCAGTGGGCAAACTGCACAGCAGAAACTTTCGGTGTTTATGTATGAGAGAGTAGCTTTCACAGTGAACTAGGTCCTGGTTCGCCGAGCATCCCAAGTTTTCACTGTTTACTTGAGCAAGCGTTCCTGGCAACTTGCACCTCTGAAGCACTAGGACCTGCCACGTGTATGCCCTGCCTATGACCATTAGATGTTAGGTTATTAGCAGCATAAGATCCCAGCATGCCTCGGCCACTGGAATATGTTCCAGTATTAACTTGAACAGCACTGGCCAGTAAGTTGGGGTCATAGATTTTGGAGTTGCCGATTATGTCGTGCTCACTTTGCAGCACATCAAGTTTCATAACAATAATGATCCTGAATAAAAGATGGCATGGTCAGCTCAACTGATAAGATGGGAGCATAGTAAAGATGTGTCAACAAACAAACATCAAATAGGATATTCCTCTATCTTAAATATATGTCTAGCGAGCTTAACCAGAATAGGAATTTCTAAGAATTAACTCTAGACTCATAACCAAGAAGCTGGGCAAACATGGAATATTTAGGAAATAAAGGTGAGTTGCTTCAGATCTTAAATTTTATAATATGAGCACAATCACATTCTATATTAAATCTTTTTTTTTCTCCAGACACATAGGAGAGGTGGTCATCGTTTCATTAGAGGAAAAGAGTATAAGAATACAAAGCCCAACAAGACTATGATACAATAGCACCGGGGCAGAATTAAGACGACCACAAAACACGGCCCTAGATCACAGATGTAGCTGCGACTCTGCGAGAGCCCCCGAACACCTGCCAAACACCCCAAGGCTGCATTTTAAGATATACTACATTACGATTCTAGAATCCTGCACACTCCTATGACTCTTGTGAGAAGCAGTAGCCGCAAGATCCCCCGTGTGGAAGTGCTGCAAAGTTGGCATCCCTAACGACATGCGCGGGTTTCGTTGAACCCAGATAATTTTTTTCTACTGGGTGCAATCGTGGCGGGGCTGCGGGAGATCTGTGAATCGGATCGAACAGAACCGGGTGTGAATAAGAAAGCTGAAGCGCAAAATGCAGGGCGGCAAGGATGGCTCTGCCTGACCTCCGGAACAGGATCGAGCTGCATGTGAACTCCAGGATACGGACGACGGAGCCCTTCCGGACGGTCCCGTCGCGCACGCGCGGGGACTCGGAGATGGCGAGCATGGCCTGCAGCGAGTGGGCGCCGTCGGAGAGCTGCACCCGGAAGCGCTCCCCGGCGCGGGGGTTCTGTTTGCCGTGGACCGCCCGCAGGTCCTCCACCTGGAGCACCGGGCGCAGCGTCCCGATGCCGTCGGGCTGGCCGTACATCGCCGCCACCGCGCCAGGTGTCAGCTGCACCGGCGGCGCCATCGCGCTGCGCCCTGTGCTGCGGGATGGGAGCTTCCTAGCCGAGACGAAAGGGAGACTGAACATGCGGGGCCCGCTATTATGGGCTTTATTATTTTTGTAGAAAGTTCTATGGGCTGGATCCGCTTCGACTGGCCCATGATTTGTTAGCATTCGCTTTGTGTCCAGTCCAGGAGACCGGGGCTCCGTTCCTTTCGCCAAACTTGGTACAGCCCGTCGAGTCGTCGACCCGTGCTCTTTGTTAAACGCAGATATCTCGACAACCGACTCAGACTCAGTTTGGGTAACCTCGGATCAAGAAAGGGTGGAGTGGATTAAAAAAAATTATAGTAACTCCTCAACATCCCAATGATTTTGTACATGGAGACATCCACTATTTGTAGAACAGGCCCACCACCTACCCTATTGCCCACCGCTCTGCGCTCTGCCGCTTTTTTCATCGACGCGCGACGGCAGGCCGGAGAGGGGAGAGCGGCAGCGGGCGGCGCGCCGAAGGGGGAGGGGCGCGCCACTAGAGGGCTACAGGCTGGGGACCCGGCGAGACGACGAACATGCCGAGGAAGGGCAAGCGGTCGTGGGCGGCGCACCGGAGGAGGCAGTGACGGGGCGGCGCGTTGGATGGGGAAGGGCACACCACCCAAGAGGTGGAGGGCAGCGCCGCCGGTGAGCGGAGGGCGGAGGCTCGCCCCCTCGCTGCCCTTCTCGAGACGATGGTAGGCCAGGCGACCCGGCGAGTGAAAATAAAATAAAAAAACCGAAAAAAAATGGGCCAAATAGAAAAGCCCAATCACGTGCACAAATCTTGAAGCAATCACAGCCACACAAAAATGATTGAAAAGACAACTAAAAATCATTCGGTAGATATCTCTACTCCTAAAAAGTTTGTATGGTTCCCATCGACCGTCGACCGTCCGCACCACCCAGCGCCCGCACGCACTGCCTCCCAGCCGTCGGCCCCATCCCTACCGCCTTCGCACACTTGCCGCAACTCCATCGCAGGATGGTCCCTGACTGCTGCCGCGGTCGCCTCCTTTCTCGCGCCGGCTCTACGCCCGCGGCCGCCGGGATCTAGCCTGCCTCGTCGCCTCCTCCACCGGCGCTGCCCCTCCGCCCAGGAAGTGGGAGGAACCGACGAGGAGAGGACCGCCGGGGAGGGAAGAGAGAGGAGAAGGCCGGTCTTCGGTGGAGGAGGCAAGAGCGCGGGGGGCGGGCGGCAGGCACTGCTGCTGCGGACTGCGTTGTGGGAGATAGAGGGATGGAGGGAGGCAACCGGCGGAAGAGGAGGTGAGTGAGGCGGCAAGCTCCCAGGTTGGCGAACTTAGGTGGCAGGCGTTGCTTTCCCCGAGCCCTCCGCCTCTTCCCTGTCCACCGGCGCCGCCTCCTTCCTATCCGTCGGCTGCCTCCCTTGTCCGCTGGTTGCCTCCTCCATGTCCGCCTACGCCTGGAAGAGGCGTCGGTCGGCGCCGGCGGCGGTGTGACGGACGGGCGGCGTGGCGGTGGAGGTGAGGAGGCCGTGCCTAGATACAGTAGGAAGGAGAGACAGCCGGTCCGCCATAGGAGAGATCGAGTGAGCGAGAGAAAGCCGTCGTTGCCAGTTGTTTCGAGTAGGAGAGCAACAGAGGAAAGGAATCGAAGAGAGCTAGGATTTGGTCAGGATATGCCCCAGCTTTTGGGCCTCCCAATTTCGGCCCAATAGATATGTCTATGTTTATTTAATTGGGATTTAGAATAGTACTGAATGTTAGTTGGGTTGTCGATGGGTTTACTCTTTTGTTGGCTTATGTGAACCTATATTAATTGCTTGGTATTTAACTTTGCATATTGTGTGAATTCATGATATATTGATATTTTTCTATATTGTTTTTCATGACGTTTAAATGTTCATTTAAACATTTAAATGTCAAAATCTACTCTCCATTGTTTCATCGTTTTTATAACCATGGTATAGCTTGCATAGGCTGGAGTTGTGATATATGAAGCACAATTTCACGTTATTTTCTATCAAGTAGGCTTTAAGTACCAAGTGAAGACCATGTGAATATTTACGATGTGAAATTGGTCAAAATTATGTAATTGGATTGTTATTGAAATATGAGGTATGATATTTGTTGCACGTAGCAACGCACCGGCCAATTGCTAGTAAATAGAGAATCTGATATTTAAATCCACAGGTAGATCAAAATTCTCATCAACACCTGTCAATCCACTCTAATTCTCTTCAATCCAACGTTAATACATGTCAATCAACTCTAATTCCCTTCAATCCAAGGTTACCCAAAATTCTCTAGCGTTGTTCCCACCACCACCGCCCCCATCACTAACCGCACCGTCAGTTGCCCCGCCAATCGCTCTTTCCACCGATCGTCCTCCACTGCCCGGCTGGCAGCGCGGGGCAAGGCCGGCCGCCACCCCCCGACCCTCCCCCTTTAGAAGATGGAGAACATCCCTGGTGCCTCCGACCCTAACCCCGAACCACGAATGTTGGAGGCAGGAATGGGCTTGGACCATTTTGGACCGAAATGGTTTATGGAGTAGGGATGGGGGGTTGGGTAGATGAAGGATCCGCGCCTTTTTTGCGCTTATGTAAGCATGTCTTGGCTTGGCTTTGGCTGGCCAAACATTTGAATGAGCAAAATAACCCTGCTGCCTGCTGGGAACCTGATCGTCAACAATCTGCTCGGGTGGAGGATGGCCTGTCCGCGAAAAACAGAATATTCTTCTCTCGTTTCTGATGAACATCCTTCTCTCCTTTCTGATTCTTGCCGAGTTTTTCTTTGGGTTTGTTTCTCTGCTTTGTTCTTCTTCCTTGGATTCCATTTCCTCTTCTTTGGGTTTTTTTTAAAGGCTACTTGTATGACACATTTGAGCGCGTGGCATGTTTTGCTGATTTGACATAGATGCCAGAATGGAATTTTACGATTCGTAAGCACGGGCACAAAACTACACAGCTCTCTGATCGGTTTAATGCTCATCAGCAGCATAGGATTTTGGTACACATAAAGGTAGTCTACTAGTCTGCATATTTACAGTTGCATGTTGGATGTCCCCCTAAAAAAAACTGCAGAGAAGCACAAAATGCTTAGCAGAAAAGGTCATATGATTGATCGCAACTCAGACTGATCCACTCGGTTGCTGTAAATCTTGATGAGTACTGCGCACCTTTGTTGTAGCTTGAGTTGAGCCAGCACTTTGCTGTTTTGATTGCATACCTGGTACGGTACTCTCACTCTGAATCCTCTGTATCCGAGCAGCAGCAACCGGGGAGCACATTCAGAACTGCACGCACATGCCTATATATTGGCCGGTGACATCGTTGCTGCTGCAGAGCTATATACATGTCGGTCGTGGATGAGCCGGATGAATTATACTCCCCACAGCATACGGTTTTGGACAATTAAGACACTAGAAACATATACGAACTGTCATCACTGTGTAGTAGTTCTCTCTTCATCCTTATCAATCCGTTCGTCGTCATCATTATCGTGCAGTTCCCTCGTCCTTATCGTCGTCAGTCATTGTGCTTGCTTCAAATCTGTAATCACGCATTATTGCAAACACAAAGTACGGAGCGTTGACGCACATTGGTCATCGATCAGGTTTACGTTCTGACGATCGAGATACAGCGTGCTTATTGGGGTACTACCGAGAGTGCAGTGAAGGCATACATGCGTGCACAGTATATGTGCAGATGCAGTGCAGGTAGTCAGGCACACACAACCTGAAAGCGCATTCAATCGATCGATCAAGTAGTGCCCGACACAGCAGTTCTACCACCATGCAATGCATATATAATGGAGTCATACATATACAATGGCCCTGCAAAAGGAAATACATGTTCAATGGTAGTACAATACTGTATATATACATATACTAGCTCATCTATATGGATATACATGTACACAGAACCTAGCTGGGGAACGAATTGAAGAGTAGTACAATACACCGCTAGCTAGTGCATACTAGTATTCTACAAACTGTTTTTTATAAGTAATATATACTGGAAAGTAAAACGAACCTCACAATACAAAAAGAAAAGGAAATTAATATGGAACCACGAATGGAAAAGATGCATCGATGATGATGGGAGAGAGAAGCTAGGTGCTCGCCACTTGCCACTGAGATGGCCGGTGCAGGGCGGCGGGTACGTCGTCGGAGGTGGTGGTGGTGAGGTGAGGGCACCTCGATGGATCTAGGAGGCGCCGGCGGCGGCGGAGTCGGAGGGCCAGGTGCCGATGGCCATGTGGTCCCAGATGATGTCGCCGGCGGTGTCGTCGAACACCTCGGGCGGCACGTCCTGGAAGCCCTGGAGGCCGAAGTCCTCGGCCTTGGGCAGCCGCGTCACGTACTCCTCGAAGTCGTCCATATCCGCGGCCCCCTGCTGGTGGTGGTGCTGCGGCTGGCACGGCGCCGCCACCAGCTCGTCCACCATCTGCTGCACCGCCGCCGCGGCGGCAGAGGAGGAGGTGGAGTAGCTGGAGTAAGTCGTCGCCGTGGAGTTGGACGACGCGGCGTAGTCGTCGTAGCCGGAGGCGGCGGAGCAGCACGGCGGCGTCGTGCCGACGGCCACCACCAGCTGCTGCTGGCCTGGCGCCGCTACTTTGGTGTCCGGCGGCGGCGGCGGCACCAGCGCCACCGATGATGATGATGATGATGATGCGGCGGCGTCCGTACCACCATCAGGCTGCTGGTGGTGCGCCGGAGCCGCCGTGGGATCCGGAGCAGCCGCAGCCGCAGAAGCCGCCGCGGCTGCGGCGGCGCCGAGCAGCAGGTTGAGGCGCGCGCAGTCCCCGTAGAGCGCCCTGGCGGCGGCGTCGTAGGCGCGCGCGGCCTGCAGCGCGGTGGCGAAGGTTCCGAGCCAGAGGCGCGCGCCGCGGTTGGGCTCCCGGATCTCGGCCACCCACTTGCCCCAGGTGCGCTGGCGCACGCCGCGGAACGGGCACCGCTGGTTCTCCGGCCCGCCCTTGCCCTTCATGCACCCCTTGCGCGACCGCCGCAGCGGGCAGCACTTGCGCGGCGGCGGCTGCGGCTGCTGCTGCTGACCCTGCCCCTGCCCCTGCCCCTGCCCCTGCGCGCCGCCGCCCTGCTGCGGCGGCTGGTGGGTTACGATTACCGGGTTGTGGAACGACGGCAGCCGGAGCTGCTGCTGCTCCTGCTCCGCCACATCCATGGCGGACCCGGACCGGACCTGGTGAAGATCCTCTCTCTCTGCAGGCTAGGCTAGCTACCTACTACTGTAGGTAGATCGATGGAAGTGATGAGTGAGATGAGATGAGAGGAGCCTCGTCTGTTGCAGGCTGATGTGGATCCTGCTGCTGTGTCCGTGTGGGCGAGTATTTATAGGCAGAGGTGAGGTGGGTGGCTGCAGGTGGGCAGGCATGGTGGACGGACGGATCGGATGGATGGGGTCTGCGCAGTTGGCATGCCATGCAGATGCAATGAAGGCGACGGATCGATAGATACTACTACTCATGTAGTATTATTAGATACGACGCAGGTAGATGGTAGAGGCGGCTAGGCCATGGCCAGCTAGCGACACGACGACGGGCAGGGCAGGGGGGACGGCGGCGGGTGGCGGGGGCGGCCGGCCGGCGCATGGCACTGCATGGCGCCTCCGTGTAGGGCGGCTCGCGCCCCCAGGGGCGACGTGGCGCGCCCTCGCGCCCCCTCCCCGCTGCTGAGGTCAGGCTGATGCAGGTGGTGGGCCCGCACTGCACGCGTGAGCAGCCGTCGTCGTCGCCTCCCTCGGCCGTCATGCAGTGCCACCGCTCCGGCCGCCCCGCGCACGTGTGGCCTCGCCGCCGTGACAGCTCGGCGCCCTGCAGACAGGGCATGCAGCTGCGACGACGCGACGGCCGGCACCGGCACACACGTCTGTCCTGCCCTGCGCAGGCGCCCAGCCCGTGCCATGCGGCCGCCCGCCACGTCACGCCGCGGCGGGTGGCCGAAAATCGGCACGTGGATCTTGTGGCATTCATTTCGCGCGACCCGTCCGAGGAGCGCCGAGACTCACTGCACGCACTATACGTCTATACTTCACCCGCGTGCGGATCGAGTACAACGTTCGTCGTCCTCGTCTTCTTTCTTTCTGATCGAGTTTAACCGCAACGCCCGTATTATACACTCACTCAGCTTCTTGCGTAAGAATATGGTCAATCAACAAAAATGAGAATCTAACCAGGCCAATTGTGTTGGGAAAAATGGTGAATCGAAGTTGGTTAAAAACACTCAAAGAACAAACAAACGTTAAGTACCATAACTCTGAGGAGTCTGTTAAACGAGTAAAAAATGCCGAGTGAATGTTGAATCAACATGTGCCGGAGGGGGAAAAAAAAGGAATACTAGGTTATTCTTGAAAACGTCGATCGGTGGACACAGGTATAATTCAATGGACATGTGTGTTAGAAAAAAAGAATCATTACTACTTCATAATAACACAAAGAAGAAATATTGAGCCAAATAAAAGTTCCAAGAGATACTCTCATTACATTTTTCTAAATCTAAATAGGAGAAAAGACGTCGCTTGAAAATGTTGGACAAAACATATTAAATATTTTTTGAATCCAATATTCCAATTAACATGGAGCATGCCCCCGAGAAGAGTCACAAGGCTAGAAGAAAATATAAAAGAATTTACATACTAGTAAATCAACTCTCAAATATTTAGAGCCAGCTAATTTATTTTCGAATCAAGAAGCATCAAATAAAAAACATAGAGAGTATATTAGTAAAAATAAAAAAGAAATAAATAGCAACGATGGAAGGAAAGAAATAATATTTTTTTAGAAAGAGCGAAAAGGTAATGTAGGAGACTGTCACCACTTGCTTCTCGGTCAAGGTGCAACTAACAAGGCATAGAAAATCATCCGATACATAATTAGAAATTACGAGAGAGAAAAAAATTTGTGCACTGAAAACCTCGTTGCCGTGATGCCGTAAGGTTCATGGGCCAGATTGTTGAACCTGTCATTGTTTCGTCCTCTGTCTCGGCCCGTCAGCTATTGTTCATTTTGCGCTTTTTTCTTAGTTCCTTAGCGGGCCTAAAGCTGACCACAGCGGGAACATGGGCCGACCGCCTAATATGATGGTGATTTGGTACAAAAATTATCATTATTTTTTTAAATATAAATTTAGAACAATTTGACTAAGACAAACCCAGTAAACGATGCGGGGAGTAGTTGTTTTAGCTGAGATTTTTTATCCCTCACATTTGCAGTCTGGAACGAAAAAAATCACCTGGAGATGAAAATTTTTTAGGCTCTAGTGCGTATGGGCGGAGACAAATAGCATCTCTCGTCAAACTGTTCTGCACCAATTAGCTTGTACTGTGTCTTTCTCAATGGGAAAAATAAAAATAAAAATAATATACTCCTGCAGGGAGGGCAGCTGGCTCGGCTCGCCCTCGCCGTAGCGCTAGCGGCCACTTGCGCGCTAGGATTCAACCCCTTCACATGCATTGTGTTCCTACCAACTAGTGGACTCGCATTCGTTGACTCCTTTGCTCCTCCATTGTACCCCTCCGTATTGAAATTTTAAAATTCAAAATAAACAATTCACGTGCGCGCGAATTAACGTGGCTGCTCTTGCACCCTTTTTCTTTTCTTCGTGGCGTGTGCATGCATGCATTGCATGGATGTCGTATCCATTACCATTACTACTGGTTGCTCTACGAGTTCCATCCACATGGCACTATCTCCGTTCATGAATATATAAAACGGTTGTTTTTTTACAACTTTCAATTATTTGTCATATTTTTTTTTTAAAATACCACTTATTTTGGACCTGATTTGTTTGATGATTAAAGATAGTTTAATTACGAGTTGTGTTTTTATATGTTTGAACAAATTTTTTGAATAAGTCGGATGATCGAGTTGCAGGAAAAAAAAAATCAATTGTGTCATATACATTTTGTGAATACAGGTACTATGTCTCAATTCCTACTACGTTGTCGATCCGATCACGGGAGGAACTAAATACCACTAGTTGCATAACCCACGTGTTGATGCATGTGATACTTTAATTTGTGGTTTTATCACGTGCATTGCTGCGGACTTTGTAGTGGCTACCGTTTTCAGGCCACCGCATGCTGTTAATTTATTCCTACGTTGGCAAAGATGCGGGTTAAGGTTTTAAAGGAAAATGATTAAAATGATTTGGAATGGGAAAAAAAAAAAGGATCGCGATCTAGCGTCAGAAATAGAAAAACACGTCAAACATAAAAAACGGAGAGAGTGTGATTTATAGTTGCTGTCATCAACATAGTAATGTCATTGTTAGTGTCTACATACTGCGGTGTCAGTAGCTACAAGTACAAGCGCGCTGTATATCAATTATCATCCCCGCCCAGGAGTGCGCCTATATATTATTGCGTCAAGACGACGTCGATCGAGTGCGTGGAACGAACCCTACCACACGCACGGCTATATATGTAATGTAATGTAATTCAAAGACCTAGGCATGTTATTATTAGTATACAGTAAAACGAAGTACTCAGTCCGTTCGTAAATGTATCACGCGGTTCTTTTTTTTCTAAAACTTCGATCCTTGCATCTTATTCAAAATAGTTCATAACCCATCATTTATTTTGTTGTTATTTAATTTATTATTATATATAGTTTAAGTATGATTTGTATTTTTATATGTTTGGACAGTTTTTTAAATAAAATGAAATATTAAAGTTTTAGGAAAAAAATTAAAGTGAACGAAGGTAGTATATTCAACTGCCGTGCCGACATAGCACAACGTACGGGGTGCCGATGACATTGACAGGCGACAGCAACGTCAACCGACGTGTAAAAAGGCAGCCATCAACTTGCATGCCATCAACCAAATTCACGAGGTCAGTTAACATAACATGAATGAATTATAGCGAGGACGATACAGTAGTATCGTGGTAGTGGCTCCGGTCTGAGAGCTAGCCGACCAAGGTTTGATCCTTGTTTTCTGCACTTAGGCTGAGCTAGGTGCTCAATTGGCTAGGGGCTTGGCAGCCCACTTGCGGTTGGACGCGGGTGCCGCTTCTCTCTCTTAAATGATGGCCAGAGCTCTTGGTAGCTTTTAAAAAAATATTCATCTTATCAGCCATGACTTCTCCCATACATACGTAGGAGATATTTATTACTTCTATTGTTTGGATTTTAGATTTGCATTGGATAATGTGCCATCTTTCTATTATCTCCAATTAAGGCGTCTCTATGACTATTTGAGCTAGCTGTTTAGTACTCATTAGCCTAAGTGGACGAGTGAGAGAAGCAAAAGCAACATTGCTATCGATCGAAGAATCGACTGTCTCGCAGGTCAATTAAGAAGAACTGTGTCTTCAGCTTCACACGTGAAATGCAAATGGCAAGGGGGCCTACTATTTTCTATTGTTGTATTTTACTCCATTTTCTATTGTTGTTTTTTACTCCACGTAGATTGGTGATTCTACCGAACCGATGTGGACGCCTTGCGTTGGATAAATATCATATAGGATTCTCAAAATCCACTTGAACTAAAACGGCACTGTAGTGCTATCAATAACGTGCGGCCTGTTTTTCTAGCTGCGGCTGGAGCTAGTGCCGCTGCTTCTTACTGTTGCATTGCTTGTTTTCACTATTCAATAAGCATCTACAGTTATCAGTTCAGCCAAATCCAGTTGCAGCGAACTAATCTGGTAGGACGAGCAATTTTTTGAAACTAGAGCCTTGTATACCAACACTAGCGATCAAAGACATCGTCAAGTCCCTTCCTCCCTCCTTTCCTTCCCGTTTTTTACATTCTTCCTAAAGATAAACTAGCCGACGATAAACATTCGAAAACAAAGCCATAGTATAAGTGAGCATATATTTCCTCATGCTCAGGCTCTCTGTAAGTGTTTGAATCATCTCTTTTTAATCCTCTTCTCCTTTGAACTAGTTCAGCAAACATCTCTAAGGTGGATCGAGGTCAACAACAGTGCTTCGAGTACTTGTTTTTATTTTACTAACATTTACTTCCACACTACCAGTACAACAACAAGACCATAGGCCACCCAATTCGACCTGCCTGAAAAAACCCAAACCATGGAGCGGGCACCAGCGTGTGGTTCTTATTGTATTCCAAGTTATCAAATCTATTTGAGTTTTGGAGGTCAGGCAAATCCTAAATCCCCCTAACCCTAATATATTTAAGTTCAAAGTGCCTATTACCCTCCCTGTTCGAATGGTTTACCACAAGCATTTTTTGTCATCTAGCTCTCCTTTACTAATTTGTATGTGAATAATGTGTCAAATTTGTATATTCATACTTGTAACAATTAATATTTTCTTTGTTCTCAGATGCTTGTGCCATTGACTTTCCTACAACTTGATCCATTTATATTATTAAGAAACATGCAAATGATAAAAAATAAGTCATGCTTGAGTTCATAATTAAATATTTTTTAGATTTTTAATGTGACGAACGATTAAAGTCGTAGGAAAACCAACCGTGAAAAATGTTTAGAAATGGAATGATGAGTACTGGCCGGCCACACTCTACGAGGGTGATGGATGCTTAGATATATGGCATAACCTGGCAGTCTTAAGTTGGTAGGACCGCACGAGAAGAAGGTGGTGGGCAGTAAGAAATAATGCGCCACCCACCTTTCTACACGTAGCTGATTCCATCTCCATTATTCCATAGACAGAGATTATTATTGTTATAGAAGTAATAAGAAAAGTACTAAATAACAAGGAAGGTTAATTATATACTACTTATTGGTTTTTATATTGACGACTGGCTGGCAGCATCGATCAAAAGTTTGTTTGGTGGCGGATGGAGACAAACGACAGGCTTGACCAAGATACAGAAGAAGAGTCTGTAGACTATCAAATTTAGTACTCCTATAAGTCCTAATTAGGTAGCACATGTGTGACGAGAAGAAAAAGAGAGTACGTCGTTCATTTGAAATGTAGGTTGTTTTTAATTTTGACATGAGTTAAATGTCTCTAATCTTAATCAAAATTTATTGAAAAAAAATGCACCAAGGAACACCTATAGCATGAAATCAAGTTAGTTTGGCCAATTACCCTTTTTACTAGCCATTTACTTAGTAATGTGAATGCTAATATTTTTTATTAAACCTGGCTTAGAATTAACAAAACCAAACAAAACAAACTGAAGTCGAGAATTGAAAAGAATATTCTACGACGCAAAGTTAAATTAAGGAATAATTAATGATGATACATATATATAGGAGTACCGCATATTGTGATCATCAGTAATAATCCACTACAAAAGATGGATGAAGCACGGACACGCAAGGTGGATCACACACACCTAACAATGCAAGTAAACTGATTCCGTCCATCATAGGCCGGGAAGGAGGAAGGGTTTTAAATTAAACGACACGTTTCCAACTTGGTGAAAACAATAGACCCACAGCTGGAGGTTGAGTACGTGTCCCTCGGAGCGGAGACAGATTGCGAGCAGACCAAAGGTAAGCACCGTACCTGAGTACCTGACCCCATGCAATGCAATGAAAGCATCATGCAGCCACCGTACCTCACCTAGTAATTGTTGGAATCTCCGATTTAATATGGGCATTTTTTATTTAGGCTAATTATTATTTTTACTGATAGATAAAATATCTGCTGGCAATGAGATCACAGAAATACAGCGAAATGATAAGACTATCTGTCTAGGCCAATGTACAAAATAGCGCGCTATATAATTTATTATCAGGCTTCGAAAAATGCTATTAGCGCGCTATAGCACACAATAACGCGCTATTTTGTACTGCAAGGATGAAAAAAATCACAACATAATAATTATAAATTATATATTTTTAATAAGATGAGCGTGAGGTTTTGAAAAGAAAAGTTAAATACGGAGAGAGAATATGCCACCAGTAGTCCGCCAAGCTAGATTGTACTATTATATTTTTAGGGCTGCCAAACAAACTATGACGATGCAATGCAAGTGGTTTGCGTCTGCTGGTGGTGCGGTTGCTACGTGTAAAAGCACGCACACATGCAAGACGCATCGGTCGCCTTGTCCCACTCCCACGGGCTGCATCGCATACAAGTCTATGGAGATGTACCGAACCATAGTTATCGACCTACCGATATATATCCATATTGTATTTATATACTTAGATAATAACGTATATTAGTACGTAATGGTCATGTTTGTTTTGTGGCCTGGCCTCTCGGCATCGATCCTCATGCATCGATCGACCTGATGAGGGGTACGGTCAGAGAGCAGTTGGCAGAGAATTAATTAATTAGAGTGATTTGGTCGCGCCGAGCTCGAACAATCAAGCTGGGCAGGTGTGGTTTGGTTATCTCATCAATTAGGCGCGAGCGATCACATCACATTTGATCAGAGCAATTTGATTTGCGGCCACCGAAAAGGTCAATACTGTTTTTTTTTTTGTTTGCCGAATATGCATGGAGGGGCTGCGAAAAGATCCATTTTGTCCATATGTACTTGCATGCTATATACTAGTTGTCCTATACTGCATAGTGCGTAGTATCTATATAATGGATTCGACAGTGGTTAGCCATCACCATGTGCGTACCGTTTATGGTATTTTGTTTTTGTTGCTGTGACAGTCAAACAAAAACATTTGCTGTTAGAAAAGAAATATAGTAGTACAGTAGTACCACAAACGGCGACGGCTGCGGCTCACTCGACTTATTATTGGTTGATTGGAAAAGCTAATTAAGCAGGGAGAAGCTAGAGAACATGGTTTGCGGCGTGATGACGGGACTATCAGTTTCATACGAGGTGGGCTCCTGTCTTCCTTCACCTCGGCTGCCTGCCTGGCGAAATGTGACTGAGTAAGCAAATTTGAATACAAACTGTTCCCGTAATTTTTCACAGTACATTTGTGTGTGTGTGTGTGTGATTATTATTATACTACCAAAAAAAAAAACAAAAAACAAAGGGAACCGGCGGGGTGGGCAGTGGCCCCCTTTGGACTCCCGGAGAGCCGTAGCCGTGCGGGGAACGGATTTTGGTTTCACTACACTTAACACTACTACGGGATATATTAATAAAAAATCAAATAAAAAGGAAGGCGTCGGCTGCTGCTACCTTCTCTGGCGACCGGGCCCCCGCCGCAGGCCGGAGTGCGAACGGAATAAAAAAAAAGCCGCCGCCTGGCCTGACCTGAGCGGTGCGGGGCGGGCCGGCCAACCACCTCGCGCTCTCGCCTGCCTGCCATTAATGGCCGCCCGCCGTCCCTCTCCGCCGGCCTCCCCCTTGGTTGCGGCCCAACTTAGGGGGCGTGACCTCCCCCAGAAAAGGGAGTGGATAGCAAAAGTCCTCGCCTTTCCTGCCTGCCCAGACCCAGTGCCCCCGCCACCGCCTCCAGTCTCCTATCCTCTCCTCTCCCCGCTCTCCGTCTCCGCACAAAAAGCCTCCTCCTCACCTCGATCAGGAGGGTCGAGCCGCCTGCCTCCCAGCAATCGGAGCCGATCCTTGTTACCTGTCACTCGCCGCCTGCCCGCCTGCCTGCCCGCCTGCCTCCTGCAGCAGCAGCAGCAGCTTTATTTGCCGGCGCTCCTCCATCGGAATTGTGACCCAGGACCACGACTCGCCATGGGCAACTGCTGGGGCGCCAAGATCGGCTCCGACAGCCCGTCCCGCACCGCCGTCTCCCCCTCAGGTAACGCCGTCCCCCTTCTATTCTTTCTTCCCTGGATCACACTTCACCCATGTATGTATGTATGTATGTGCTGCTGGTATTTCTTCACCCATCCATCCATCCATCCATCCATCCAATGGATCGATCAATCGCCGCTTCTCCCCCTTCCGTGTTAACCTCCAAGTACCGCTCGGTTGGGTTAATTAATTAATTAGTAACACAATTAATCTGTTTATTTATTCATCAGTGTTCGTACGTAGTCAACAACACCAACTGGCTCGCTCAACTCAATCCAGCCTGTGAGACCCCGTGCGCGTGCGATTACTCATCAGTCAGTCAATCACACGCCGCACTTTGGCCGCCTCTGCCAGCGCGCGCGTGCTCGAAAACGAGCAAAACGCATATACTGCTATATTTCCAGTAGATAGCAGTGCTAGACTAGATACATGGTTGGTTCGCCGGCCCTCTTGGATCCTTCCGTTCCGTGTGCTACCGCCAAACCTCTCGTTTTCCCGGATCCAGAGCTCGACTTGCGATGCTACTTTTCAGCTGAATCCGTGCAACACCCCCCCGTTTTCAATGTTTTTGACTGCCCAACACGGGCCGAAAGTTGAGCTGTTTTGTTTCTACATATAAGAAGCCATAGCTAAAAGGAACCAAACCGGAAACTTCATCTCAGTTTGGTGTCGTGCCGCCTTTTTATGCTACCTATCTCTGCCCATGAATTCTTTCCCTTTTTTCTCCCACCTCTCCCTCTAATAATGGGGGAAAAAAACCGAAAATAGATGCTCCTCAATTGCAATAAGATGCGCTGCCGCTGTGCTAGCGACAACTTGATTGGGCTGATATGTTTCTAGTACGATGATGCATGAGAGTCTGAAAGCCTCCCTTTTTTTGTTACTTGATTGATGATGGCCAGGGACGACGTCCAAGTTCGCCAGCAGGAATGGGGCGGCCCTGAGCAGCTCCAGCAGCCACGCGTCGTCCGCGTCCATGCTCCCGACGCCCCGGAGCGAGGACGAGATCCTGGAGTCGGCCAACGTCAAGGCCTTCTCCTTCAACGAGCTCAGGACCGCCACCAGGAACTTCAGGCCGGACAGTGTGCTCGGCGAGGGTGGGTTCGGGTCCGTCTTCAAGGGGTGGATCGATGAGAAGACGCTCGCCCCGACCCGGCCGGGCACCGGGATGGTCATCGCCGTCAAGAAGCTCAACCAGGAAGGCTATCAGGGGCACAAGGAATGGCTGGTCAGTAGCCACATCGAATTACAAGTAGTAGTTTGTTGGGCAAAACCACCCTTTCTTTACTATGACGTGTGCGCTGATCCTTTAATTTGACTGTGCAGGCTGAAGTGAATTACCTTGGAACGCTGTCACACCCCTATCTTGTGAAGCTTGTTGGCTACTGCCTCGAAGACGAACAACGCCTCCTTGTCTATGAGTTCATGCCGCGTGGGAGTTTGGAGAACCATCTCTTTAGGAGTAAGCTTTTGACCTTTCTTTTTCCTAGCTACTGACTGCTAATTTTCACCCCACATTTCCAAGAAAGGAATGATACTAAAATGTTTCAATGTGCAGGGAGCTCCCATTTCCAGCCACTGTCCTGGAACCTACGCATGAAAATCGCCCTGGGAGCAGCTAAAGGTCTCGCATTTCTCCACAGCGATAAGGCTAAAGTCATCTACCGCGATTTCAAGACCTCCAATGTCCTTCTGGATGCGGTATGCATGCAATATTCAATAGTCATATCCTTTGGACCAGCTGAATAACTTCGTTAGTTCGGTTGAGCTCATAGTGATGGATTTCCTGCAGAACTTCAATGCAAAGCTCTCTGATTTTGGGCTGGCAAAGGATGGTCCAACTGGGGACAGGAGCCACGTCTCCACCAGGGTGATGGGGACTCATGGGTATGCAGCTCCAGAGTACCTTGCGACAGGTATTGCGGTTGTTCGAGTCTCAAAATCATCATATGCAATTAGTATCACGAGCCATGAATCTCACTCATGATTGGAATTATGTTGCTAAACTTTGACCTAATCTATCCTGAAACATAATTGAATTCTGAGGATTGTAGCAAGAATTTTATGTCTCTTTTCACACTTTGTTTGCCTCCATGCTGCTATCACTCCCTATGGAGTATCCTAGCAACAATCTTTGAGTCATTTGGAATCTAAATACTGAACCTACTAACCGCTTCCGTTTTACCTTGTGGTGAAGGTCACCTGACCACCAAGAGCGACGTCTACAGCTTCGGAGTGGTACTCCTAGAAATGCTGTCAGGACGCCGTGCGGTGGACAAGAACCGCCCTAGTGGGGAGCACAACCTGGTGGAGTGGGCTAGGCCATACCTGAGAAGCAAGCGGCGCATATTCCGTATCCTGGACTCCCGGCTGGGCGGGCAGTATTCCCTTGCTAGGGCGCAGAAGGTTGCAACGCTGGCACTGCAATGCCTCTCAGCGGAGTCCAGGCACAGGCCCAGCATGGACGAGGTGGTCACAGCGTTAGAGCAGCTCCAGGACACTAAGGAGGGGGGTAACCATCACCTGAGGCCAAGCAGTCGGAGCTTGGACAGCAATGGCGTGAAAGTGTCAACAAAGGGGAAGCCTGCTCCTTCTCCAAAACGAGTTTGAGCGAGTGAATTATATGCTGGAGTGTTTTTTTTTTCCCTTTTGCAGGTGTAGGTAATATAGTAGGTTCATAGAGGGATTTGTAAAGAGGCAAGAGCTCTGGATGTTATGTTTGTCATGTAGTTTTCGACATCTTCAAGTCTTTGTACAGTACAGTATGTGAATACATAATTGCATCCAGTTCGGAGTGCTGTGAAATTTTGCTCAAGCCGACAGCTCAACCGCTGCTAAATCTCAGCAGGGTGCTTTGGCTCATGTCATATGAGCGTAATTTGAGCGTAGAACGGCACAGGTTTCAGGTTTGGGCAAATTAAGACGGGAGATTACCGATTAACCCTGAAAATTTCATATCATACTTGTATAACACTGATTGCAGCGGAGCAAGTTTGTATACATGTCGAGTTATCCAGAGTAAATTAATTCTCACAGTTTCACACACATTTTGCCCAGAAAAAAAATGATTAAGCATGTTTGGTGCAGAGTTTTCCAGCCTTTCAGTGACCCTCCTCCCTCATAGCAAGAATACCTTCGTAGCCTCCTGAGTAGTGCTTTAACATTGTATTTGTATCGTGGGTTTATCTATAAGCAGAAAAGGAAAGAATACAGTGCAAATTGGTTTCATTTGTGGTTCCTGGAAATCTCAGAAAGGAATGTATTTGTTTTACACAATACTTGGCTTGATCAATCTTTTAATGAATTCGTACAGAATAAGCCCTTTTGATCAACAAGAGTGGCATCCGAAAAATGAGCCTGATCAGAAGAGTACCATCCCATAAAATGATCTAAACTTTCTTCAGCAGCTCCATTGAATTTTAGTCTTTCATCCATTTCCGTTTCTTAGGATGCCCTTGCTTCACTAGATAAACCCGGCCATAGACCCAGCTTCTTCTAGATCCGGACAATGATTTCTGCAGAGCAACATCGCGAGGAAAAAAAAGTATATACTTTGCTCTGGGATGCTGATACGGTGATACCAAAGAGTATAGACCCACTAAATAGTTTTCTCACTGTGTTGAAAGTTGTGAGTGGAATCAAGCTCCTAGGCTAAGTTGAAATTTTAATGGCATCTTCTTTTGTATCATTTCTACGTGTAAACTGTGCCAGAGAGTTGAGGGGCTGAATGTCCTAAAGTGGTGCGAAAATGACAGGCATCCATATACCTCGATTTTGGTACGGTACTCCAACGGGCATTCACAGACATGGCATTCTGCTCTATGAGGTGCTCGAATGGATTTATCCGTCTTAACAAACGCAAATACCTGAGAGGAACATGATCTGGTTTCTCAGATTTGCCAGAGGATTATAGATAAACAATAAGCAGGCAGAGTGGCAACCGATTACTGTCGTTACTAGAACTAAGACTCACCTGCTCACCACAGTTTGGACAGGAGCCTTTCAGTGCGACCAAATTGTTCGACAACAAGCCCCGGAGTGCACCAACTGAAAAAAAAAATCAATCAGATGGTTTACCCATGTTTGGAAATCAAGATACCAGAAATGAAACAGACGACAACGACAGTGCATTCTCACCGGATGCAGATGCAATGGGATAACCAACCAGATAGCCCAATCCGACTAAGGCCAGGTCATTGACTCTGGTTATCGCATCGAGGGATTCTGCGCCATACAAGAGGTGCCTTGCTCCGAACACATCCCCAAACGCGAGGCTCAGGGTGTAGAGACTGGGAACCAGGAAAGCGGAGGTGCCAAACACGAGGAGCGACATCCATATGCTCGATAACGCCATGAACATCGACTGGTCCTCCTGCCCTATACCCGAATGCCGATAGGAACATCGAAGCGTAAGCTCAGTAGCCTTAGTGCCGAGGAAATTAAACAGGATCAAGTTTGCCACGAAAACAACAGCGAAAGGTTACCTCGGCGTCGGCGTAGGTCGATTGCCTTATGAGGCTGCAGCGGGGATATTTTACAACAGATTTGGAGCCATAAAGCCGGAGCTTCAGCTGCATGCCAGCCAGTGGGGATATGATTTGTGAGAACTGAGAAGGCAAGCTGGAGTCTAAATTTGTAGAGGGCTATAGCTATGATGTGATGAGTTGAGTACATGCAATTCGTACAAGACGCCAAATTATTCTTGTATATGCAGCACACTATGAAGCTGGACATGTCAATTGCCGTCACGGTGGCCTGAATTTACCTCAACTTTGTCGAACATGTCGTCGACGATCAATGGCTGGCCGCTGTAGTAGGAATCCCTGGCCTGCGCAGCAACACCACAGGGTTGACGATTTGAACATGTTAATGACGGTTACGTTACGTGTCAAAGATTGTATTTTTCTTTCCTTTTATCCAACCCGAGAGGTGAAATTACTAATAATCAAATCAAGCAAGAACAATTAATAGAGCAGCGTGTGGACGGCGGCACCTGGTGGTAGAGCGCCTCGAGCTTCTCCTGGCTGGCGGTCTCGAGCGGCCCCACGTAGAGGCAGGACGGCCCCTCCCCCGCCACCGCCGCCGACGCCCCGGCGCCGCTCAGCCCGACCCGTGGCGGGCGCGGGCGGGAGAGGCGGCCGCTGCCGGGCGCCACCGGGGCGGCGGCGGCGGCGGCCATACAGCGAAGCTGAATGGGGCAATCGTTGCTATCCCACCTCCCTGGCTGCTGCTGGGGGGAATGCGTGGGGACGGAGCGCGGCGGCAAGGGAGGGAGCGGCAGGAGGCAACCAAATCAGGTATCCAGTGGCTGGCCCGTCGTGTCGCGACTTGCGAGCCAGAAATCTAGTCGAGGGGGAGGGAGTGGCGGTTGCGTGGAGGACACAGACCACAGCGGCGCGCCGCGGCGGAGCAGGGGAGGGGGGCAACGTGTGGCTCCGGTCGACGGCAGCGACGGCATCACACGGACGCGCCAGATCTTTTGCGGTGCGGAGCGGCAGCAGGAGATGGATGAATCGCAACGAGGTGGTAGTGGTAAGAGTTCATTTCGTGTCCGTTTCTTGGCTGGCGACGCTGACGGTGATGGGCATCACTGACCACCATTCCTGCGGCAAACGTTTTGCTGCCTCTTGTGAACCACAGTTTCGTTTCGTCTTTGCTTTTGTTACCCACTGTGGAAAAATCAGTCCTTTGGATCTCGTCTTATCCAAATTAAAAGTCGCGGTCGTCTTCAACGTCGTTTAATTTCCACTTCATCCTCATCGTCATCTCACTCAAATCCATCGTTCGACTTGAGAGCTGAGACCCTTAGACTGAGCAATTGCTGTCTTGTTACCATTTAGCTTCTTTTTCTAGCACATGCGTGAGTCATTCACCTGTGATTAGGCTGTGTATCCTATATATCTATATAGATAGATGCCACTGAAAATTATTGCTCTTATAAAGCTGTATCCATAGCGTGCCATGTCATCACTATTAGTAACAATTTAATTTATTATCTGCAACATTAAACATCAAGCACCTCCGATTAAGTAGGACTAGAGTCCGTTTCATCTGCATGTGTCTAGGCTGCAGTTCCGTTCGTAGCTCGTAGCAGGCCGAGAGCCCATCACCCCCACTTAATTCATCGATCCGTAGCACGAGCATATGTCGCCACCTACCCTGCACCGTTGATTGCCTCCCTATCTGAAGCCCTATCGCCGGAATCTCAATGGCTGGAAGCTGAACTGTGGAAGTTGTAGAAGAACCGTCTGATCTTCCTCAGTTCCCCTACCACACCATCCATAAACTTCATTCTATCGGCGAGGCAGAGCATGAGAAAGACAACAATGTGGTGTCGGCGGCAAGGTGCTCCAGCAGACCTAGTGGCAGCCTCTGCAGCGCCGCCTCCCTCTCCCTCGAGTCGTACTATGCAGCATTGTTGGCGTCGGCTGCTCCCCGTAGCGTTGGAGTGTTGGACAAGGCGACTAGCACGAGGACGCTCTGGACTAGGACCTGCAATACTGGATGGGCGACAACTACATCCACAGATTCTTCGCAAAACATCAGTGAGGTATGCACCTGATCTGATGCTGGTTGTGTTTGTTCTCTTTATAGAGTTTATTCAGGATGCAAGCGTCCTCGCAATAGGCCTCGGTTTAAGGTTCAGCTTATGGAATTCTATTTGCAAATAATTTACAGGTTCAACCTGTGAAGCTAAGAATACAGGAAAGATCCAGGGTTAATTTGATGTGAGATTGTGAGGGTATCTTCAACAAATGTGTGCTCTATTCTTCATTTCGATGTAACTTGATTCTTGCATCTATACGTATTGGAATTCATCCGTCTTGCTATACATGCACTAAACATGTTTACCAAAAAAACAATATGTGCAAGTCATTCATCACCTTGCCCACGGAGGAGAAAGCAATTCGGCCAAGAAAGAAAATATGTGCAGATCTGTTCTTCGGTTCAAAAAATATGCTGTATGTTGTTCAGTTCGCTGTAATTTGATTATTGCATCCCTAGATATGATGTCAATTGGGCTTCTCCTATTCTCGATCAAATTATACTGCTATAGCTCTAAATACTCCCTCTGACCCAATCTTTGACCCTCAATTGCTGGTGATTCAGTGATGCCATAAACTATGGCCACTTCGTCTGCCATGCTTTGATGGCATTCATAGGTTTGCCCTCCGAGTCTCCGTCCTCTATTTTACATGTTGTTTTCCATTTTGATTGTCAACGATTATTCTTTTCATTTTATCAGCAGGATTAATGGGGTGTTTTTTATGCTGTATAACTCCAGTCCATTCACCTAATCAGCCCACTAAGCATGATCTGCTGGTGATATTCTATCTGTACTAATTTTCCTTCATGTATTAATGAAGTTACACTTCTGTTAGATTTAAGGCGAGCCTTACAACTCCATAGAGGTACTTAGCTTTCTTTCCCCATTAATTATGATATTACCCTGTTTCTTAACCAGATTGACCATTATCTTCTATTATTTGGTAGTAAATTTCTCTATCTTCACATTATTTTTCATTAGTAGTGTTACCCAACTTGGTTGAACCCATCAAACTTTTCTCTGCAATTTATGCATGTTAGAGTACAAGAACAAGATTAGTTGTGTTATCTTCTTTTTAAAGAATAATAGTTTGTACAGGATGTAGGATAAAAAAATCACATGTAGTATTAGAATTGTTGCCGGAGGCCAGGCACAAAGAGACCCATATATCCTTTCTCTATTCAACAATGAATAATCTAATTGAAAAATCACTTTTGAAATCCGCACCAACGCGCGGGGAAATCACCTAGTTTTATCAATACTGGCGTGATAGAGCTGACTCTACAAAAAAAATATCCGCACTCTCATCCATCATCTACAAACATTATGAAATCATAATGATAAAAAAAATCCAAATGTATTTTTCTAGACTAAGAAATGGATTTTGAGATTAAGACTCAACTTCTAAACGGAGAAATCATATTGAGGGATTGGATGAACCATCTCAAATAGTTAGAGAGGTAAATTGAACCCCAAAAATTAAACTAAAGGGTTATCAAGACGTCTCTCATACCAGGTGACACGTCACTCGAGGATGGGCTTATCCCACATCCATGTAGGCCATGATAGGGGGCCCGAGCAACAATGAAGGGGCGGTGGGCTAACAATCCAGCCCAGCCCAGCCCAGCCCAGCCCAACAGCGGATCTCCGTCCCTCTCGACAAATTCGAAAAACGGATGGCTGCTGTAGAAGGAAGGGAGTACCTACCGGGCCCGCTTGAGCAGCATTATGGCGTCGCCGGCCGACCAGAAGCTGGCCGCCGCGCGGGAGCGGGCGGCCCTCGCCGCCACCGCCGCACCTGCTGGAGCCGGGGGAGGGGTGCCGGATCTGCAGCAGAGGGCGGCGGCGCTTCGTCGCCGGCTTGCGGCGCAGCGCGAGCGGGCGGCGGTCTCCGCCGCGCTCGCGTCCGCCCGCGCGCTCGCCGACCGAGCCTTCTCGAGCCAGGGCACCCGAGGTACCTCCGCCACGCCGCCGCCGCCCATCCTCCCGCCCCCTCGTTCCGGGCCCGTGGAATTTTCCCCATTTCCAGTGATTCCGGTGGTTTGGTCTGCGTGCAGAGCAGCTCAAAGGGCTCAAGGATGAATTCCGGGGCCTCCAGTCTCAGCTCCGCGAGGCTGTCTCCCGTAAGTGCAAGCTCTCTGCGATACGTATATCTTGCAGTAGTACAGTGGATGCCCGAACGGCACGTCGGGAATGTGCAGTTCAGTCCATCCCCCCCTTTTCAGCTATCCTACTCCTTTCTGTTGGTGCCTGCCATCTTAATGTTTTGTATATGGATCTCCGCACAATGCCCACGGGCAGCACTAGTGTAGCTACCTGATTGTGTGGTTGGCTGGCTCATGATGAGGCAGTGCTGTGATGACCGGAATCCAGTGTGTGTAAACTCCACCCCGCCCTATGCAGTTCAACTTCGCAACGAAGCAAGGAGAACAACTACCACGGGGTCGATTGCAGACGCCACCGCTATGAACGAGCAGTTCGGTAACGCGGTTGCAGATCTGAGGGACAAAAGGGGCAGACGTGCTGCAGTCATATCCGAGCAACTTCAGGGTACGGTTTCTCTAGTAATCAAATGCTACCTTAGTCTTTGTTGTTGTTGTGGCTGATCCTTCACGCAAGCAGTAGCAGATACACCGAGCAATATACCCCCGATAACACTTTATTCATGGCCTATCGCAGCTCTTGAACTACTTGAAGCAAAGAGCGGTGATGATGCAGCGCTGCGGGAGAAGATAGAAGAAGCTATTTTATGGTACGAGAAGTTTCTTGGCTTCCAGATTGTCGTAGGGCAAGAAGGTAAGCAGTAAATGGACTTCATACTACGCTCTTTACAAGACGCCGGTGCCGTATTCCCTGACAAGCATCCTGTTTTCTTCCTCAAGGCGTGAACTTTGTTTTCAACAAGATTGACACTCAAATTCCAGAGAAGGAATACTCATTTTGCTTGCATTTTGGCAGAGACGGAAATAATCGTGAGTTGAACCTCCCTACGATATTTGGGCTACTGCCCTTGTTGTATACCTCATTCTCCATTTTTCACATGCATATTTTATTAAAATATTTTTCTTTCATAGCAGTGATCAGATGTGATCCACACATCAAAGATATTGAGGAGCTGGTGAAGGATTTGCATTTGAGTGATAATGTAGTCAAGTTTGTAAGAATCGCCAGGGAGAAATTCCAGTCATCTGCCATAACTGGTAACCAATAATCAATATCTTCATTACGATACTGTGAACAAGTACCAGATTAATCAATGTCTTCTATAAGTATAGCCATTAGCATGAAGAGAGCAGACCTGTTTTCTTCCCAATTAAACATGTGACTTTGCCTCAAATTCACCCTATATATGTAGATGCAGGACATATTGTGTCACAATGTACACTGTCAATTACAGAGGTTCTATCTATGGGTTGGTAATATGTAATTTCGGTTGTGGTGGGATTTTAAAGTTACAAGTAATACGAACAATGCATGATTTCCAATTTAAAACTAGGTCTTGTTTTTCCGTTACCCAGTTTATGTATTGAAGCTTGATATGCCCTCAAATTTATGTATGCAAGATAAGATTGCGTACTTTTTTCTGAAGTTGATTCTTTAACTCTCATAACTTCTTTTCCTCAGGAACTCTTCCTGTAAGCCCAGCTGTTGATCCAGATGTCTCTGCTGCACCACTCCCATCTCCCATGGCGACTTTAGTTAACAGCACAAGTGAGGATGTTCCCATCCAAAGCCAATCCCAAAGCAAGAACAAGGGGCAGGCACTTCCTGCTAAGAGAGGAGCCACAGTGCTATCAGCAGCATCTCCTGCAGCTTTGCGTCGTTCCCCTCGTTTGAAGGCAAGCTGACTATCTATCTTGAGACACATTTCCTGGCTGGTGATTATCTAGAGGGAAACCAAAGCAGCATTGAGGCTATAGGGGGGAGGAAATTACTGCTGCTGGACATGGTAGAACCCTGTGATTTTGTAATGACTAGCCTCACATCGACTGCGCAAGCATTAAATGAGTAGGCAGAATCTCTCTTTTCCAACGGTCAAATGCGCGGCGCGATGCGCGTTCTGCTGAGTGCAGTCTAAGAAGATTCTGAGCTGGATTTAGTAGAACCCTGTGATTTTGTAGAAACCTAGAAGGAACCAAGTGATTAGCTGATAGTGTGGTGATTCTGGTGTTCTTATGGTGCCTTTTTGTACCCCTTGTAACTGGAAACTAAAAGGCCATGGTGGCTTGGTTAGCCGGGCAGAGTGGCTAACCTTGGCTTGTAATATTTTGTTATACTTTGCTCTAGTAATGAGCCCACCGCTCGTGTTCTAATTAGTATATGGTAAATAAATGCCATGGCATTTCTTGCACCTCAGTCTAGACAATGATGGCTTATTGATGGTGTGTCCATAGAATCGTGCATGCCCTATTGCCCGCGTACCATATCCAAGCTCGATTGAAGGCCTAACTAGGGAGGCAAGGCATACATTCCGATCACTCAACACAAATGGTCAAGCGAACGACGTGTACGGTTAAAGAAACACAAAGGTAGCAGTGGTGCGCGTTTCTTTTTTTTTGGCTTGGTTTTTTCATCCAGGGGGCATAAGTGCAAATACCAAAAGTTGCGGGGGGGGGGGGCGCTACCATGTACTCGTAGAAAAGAAACGAAGGGAGGGAGCGCCGCCGCACCCACCCGGCGACTTTGCCTCGATTTGGAACGCACGTGCGCCGCCGCGATCCCATCTCCCACCTCGCCTCGCCTCGGCCGTCACGCCGCCCGTTTCCACTTCCGGCGACCGAGAGCGAGAGCGAGGGATGGCCAAGGCCAGGTCTTCATCAAAGCAGTCGCGCGCAGGCGCAGGCGCAGGCGCAGCAGCAGAACGGCGCCGGCCACGCGCTCTCCTCCAAGCTCGCCAGGTACCTCGACCCGGAGGCCTCCTTGGACAAGGTACTCCCGAGCCCCGACCCGCCGCCGCTTCCTCATCTTGGCCCGCGTGGCCGCTGATGCTGATGCCTTTTCGGTGTGCGGCTGTGCCAGGACCAACTGCTAGACGCGGTGCACTGGATCCGCCAGGCCGTCGGGCTCATCTGCGGCCTGCTCTGGGGAGCCGTGCCCCTCGTCGGTGCCGTCTGGATCGCACTGTAAGTCCCCTCGGCCCCTCTCTCATCGCTCAAGCTCCAGTCTTGCCATCTAGATCTGTAGCTTTCCCTCCCTCGGTAGTCTTAGATGTGATCCGTTCGCAATTGGGCCAAAGCGCGCGGACGAGCCAAACTATGCTCTTTCCGCACTAGACTACTAGAATTAGTACACCAGAGCATGAGCATGCCTTCCCTCGCTGGAGGGGCTAAGAACAAAGGATCAGATCGATTTTTTTTTCCCAAGGCCACTGCCGGCCGGAAGGAGCCAATGTTAGGAGAGTGATGGCATTTGTGTATTGGAATTTAGGAGAGTGATCGCTTTCTCAAGTTTATTTTATCATATTATTATACAAGTTAAGGCAGAGGAGGAGGGATGATTTTACCACTGTTAGTAGTCACGTCTGGTCAGATCTCATTAAACGGAGACTAGCTGAATTTGCCAGTTATCCTTGTAGAATTGCGGACCTTGGCTATTTTTGACACCCACGGATCCTCCTAATTCCTTCTCAATGGTATTACGGCTCAAGAATTTGGAACTATGGAGCTGTATGTCTGTATTCTTTTTCCTTCTTTGATGTACAATGTATTGTGTTCTAGACTATGTACAATGTATTGTGTTCTAGATTATCTTTGGGTTGTAAATGCTACACCCGTTCTTGAGTGTTTGTTTCCCACTAGTTCATTTTTCAGCTAAGAAACGTCAAACAACATATTATGATGTTCAGTACTGCCTGCTTTCAGTTTTGGATGGTTTTCCATGAGTCTTGGTCAGGAACATGCGGCTGTTCAATACTTTTATGATGGCTTTGGCAACATGAAAAGACTTGTACAACAGAACAATGGCTCATTACTGCCTGATTTTAGTTTTGGATGCAAGCTAAACAAACGACGCACTGACTGCCATAGAAAATGGCTTTTTTTTCCATGACCAAATTGCGGTTATCCATTGCTACACTCTAAAATTACGATAAATGGGATGATCTTTGTTCAACCACAGCATGTGGCATTTTATTATGGTTCTGTTCCAACATATTATGTGGTGTTCTACAGATTTCTGGCCATTTCAACTGGCATTATTTATTGGTACTACACGTACCTGTTGAAGATTGACGAGGAGGAATATGGAGGCCATGGAGCAATACTTCAGGAGGGGCTTTTTGCTTCTTTCACCCTTTTCCTGGTAACTGTTCTGCATCAAAAGGGGAATAGAAATCTTATCTCAGTTCAGTCATTGGCACCTTGTTTTCCTCTCTGTTGCTTGCAGCTTTCATGGACGCTAGTTTACAGTTTGGCTCACTTTTGAAAGCTCCTTTGCTGCGCATACCATGAAGACCTTCACCATGTCAGCCAGAAGAGACTCACTGGAACAATGTAGATTAAGGAGCAGTTTAGAACAAACATTGTACCAAAACAGTTGGTGTTGTAATGCTATTTCCCAACCCCAGTATAATTTTGGTACTATGGGTCTAGCCCAGTGTGAGGTCTGAGGTAGAGCGCTGCCTATAGAATCTTCAGTCCGAGGGGAAAATGTTGATCACTGAGTTTGCAATCAAACAACATTCAATTGCATCAAGCCACGATGTACGACTTTTAACACATCAATTGGTCTATGTTACCTTACTGGTGATTTTGAGCAAATTGTAAGGCCAGTTCTATTTTATCAAATGAATCAATCATATTTGTCGGAGAAATCTAAAGACACTTGTATCTACTGGTGACAAGCAGTGTATATGCTTGATGAATGTTTTAACCAGTCGCTGAGGAAGCTTGAAAACATCAATTGCATGTTTCAACTGTATCGTTGTGAATGTGCTCTTTCCGTGGAGTAGGACGTTTGCCTTTGCATAGGTTCAAATCTGTTTGGTCAGAAGCATCATTCCTTAAACCAAATGCAAGAGCTCTTGTCTAGTACATCCTGGACGTAGTTCCGAAACGACGTTGAAGATTGTTGCATGATTACTGTCACAAATACTGTACAACAGCTGCTATAAAATGTTTTTTTTTTTTGCACCAGGTGGAGGTATCAGGTATCAGCACCAAATGGACTTTTTTAAACAAAACCCCAGACAGAACAGAGCCCCAGGTTTGAACAACCTTGCAACATGAACTATTGATAAGCGAATTTGTTTAGACAATTATGTCAAATTTTCGATAGCATATGTCTGCACATCTCCATTTGTTGGCTGGAGCCATTTCCAGATATTTTTAGTCTCTTCGGTAAAACCGACGGGGGTTCTTTCTTTGGAAGAAAAGGATGGAACAATGATTATTGCTTGGTTCAACCGTTGCAACCTGGAACGATTCAATTGTCTCTGCTCTCCTTTTGACGCCATTAGCTGTACCTGCATTTTAACGCGCAGTGTAGTCGACAGTCGCTGCCAATCCATTACTCTAGTTTTCATCACCCGAAGAAGAAAAGGTTAACTTTCTTCATGGTTTATGCATGCTGTTACGTGCTATGGTGCGACTTCGTCTACTTTATCAATTATATATTTGATGCTGGGTACCTTGTAGTTTGCTACAGATGGGACACCTGTGGCAAAATGTTGAAACCTGGAGACGGCACGAAAACATTCAAGTCTTCTGGCATTATCCATATTTACAGTTTTTTTTATCAAATTAGGACCTTTTTTGTCAGCTTGGTGATCCATGACTTCCAACTATAGTGCTAGCAGATTTTATAAGCATACTTATGACCATTGTTATGATCTAGATGACCAAACATCAACCATAAAGCTAGTAACTGGCAGATGCTCTCGCCAAACTCCTGCAAGAGCACTGGGTCCTAACCAGCCGATCTAAGTGCTCCTGCCATTTCCTCCCAATCTTCGCCCCTTATTGATCATCCAAACTCCAGTCGAACAGGCCGAATCATAGAGGACAAGATGGCCATTTATGCCTATTTTTTACGCAAAGAGAGTGGCAACAATATGCAGCATTCTGTGTTTCCATCCCAAATGTCACGATCGCCATGGGGAGGCGTTGATTGACAAGAAAGCGACAACAAAGAAACGTCAAAGAGGAGAGGATGAAGACAATTTAGTTTACATCGATGCCACAGCCTAACTGGTCAGTGTGACCACGCCATGGGGCAACTCAAGTCTTAACAGTATTGTGGGATCTCTTTATAAGCCTGAGTGCCTACAGAGGAACCCCCCCCCCCCCCCCCCCCCCCAATTTCCGTACCACCACCTGCTCACAAGGGCATAACCGCAGAAGGCGTTGGACATTGGGGCTGTTGCTATTAATAAAGGTACGTGCTGCACAGAAACACACTTTCAATGCTTCTTGTTCATGTCCAAGATTCAGCATTACAAGCATCCTGTAGTTCAAACAAAAGAAGATAATCAAGAGCATCCTTTTGCTGCAAGAAATCTTGTAAATGAGTCTTTCATGCATGCAATTCAGTAAATGATGCCAACAGGAAGGTTCTTGACAGCAAAACTACCAGTTGCTTTCTTTACTACATTAACCCATTGGGCAACAAAGGCTCCGATACATTATGTTTTACTTTCCTCTGACATATAGTAACATCGATACTACTAATCTGGCTCACCGTAACCACTACCTCAGTTAATTATTGCTAACACTTAGTGTAAGCCCTAAGCACATCATACTCAGTCCCCCCCCAAGGACCTAGATGATCTAAGTCACCGTTTATATAAAACCATTTTCCTGAACTATTTATCAACAACTTTGAGTATTTAGGCTAACCTAATTTTTGTTATATTTACAAAAAAAGTCTAATAGTAGTTTTCCTCTCAGACACAAGCTGAGCATTCGTTGTCGGGCTAGAAGAATAATCTTTATATGAAGTTTTGAATGGTCAATACTCATCTTCCCAGTGTGGTGAATATTCGATGGTGATTGAACACTCCTTTGATGGGCAATATCCCATCAACAGTATGACGGCTGAACAACAGTACAATGGCCTGTCCTCTTCTTCTCAGCAACAACTCACACTGTATGATTACGGACTCTGTGACCCCCATTTCTTTCCCCGACCAACCAATGAATCAAATACACAATTGTCCGATGTGGTCACCATCCCAGGAATGTACAATGCCAGTAGCAGCTTTGGACAAAACCACCTTCAGATCGATGGAGAGGTTAGTCCAGATTACCAGAGGATCAGATCGAATAATGCTCTTCAGCACATAAGCCAGATACTGATGGAAGATGTTGATGAAAGGGTCAGCTTGCATGAAGAGGAGGCCTCCCTTCAGGCTGCTGAGAAGGCTTTCTATGATATTCTTGGGCAGCCTTCACTTAACTGGCCATCACTCCATAACAACAATGAAGGAGGTGGTCCAGATGAGGGAAGAAACAATTATAAGAAAAGGCCTCGCATAACTTGCTCCACTAGTGACATTTCCAGGCACAGCATGTTACAGCCCTTACCAAACCCAATGAGTCCATATAGCTATGGCAGGAATCTTTTTCTGACATACCAGCCTTTTACAAGCATTGGGAGGCCCTCAAGATTTGGTTTCCCTGTCTTGCAAATTAGAAGAGGAGCTGAGGATGCAAAGGGGTTTGATAAGATGGTGATATATCTGGACAGCAACAAGCTTTCCATTTGCAGACTGACTACTAAGGCAAAAGTTGTTGAGAAGAGCAAATATCCAATCTTTGAGATCACAGACCACAGGAATAATCCATATACCCAAGACTTGGGTACCGGGGAAGGTAGGAGAAGTAGAAATTATACCATCACTTGTGAAATAAGCAGAAACGAAAAGTACGACGGAGTTCTGCTATGCCATGGTATGCAGTGTTTGAGTGCAACAGCAAGTCTAAGAGAAATGGTGGCAAAGGAAGCAAGTAAAAATTCACCAAAGGGTCAAAGCAAAGGACTTGCTCAACAGAAGTCACAAGGTAAGAGGCAGCTCAAGAAAGAAGTGGTCGATCTCAGAACTCTCCTCATCCACTGTGCACAAGCTGTAGCAGCTGATGACCGTTTGTTGGCCAGCGAGCTTATCAAGAAGGCAAGACAGCACTCCTCACCAGATGGAGATTGTACTCAGAGAATGGCATTCTACTTGGTGGGTGGCCTTGAGGCACGCCTGGCAGGGATTGGGAGTCAGGTATACCACAAGATGATGGTGAAGCGAGCAAGCGAGGAAGATGTGTTAAAGGTCTACAACCTTTATCTTGCAGCTTGCCCTTTCCATAGGGCATCATACACCTTCGCCAACAGAACTATTATGGAAGCCTCAAAGGGGCAATCGAGGGTGCACATCATCGATTTTGGCGTTTGCTATGGCTTTCAATGGCCATCGCTGATTCAGCTGTTTGCTAGGGAAGGAGTGCCTCCAAGGCTTCGGATTACAGGTATAGATGTGCCTCGGCAAGGTATTGGCCCCTTGGAGAACATTGAGCATGTAGGGAAGCGGCTAGCTGATTATGCACACATGTATAACATACCTTTTCAGTACCAGGGCATTTCCTCAAGATATGAGAACATTCAGATTGAAGATCTCAGCATTGAGGAGGATGAAGTAGTCATAATCAACTGTATGTACCGGATGAAAAATCTCGGCGATGAGACGATAGCAATGAATAGTGCAAGGGACAGGGTACTAAGAATCATGAGGAGGATGAACCCAAAGGTCTTAATTCTCGGCGCTGTGAATGCATCATACAGTTCTCCCTTCTTCATAACACGTTTTAAAGAGCTTCTGTTCCATTTCTCTTCATTGTTTGACATGCTTGATGCAAATGTTCCACGGGGTAACGAAGCAAGGAAGCTGTTAGAGGGGGGATTGCTTGGCCGGGATGCGTTGAACGTCATAGCATGTGAGGGTGTAGAAAGGATTGAGAGGCCAGAAACTTACAAACAGTGGCAAGTAAGGTGCCTCAAGGCTGGGTTCGAGCAGCTTCCTGTCAGTCCAGCCATCATGAATGCAGTATTATCTATGAAGAAAAAGATTTACCATGAGGACTTTGTTGCTGATGAAGACAGTGGTTGGCTACTACAAGGGTGGAAAGGGAGAGTGATGTTTGCACTATCCAAATGGAAGCTTAATGAATCATATGCTGATCAGTAAGATTCAAACAGTCGGTTGTATGCATCATCTACCTTGTTATGAAAGCCTGAACATGATGAGTTCAGAACACCGTAGGCTATAAATTACTGTTGTACATTATTATACAATAATTTGTTGCTTTCAGTTTCTAATTCTTCTCTATTGGTTACATTCTGAGGCATCTGGGAAAAATTCTAAAACGAAGGGCCCCCAATCTGGCCGAATAACAATGCTGCAGAAAGCATTACAACGAAGCTATTTGGAGAGCTCTTTGTAACCTTCAATATCACAATCATGCCTTGCATAAATAAGAAGCAAGCCATGAAGGTATGCAAGAAATAAACCCCTTCCATAAAAAAGAAATATGTTGAACAGAATGTAACAAGAAGTAAAATCCAAGAGCAGCACCACACGCTAATATATAATATCAATATCTGAATTGCATAAATATATAATATGTCAAAATGAACATGAATATAGAAGTAAAAGACAGAAATGTAAATAGCAGGAAAGGAACGAGAAAAAAGGTGCAAGCAATCAATAGCTAGAATGTCATGCCAAAAAAAAAAGCTGGAATCTTATAGTAAGCTGGAATCTTATAGTTAAAATTGATCAGACGTGGTACAGTTGTATACATAAAATAAATTTCTAAGTATAATTTCCCAAGCTATTAAAAAATATTTGTATCAGCTTTCTATGTTGTCACGTTCTAAGGCACATAAATAATTTAAAAAAATAAAAAAATCCCATTCTCGCTGAATAACAATGTTGCCTAGTTTGTGACAAAGCATATACCCATAAGCCATCTGGAAAAACTCCTTAAGCTTCGTGTGACAATCATATTTTGATAAATGAAACCCTTCCATAACTGAAAAATGTTGAGAAAAAGATGACAAAAAGCAAAGTCCAAGAGCAGTACTAAACAATATTCTCAATATCACCAAGAAGAAAAGCTCATCCACAATACAACAAGAAACCTGAGCCCTTTCATAAGGACCATACGACAACCAATACTCTCAACGCCTATAAAGCAAGTTTATGAGTTTTGGCCTTCCTCCTCCATCTCCTAGGGCTAAGAGACATTGAAGAAAGCTTGAAGTATTTCCTCGGGTAATTACGTGCTATCCATAGCAATCGTGTAAGCAGAAGTGTTCTTTTATAATTGCCTCTTTTTCGCGCATAGCATGTTTGACCTTTAGTTTCCTATGCAACTTAAAATTTTATCCCCTAACATTTTTCTCAACAGAAGATGCTCTTCCAGAGTCCCATTGCTATGTTTGCCCTGTCGCACTTATGACTTTACAAACCAAGAAGTACATATTGTCCTCAATATTATGTGGATCAAGATCGCCACAATGTTTTTAGAAGGACCATTCTATATTTCTTGCAAAATAAAATTTACGTACGTACGTATGTCTGTATGTACATACGTATGTATGTAGACGGTCCCTCAGGCTGAGGCTAGAAAACTGTGCATATGGCTGTGCATGTGCAAAATATGCACTGCAGTAGGCATGGAGTCTGAAAACGGGTAGAAGGATGGCTAAGCTGGTAAAATCAGCCTTACAAAAGCAACCACCTTACCTCACGTCCTCACCTAAGAGATAAGAGCAACAACTTAAGAGCTAATCACCTGGTAGAAACATAAACTACCCAGCAGATAACTCATGGGAGACTTATAGCCTGTCCTAAACCCAATCCTGAATATTGCAGGCCACAGCAAGGAACCAGAGCTCCATCTCTTCTTTGGTAAAAAATGATGTGCATCCAGGAGAGAAGGGGATGCACTATCAAAGATGCATTTGTTCCTGTGAATCCATAGTGTCCAAGCACCCAGGATCAAAGCATTGTTAAACCCCTTCCTTCGAGCTTTGTACTTGTCGACCTGCATTCCTTCACCAATCAGCAAAGCTCTGTTCCATACATCTCGGTACAACATGATCCAGACCAAGAGGGGCAGTTGTACAAAAATTGCCATGTGAACACTTGATAAGGACATGCTGGACAGATTCCTCCTAATGATCACACAACAAGCATCATTCAGGATAAGGGAGGCCTTCCTGTGTTACATGATTCACTGTCCAGCATTTGTTCCGAATAGCAAGCCATAAGCACACCGTACACTTGGATGGGGCCCAAGATTTCCATAGGCGCCTCCAGAGCTCAAAAGTGACAGAGGCACAAAGTTTCTTTTTGCTGGCTGGTTGGTCTTGAAATATACCATTTAGACGCCTGTGAATTTTGGGATTACTATGGGATTCTTGCTTAAGCGGAATTTCATTAGAATCAGATTTATATATTTTTTAAATTATATTCCTATGGTGCACAAAGAAAAACTCGAGCAACTTGGGAGGAAATTAGGTGACATCGTAAAAAAAAAGAAATAGGAACACAAACTTGAGTCGGACAGAACAAGAACAATGGGGCACAGAGATTCAATCTAGTAATGAGTGAGCAGGACCTTCACTGTTCTGTTGACAGAAGAACTAGCGGCATGCTGACCACTTTTTATCCTTTTTCCACTGCCGCTACTACACAAAGATACCTTAGATGTGAACTTCACAAGGTACAGTTTGACAATTAGGCTTTGGAAGGCAAATCCCTCTTCGCATGGCCAGGCAACACTTACGAAAGGTGGCGTCTATTTTTTGTAGATCATAGAGGGTAAAAGAAAAGCTAGATCTAGTTGAACTCTAGCACAATGGAAAGTTCTGAATATTGTGAGATTAACTCAAATATGACTCTTGACTACATAAACCGACTATTAATGGAGGACACTGATGACAAGACCAGCGAATACCAACTACATGAGACGCTTCAGGCCGCAGAGAAGCCCTTTTATGACATTCTTGGACAGGCATATCCATCTTCAACTAAGGAAGCAGTGATCAGAAGAGAAAGCCAAGTAGATTGTCCCGAATGTAATTATAGTGAATGGGCATGCAGTAGCTTTGACAGTGATATTCTTGGGCCACAAGGTATGCATCAGGTAGCCAATGATTTGGCTTCTGAAAGTGGCCAGTTGTCTTTGCAATTTGAAAGAGGTGCTGAGGAAGCCAATAAGCTTGTTCCCAGTATTGAGAATTTGATGGCTGATTTGGATAGTAATGGCCTTTCTGACTCCAATCAAATCACAAAAGCAACTATTGGACAAAAGAGCAAGCATGTAAGCAAAATACGGAGCCATCTTCATGTGGACCTGGAGTTTTTGGAAGCAAGGAACATTAATCATTTGGCCATATCAACTAGTGAAACAATCCGGTATGAAATGTTTGACAGTGTCCTGTTCTCTGATTTGCAGCTTCATAGTGATGCCACTCACCTTAGGGAGATGAAGGCAAAAAAAGCAAGCAACAATTCACAGAATGTTGCCATATCGACCAGTGAAACAATCCGGTATGAAATGTTTGACAGTGTCCTGCTCTCTGATTTGCAGCTTCATAGTGATGCCACTCACCTTAGAGAGATGAAGGCAAAAAAAGCAAGCAACAATTCACAGAATGTTCAAAGAAAAGGATATGGTCAAGGGCAAGTGAAATCACGAGGTAAGAAGAAAGAGGAGATTGACCTTATGTCCCTTCTCATCCAATGTGCAGAAGCAATAGCACATAACAACTTTCCATTTGCAAGTGAGCTACTGAAGAAAACAAGGCATCATGCTTCACCATATGGAGATGGTTCTCAGAGGCTGGCTCTTTACTTTGCAAATGGTCTTGAGGCACGCTTGGCTGGGACAGGGAGTCAAATGTACCAGAAACTGATAGAGAAACAAACAAGAACCACAGACATGTTACTCCTTTGGAATGGAGGAAAAACAAAGAAATTTTGGAGGATTCAATTCCTATGGAAAGTTTTCCTATGAGAGCCTTTGGAACAAAGGATTGAATCCTACCAATTCCTTTGAAATTCCAATGGAATGGCATCCTCCATAGCAATTTTGGAGGAAAATAAGCATGAGGTCCAACCTCATGTTTTCTTTCCTTTGTGTTTTGCATTACTGTGTTTTTCCTGTGCATGATCCAACCGTATGTTTTGCGACTTTCTTGTGTTATAAATTCCTGTAGGATTTCAGTTGCGCGGGCATTCTAATCCTGTGTTTTTCCTATTCCTACAATTTGCGAATCCTATGTTCCAAAGGAGCCCTAAAGGCCTACTGGCTTTTCATTGCAGTGTGCCCTTTTACTAGGGTAGCTTACTACTTCTCCAACCAAACAATTGCTGATCACTTGGACAGAAAACCATATGTACACATCATTGATTTTGGCATCACATTGGGCTTCCAGTGGCCATCACTGATCCAGCGCTTTGTGAAGCGAGAAGGTGCCCCCCCTAAGCTTCGCATCACAGGCATAGGTGTACCTCAGCCAGGTTTTCACCCCTGTGCAATGATTGAGGCGACAGGAAAACGACTGGCTGAGTATGCAGAAATGTTCAATGTACCTTTTCAGTATCAGGGTGTCACCTCACAGTGCGAAAATATCTGCATTGAGAATCTCAACATTGATAATGATGAGGTGCTTATAGTCAACTGCATTCACAAAATGCAATATCTTGGCGACGAGACAGAAGACATAGATAGCGCAAGGGATAGGATACTGCGTATCATGAATACAATCAACCTAGAGGTTATCATTCTTGGCATTGGGAATGGTCTGTACAGCAGCCCCTTCTTCTTGCCACGATTCAGAGAAGTTTTGTTCCATTATTCTTCGCTGTTTGACATGCTCAATGCAACAGTTCTTCAGAGTCATGAAGGAAGGATACAGATATAGAGGGATCTGCTTGGGGCAGCCATACTTAACGTTGTAGCGTGTGAGGGTGCAGAAAGGATTGAGAGGCTAGAGACTTACAAACAGTGGCAAGTGAGAAGTCTCAAAGCTGGGTTCAAGCAACATCCTGTTGATCGAGCAATCCTGAAGAGATCAATAGATGAGAAAAACAAGGATTATCACGAAGACTTTGTCATTGATGAAGATAACGGCTGGCTACTACAGGGATGGAAGGGGAGGATAGTGTATGCAGTGTCCTCATGGAGACTGAAAGAATTGTATATTAATCAGTAAGATCTAATATCTTCGAGGACAATTCACCTACACTTGTAATCATGTTGTGAGGACTTCTGGACAATCTTCAGCACAATGCTTTTAAGTATCACAGATTACTTGTTGTCATGTGGGGTCAAGTGTATCAGTGTCGGCGAAGACGTTGTGCCGGCCAGGAGAGACTTGACACCATGGGCATGCCCGGCAGTAAGAGAGTGCAGCAATTCGGAGTTTGAGTTTACATAGGTAAGTTCGGAGATTGAATTCCAAGTTGTATTTGTTAGGAATTCAGATTGTTCCTTAGAAAGTTACATTGGGATTGTTCCTTAGCAAGTTACATTGGGTGTTAGGCCAAGGGCAGGACTATATATATGTATGTCGTAAACAATAATCAATCAAGACGAAAGTTAAAACCTAAATCTAGTTCCTATCCTGTGCCTTGCTTTTGCGGTTATGTCATCACAGGATCACAGCGCTGAACAAGTTCAAGAACTGCAGTTCAGTGTTTGCCTTCCTCGCACTCATTCAAAATCTGTCCTTGCCACTTTACCCATCCTACGCTGTGACACTTCTATGTTGGTGGATCTAAGAGACAGTTCCTGGACGAAGACACCCTACCATTTTGGCCTCTTTCATTCGAACAACTGTAAGTGCCACATAACACAAGGCGTAAATGTGATTTAGGAAGAAGGCAATTGGTAATATCTGAATGAGCTGTTATCCAATTATGAGCACCATGGTCCATTAGTCTCCTAGTTGTCATCACCATTCCTATATCTACCTTCTGATTGAAATTGATATCCCTAAGTGTCCAGTCTGTGTTATTCACAAGATTTGCCGAGTTTTGTTTGTTTTATTTGTTGGGTGTGTTTGGGGGGGGGGGTGCATAGTTAAAAAAAACCAAGGTATTGTCTTGTTTCCTGGGAAAAGATTTGTATGGCAGGCGAGCAAGGGGCCAATGTTCGGAGCACACCATTTTGAGGTTTCTTACCCTGCTTGGGAGGAACCCAAAGTTCCTCCCCTCTAAGACGATGCGGATCATTGATCTAATACAGAGGTGTTTTTATTAAAAACAGGGGTAGTTTAGCAATGTTCCACCCAAGTCATTATCTCGTCATATCGTGCAACCATACGGCGAATAGATCGAACTCCCTGGCTGCGTCTTTGATGTGTGGTTTGAGCGGGACAAGTTCACCGAGGGCCGACATCCGCCAACCCGGCCAAGGGCGAGGCGGCATCCAGCAGCGGGAGGCCCTGCATCTCTAATGTGTGGGCTGAGATGTGATGACTGATGAGTTCCCCAAGAGCAATCATCTATGGCCTATCTACCACGGGCTCGGCGGCGTCCGGCAGCTGGGGAGCTGCATCTGGGATCCTTTCATCCACACCACGGTAACGCATCATGTCACGGACTCACGACATTCAAGGCGGCGCACTCCCCGGCCAAACTCAAGGCATTCATGAGGCGCACTCCCTTGCCAGCGCAGTGGCAGCCTTGAGCAACGATCAATTTGCTATTCTCTCCGTGATTGATCTCCACACTTCTCTCCATGATCGATCGACGCACTTCCTGCTCGATGCCTGTGGCCAATATACCCTTTCAATGTAGTTCTCGTATAAGAAAATTGAAGTTCCTGGTCCACAAAATTAAGGTTTCGGCCCACAAGTTTAGTTCCTTTCAATCAGTTCCTCTCACTTTTTAACCATTGGATTAGAACCAATGAACCAATGAATGGTTATCGTTCGTTCCAAGCGCTGTAAAATTTCCCTTGGATTGATCATTAGTTCCATGGTCACTCCCTCGTAGAGGTAGTGCCTGCCTTGGTTCCTATGGTTTCAAGGAGGGTTCTGGATCAATGGACCACTGTCCAAGGCCTAGAAGACCAGGTTGGATCAGGGATACACAAGATTATTTATCTGTTGAAGTGCTAATTTAGTATCTACAGCCTGTGGGATGCCTTAGACGAAATTAATTTACAATAAAGTTTAGAAGACCTTCATGTGTGGAAGCTGGCTTCTCAGTCTCTACATTACAAAACTTCATTGGTTCAGTTGGCTTTGAGCCATGGAAACGACTATGGAGATCGTAGGCTCCTCTACAATAATAAAAAGAGGGGGCAGCCCTTGTGCAAAGGCTCCTCTACAATGCAGATATTTTTTCCCTATGGCTTGCCATCTACAAGCATTGTTGGACCTCAGGTCATTTAGCATGCCATTGTCTTCATCACCCAGATTGATGTCCATTGTGTTGGAGAATAATCCTGTGTCCAGGTTCAAGTGTCTAAGTTCATAGCCTAAATTTCAGCATAGAGTTATTAGGAACAGTTTGCAGTTTTTTTTTTTGGGGGGGGGGGGGGGGGGACATTAATTGTATTCATTAAGGGAATCATGGGCAGGTCTGCAGCCCTTCTAATTGCTATAAGTGATAGAGAAATCAGGGTGGTGTTAAGCAGTTCGGCGGCAACAAAACCACCATTGCACGTGTGTTTTGTGCGTGTTCCTGGTCAGTACCTTTGAGGTTTCGAGATAGCACATCATGCGATCAACACAACGAGATAGCCCAGTACATCCTTTCCAGTTGTGTTTTCGCAAGGGAGATATGGTCATGGCTTCTGTCATGCACTGACCGTTGTGCCCTAGCTTCAAACAACAGTGACATGGTGTTTACTGACTAGTGACATAACACATAAGTGGCATCGCAGGGTTGAGAAGAGGCACAAGAAGAACTACCTTGTAATTCTGGGTACATGGTGGACTCTGAAAACATCAGAATGCATGTGTATTCAACGGAGTGCCTCCAAGCATCAATTTGGTGTTGCAGGAAATTACCAATGTAGCCAAGCTTTGGTGCCTCTTGGGAGCAAAAGGGCTTAGTGCCTTATGCCTGCTTAGTTCCTGGTTGTTTGGTCATTCCTAATGTACTGCGTGTTGCCGTGTTGCTTCTGAAATAGTGAGTTCGAGTGTCGCCTTTAGGGGAGTATGGCTGTACTAGCGTACTTGGACCATTAATACAAAGATATGATAAAAAAAAGAGAACTTATTTATCTTTTGGACAATGACTGAGCAGTATGTACTATGTAGTTTCTTCACTTGTGTTTGATATGACAATAACAGATCACTTTTTTCTCAATGCAGTATGTGTAACAGCCCTTCATAGGTTGTCAAACTGCAGTTCTTTCTCTATCATAATTGGTGACACGAAGTTAGGTGGAATTTGCAGTAGGAAATGCCAATAATAAACACCAAGGCGTGGTGGAATGACAAATACTCTTATTTTAATATGTTCTTTGAGTGGCTACACCAAAGGGCCTTTCCTTGCATAGCATGTACCTTTTTTCTCGAACACGCAGGAGAGCTGCGTATCATTATACTAAGAAAAAGAAAAAGAGTCTAAGAAGACACAGAACAAGCCCAAAAGGGCAGAAGTTTAGTACAAGAGGATCACCGGCTAAGGACAGACTCCGACCAACAACCCAGACACACACCTACGGCCACATGCTCCTAAGACCTTTGGCCCCCTGCCATAGACCATAGTTGGGCCTCATCCCTAATGTTTTGCAAGATGTTTCTAATGTTAGGAGAGGCCCCTTCTGCATAGCATATACCTCAATTTATCTTGTAAATAGTCTAGGTCAGAGACACAGATAAAAGTTTTCTTTATCGCTTCAAAATAGATGCTGTACTTGGAACAAGTAAGCTGGCTGACTTACCTAGTTTATGACTGAAAACACGTAGCCATAAGCCGATAAGCCATGTGGAAAGCTCTCCTTAAGCCTCATGTCACAATCTTATTTTTTAATAAATCAGAAAACCAAGAAGATACTTACAAGAAATGAAACCCTTCAATAACAGAAACATGTTCAGAAAACGATGGCAAAAAGAAAAGTCCAAGAGCAGCACTAAACAATTTTCTCAGCTGCACCAAGAAGAAAAGCTCATTCTGAGTACAAAAAGGAACCCGAGCCCTTTCATAAAGGCCAGAGAACAGCCAACACTCTCCATGCCTGTAAAGTAAGTTCATGGGTTGGACCTTCCTCCATCTCCTAGGGCTAATAGACATTGAAGAAAGTCAACAAGGTGCTCCCTCAGGTAATTTTGTGGTATTCATAGCACTCGAGTAAGCAGATGTGTTCTTCGTAATCGCATCTTTTTCCGGAATAGCCTGTGAACCTCATGTTTCTATGCAAAACCTAAAAGTTTATCCCCAAATATTTTTCTCAACAGAAAGTGCTCTTCCAGAGTTCCAAACTTAGTTTGCCATGTCAAAGTTATGACTTTACTAACCAAGAAGTACATATTATCCTCAACATCATATGGATCAAGATCGCCATAACTTTTAGAAGAATTATTCTACTTTATGCAAAAGATAAGAGTTTCCTTTTGCTGGTTAGTTGGTCTTACAAACACCATGTAGCTGCCTGTGAATTTTGGGATCATTTCTGGGATTGTTGCTCGAGAGAATTTGATGATAACCAAATTCACATATTTTTAATCAAATCCCTATGGGCCACAGAATAAAAAACTTGACCAACCTAGGAAGAAATTAGGTGGCAATGTAAATAAGAAGACATAAGGGTGCAAATTAAGTTGAAGAAAGCTTGAATTATGGGGCACAAAGTTTCAACCTCGTAGATGATTGCAACACCATCCTCGATGCCTTTTTTGTGATCAAGAACCTGAATCTATTGATCATCTCCTAGTGGCTTGTGTTCTCCCGGCAATTTCGGTTCCACATGCTACAGAAGGTTGGACTCCATAGTCTCTGCCCTCGCAAGGAGATCTCTGCTTTATCGAGTGGTGGAGAAGAGCTTGGTCTGAATTCTATCGCCATACTGGGAGCTTGGTCTCTTTGGAGGCATCGCAATAGGTGTGCCTTTGATGGGGCATCTGAGCATCTCCTAATATCCTGGGCTGCAGGTTTTTGTGGCGGAACCGCCGATTTAATCCGGACTAAGCGCACCTGCCACCTCTGGCTTGCAGTGCAATTAGACCGAACTAAACCCGGTCGTCCGTCGAGAGTCATTCGGCTCCCGATATTACCTTTTCCCAGAGGAACCGACATCATACACATCCAGCCCACGATAGAGCCACAACAGTTACATCATCTCAGACAGTTGAATATAGCATATATAAACTTATTTTACAAACCAGTTCGAAATAAAGATATAGGTTTTAACATAATGCCATACAATAGGCAGGTTTGAATCAGATAGCGGAAGCGAATTCGAAAACATCTCACCCCGGAAGCAAAATACTTTAGCAGTCTTCATGCAACGACGATCGATGACGATCGAGGCGAGCAGCACCGAGCCCACCGGTACTACTCTCCTCCAAGCACTTGTCTAGATGTCGCCGGTACCTGTTCTCAAAAGGTGAGGGCAAACCCTGAGTACTAATTACTCAGTAGGACTTAATGGATTGGCTTACGGCTGACGCAAACCTTGCTTATTAGCATGTGGATCCTTAGCCATTGATTTTAAACAGTGGTATATCAACATAGAGTATCAAGATTCATCTTTTACATGTAACTCCATAATAATAACTTGCAGAAATGTAAGCTAACACAATAGTACAAGCATGTGGTTTTTGAAAACATGAGTAATAAATATGATATATTTAAGTAGTTACTACGTTTCCCGACAGTGTTATTGACATTCCCACACCTGGTGGCCATCAGCGATTCGAATCGATTTTTAATTTCCGGGAATAACTATCATGCCAGGGGTACATGCTTACTAGCCATCGCGTTCCCACATATAGCCCCAATCTTAACCTGCCTCGTCCCAAATTCGATTCACTCCCGCCTAGCCCCCGGGTTGTGCTCCCGGTCTCCCCACCATGAGTACCAAGCTCCCTCAGGCCACCTTCCTCTCAACCAGCGGGTAGTAACGTGTCTCTGTGCTTCGGACGAGCCCAGGAAAGACTTTACCGGTCCCATTTCCCGGTTAAGCACTCTATCAATGTTATGCCGAACAGCGGACGGACCTTAAACAACTCGGGCGGAGCCAAATGATACAACAACGCACACCACCAAATAAAATTATTCTCCGCACGGTCTCCAATTAAATTATGAGCATAATAATAACTGTCATAATAGTAAAGATTTCTGAAATTTTGAAATTACCTACGCGACGAGTGACTTCTTTCACTCGTGTCTACTCGCACCTAGCAATTCTAGGCAACTCGTCCTACGAACTCTAGATATAGGTGCTAGGGCCAGGGTGGCCAGGGAATCTAATGCAAGGGTTTTCAATCAACTCCTAATGCGGATGCGTAATCAAACAATCAATTATTATATTAGCTGGAAAATTCATGGTCCTGCCTACCTTCCTCACTAGTGTTAGTAGCTGCCTCCTGAGCAAAGTCGGGCCTCTAACTGCTGGTCTTCCGGCTCCTGGTGCAGCTCCTCCTTAGGCTCCTCTACGATCGGTTGGTCCGGCGGGTGTCCTTCGCTCGCGGGATCTATATGCATGACATAGGTGCAATTGGAGCATGTATTAGTGAAATGCTTGCTTCATGATGCGAGTGCGATGCAAGGAATCATGATTTAGGGACTAAAGTTATGCATTTTCGTGGTGAAACTTGTTTAGCATTAAGAAATCGTACAAGCCATCGCCTACGGTAACTTAGCTTATCACATATAACAACGTGGGGGTGTGTGGCGAGGTAGCATCGCTTCATGTGAAGCGACCGAAGCTTACTTAAACATCCATTTTTTTCACATAGCTAACTTAGCATTCCTAGCGTGCATTTCTCAAACAGTAGTGAAGACCTATATTGCATTCCAGAATCAGTGGTTAAGATTTACATATTCTTATGTTTCAAACATGATCCATTGTGGCATTTATTAGATATACTAGTCTCACATTTTCTATTATTTACGTAAATATGCATTATTTCTACCATTTTCAAATCAGAGCCAAAACCTTACATGCACCACCTCCTACTCTAGCAGTGAGTCATGTTCATAACCTAGAACTCATACCAAGCCCCTAAAGTCACCTGGAGCATTTGTCACCATAGCAACCTTTTCTTAAATTAAATATATGCTTAAATACAAGACAAGGGCAAAATAGTAATTAAACAGTCAACGTTAGGGCTACCAAAATTTATACAGAGCCTACACATGTTAACAAGGCCTCTGCCCAAATTTCATAATTTTTGAAGCTCATTTTACCCACATTTCCTATTTATTAAGGTTTTTCATGCATGCACAATAACAGGGGCAAAAAGGTCTTTCCATACCCAACCATCATATCCATTCTGTAGATCTACTTAATAGGAGTACACTGCAACAAGGTTTGTATTTTTCTGATTTTTATTTGATTTATTACAAATTTTCAAAGTTCTCAGCTTAATAAAATGCATTAAATCCAAAAATCCACACATTCAGGGCCTGCACGCAATTAACCCCTAATTCTAAGGGCTAGGATGCAAAATTCTTGAGACCTATTCAACAGTGCAGGGACTGAAGCATAAAAATACCAAAAACTAGGGGCTAGATCTGCAAAATCCGGGGGCTTGGACTAAATCGCGATAGCCTCATAGAACTAGGGTTAAATCTGCAAGTTTCGCAAGACACAGTAAGTAGTTAAATAATAAGCAAAATCAGCAAGGTCTTAAACGCAAAATTTGGCTTCTTCTACCTCTCACCAGGGAAGAGGCCGCGCGCAGGGGGTGGCGGTGCAGGCTTGCGCCGACGGCTGTGGGGCCGGACTTGGAGCCGACTTGCTCTGGGAAGGCGTTCCCGTCGACGGGGCTTCTTTCCCCCAAGACGGCGTCGCGCGAGGTCGAGCGAGTGAGCGAGGAACGGCCGTGAACCGGTGGGCGGCGGAGCAGGGTCTGGCGGCGCACTCCGGCCCGATTCGACGCCGTTGACGAGGAAGGGAGGCCACGGCCGGGGCTCACAGCTGCGGGAGGCGGTAGCGCACCCGGCGGAGGTGATCTGCAGGTGCGGGAGGCGTTGGTGGGGGGTGCTCCACGGTGAGGGTTCGGCGGCAATGGTGGCCGCGGAGGTGGCGTTCGTGGGAAGGACGCTCCAATCGATGGCGGGGTCGGCCGAGCTGTAGGAACGGAGGAGGAGCTAGAGGCAGGCGTGGTGCTTGCTCTGGCGGGGTGAGGGAGGGACGGAAGAGGCAGTGGCGCGGAGCTCGAACCGGGCCTCCATGGTGGTCATGGCTGCCACGGCTGCGTGAAGCAGAAAAGGGGGCGGGAGGGAGAGTGAAGCAAGGAGGGAGTTGTGCTTCGCCTTGAAGGGAGCTGCGCTCGCGTCCAGGTACAGAGGAGGGCGACGCCGGCTCAGCCATCAGAGTGGCGCGGCGGCCATGGCGCTCCCCCGGCAGGGAGTTCCTGCCGCGTGGGCGCGAGGGAGGGGAGGAGAAGAGAGAGGGCGCGCGGGTGGACCGGGTCCATGAACCGGAGGTCACTGACAGGTGGGACCGGATGGGGAAAAACAAATGGAGAGCTCATGGACCGAGTCTATGGACACCATTAGTGGTTTTCCTAAACCACAGGCGGATGGCAGTTTCTGGTCTTCGGGGATCCAAAGTCCGACAGGTGGGGCCCGCATGTCATACACTCAAGAGAAAAAGGAAATTTCGAAATTGGAAAAAGGTCCTTTGACTGCTACAGTGTCTTGTCTGAATTTCGAGTTTTTAAAACATTTAATGGCCGAACTAGTGGAAACTCAAAATACAAGAAGTGATCTAAACTTCATGATCTACAACTTTGTTTTAATTTGTGACACCATGTTATATTCAAATGTTTAGAGAATTTTGAATTCAAAAGCTGTGACCCCAGTTTGACCAACAACACCTTTCAATTTGAAAATTCCATAAGTCCATTCTAGGTGCACTTTCACATGAATATATATATACCAAAGTTGTTCATATTTTCATGACCTACAACTTTCATATACAAAGTTTTGTATGATCATGTCTTTTGTTTGCTCAAAATTTGAATTTTCCATTCAGGTCTATTTGGACAGAATTCACTGGAAGACAGAAAATGAGCTAAAACACCTTGCAAACCTTTATGCATGTCAACACACAAAATACTAAAGTTATTAATCATGAAGTTGTCTACAAGTTTGGTATATAAAGTTCTGTCTAATTCACCACAGATTTTGAAATACCATTTCAAACATACTCAGAGTTTTGGTAAAACAGCACTTTTCCCTTTTGTAGAGTCTTTCTTATTTTCAACCTTTGGAGTATTAAATGGAGTCCAATCATATCAAGGTCTAGCGCATCTGAAATGTTATGAGTTCAATTTCATTTCATAGAAAGGAATATTTTGAAGTTGTATGGTCAAATCGAAAGTAATTTCAGAATGAAATTTGGGAAAGAGTGTCAATTATAGACTTAGTACAATTTCATGAGTGTAGGCTATCTGGGTTTGGTTGAACTTTTGGACCCCTTGACATCTGATTTTGAAAATGGTCAAAATAGCATATTTGAAGGCAACATCTTGAACTAAAACTTTCGTATTGGATGTTTTGCACGAAAATGTGTAAGTGTTCAACTACTCAATCAAACTACACAAAGTTTTGCATATTCACCTTGAAAATTTCGACTTAGCGGTTTCCTGGCCGGGTTATTGCTCCTCTCTAAGCATGATTAAATCCAAATTCTTGATTAGCACTAATCAAATCGCGTGTCAAGGCTTTTGAGATGCCGGGGGCATCACAGTTTTGGCTGAGGATGAGATGAGGCTTTGGTCTTTAGCAGGGGCAAAAGGTATTTCGTACCTGACTGCCCAGTCTCAAGGAGAAAGGTCTTACTTGGTCAATGTTTTGGTCGTCTAGTTAGACACTGGCACTATATAATCTATTTTTGGGCTGTGGGTGGGAGTGAGTTGTAAGGGGTTTCTTTATAACCTTTTTTTTTCTTCTTAATATAAATGATACGCAGCTATCTTGTGTATTCGAGAAAATCAACCTAGCTAATGAATGAGCAGTTGACTGAAGAACTAGCAGCTTGCTGACAATTCTTTTCCCCCTTTTGTCCACTGCAGTCTGCAATTACTACACATGACATCTTAGTTGTGATCTTTAGAAGGTACAATTTGGAAATTAGGTTTTGGAAGGCAAATTTCTGTTCGTATGGCCAGGAAACACTTACGAAAGGTGCGCTCTATATTTTGTAGATCATAAACTGTTAAAGAAAAGCTAGATCTAGTGGAGCTCTAGTGCAATGGAAAGTTCTGAGTATTGCGAGATAAACTCAAATACCACTCTTGACTACATAAACCGGCTATTAATGGAGGACGACACTGATGAGAAGGCCAGCATATACCAACTACATGACGCACTTCAGGCCACGGAGAAACCTTTCTATGACATTCTTGGACAGGCATATCCATCTTCACCTAAAGAAACAGCGATCAGAAGAGACAGCCAATTAGATTATCCCCAATATAATTATAGTGAATGGGCATGCAGTAGTAACTTTGACAGTGATAATCTTGGGCCACAAGGTATGCACCTGGCAGCCAATGATTGGGTTTCTGAACGTGACCGTTTGTCTTTGCAGTTTGAGAGAGGTGCTAAGGAAGCAAATAAGCTTGTTCCCAGTATTGAGATAGTGGTTGATTTGGATAGTAATGGCCTTTCTGATTCCAATCAGATCACAGAAGCAACTATTGGACAAAAGAGCAATCATGTAAGCAAAATACAGAGCCATCCTCATGTGGAAGTGGAGTTTCTGGAAGCAAGGAACAGCAAACATTTGGCCATATCGACTAGTGAAGCAATCCGAGATGAAATGTTTGACAGCGTTCTGCTCTGTGATTTGCAGCTCCATAGTGACGCTGCCCACCTTAGAGAGATGAGGGCAAAAGAAGCAAGCAACAGTTCAGAGAATGCTCAAAGAAAAGAATATGGTCAAGGGCAACTGAAGTTGCGAGGTAAGAAGACAGAGGAGATTGACCTCAGGGCTCTTCTCATCCAGTGTGCACAAGCTATAACACTTCACAATTTTCCATTTGCAAGTGAGCTACTGAAGAAGTTAAGGCATCACGCTTCACCATATGGAGATGTTTCTCAGAGGCTGGCGCTTTACTTTGCAAATGGTCTTGAGGCACGCTTGGCTGGGACAGGGAGTCAGATGTATCAGAAACTGATGGAGAAACGAACAAGTGCCAGAGACATGTTAGAGGCCTACCGCCTTTTCATTGCGGTGTGCCCTTTTACTAGGGTAGCATACGACTTCTCCAACCAAACAATTGCCAATCAACTGAACGGACGGCCCAAGGTGCATATAATTGATTTTGGCATCACACCTGGCTTCCAATGGCCATCACTAATCCAGCGGTTTGCGAAGCAAGAAGGTGGCCCACCTAAGCTTCGTATCACAGGCATAGATGTACCCCAGCCTGGTTTTCACCCGGCTGCAATGATTGAGGCGACAGGAAAAAGATTGGCTGAGTATGCAGAAATGTTCAATGTACCTTTTCAGTATCAGGGCATCGCCTCACAATGGGAAAATATCTGCAGAGAGAATCTCAACATTGACAATGATGACGTGCTTATAATCAACTGCATGTACCGAACAAAATATCTTGGTGACGAGACAGAAGACAAAGATAGCGCAAGGGATAGGGTGCTGCGTATCCTGAAGAACATCAACCCAGAGGTTCTCATTCTTGGCATTGCGAATGGTTTGTACAACAGCCCCTTCTTCCTGTCACGATTCAGAGAGGTTTTATTCCATTATTCTTCACTGTTTGATATGCTCAATGCAACTGTTCTCCAGAGCCATGAAGGAAGGATACAGATAGAGAGGGATCTGTTTGGGGCGGGCATACTTAATGTTGTAGCGTGTGAGGGTGCAGAAAGGATTGAGAGGCCAGAGACTTACAAACAGTGGCAAGTGAGAAGTCTCAAGGCTGGGCTCAAGCAACTTCCTCTTAATCAAGCAATCCTAAAGAGATCAATAGATGAAAAAAGCAAGCATTATCATGAAGACTTTGTCATTGATGAAGATGGCGGCTGGCTGATACAAGGATGGAAAGGGAGGATTATGTATGCAGTGTCCTCATGGAAACCAAAAGAATCGTATACAGTATACTGATCAGTAAGATCCAAGTAGATTTTTGTGGACATGTCAGCTACACTTGTAATGATGTCGTGAGGACTTGTAGACAACCTTCAGCAGAATGTTTTAAGTATCACAAATCACTTATGTTGGTGGACATTAGAGACAATATTAGATGACACCTACAGTTTAGGCTTTTGGTTATCATCTAGCCTCTCATATGAACAACTGTAAGTGCCACACTACACAAGGCGTATATGGGATTCAGGAAGGAGGCAAACGGTATATCTGAATGAACTGCTACTGAAAATTTGAGAACCCTGGTCAATTTCCCGTACCACCATGCCTATCTAACTTCTGCTTGAAATGGATGTCCCTAAGTGGCCAGCCGAGCTATTGCCAAGATTCGTCGAGCTTTTCTTTTGAAAAGGAGATCAATGGAGGTAATTATCTTGTTTTTCGGGGACAGGTATGTATGTCAAACATAGGAAAGGTTAACTCCCTGAGCAAACATGTGTAGAGACTTATGCCCTGCATAGTTCATGTTTGTTTGGTCATTCCTAATTTTGTTGCGTGGTGCTTCTCATGTAGTGCTCTTGCATGTGTGTGAGCATGAGTGTCTCCTTTAGGGGAGATATTTGTACTTGGACTTTAATACAAAGATACCAGGAAACCCCATAATTTTGTTGTGTGGCGCTTCTGATGCTGTACTTTGGAACAAGTAAGCTGACTGGCTTAGATTTATGCAGAAACCCCATAATCCTTGTGGCACCTCCCAAGAAGAAAGCCTCCAATCCGTCCACAATAAAATAGGGCCGTACAAGAAAAGGTTACAAAAGATAACGCTCTTAAAATCCAATGAGCAAAGTATACTGCCCAAATATTTTCTAGAAGCCCAATAACTTGGCCTATAAATTTTTTATAAATTGGCAAATGGATTACTCAAAACGAGGCCAAGTAACCTAACAACTCCATTGGAATTTGTCCTCTAGAGCACAAACACCCTAAACGGTAAATTCATAGGTCTATATAACCATCAACCAACTAGGTAACAGAAAATGCGTTAGCATTATGTGCAGAATCCACTGCCTATGACAGGAAATGAAGCCCAAAGTGGCTAAAGAGAAGGAAAAAAAGATGCTGCATGGATTCATGGAATAAAAAGGTAGAATTTTATCAACTTAGTAAACAGGAAACTAACCTTACTCGATACACATTTCATATTGCTTTATAAAAAATGCCCTTGTTTCTTGGCCAGAACGATCTTATCTTCTTAAAAGCGACTATTAATTTGTGAAAAAAGTGCCCTAAAGTCTGTAGTTGGTATCCCTTCACCCTCTGGTTTTGATGCCAGATCAAATGCCTTAAACTTTGCCTCTTCGAATAGTAAGGCCTGCATGCGGAAGCGACAAATCAATCAAGCAATAGAGTTAAAAGTTACTGCAAAAGCTTGCCTATGGAGTGATATCAGCAGACACAATGCATTACATTTGGTATTTGAGAAAAAGCAATGATCTCAGTTATGTGCCTTTCATTGTATGAAGCTACCTGTATGCAAACTTCTGCAACATCTGCCCTGGCAATAGTTTTTGTTTCTGTTTTCAGGATCTCATCATCCTTCCCAACAATCAACTCTCGCAAGCCACCATCTTTGTCTTGTAAACCTCCAGCCCTGCAAGGAAAAGGAGGAGGAGCTTATAGTCAACAGAGACATTCGGAGTTATAGCTATAGCAGCTGTGTGTGAGGTACGACCTTATAATTGTATATGGCAGACCAGAGTCGGCTAGGTACTGCTCTGCCTTGCGCTTCCACACCTGCAAGTTTAGAACAAATTACTTGGTAGTTTCGAAACAATGCAGCAATGCAGATGACATCCTTAGGCACACAGTGCATAGACATGGGCACAGAAACCTGGCGCAGAATAAAATGGAAGAAAAGGTTTGAATACGGCACGTACCAATATATTCCCATTTCCTAGCTTGTTTAATGGGTGATTTATGTCTGTTCCACCCATGGATCCCACCAAAACTATGTGCTTTACACCAATGCTCTTGGCTGCATAAACACACAGAAAGTTATGTTTGCAGGGGAAAACAAACTGAACAGTCATTTTGGTATCAGAAATTAAACATTTTTACCGGCATCTATTTGATTCTTTTGTCCAATCCAATCCACCTTGAGACATTGACAAACAACACAGAACATTAACCTCAAAGAAACTCACAGGCCGTAATGCCAAGAAATACCAAACAATTCCATTCACCTGCTCAGGATAGCTCCCTTCTTCGAAATAGAACTCGGGGCGCCCTCCTTTGGTAGGATCAAACCCCGGCTTCATCTTGGGGACGGCGCTGGTGAGGATGACGAGCGCGTGGATGCCCTCGACCGCAGGAGCAATGCTCTCGGGGTCCCGTATGTCGCCGACGAACACGTCAGCACCGCCTCCGATCTTGCCCTTGCTCTCCTCTGTCCTGACCAGCCCTCTCCCCAAGAACAGCCCAGGCCTCTCCTTCAGCTTCATGTACACTATCTGGCCTGAACCACCACCAGCACCAATCCAATCCAAACAATAAGCAATGTGCAGTGCGCAATTCTACTGTTCACATTAAAATGGCCAAAAGTCGAGAGCTTTGACCACGGGTGAGGAATTCCGAACGAGTGGGGCTGGAAGGACACGTACCTGTTCGGCCGCCGGCGCCGGTGACGAGCACGGTGGGCGGCGGGCCCCCGCCGGCCGCAGCCGCCGCCGAGACGGCCCTCCTTGGCCCTCGTGCCCAAGAAGAAATACCGCGAAAGGGAGGCCGGAGTTGTGGGACCGCGAAGGGAGAAGCCGCCCGCACGCACGCCGCCGTCGTGGGCGTGGCCATGGTCCTCCTCCGGCGAGTGGGCGGCAACAAAGGGAAGCCGTTGGTCAGTTCACTGTCCGTCTCGTCCGTTTCCTTATCGCTTGTGATGGATGACGACGGCCGTTTGGGCTTGTTAGGCCGCATGTTCCAGTGGGCCGACCGTCCTTTGGGCTGTGCGATGATGGGCCAATAACTAAATAAATGTCTTTTTTTTTCATTCTTGGATCCATGCATGCATGCACGTGCTCGTCTCCTGCTTGGTAGCCAAGCCGCCGCCGCCGCCGCCGCCGCCGCCCGCCCGCCCCCCAGATCGGATCCGATCCCCCCACCCATGGTAGACCCGGACGCCGCTCGGTTGCTCAGGATTCCTCCGCCTATCCACTCCGATGTCCGTCCCGCCGGTTGTCCCGGCTCTCCTCCTGGCTCGATCCTCCTCGACCCTTACGGCTACCTCAGCGCTCGCACGAACGCCGAGGGCTCGACGGGGGACGGCAAGCGCATCCTAGTCACCTTCTGGGCGGCCAACCCGCAGCTCGTCTCCTGCTTCACGGTCCACTGCCCCGCCGACTGGAAGAAGCCCTTCGCGCTCGGCGTCGGCGACCTGCCCGCGGCGCTCTGCTCGGACGACGACCTCGTCCTCCTCCGCGTCCTCATCCGCCGCGAGGACGACGGCCTCCTCTTCCCCGACGTCAAGCACTACTTCGTCTACCAGGCCGGCACCAAGACCCAGCCGCCGTCGCTTGAGCTGATACCCACCATCCCGGGCCCGCCCCTCGACGTCAGCTTCTGCCACTGGGAGGCTGTGCTCTTGCGCTACCAGAGCCAAGGAGACAGCTTCTACTACCTCGCCGTGCTTCGTAGGGTCTTCGGCAAGCTCCGCCAAGACAATCCGTTTGCCCTCCACCTCTACAGCTCCAAGACATGCAGATGGAGCACCAGGTAGAACTTCAGTTATACAAATACAAGCACCGTGCTCGCCATCAGAGGTGAGCTCGGTTCGGTGGGCTTTGTCACCTCCGGCGAGGCATCCTCACCTGTGACCTCCTCCTGCACAGCCAGAGGCGGGCCCATGATTTAAAAGATTGGGTATTCAAAAATTTTAATGAGTATATAAAAGACTAGGAACCTAAAGCTTTTTTATAAGTGATTGTATTATCAGACATTACTAATTATACTAGTATCGTCAGTTGGTTTACTTTTTAATACAGTAAAAAACATCAACTAAGAAAGAAAGGAGAAAGTGACATATAATATTACTTAATTGAGCATACACAGCTTTGTTGTAACTTGTTTAGTATAGAATTAGTCTCAATATACAAAAGTATGAATTGTTTGTCGTAATAAAATGAAAAATGGCAGATCTGAAATACATAGAGGAACGTAGTAGACCTCTTCATATTTTCGGACTTGAAAATTCATATCACTCTAGTTCTACGCTACTAATTCAAAGAATCCAAGAACTTCAAGGCTGAACTTGACCTGGCTGGCGCTCGCTGGCAGCAACCATCCGCAGCCCACGGAATGTCATGTCTCGTAGAGTCGTAGTGCAGGCTGCGAGCAGCACGCCGCTATCAAGCCGGTATTCTGCAGCCTACCACGACGTTGCGCCCAGCGCCCTACCATTAGGGGTGGGCAAAAATAACCGAAACCAAAGAACCGAACCGAAATAATCGGAACCAAAACCGGAGTGACCGAAACCGAGAAAACCGAATTCGGTCTCATACTACAGATAACTGAACTAACCGAGAATATTTCGGTCTTGGACCTTGAAAAACCGAAGTAACCGAAAAAACCGAAGTTCCAACATGGCCTAACAGGCCATTGGCCACCGGCCCATTCAACCTCTATCTAACCCTAACCCTCCTAGTCCTTGCTCAGCCTAGGCGGCCACGACCCCCCACCCGACCTCCACCCTACCCGGCACCCGTAGTTGCATAGGGCGCCTCCTTGCTCAGCCGCGAGCACATCAACGGATCCTGCCGCCCGTCGGTCACCCCTCCGCTACCGGCCGCAACCTCCTCTGCCGCTCGCACCCCTTTCTCATACCTCCATCTTCGCCATGCTGCTCACACCCACGCCGCCCTCGCCCTCGCCGTCTGCTGCCCCCTCACGGCCACCGCGCCGGCGCGCCGCCCCGCCAACCTTTTGGAATGTGCACATGCTTGCTACATGTTTTTGTTTTGAACTTTAGATCTATTGTTTTTCATAAGAACCAATATGATTCCTGTGGATATCATATATCTATGGGTACCTCATGGATGAAAGCTCCAAGGTAGCTTAGACTAGTTGGACTCTGATGTATCCATAGTAGGTTAAGCTTCTATAGTTACGACATGTAATCCTACTAGAACTCTCGGACAAATGGAGCTGTAACCCTAGGTCCCCAGACTATATAAGGGGAGCTAGGAGTCGACGGGCAAATCATCGAAGCCCAAGCTTACGAACTCATATCAACACGACCAAACACCATACCGGACATAGGGTATTACGTGATTCAGCGGCCCGAACCTGTCTAAACTGTTGTCCCTTGCGTTCTGTACACCTTCTTGATTCATCTCATCAGCCCTAGCCAATCCCAAAATCATCGCTTCGAGTACCCTATGGTGGGCTACCGGTACCTAACACCAACAATTCCATGAAACACAATAAGCAATATTGATATACTTCCTCCTTTTGTAAATAACCAAGAAAAAGCCAAAGTAACTCATGGCTATCCTCCATTGTCCCATCCTTGAATGCAGAAGAGACTGAGCACATAGTTTTGAAAAATTTCATTTGATTAAGAGGACTAGGTGCTAGGGTTGCAAGTGGTGCGGGCTTCGCCATCAGCCCATTGGCTGAACCGTGCCGCAAGCCCATCTAAAAGGCAGCGGTGGTGCCTAACTCAGAAACGGCTCTACGTGGGCCAGCCCACGGGTCCCAACAATGTTGCATCGTCCGCTACGAGAGCAAGGCCACTGCGAGTTCCCAACCAGGGTTACGAAGGGATAGGGCTAGGCATGAAACCGGATTGGATACGGACGGATATACACGGATACAGACGAATAAAATTATTTGTTTTTCGGATTCGGTTCGGATACAGGTAGTGCCAAAATGTGCCGGATATTGATATATACCTCGTATGCATAATAATATCCAATTTTTAGTCTTCGGATACATATACGGATCGGATATTAACTGTTCGGATTCAGATATCGGACGTCCCGTTTAACCTTTGAACCTCTCGAGACGGATTATCCATCGGATAATATTCGGCTTGCTTTCATCCCTAGATAGGGCCAACCGGCTGAAGCATCCATGGCGCCGTCGTCTTTCATGGTGCTGTCACCTTCGAGGGAGCACGAGGTCCCTTTCCCCGATATCCAAGCGGAGGCATTCCATCCTGTCTCGTCCCTGAGCTCGAGAGGGTTCCGGTAGAGGGGACTTCTCCTAGCCATCGCTTGCCCATCGTCGACGTCTCTCATGTCCCGCACCTGCAGCGATGACCTCTTCTACTTGCACCGCCATACAAAGCGAGGGCGTCACCGTCTTCTATGGCACCACCGTCTTCACCCCTCCTCTAGCCCTATTTCCGAGATCCAAGCAGCGGCCGCCCATCCCATCCCGTCCCCAACATCTAAGTGGGAGGCAGCGTGTGCGTGTCATCCATGAGCTTGAGAGGATCCCATTAGCCACTGCAAAGTTCCTCCACCACCGGCTTCCTCGCATCCTCCATCTCAATTCGTATTCACATCCTCTAGGTTCCCTAATGGAAGCTCAAATCAGCCATCTTATCCATACGTGAGAGAAGCCAGGACCCAAGAGAGTGCAGCAGTCGAGCCACAACTTGCGGCTATTGTTGACGGTCGTAATCTCACGATATCAACCGTCAATTATCCACCAAATGAAACGAAACATGTGAAATATTTGGACTAACCCTTACTACTAATGAATTCCACAAGATATACATGAATATTTGGATGCAGGCATCAAAATGGATGAAACAGGGCCAAGAAGTGAAGATGGGCTGAAATAGGGAAAAGCCCATGGCCGCTCGACCATGTCCCATGGTCGGCCGTCCACCTGGCATGGCCGCCCGGCCACCTGCCAGGTCGCCCGACCATGTGGCATGGTCGGCTGACCACCCCTCCGAGTTGATTTGCCCCCACTTCGCTCCTGCATGCAAAGAAATACAAGGCAATGTCAATCCAACCGTTGTATCAAGCATCCAAAGAATCCAAGGGCCGAAAGACTATCAAACCATGGATCGGTGATGTCACTAATCCGAGGGAAGAGCCATGCAGCAAATCAGAGGAAAACACGTGGTTGCCCAACCACATTTCATGGCCGCCCGGCCACCCTTCGGAGGTATTTTACACGTGCATCAACCGTTTCAACCTCCAACCGACATGGGAAACCAAGATCAACCGCTGGATTGCCTAAGTCAGTAAATCGCATTGTCGGCCAACCATAGGGGGTGGCCGCCCGGCCTCCGACCTTGGCCGCCCGGCCACCGACCTACCCCCACAACCGACCTAAGCCACCTACAAATACCCCACCTTACCTATTTGGACTATAAATAGGCCCCGAGAGTTCATTTGTAAAGTGTGGAGTTGAGTTCAAGTTCTATCTTAGAGTGCTACACTATTTCCTTAGTAGTTAGGATAGTCCTAGGAGTTAGAATTGAGTCGAGCTTTGCCTCAGAGTCTCCGGAGTTATCTTCGAGTATGTGGTAAAGCTCTGTATCTTTTGGATTCAGATTCTCTTCAATATAATTTCAGTTATATTTTACTCTAAGTTCTATCTCCTGCGAGTGTGCTGTACCTTTCTTTGCACACTTGCTAGGCATAGATTGCGTTTAATTTTGTTATTCAATTCTTGTTATTCTTGCCGGTGCTATAACTCAATCCTAGACTTAGACGCTAGGCTCTGGCTAGATCCTATCCTCTGATCAGGGACGGTCTATCGTTGTTCAAGCGAAGCTTGAACACGTTTATAGCGTACCATCCTCTCCACACAGCTTTGCTTAGTAGCCCCACTCGGTGACAGCATGTGGTATGCCTGTGTAGTCCAAACCCGTCATTCGGAAGGCCCGTAGGTGTTAGCTAGACTCTCCTTCGGGACCAACTATCTACCCCTAGTACCCTCAAGACTCTAGAATTTCGCTCGACGCAAGACCCTAACTTGTTAATTGAGTTTCTTAGCTAGTCATGGATAACCTTTGCAGTCGATTAGAAATAGAGTTTGGTGACTTTATCTCACTCGTTGTGCTCTCAGGCAACTATACCTTTCTACGTATATCTTTGATAGGCCTATCATCCCACCATACACCTATCTTTGTCACTGTCGGTACCCAGCTAACCGGGTACCCGCTTACACTAGACGAAGATCACTAAGGGAGGTAACTACTGCAGTACAAGGAGGGCCCAAGGCCGCGTACAGATGGGCCCGGCCTACTCCTTGGAAAAGCTGGGCCACGCACCCGGCCCACAGGGGAGGCCCCAGACCTCCTTCAAGGACCGAGCCTCCCCCAGCCACGCGAGGAGAGGTCCGGACCTCTCGGTCCGGAGCCCGTACCTTCGGTGGCCCGGGACCGCCTCGTGCCCACAGAGCATGGGGAGGTCCGGAGCCGGCGCCCTCGGTGGTCCGGGGCCGCAACGTGCCCTCAGAGCACGTGGAGGTCCGGAGCCAGCGCGCACGGAGGTCCGGGGGCGCCACGTGCCCGCAGAGCACGTGGAAGTCCGGAGCCAGCACCCTCGGTGGTCCGGGGCCGCCACGTGCCCACAGGGCACGGGAAGGTCTCGCGTTGCCATGTGCCCACAGGGCGCGTGGCGGGGCCTTCAGGCGGGCGCCTCGCCCACCTGCCGCATTTATTGCGGGCAGGTGGGCGTGCCCGATGCCGCTGACACCGCCGCTGTCAGGCTGGCATGCCCCGATGCTGCTGACACCACGAGTGTCAGACAGGCGTGCCCCCGTTGCCCGCCGCCGTTGTCAGACAGGCGTGCCCCCGTCGCCCGCCGACGCCGCCGCTGTCAGACGGGCGTGCCCCCATCGCCGCTGGCACCGCCGCTGGCAGGCGGCGGCGGCGAAGCAAAGGGGCGCGCCTTACCAAGGCGCGGTGGCGATAACAAGGCACTACAGTTGATTTCCCCAGCTACACTGGGGTCTATATTGAGTAAACAAGTACGCTGTACTCATCATGAGCCGCGCCACGCGCGGCGGCCGCGCTCAGCCTAATACTAGGCAGCGGCGCTACAACGCTACTACGAGCGCCCTGTCCTGTCACGCGTGCGCGTCGCCTGCCCCTCGGCCTCTGAAGCCTCTCAGCGGGTTTAGCAGCCGATGGGACAGGACGGCGTAAGGCAGGACGGCGCGGCGCCGTATCCAGACGACAGGACGATATGGCGGATCTCCAGGCCATACCAGGTCACGACGGTGGTACAGGCGCGAAGCATGGGGGCGTTGGACATCACGCACAGGATAGAGCTGTAGCATAGAGGAAATGGGCCGGGACCACCTGTCGGGGCCCGGCCACCATGTACATGCCCCCCTTGGGCTATAAAAGGGGAGGCATACGAGACCGGAAAAAAAACCCGAGACAGACCCAGACACGCTCAGAGACTCCTCTGAAGGCCCACGAAATACAAGAACACACCCACAGTGGACGTAGGGTATTACGCTCCGGCGGCCCGAACCACTCTAAATCCTCTCGCCGCCATCGTGCCACCACCAACTTAGCTAACAACGATTGCTCCCCCTAACTACTCTCAGTACTTAGGATCTCGGCCGGGTGCACTCCGCCACCTGACCAGGAGCACGTCCGCTCCGACATTTGGCGCGCCAGGTAGGGGACAGCATCAGTTAGCATCATCCCTCACCGCATGATGGTGCGCATCCGCGATTTCCATGAGGATGCAGCCGCATCAGAGGAGGTGGCCTCGACTGGGTTGCAGGCCTCCCCCCACCGTTCTGAGGGCGCGGCGCAGACGTCGCGGCTCCCTCGACGCCCCGCGGGGGGCGCCGCTGCTGCAAACACTGCAGTAACAAGTGCTGTAGCGGCAAACGCCGCCACAGCGAACCCCGCCGCTGCTAGCGGCCCGCTCGCCGCAGCCAGGGAGTTGCTTCGTAACCCCCCGGGGCCGACAGCCTCACCTAGCGCCCTGGCGCAGTGGCGAAGCGATGTAGATCACCTGATCCACCTAGCCGAGGTCACCCCTGGCCCGGCTAGGACTGGGTCACGACTCCCTCCCAGCAGCGGGGGGAGGTCGAACCGCCGCAGGCAGCACGATGCGGCAACATCCGCGCGCTCCCCCTCAGTAAGGAGCGCGCAGACGGAAGACCTGCGAGCCGAGCTCAACCGCCGGCGAGCAGGCACCCCCACCACCGTGGAGCAACCACGGATGCAGCCAAGCGCCGCCAAGGGCAAGAACCTTGACGCGGCGTTCGCCGCTGCAGCGCCTAAGCCCCCGCCTTACGCGCCACCCCCGGTTGGCGTGCAAACGCCACCAGGGGTCGTATCGGCTGGAGTTGGCTGTGCCGCACTCGCGGACAGTCTCCGCTCCGCGCGCTGGCCGCAGAAGTTCCGGCCGCACCTGCCGGAAAAGTACGACGGGAATACCAACCCGTCGGAATTCCTGCAGGTGTACGTCACCGCTATCACAGCGGCTGGCGGAGACGACACCGTTATGGCGTCATACTTCCATGTCGTCTTGTCTGGGCCGGCCCGGACTTGGCTCATGAACCTCTCCCCCGGGTCAATACGGTCCTGGGAGGAGCTCTGCACTCTGTTCCAGGCGAATTTCGCGAGTGCGTGCCAGCAGTATGGCGTGGAGGCCCACCTCCATGCAGTACGCCAGGAGCCTGGCGAATCCCTCCGAGCGTTCATCGCTCGTTTCGCCAAGGTGCGGGGGACAATCCCTCGCATCTCCGACGCGTCCATCATCACAGCCTTCCGGCAAGGCGTCCGTGATGAGAAGATGCTGGAGAAACTGGCGACCCGCCAAGTACAGGACGTCGCCACTTTGTACGCGCTGGCGGACAAGTGCGCTAGGGCCGCAGAGGGGCGTGCGTGGCACTCCCCACAACAGGACAGGACTGCCCAGCCAGGCGCCTCTGCCGGTGCCGCCCGAGAGAGCGGCAAGAAAAAGAAGAAGGGCCGACGCCCTGAGAGGTTCCTGGAAGGGGCCCCTGTCGCTGCGGCAGCACCTGGAGGCCGCGACACCGGCGGCAAGCGCCCAAGGCAACAGGCGCGGAACAGTGGCGGCTCATGTCCTGTTCATCCCAACAGCGGTCACAGCGCCGCCGACTGCCGCGAGATACAAAAGCTCGTGCAGCGGCGTCTCAGTGAGCGCCGAGAGCGTCCGGCCAAGGATGACTCGCCCCCACGCCAGCGCCCTGGCAAGGGGAAGGCTACCAGCGACGGTGGGCCCGCCGCTGGGGGCAAGGAGATGGGCTACCAGCCCCCGGATCGGGAGCTCAAGAGCGTCTACGCTCTAGGCCACTCCAGCTCCGAATCCAGCGACAACGAACGTCGCAAGAGGCTGTACGTCATGTACGGCGGAAGCTGGACGGTCTCTTCCCGGCGGGACGTGAAGGCCCTGCGCCGAGAAGTCCTCTCGGTCAGGCCGAGCGTCCCTGGGGTGGCTCCACACCACAAGTGGAAAGACACCACCATTTCCTTCGGGCCGGCCGACTGCCCAGAAAACATGGCTGGGGCTGGCGTACTGCCGATCATCACATCTCCAGTGGTCGCCAACATACGGCTCCACCACGTGTTGATCGACGGCGAAGCTGCTCTCAACATCATCAGCCACGCAGCCTTCAAACAGCTGCAGATTCCGGAGTCACGCCTGGCTCCGACGCGCCCATTCTCCGGCGTGGGTCCAGTGCCGATCTACCCGAAAGGAAAGATCGACCTGCCGGTCACCTTCGGGACCCCGGAGAAGTTCCGCACAGAGAACGTCCAGTTCGATGTCACGGAAGTCAACCTGCCGTTCAACGCCATCATTGGCAGACCGGCACTGTACCGCTTCATGGCCGTTGCTCATTATGGGTACTTGGTCGTGAAGATGCCGTCCCCGGCGGGAGTTCTCACCGTCCCGGGAGACCGTCACGCAGCCGTCGCCGCAGTAGAGAAGCTCCATGCTCTCGCTACTGACGCAGCGAACCCGGCGGGGGACAACCCCTCGACCTCTCGGGACAAGGTTCCTGTTAAGGAACCAAAGGTGCCCAAGGTACGCCCTTCCGACCCCGAGGACGTGCCGGTCAAGACCGTCCAGATCGGGGCGGAGCCCTCCCAGACCACCCGCATCGCAGGGAATCTGGGAGAGAAATAGGGAGACGCGCTCGTTGCTTTCCTCCGGGCAAATGTCGATGTGTTCGCCTGGGAACCGTCGCAGATGCCTGGGATCCCTAGGGAAGTGATTGAGTACCGTCTGAAGATCAACCCAGACGCCAAGCCGGTGCGGCAAAAGCCACGGAGGCAGTCCGTGGAGCGCCAGGACTTCATCCGTCCAGAGGTCCGGAAGCTCCTGGACGCAGGCTTCATCGAGGAGGTCCATCACCCCGAGTGGCTGGCCAACCCGGTGGTCGTCCGCAAGGCAAACAGGAAGCTTCGGATGTGTATCGACTACACCAGCCTCAACAAAGTATGTCCTCCAGACCCTTATCCCCTCCCGCGCATAGACCAGATAGTAGATTCCACCTCCGGGTGTGAACTCTTGTCTTTTTTGGATGCGTACTCTGGGTTTCATCAGATCCAGATGGATGAGGAGGATAAGAGGCATACAGCCTTCGTAACAGTAGATGGGTTGTATTGTTACGTTGTAATGCCATATGGTGTGAGGAATGCTTTACCTATGTTTCTGCGTGCCATGAATTTCACGTTCCGTGACCTGATCAGAAACATAGTAGAGGTCTATGTCGATGACATTGTCGTCAAGACCAGGGTAGGGTCGACCTTGATGGAAGACCTGGCCCTTGTTTTCGACAGGTTGCGCACAACGCGCACGAAGCTGAACCCCGAGAAATGCGTCTTTGGCGTCTCGGCTGGTAAACTGTTAGGGTTCCTAGTGTCACATCGCGGCATTGAGGCAAACCCAACCAAGATCAGGGCGATCGAGGCTATGCGGCCGCTGGCCTGCATTAAGGACCTCCAGAAACTCACTGGGTCCTTGGCAGCCCTCAGCCGGTTTATCTCAAAGCTAGCTGAGAGAGCCCTGCCCTTCTTCAAGCTTTTGAGGAAGTCCGGACCATTCATATGGACCAAAGAGGCTGAGCAAGCCTTCCAGGAGTTGAAGCAGCATCTCACTACTCTGCCCGTTGTAGTGGCGCCAGAGTCTGGTGAGACCCTGTTTCTCTACCTCGCGGCGACATCCGAGGTAGTAAGCATGGTCTTGGTCGCCGAGCGACCAGCCCATCCCCACGAAGGAGACACCGGGGTCCCCCAAGTGGAAGGTGGTGGTCCGCCCACCACGGGAGCTGCAGCCGGCCCCGATATCGGAGGTCCGGTTGGCACGTTGCCCTGCCAAGGCGATAAGCCACCAGAAGCTGGAGGCCAAGCCGCCCAGGGGGCCAGCCTAGCAGGGGGAGATGGTCTCGGACCTGCCACTAGGGTCCGGACCACCCAGAAGCCAGTCTATTACGTCAGTGAAGTCCTCCACGGGGCGAAGGCCAGGTATCTGGAAGCTCACAAGTTCGCCTACGCATTACTTATTGCTTCCAAAAAGTTGCGCCACTATTTCCAGGCGCATAAGGTTGTCGTGGTGACCTCTTACCCATTAAGAGCAATCCTGCGCAATTCTAACGCTACTGGGAATATCGCCAAATGGGCTGCGGAGCTGGCAGAGTTCCAACTCGACTTCCAGCCCCGAAGTGCTGCCAAGAGCCAAGTCTTGGCCGACTTCATCGCAGAGTGGACTCCCACCGCCTCGGAATCTGGAGGTCCGCAAACCGAGGCGGAACCTTCCCAGCCGGACAGGACCGTCCGGGTTTTCGCCGAGCCGCACTGGACTCTCTTCTTCGACGGGTCCGCCCGCGAAAAAGGGTCCGGAGCAGGAGTGGCCCTCGTGGACCCAAACGGGGATCAAGTAAAGTACATAGTATGCTTCGAATTCAAAGCCACTAACAACATGGCGGAATACGAAGGCTTGATCTTTGGGCTCATGATCGCTCAGTCACTGGGAATCAAGCAGCTCCTGGTTAAGGGGGATTCCCAGTTGGTGATCAGACAGGTCCGGGGAGAGTGCTGCTGCAATAACCCCCAGCTCGCAGCATACCTCATGCGAGTCAGGGAGCTCGAGAAAGACTTCGAGGTCCTGGAACTGCAGCACGTTCCCAGGAACCTCAACTCAGTGGCAGATGACCTCTCCGCGAGGGCATCGACTCGGGGCCCAGTACCCGAGGGCGTCTTCAAAAGACAGCTGCTGAGACCAACCGCCCAGCCAGCCGAACTGGGCGAAGGGGGCAGAAACTAGCACCTCGAAGCTAGCAGTCCCGGTGGTCCTCCATCTCTGGAGCCCACCAAAGATCGTGTGGACTGATGACCCCGGCATGTCATCAGGGACACATCCAATGGCTCAGGGCAGTCCCGATGCACGGATCTCAGAGATCTGGGACTACCTGAAGGACAAAATCCTTCCCGAAGAACGTGTGTCTGCTGAGCGCATAGTGCGGTTGGCTAAACGCTACACGCTAGTAGAAGGGGATCTCTACAGGCGTGGCGCCAATGGCATCCTCATGCGATGCATAACCCGGGAGGAGGGCCGCGATTTACTCGCTGGAGATCCATGGAGGCGAGTGCGGGAATCATTCAGGGTCCCGTACGCTGGTCGGTAAAGCCTTTCGGCATGGCTTTTACTGGCCGACAGCGCTCCAGGATGCAGCTGAAATAGTAAGGTCCTGCAAGGCGTGTCAGTTCCACGCAAAGCAGATACACACACCGGCTCAGTCTCTGCAGATGATTCCACCCTCTTGGCCCTTCGCGGTATGGGGGGTGGACATCCTGGGACCTTTCCCTAGAGCTGTCGGTGGGTACCGGTACCTCTACGTCGCCATTGACAAATTCACAAAATGGCCTGAGGTAACCCCAGTAGTAAGCATCACCCAAGGAACTGCAACAGCTTTCCTTAAGTCCATTGTGTGCCGGTTCGGCGTCCCTAGCCGTATTATAACGGACAACGGGACCCAGTTCACGAGCCGGGTCTTCCAGGACTACTGCGATGGCGTTGGCATCCAGTTATGCTTCGCCTCTGTAGCACATCCTAGGAGCAATGGACAGGTCGAGAGAGCTAACGCAGAAATCCTCAAGGGGCTCAGAACCCGCACCTTCAACTGCTTGGAAAAGCACGGTGCGAAGTGGGTTGATGAGCTCCCCTGCGTGCTATGGGGGATCCGGACCACACCCAGCCGAGCAACCGGGGAAACCCCATTCTTCCTGGTATACGGGGCCGAGGCATGCCTCCCACCAGAAATACTCTTGGGCTCCCCACGGGTCCAAGCTTTTGATGAATCTTTGCAGGAACAAGCAAGGTGCGACGACGTCGACCTCGTCGAGGAGCAAAGATGGCAAGCTGCAATCCGGAACGCACGGTACAACCAATCGCTCAAACGCTATCATGAGCGAACCGTGCGGGGCAGGGTGCTCCAACCTGGAGACCTGGTCCTGAGGCGCATCTTGAGCCGAGAAGGGCGCAACAAGCTCTCCCCCAGCTGGGAAGGCCCCTTCAAGGTGACAGAAGTTAGTCGCCCCGGTTGCGTTCGCCTCGCCACGGAGGAAGGAGTTCCGCTGCCGAACCCTTGGAATATAGAGCACCTCCGTAAGTATTATCCGTAGGAAAGAAATTCAGGGCAACCCCTTTTCTTTTTGTAAGCTAAATAGGACCACCATGTGGACCAGAGCGGTGAAGGTCCGCCCTTGTAATCCCGACCTCTGGCTGACATCACATGACACCCTGTATCGCTTGATTAAAGAAAGAGTTTAGCCCTGAAGTTCTTGTCTCCGCTGTTACCCTACTGCTTACTCAGCTGCCATCTGTTTCAATTTTTCCTAACCCCTGCGTGGAATCCTACTCTTGCCTAAAAGATCTCCTGGAACCAGCAGGACTTAGCAGCTTGAGTGTGAAACGGTTAGCACAGAGGCTGGGAAGGAGGTCCGGAATACTGGGTGCCAGGTCCAGAGAAAAGGGGCTCGCCTTGGTAGCATGGAGCTGTCAGCTGCTTAGCCTGGTCTCATACCCTAAGCACTGAACCCTCCCTACCACGCCGTGAGTTCCCCCAGTATCAGGAACAGTGCGTTTAGTGCTCCGGACCACCCCCTAAGCTAATGGCGCACCCCCTAACCTCAGCAGCAAGGTCCGGCTGCGGCTCCAAGGACTTCGAGGCAGCGCGGTTACCTTTTGTTTCGCTAGGAGAGGTCCGAACGACTGCAGGACCGGACCAGAGCTAAGGTGTTTTGGACTAAGGATAGTCCAGGGCTGTGTCGCAGTTTTGCCTGGTTCCGTACCCTTAACTCACACACCCTGCTATCCCACGAACAAACATCCTAGCCCCTGGCCCGGACAGCAAACGCTCCGGACCTCGAATAGCGGAAAAGGTCAACTCAGAGTGGGTCCCGTAGGTGCGACACTGACGTTTGCCGTGAGTTGCATGCAGGTCTGGCCTCTGACTTGGTGGTAGCCAGCCTCAAAACTTAGAGCCTACCTACCAGGGGGCCAGGGGGTCAGGTAACAACACACCAGCATGCAGCAGGGAGTAAATGGAGATAAGTCGCATCTACCATTCTTATATTACTTGGCATACTAATGTTTTACATACATAAAAAAAACAAAACAAAACAGCAAAAGCTGTTGCCCTACGGCGCTGGGGAGGCTCCTGTCCCCGGTACATCCGGGTCCTCGTCTGCAGGGGTTCGCTGGAACCGGGCGGCAACGACCTCCACCGCCTCCTGCACGCTGTCTCGGGCGGCGGCCTCCGCTCCCTCCACCGGACCTGCGATAACCGGGTCCAAGGAAATGGCGGGGTCGTGGCTCCGGAAGCAGACCAGGAGGTGTTCCACCACAAGGCGGCACAGCTCGCGGCCCTCGGCTTCAAGGCGCTCCCCGAGCGTGGAGTCCAGGCGCCGAAGTCGCTCCACCGCCGAGTCAAGGACAGGGAAGGCGTCCGCAATAGTGGACGGCGGCTCTGTCACCCGGATCGGACTCAGTCCGAGCGGTACCAGAGCCGAACTCGCCTCCCCGGCCCAGTCGGCGATGCGTTGAAGGCCGGTGCGCATCTGCTCCCGGTCCTCCGCCGCCGCCTGTTGGGCAGCACCCTGCTTCAGCTGCTCCAGGGCGGCCCGCTCAGCCAGCAGCTTCTTCTCCTGGCTTGCCAGCTCTGCCTCCCGGGACTTCACCCAGTCCTCTCGGACCTTGAGCGTGGCAGCCTGGCGAACGGCGGAGTCCCTGAGAGCCTTGGCCGACGCCTCCCGCTGAGCAACGGAGTCCTCACGGGCCGCGACTGCTGCCTCGCGCTCGACAAGCCTCAGCTTCATCTTGTCGAGCTCAGCGTTGACAGCAGCCTGCCGCTCGGACACCTCCACCAGCTCTTGCCGGCGCTGCTCCACGCCTTTCCACGCGGACTCCAGCTTCGCCTGCTCGAGCTTCAGTCGCGCCTCGCCCACCTCGGCCTGCTTCTCGCGGAGCCCAACCGCGCGCTCCCGGCCAGCGAGCCTCTGCAGGTCCTCATGGAAGGCCGCGCGGTCGGCGTCGTGCTCGGTGCGGGCAGTGGAAAGCTCCGCACGGGTCCGTGTGTGCTGGGCGGTGGCGGCTTCGATCTGCTCCCTCAGACGAGCCCGCCAGCCGTCCAGGCCCTCGCGCTCCTGTTGCAGCCGGGCCCACTCCAGCTGGAGCGCCCCCTGGGCGTCGTCCAGGGCCTGGCGCGCCCGACGTAGCACGCGAGGGAGAGGGGCTCCACCCGCCTGGGGCAGGGGCAGGAGCGGCCTACCCAGAACCTCCTCCAGTTCCCCCTCGGCAGGAGGCGGAGATCCGAGGCTGGTCGTCTGGGCGGCGGGCAACGAAGGCTCCGAGGTCCGGGAGTCAGGAGCCGCCCCCGGCACAGGCCCTTGGGTCGCGACGCCCTCCGGCACCGGGCTGCCTGGTGCCTAGGGCTGTGCGCCCGGAGCTGTCCCCTCAGCAGGCACTCCGGGTGCGGTCTCGACCCCCGAGGCGCCCCCCGGCGTCGGTCCACCTGGGGCCTGGGGCCGGACAGACGGGGTGGCCTCCGGTGCAGGCCCCTCGGTCGTAGCCCGGGCCCGCGTGGCGTCTTCCGCCGTCGGACCACCAGGGGCGCACTTCTCCACCGTGGTCGCCCGGCCACCAGAGCCGCTGGGGGGAGGAACGCCGCCCGGGCGTGTCGGCCTAAACAAAAACGCACGGCGAAAGGCTGAGAGACCTGAAAAAAGCTAGCCGTGGTACCGCGAAGTATGCGAAGCTAATCTAAAGGGCTTACCTTAAAGTAGGCGCCGACCAGCGGCCACGAAGGCCAGAGCCTCGCCGCGGCTGCCGATCTGCGGTCGGCACTGCCGGTGGCTGCTGTTGCCGCGGGCCCGAGGCCGGCCGTGCCGGAGAGGGCCGCCGCTGCTGGTCCAGCGTCGGAGGAGGTGCCCGGCGCTGAGGGTGCCGCTGGCTCGGAGGCGGCGGTGGCACTCGCTCCCCTTGCGCAGAGGAGCTTCCTTCCCCCGAGGTCCGCTGACGCTTCGGGTCGGGCTCCGAGACAAAGGTCCCGTCGCCGCGGACCAGCCTTCGCTGCGTCGCCTCACCACCCGCCGGCGGAACGACGGGGGACGCTGCCACTGGCCCCTTGCCCTTGTCAGCAGGAGCGGTGCCCCTGGCATCAGAACCCCCAACCGGGGCGTCAGCAATGTGGACCCCCCGGTTGGGGTCGCCTCCAAGCTGCCGCGCCGCGAGGCCGCCGTCGTCGAGCGTGGGCATCTCCCGGAGCACCGCCGTCCGCAAGGCCTGGTCGCGGCAGAGCGGCACGATAGCGGACGGCAGGCGCAGCTGCTCCGGAGGGAAACTCACGTCCGTGATGCACCGCACCCATTCCTCCAGCAGGAGCGGCATCAGGTCATGGTCTTCGCCACGTACCACCCGGCTGCAGTCGTTGGAGCCGGTGTAGTTCCACGCCAGCCTTGGCTGCATCTGCAGGGGGGCGAGCCTCCGCCTGAGGAAGTCCGCGAGGATGTGCAGTGAGGTCAGCCCGCCGCTGACGAGCTCGGCGATCCTGGCCAGCACGGGGAAGAACTCGGGTGGCAGATCCGTCGAGGCACCCTCTGGGAGGGGTGCGTCGGGACTGCTATTCGGGAGAGCCAACCGGTCGTTCGGCTCCGCCCTGACGATCACCCAATCGTTGCACCAGTGCTCCCACTTGGCGCTGGCGAAGGAGGAGAGATAGGTTGATCTTCCCCCGGACCCCTTCAGCAGGAAGTAGTAGCGGCCAATCTCCGTCGAGCTCCTCCCGGAACACCTCACCGAGAAGAAGTGGCGGAAGAGCGTCACGCAGGGAGGAACCCCCACGAACATCTCGCAGAAGTGGGCAAAGATTGCCGCATGAAGGATGGAGTGGGGGGTGAGATGCTGGAGCTGCAGCCCAAACGCCTCCAGCACCAGCATGAAGAAAGAAGAGATCGGAATCCCCAGACCACAGTAGAGGTAGGGGACGAAGAGGACGAACTCCACCAGCTGCAAGTTGCGGTGGGGGAGGGAGCCCGTACGAACATTATCGCGACGCTCCGCGTCCGTCCAGCCGAGCAGGCGGCGGACGCGGGTGAGGTTCTCCACAGTCTCCCGGGGGGATTGGTGGCTCGGACCCATCGCTGAGGAATCTGGCGGTGGAGAAGACAAGGAGCACGCAGCAGACAAGAAGCGAGAGCTCTGCTGCGAGGAAGATGAAGCGCCACGGCGGATGCGAGGGGTGCAGAGGCAAATGGCAGAAGGACGTGCTCGGCCGATGGCCGAGAACCCTATTTGACGATTGCCCCCAATCCTCCGCAAGCCGCGGACGTCAAGTGTACGCGCGCGCGGGCGCACCCACGGGCCACCAGGTCTATGACAGCAGGGGCCCGAGGAGGCAGTCATGACAGGCGGGTAGAAGAGCAAGCAAGGCAGGAAGGCGAACCGGCGGCCGCTCGCGGACGCGCGTCTCGGCGCGATGCGCGGGGCCCCTGCCTTTTCCGCTTTACGCACGGCTGCCCACGTAGCTGTCTGCCCCGCCTTAATGGCAGGAGAAGAAGTAGGTGAACCGCTGCGCGGTTTCCGACGCGGGCCTGCCCCCACGTTTCCCGAGAGATTCCCACGATCGCGCGCCCCCAGATCGTGGGAACCCACGGGGCCACCCCGCGGGGTCGGGTGGACTAGGCCCCCTCCGGAGACAGGCGAGTCAAGGCCTCGACCAAGAAATCAAGTGGTCGGCCCTGCCCAACTATGAGCTTAATGGCTAAACGCCGGTAACCACCCACGGCTCCCGGCGGCTTGTGTAGTAAGCGATGGTGGGCTCACCTTAGGTTCGAAAAACTCACCAAAGGCGAGCCCAGGGGCCACTGTCGGTACCCAGCTAACCGGGTACCCACTTACACTAGACGAAGATCACTAAGGGAGGTAACTACTGCAGTACAAGGAGGGCCCAAGGCCGCGTACAGATGGGCCCGGCCTACTCCTTGGAAAAGCTGGGCCACGCACCCGGCCCACAGGGGAGGCCCCAGACCTCCTTCGAGGACCGAGCCTCCCCCAGCCACGCGAGGAGAGGTCCGGACCTCTCGGTCCGGAGCCCGTACCTTCGGTGGCCCGGGGCCGCCTCGTGCCCACAGAGCACGGGGAGGTCCGGAGCCGGCGCCCTCGGTGGTCCTGGGCCGCAACGTGCCCTCAGAGCACGTGGAGGTCCGGAGCCAGCGCCCACGGAGGTCCGGGGGCGCCACGTGCCCGCAGAGCACGTGGAAGTCCGGAGCCAGCACCCTCGGTGGTCCGGGGCCGCCACGTGCCCACAGGGCACGGGAAGGTCTCGCGTTGCCACGTGCCCACAGGGCGCGTGGCGGGGCCTTCAGGCGGGCGCCTCGCCCACCTGCCGCATTTATTGCGGGCAGGTGGGCGTGCCCGATGCCGCTGACACCGCCGCTGTCAGGCTGGCACGCCCCGATGCTGCTGACACCACGAGTGTCAGACAGGCGTGCCCCCGTTGCCCGCCGCCGTTGTCAGACAGGCGTGCCCCCGTCACCCGCCGACGCCGCAGCTGTCAGACGGGCGTGCCCCATCGCCGCTGGCACCGCCGCTGGCAGGCGGCGGCGGCGAAGCAAAGGGGCGCGCCTTACCAAGGCGCGGCGGCGATAACAAGGCACTACAGTTGATTTCCCCAGCTACACTGGGGTCTATATTGAGTAAACAAGTACGCTGTACTCATCATGAGTCGCGCCACGCGCGGCGGCCGCGCTCAGCCTAATACTAGGCAGCGGCGCTACAACGCTACTACGAGCGCCCTGTCCTGTCACGCGTGCGCGTCGCCTGCCCCTCGGCCTCTGAAGCCTCTCAGCGGGTTTAGCAGCCGATGGGACAGGACGGCGTAAGGCAGGACGGCGCGGCGCCGTATCCAGACGACAGGACGATATGGCGGATCTCCAGGCCATACCAGGTCACGACGGTGGTACAGGCGCGAAGCATGGGGGCGTTGGACATCAGGCACAGGATAGAGCTGTAGCATAGAGGAAATGGGCCGGGACCACCTGTCGGGGCCCGGCCACCATGTACTTGCCCCCCTTGGGCTATAAAAGGGGAGGCATACGAGACCGGAAAAAAACCCGAGACAGACCCAGACAGGCTCAGAGACTCCTCTGAAGGCCCACGAAATACAAGAACACACCCACAGTGGACGTAGGGTATTACGCTCCGGCGGCCCGAACCACTCTAAATCCTCTCGCCGCCATCGTGCCACCACCAACTTAGCTAACAACGATTGCTCCCCCTAACTACTCGCAGTACTTAGGATCTCGGCCGGGTGCACTCCGCCACCTGACCAGGAGCACGTCCGCTCCGACAGTCACGTTTACCCTGTTACTACTAGTTGGTATAATTTATCTAAGTTTACAGTTATTTCGACTTGAATATATTCAATTACACTCTCTCGCATGCCGCTTCCCTATGGAAATTTACGATACTCGGAATACTTTGAGTGAAAAGCTATAGCGGTCTCCGTGCGCTTGCGGAGTAAAACCTGTTAAGGCTAAGAGACGCCAACAGCTATCACACGGGCCGTCGTGTCAACCCACGAGAGCTTGCGGCATTACTTGGTCTAAATGCCCAGAAAAACAGTGCGGATCCTGCGGACGAGCCGCGGGTTGCCTAGTGCTGCACCACTTGCAACGCTACGAGCTGCAAAGTTCAAGATTCTTGTGTCCACAAAAAGCTGCTTTAAAGACGATGCGAGAGGACCTATCCCAATATCAAGTCCTAGCATCTTCACGCGCAGTGGATCAAGTGAAAGCAAAACTTATAGAATCGAATTGAAGAAGCACATGGTTTACAAGTTTGACAGGACCCTGACAATGTTACCATGTGTTTCCACATGGTCTTTCATGTGGTGAGATCCCTCGATCGTCACTAGAGGCATGGGGGTCTTCAGCTCAGGTAGGCTTTCCATTTGATCTAGTTCATGTTCTTTGGAATGCTCTGCCTCTTAGTAGCCACATTCTTCTTATTCTTCTTTATCTTTTCAATCACCTTCATATCCTCTTTACACAAGTTATTTGGCACAACCTGCAATGGATTAACTAGTTTTCCATGTATTTGCACTAAGGAAAAACATGTTGGTGATAATATATGTGCTCTTGTCAACATTAGGAGCTGCACTCCATGTATCCTAGGAGGTCACTGGCCGTAGCTAGAGTAGCAGTAGAGGCATGGCTGTGTAGCCATTGGTATCTACCTTACATAAGTCTAGGAGTGGCTATAGTGCCAAGTAGTTGACTGCCAAGTAGTGGTGATAGTAGTAGCAGACCTTAGGCCATGTTGAATAGTACTCTCTACTTTTTCCCACCTTGTGGACTGGTATGTAAAGGACTCAAGTAGAAGGAAGTAAAGCAGTTCATTCCCTCCCCTGACCTCAGTGTCTTCTCTTCCTCACTGTGTTCTTCAGTATGTGTGGTGTGTGGCTGAGCTGAGGGTGAGCGCCGAGGACCATCTACGCTAGAGGCAGCACATGCAGACATGCGGTGGCAGTGTGCCATGGAGGAATAGATGGAATCGATCGAGGAGAATATGACTTGGGAGCTTGTCGATCCACCAATGGGGTGCAAACCGATTGGGCTCAAATGGGTTTATAAGGTGAAGAAGAACAAGCACAGTGATGTGGTGAATCACAAGGCGAGGCAAGTGGCAAAAAGGTTCATGTAGCACGAGGGGATCGACTTCGAGGAGGTGTTCGCGCCGGTGGCGCGAATGGACTCAATGAGCCTGCTGCTCGCCCTAGTGGCCACGAAGGACTCGAGCATCCATCACCTGGATGTGAAGTCCGCCTTCCTCAATGGGGATCCAGCTGAGGTGGTTCATGTGATGCAGCCACCCCGATTCATCGTCGCTGGAGAAAAATACAAGGTGTTGCGTCTCCGGAAGGCGCTGTATGGGTTGCGCCAGGCGCCGTGGGCGTGGAACATGAAGCTCGACACTACGCTCGCCACGCTCGGGTTCAAGAAGTATCTTTCTGAGCACCCAGCGCATGAAGGAGGAAGTGCTCATCGCTGGAGTGTATGTTGATGACCTCATCATCACTGGGTCTGAACAGCAGCAGATCAACAAATTCAAGAGCAAGATGGTGGCGAAGTTCAAGATGAGCGAACTGGGCCTTCTCACCTACTACCTTGGGATAGAGATGAGGTAGAGGAACATGCCATTGAGCTCAGCCAAGGGGCATATGCACACAAGCTGTTGGAGAGGGCTGGGATGGGGAATTGCAATCCCACCTAGGTGCCAATGCAAGAAAAGCCCAAGTTAAGCAAGGCCTGCACGGCTGAGAAGGTGAATGCAACTCAATACCGAAGCTTGGTTGGAGGACTCTGGTACTTGACTCACACACGACCATACATCACGTTTGCCATGGGGTATGTGAGTAGGTTCATGGAGGATCCCCGCAAGGATCATGAAGCAGCAGTAAAACACTTGCGCAGGTACATTGCATGCAGTTGTGATCTTGGGCTCTCATATCCTCGGAGAAAGATGACATGGGAATAGAATCTGATTGGATTCAATGATAGTGACATGGGTGTTGATGTTGATGGTAGGAATAGCACCTTTGGCATGGTGTTCTTGCTAGGATCTTGCCCTATTTCTTGGAGGTTGTAGAAGCAGTGAATTGTAGCTCTCTCAACCTAAGGTTGAGTACATTGCTGGAGCAGCTGCAGCATATCAAGGGTCTAGTTGGGGCGGTTGCTGGGAGAAATCACTAGACAGCTAGTGCAGCCGCCGGTCCTCAGGATTGACAATAAGTCGACCATTGAACTAGCCAAAAATCATGTCTTCCACAACCACAGCATGTACATAGACATCAAGTTTTACTTCATCAGGGACTGCAAGGAAAGGAGACAGGTCATCCTCAAGCAGGTTGGAATCGGTCAATAGCTTTTTGATGTGTTCACCAAGCCACTGGGGAAGAACAACTTTGAGAGACTCAAGACCCAGGTAGGCATAGTGGAGAACAAACAAGCGCACCCACATTGTGGGGAAGAATTGTTGATGATAATACGTGTGCTCTTGTCAGCTTGAAGCAGCAGCATTAGGAGCTATGCTCCATGTGTCCTAGGAGGCCACTGGCCGCAGCTACAGTAGCAGTGGAGGCATAGCTGTGCAGCCATTTGTATCTGCCTTACTTAAGTCTAGGAGTGGCTATAGTGCCAAGTTGTTGACTTCCAAGTGCCATGTTGAACAGTACTCTCTACTTTTTCCCACCTTGTGGACTAGTATGTAAAGGACTCAAGTAGAAGGAAGCAAAGCAATTCATTCCCTGAACTCAGTGTCTTCTTTTCCTCACCATGTTCTTCAATGTGTGTGTGTGTGGTGTGTGGCTAAGCTGAGGATGGCACTGGTAGTGCTAACAAAACACAATAGTTAAAGAAACATATCTACAGTAATTGGCAAACATGATATTTATCGAAAGAGCCTAGATCTCTCACCTTTTCGTAAAAAAGGAGGTGAGGCTCGTCTTCAAACAAATTGAATTTGGTTCTTTGTATTTGCTCGTCTTTTGCATTAAACCAACTGACCCTACTCAAAGTGAGCACATTAGCTCTGAAAATGCGCACGTTAGCTTACACATTTGCAACATAATGACCTCCGATCGTTGTTTCATTGTATTGGACAATACCATCTAGTTTATACTTAATGTTGCCATTCACCCTTAATCTGCATATTACCAAACCAATTGTAAAATTGCAAATATCTATTGCTACTAGTACTCACAAATAACTAGATTGGTAAAAGCGAAGAGTAATAGAGTCCACTACCTTGGGTCTATAAATGGATTTATATCAAGATTCTTTGTATAGCAAACACATGCTTTCAATTTATGGGATTGGTCCTTTCTAGGCATCTTCAAATGAAGCATCAATACAGGTGGAGGTACTCTTATAAGAATTCTTCTAGTTCCATTGCCACACTCCTTTATTTTCTCATCTTTCCTTTATTGCAACCATCCATCGCCTCTTCATCAACATTTGAACCCTTTATTGTACTACATTTCTCACCTAGCCATGGTTGAGTATATGTCAACATTGTTAAGCAATCTTCAAGTGATAGATTACTTTCATCCGTTTCTTCTTCGGTCATTGGAAGTGAGAGGCAAATGAACATCTTCAAGAAACTCATGAGAGCATTTGTCGCATGATACAATTGTAGAACACATCCCTCCAAAGACAGAGTCAACAATTGTAGAGTAAACATCTTTAGGGACCCCTGCCCATGATTCTTTTTACTCTATATGTAAAGCATCTAAAAAACCATAGAATAACTCTTTGACATCCATATGGCTGCTCCTAAAAGATGGATGTATTGAACTAATTTTTGATAAAAGGTTGTCATGGCTAAATGTGCCATCCCTACTTGAACCATTTGTCGCTACAAATAGCTTCTTAAGAGCTATGGCAATGCATGCTGTCCTTGGAAACTCCAACCCTAAAATTTGCTTCTGTAGTAATTTAAGTGAGAAGATGTTCTGCAATATTGCATTAAAGCATGACACAAATCCAAGATGTGGGAGCCCTTGAATCACAAAGGTCAAATTAGGTGCAATAGTCTTAAGCTCCTTATTATGAAGACTTTGTACCTTAAGTCGCACTTCTCGGTCACACTTGAAGCAATAGACACTAGATGGATCGTCATGTTCTGATGCCCACCAGTGTTGTGTCTCGTTGGCATGCGTTGGAGTATGACAGGCTCTTCCAGTTGCAGCACATAAATAATCGCTACAAGTCAAACACACCTACAAATTGATCTTTGACTCCACCTTAGCAGCACCACTTCCGTTCCTCTTCTTGTTCTATTTAGCAATGTTGTTGCTTCTCACATTTCTTTTACAATGGAGTCCTTGCTTCCCACATTCTTAGACTTGTCTTGTTCATCATAGATTCAAGAGATTATCTAAGCATTCTAGTCACAGCCTGATCGACGCCTTGACCTCGAGGCCAGCTATTACATCTCAACCGCATAAGCCAACCTGTTTAGACTGCTTAAACCACACAAACCAAACCAGCCCCGCGTATTATCAAAACCCAGCTACACCGTCAAAGACCAACCGAACCCAAGCCATCCATGTTTTGTTGGGATTGGGTTGGAAAGCCAACATAAATCATCAAACCCGGACCATGAACAGGACTACCGGTAACATTATACTTGAACAAACAAGCAAAGGATGGTAAGCTAGCATCACAAGTGAAAACTAAAACGGTTCTATCATGTTAGCTATTTGTGATTGTAAAAATATGATTTGTAATGTAATATAGTTAATTATTAGTGTATATCCTTATATGGATCCTAGAGCTTTGCAAAGAAGTTTATTTATTTGAAGAATACACGACAACACATGTACATAGAGGTTTGACATCAATTTAGGTTGGGCCTTGGGCCAAGGCTACGCTACTCCCGTTTATAACAAAAACCTCATCCAATCCATGGACTTGTATGCAAAAATTGATCTATCTAGGGAAGATAAAATTAACATCACCAGTCTCCTCTATATAATAGGCCCAAGTGGTAAGGTTGGAGGACTCTAAGCCAATATTCTATTTGCTCCCTTACTCTATCTCTCTCTCAATCCATCTTCACGTTCATGAAGACTTATTCTTTGGTAGATTGTGTACAATAATTTGTTAATGCAACAATAGTTGGTGGCCTAACTGGGAGTAAGAGGAAAAGAATTATTATTCGTCTTCAACACACCGATGAGAGCATTTGTTGTAAGATATCATGATAGAGCATTGCACCACAAAGACAGAGTCATATTAGTTGTGACTAGACGAACATACGTTGATTATTATACTTTCTAATTGTGTACATAGTTTGAACTAAAAAAATCACAGTGCCTATGTGGCGGATCTTGCCTTTATCTGTATTTTGAGTTATCTCCTTGCTGCAGCATCCTGAAGAGACAAAAATCATGATTGTATTATTATTTGTTCGGCGCTCAAAATTTGTATATAAATCATTTTTAGTTTAATAATTAACTACATACCTGTTGTATTATCATCTGTATGTGAGCTTGTAGTGCTTGAGACCATATCAGCATTTTTTCAACCCGTACAATTGTAGGTCATTTGTACGACACAACATATTTAGATCAATTTGTTTTAGATCTTCAAGCCTAAGTCTTTTTTCAGCCATTTTGCACATTTTTCCTGTTGTTAGTCCTTGTTCAAATCGCAAGTACAATATGTTTTGTAAGGAATTTTTGTCAGCCTTTGCAAACAATCCCTACAAAAAATGAACAAAGATTAGAGAGAAAATAATCAATATAGTAAGGTAAATATTTGTATTGTTGCAGTAGTTTGGGTGGTCGTTCACGGTAAGCCAAAAAAATTGGGGTGGGTAATTCGGATTTTTCGAATTTTTAAGTTAACAAAATCAACGCTCGAAATGCACCCAAGCTAACCCTTTACCCGAAACTTCGGGTACCCGGGATTATGGGTTCAGGTTAACGTAATCCCAGATTACCCAATCAACAAAAGTTGAAACATATTATTGACTTCTCACATGGTAATAAATTGGGATTCAGCTGGGGCAACTCTAGATTATAGTAATGCAGCAGCCCGCGCAGGAATGAACAGATGGGCAGATTCAGACCACGAAGAAAATACCAAAGAAAAACTGGAGTGGTGTGGGGTTTCACCTACGGGTACATACGCCCGCTCTGAGTCTCCCACAATCCAGAGCTCTTCAGCGGCAGCAATCCAAGATCCACCAGTGGCTTGACACCGCAATCCTCCACGTTGGTGGCGGTCCAAGCGACCTTAGGTCTAGTGGCTCTCCTGGTGCTGGCACGACATTCGCGCCCTTGTCGATCATAACCCAGGCGAACGAGGATTTCTTGGGCGCCATCGGCTTCACGTTGCGCTCAATCACTTTGGATTTCAATCTCATGCAGGGGAGGCGCGGATTCAAGGACTCAAGCTCGAAGATTGGCAATGGCGGCTGCTAACCCGAAGTGACTTGGGGGCAATGGCGCGAGGAAGGAAATTTCGGGCGTTCGCCTGATATCTCACGGTGGATGGTTCGTGTTATCCTTTAACGACGCACAACCACGATCTCCAATGAATAAGTCACGGCGCCACGACATCAAATGTACTCAGCTCAACACTCAGTTAATGTCCACTCGAGATGTAAGGAGCACTCGGTTGAAGATCGCTCAACAGTGGCAATCAGAATACAACCACTTGACTGCAAATCAACATACAACTCGAACAATCACGTCCACAACTCAATACCATTTGGCATATATCGCGCATAACACAAAAGCAAGAAGAAGACACATATTTCATTTATGCAGTACCTATTGCATTGGATTGAAGGTCGCTCCAAATGGGGAGGTACAAAGCAACACTACAACAATGTTTCATCACCTCTGATAAAGGGGTCACTTGCTGGAAGTTCAAGGTGAGAATGATACCCAGCTTGGATATTTCCACTACTTAGCCATTCCCACCTCTTGATGGGAACCGCAGGCAGCAAACAACACCCTTCACATTAGTGCCTAGGATCATCTAGCGTTGCACACAGAGGCACCTGAACGCCTCCATGGTTACATGTACTGGAAGTTCATTCACCGAGGCAAAGAGTTCCCAGCACGGTGACATCGCCATCACAACTTCATCCATTACCTCCAACCCGTGATGCGCTACAGAGTATGCACCGAGAGCCTCACCGCTAGGGATGCGGCGATCTCCAAGATACATTGAGGCAAATGGACTGGTAGGGCAACAATATCACCTATTCAGAGCGTGAAAAGATCGCCTTAGGAGTCTTTCACATTCTAATCCTAAAATCAAGATAACCTGATGGAGGAGGAAATTAGGAGACTCACATTTTGAGTGGTTTTCATCACTCTTGGTCGCTAAAGCAACGTGAAGAAGGGCTTTACTCTCTGGAGTGTTCATGGCTATACACATCACTCTTGTTGTGAGGATGAAGCTCAAGGGCAGCTGGTACTTATAGCCAAGCCAGAGCAAGTGGTCGAGGAATCGAATCTCTCATAGTAAAGTCATGGGTACACAGGGTTATCAATGGCCGAAAAAGCCACCCGATGCACGCCAGAAAAGCTGAGCATTCAAAGCAGTATTGATGCAGTTACTATTCAGTATCATCATGCAGTGGTATCCAAGGCATTTAAAGCTCACATGCGGTACGGTAGAAGCGATGAAGCACCGCAAGGCACTTAACATTCATCCCTCCAGCAGACTTGGGGGCTCGGGCATTCGTCGAGCCATCATCACTGAAACCTTCGCCAAGCATTCAAGCCAACCTATATGCACTCGGCTGATCAGAACAGTCGGTCAACAACGTCTCGGAGATATGACTCCATTCTTATATCATTCGGTGCCAATGGAGACGACTAATCATTTCCTTACCACTTTGGGGAAGCTCCAAGATGCATTACAATACACCATGAAGCTTGGGGGACTGCGGGAGGGTAGAGGAGAATGATTTTTTTCGAAATTCAAAACTTTCAACGGTCATCTGATGACGATGCAGTTCAAAGCTTCGAGCTGATTGCTTCTCAAGTCAACTCTCAACTTCAAGCTTTGGGGCTACTCCATATGGAGTCCATCTTGCGATGTCCTCCATATTCAAGATGCAGGGGCATGAAGAGAGGGCTGACTCCATGAAGACCTCTGTCGGAGCGGGAGTGCTCCTGGTCAGGTGGCGGAGTGCACCCGGCCGAGATCCTAAGTACTGGGAGTAGTTAGGGGGAGCAATCGTTGTTAGCTAAGTTGGTGGTGGCACGATGGTGGCGAGAGGATTTAGAGTGGTTCGGGCCGCCGGAGCGTAATACCCTACGTCCACTGTGGGTGTGTTCTTGTATTTCGTGGGCTAGTTCGAGCTCGTCTGAGTCCGTCTGGATCTGTCCTTTGTGTTGCGTATGCCTCCCCTTTTATAGCCCAAGGGGGGCATGTACATGGTGGCCGGGCCCCGACAGGTGGTCCCAGCCATTTCCTCTATGCTACAGTTCTATTCTGTGTCTGATATCCAACGCTTCCATGCTTCGTGCCTGTACCACCGTCGTGACCGGGTATGGCCTGGAGATCCGCCATACCGTCTTGTCGCCCGGATACGGCGCCGCGCCGTCCTGCCTCACGCCGCCCTGTCCCATCGGCTGCTAAACCCGCTGAGAGGCTTCAGAGGCCGAGGGGCAGGGGACGCGCACGCGCGACAGGACAGGGCGCCCGTAGCAGCGTTGTAGCGCCGCTGCCTAGTATTAGGCTGAGCGCGGCCGCCGCGCGTGGCGCGGCTCATGATGAGTACAGCGTACTTGTTTTCTCAATATAGCCCCCAGTGTAGCTGGGGAAATCAACTGTAGTGCTCTGTCATCGCCGCCGCGCCTTGGTAAGGCGCGCCCCCTTGCCTCGCCGCCGCCGCCTGCCAGCGGCGGCGTCGGCGGGCGACGGGGGCACGCCTGTCTGACAACGTCGGCGGGCGACGGGGGCACGCCTGTCTGACAACGTCGGCGGGCGACGGGGGCACGCCTGTCTGACAACGTCGGCGGGCGACGGGGGCACGCCTGCCTGACACTCGTGGTGTCAGCGGCATTGGGGCGTGCCAGCCTGACAGCGGCGGTGTCAGCGGCATCGGGCACGCCCACCTGCCCGCAATAAATGCGGCAGGTGGGCGAGGTGCCCGCATGTGGCAACGCGAGACCTTCCCTTGCCCTGTGGTCACGTGGCGGCCCCGGACCACCGAAGGTGCTGGCTCCGGACCTCCACGCGCTCTGCGGGCACGTGGCGCCCCCGGTCCACCGAGGGCACTGGTTCCGGACCTCCACGCGCTTCTGCACGTGGCGGCCCCGGACCACCGAGGGCGCCGGCTCCGGACCTCCCCGTGCTCTGTGGGCACGAGGCGGCCCCGGGCCACCGAAGGTACGGGCTCCGGGCTCCGGCCCGAGAGGTCCGGACCTCTCCTCGCGTGGCTGGGGGAGGCTCGGTCCTCAAGGAGGTCTGGGGCCTCCCCTGTGGGCCGGGTGCGTGGCCCTAGCTTTCCCAAGGAGTGGGCCGGGCCCATCTGTACGCGGCCTTAGGCCCTCCTTGTACTGCAGCAGTTACCTCCCTAGTGATCTTCGTCCAGTGTAAGCGGGTACCCGGTTAGCTGGGTACCGACAGTGGCCCCTGGGCTCGCCTTTGGTGAGTTCTTCTAACCTGAGGTGAGCCCACCGTCGCTTACTACACAAGCCGCCGGGAGCCGTGTGTGGCTACCGGCGCTTAGCCGTTAAGCTCATAGTTGGGCAGCTACCTGACCCCGCGGGATGGCCCCGTGGGTTCCCATGATCTGGGGGCGCGCGATCGTGGGAATCTCTCGGGAAACGTGGGGGGCAGGCCCGCGTCGGAAACCGCGCAGCGGTTCACCTACTTCTTCTCCTGCCATTAAGGCGGGGCAGACGGCTACGTGGGCAGCCGTGCGTAAAGCGGAAAAGGCAGGGGCCCCGCACGTCGCGCCGGGACGCGCGTCCGCGTGCGGAGCCGGTTCGCCTTCCTGCCTTGCTTGCTCTTCTACCCGCCTGTCATGACTGCCTCCTCGGGCCCCTGCTGTCATAGACTTGGTGGCCCGTGGGTGCGTCCGAGCGTGCGTACACTTGTCGTCCGCGGCTTGCGGAGGATTGGGGGCAACCGTCAAATAGGGTTCTCGGCCATCGGCCGAGCACGTCCTTCTGCCATTTGCCTTTGCACCCCTCTCTTCCGCCGCGGCGCTTCGTCTTCCTCGCAGCAGAGCTTTCGCTCCTTGCCCGCTGCGTGCTCCTCGCCTTCTCCATCGCCAGCTTCCTCAGCGATGGGTCCGAGCCACCAATCCCCCCGGGAGACTGAGGAGAACCTCACCCGCGTCCGCCGCCTGCTCGGCTAGACGGACGCGGAGCGCCGCGATAATGTTCGCACGGGCTCCTCCCCCCACCGCAACTTGCAGCTAGGGGAGTTCGTCCTCTTCGTCCCCTACCTCTACTGTGGGTTGGGGATTCCAATTTCTTCTTTCTTCATGCTGGTGCTGGAGACGTTTGGGCTGCAGCTTCAGCATCTCACCCCCCACTCCATCCTCCATGCGGCTATCTTTGCCCATTTCTGCGAGATGTTCGTGGGGGTTCCTCCCTGCGTGACGCTCTTCCGCCACTTCTTCTCAGTGAGGTGTTCCGGGCGGAGCTCGACGGAGATCGGCCGGTACTACTTCCTGCTGAAGGGGTCCGGGGGAAGATCGACCTACCTCCCCACCTTCGCCAGCGCCAAGTGGGAGCACTGGCGCAATGACTGGGTGATCATCAAGGCGGAGGCGAACGACCGGTTGGCGCTCCCGGACAGCAGCCCCGACGCACCCCTCCCGGAGGGTGCCTCGACGGATCTGCCACCCGAGCTTTCCCCCGTGCTGGCCAGGATCGCCGAGCTCGTCAGCGGCGGCCTGACCTCGCTGCACGTGCTCGCGGACTTCCTCAGGCGGAGGCTTGCTCCCTTGCAGATGCGGCCAAGGTTGGCGTGGAACTACACCGGCCCCAACGACTGCAGCCGGGTAGTACGTGGCGAAGAGCACGACCTGACGCCGCTCCTGCTGGAGGAATGGGTGCGGTGCGTCACGGACGTGAACTTCCCTCCGGAGCAGCTGCGCCTACCGTCCGCTATCGTGCCGCTCTGCCGTGACCAGACCTTGCGGACGGCGGTGCTCCGGGAGATGCCCACGCTCGACGACGGCGGCCTCGCGGCGCGGCAGCTTGCAGGCGATCCCAACCGGGGGATCCACATCGGTGACGCCCCGGTTGGGGGTTCTGGTGCCAGAGGTACCGCCCCTGCTGACAAGGGCAAGGAGCCGGTGGCAGCGTCCCCCGCCGCTCCGCCGGCGGGTGGTGAGGGGACGCGGCGAAGGCTGGCCCGCGGCGACGGGACCTTTGTCTCGGAGCCCGACCCGAAGCGTCAGCGGACCTCAGGGGAAGGCAGCTCCTCTGGGCAAGAGGAGCGAGTGCCACCGCCGCCTCCGGGCCAGCGGCACCCTCAGCGCCGGGCACCTCCTCCGACGCCGGACCAGCAGCGGCGACCCTCTCCGGTAGCGCCGGCCTCGGGCCCGCGGCAACAGCAGCCATCGGCAGCGCCGACCGCAGATCGGCAGCCGCGGTGAGGCTCCGGCCTTCGTGGCCGCTGGTCGGCGCCTACCTCGAGGTAAGCCCTTTGGATTAGCTTTGCATACTTCGTGGTACTACGGCTAGCTTTTTTCAGGCTCCTCAGCCTTTCGCCGTGCATTCTTGTTTAGGCCGTCACGCCCGGGCGGCGTTCCTCCCCCCAGCGGCTCTGGTGGCCGGGCGACCATGGCGGAGAAGCGCGCCCCTGGTGGTCCGACGGCGGAAGACGCCACGCGGGCCCGGGCTACGACCGAGGGGCCTGCACCGGAGGCCACCCCGTCTGTCCGGCCCCAGGCCCCAGGTGGACCGACGCCGGGGGGCGCCTCGGGGGTCGAGACCGCACCCGGAGTGCCTGCTGAGGGGGCAGCTCCGGGCGCGCAGCCCCAGGCACCAGGCAGCCCGGTGCCGGAGGGCGTCGCGACCCAAGGGCCTGCGCCGGGGGCGGCTCCTGACTGCCGGACCTCGGAGCCTTCGTCGCCCGCCGCCCAGACGACCAGCCCCAGATCTCCGCCTCCTACCGAGGGGGAACTAGAGGAGGTTCTGGGTAGGCCGCTCCTGCCCCTGCCCCAGCCAGGTGGAGCCCCTCTCCCTCGCGTGCTACGTCGGGCGCACCAAGCCTTGGACGACGCCCAGGAGGCGCTCCAGCTGGAGTGGGCCCGGCTGCAACAGGAGCGCGAGGGCCTGGACGGCTGGCGGGCCCGTCTGGGGGAGCAGATCGAAGCCGCCACCGCCCAGCACTCACGGACCCGTGTGGAGCTTTGCACCGCCCGCACCGAGCTCGATGCTGACCGCGCAGCCTTGCAAGAGGACCTGCAGAGGTTCGCTAGCCGGGAGCGCACGGTTGGGCTCCGCGAGAAGCAGACCGAGGTGGCCGAGGCATGGCTGAAGCTCGAGCAGGCGAAGCTGGAGTCCGCGTGGAAGGGCGTGGAGCGGCGCCGGCAAGAGCTGGTGGAGGTGTCTGAGCGGCAAGCTGCCGTCAACTCCGAGCTCGACAAGATGAAGTCGAGGCTTGTCGAGCGCGAGGCAGCGGTTGCGGCTCGCGAGGACTCCGCCGCTCAGCGGGAGGCGTCGGCCAAGGCTCTGAGGGACTCTGCTGCTCGCCAGGCTGCCACGCTCAAGGTCCGCGAGGATTGGGTGAAGTCCCGTGAAGCGGGGCTGGCGGAGCAGGAGAAGCAGCTGCTGGCTGAGCGGGCCGCTCTGGAGCGGCTGAAGTAGGGTGCTGCTCAGCAGGCGGCGGTGGAGGACCGGGAGCAGATGCGCGTCGGCCTCCAACGCATCGCCGACTGGGCCGGGGAGGCGAGTTCGGCTCTGGTACCGCTCGGACTGAGTCCGATCCGGGTGACAGAGCCGCCGTCCACTATTGCGGACGCCCTCCCTGTCCTTGACTCGGCGGTGGAGCGACTCCGGCGCCTAGACTCCACGCTCGGAGAGCGCCTTGAAGCTGAGGGCCGCGAGTTGTGCCGCCTTGTGGTGGAGCACCTCCTGGTCTGCTTCCGGAGCCACGACCCCGCCATCTCCTTGGACCCGGTCATCGCAGGTCCGGTGGAGGAAGCGGAGGCCGCCGCTCGGGTCAGCGTGCAGGAGGCGGTGGAGGTCGTCGCCGCCCGGTTCCAGCGGACCCCTGCAGACGAGGACCCAGATGTACCGGGGACAGGGGCCTCTCCAGCGCCGTAGGGCAACAGCTTTTGCTGTTTTGTTTTTTCTTCTTTTTTTTATGTAAAACATTAGTATGCCAAGTAATATAAGAATGGTAGTTGCGACTTATCTCCATTTGCTCCCTGCTGCATGTTGGTGCGTTGTTACCTGACCCCCTGGCCCCCTGGTAGGTAGGCTCTAAGTTTTGAGGCTGGCTACCATTAAGTCAGAGGCCGGACCTGCATGCAACTCACGGCAAACGTCAATGTCGCACCTACGGGACCCACTCTGAGTTGACCTTTTCCACTACTCGAGGTCCGGAGCGTTTGCTGTCCGGGCCAGGGGCTAGGATGTTTGTTCGTGGGATAGCAGGGTGTGTGAGTTAAGGGTACGGAACCAGGCAAAACTGCGACACAGCCCTGGACTATCCTTAGTCCAAAACACCTTAGCTCTGGTCCGGTCCTGCAGTCGTTCGGACCTCTCCTAGCGGAATAAAAAGGTAACCGCGCTGCCTCGAAGTCCTCGGAGTCGCAGCCGGACCTCGCTGCTGAGGTTAGGGGGTGTGTCATTAGCTCAGGGGGTGGTCCGGAGCACTAAACGCACTGTTCCTGATACTGGGGGAACTCACGGCGTGGTAGGGAGTGTTCAGTGCCTAGGGTATGAGACCAGGCTAAGCAGCTGACAGCTCCGTGCTACCAAGGCGAGCCCCTTTTCTCTGGGCCTGGCACCTAGTATTCCGGACCTCCTTCCTAGCCTCTGTGCTAACCGCTTCACACTCGAGCTGCTAAGTCCTGCTGGTTCCAAGGAGATTTTTGGCAAGAGTAGGATTCCACATAGGGGTTAGGAAAAATTGAAACAAGCAGTAATAACGGAGACAAGAATTTCAGGGCTAAACTCTTTCTTTAATCAAGCGGTACAGGGTGTCATGTGATGTCAGCCAGAGGTCGGGATTACAAGGGCGGACCTTCACCGCTCTGGTCCACATGGTGGTCCTATTTAGCTTACAAAAAGAAAAAGGAGTTGCCCTGAATTTCTTGCCTACGGATAAAACTTACGGAGGTGCTCTATATTCCAAGGGTTCGGTAGCGGAACTCCTTCCTCCGTGGCGAGGCGAACGCAACCGGGGCGACTAACTTCTGTCACCTTGAAGGGGCCTTCCCAGCTGGGGGAGAGCTTGTTGCGCCCTTCTCGGCTCAAGATGCGCCTCAGGACCAGGTCTCCAGGTTGGAGCACCCTGCCCCGCACGGTTCGCTCATGATAGCGTTTGAGCGATTGGTTGTACCGTGCGTTCCGGATTGCAGCCTGCCATCTTTGCTCCTCGACGAGGTCGACGTCGTCGCTCCTAGCTTGTTCCTGCAAAGATTCATCGAAAGCTTGGACCCGTGGGGAGCCCAAGAGTATTTCTGGTGGGAGGCATGCCTCAGCCCCGTATACCAGGAAGAATGGGGTTTCCCCGGTTGCTCGGCTGGGTGTGGTCCGGATCCCCCATAGCACGCAGGGGAGCTCATCAACCCACTTCGCACCGTGCTTTCCCAAGCAGTTGAAGGTGCGGGTTTTGAGCCCCTTGAGGATTTCTGCGTTAGCTCTCTCGACCTGTCCATTGCTCCTAGGATGTGCTACAGAGGCGAAGCATAACTGGATGCCAACGCCGTCGCAATAGTCCTGGAAGACCTGGCTCGTGAACTGGGTCCCATTGTCCGTTATAATACGGCTAGGGACGCCGAACCGGCACACAATGGACTTAAGGAAAGCTGTTGCAGTTCCTTGGGTGATGCTTACTACTGGGGTTACCTCAGGCCATTTTGTGAATTTGTCAATGGCGACGTAGAGGTACCGGTACCCACCGACAGCTCTAGGGAAAGGTCCCAGGATGTCCACCCCCCATACCGCGAAGGGCCAAGAGGGTGGAATCATCTGCAGAGACTGAGCCGGTGTGTGTATCTGCTTTGCGTGGAACTGACACGCCTTGCAGGACCTTACTAGCTCAGCTGCATCCTGGAGCGCTGTCGGCCAGTAAAAGCCATGCCGAAAGGCTTTACCGACCAGCGTACGGGACCCTGAATGATTCCCGCACTCGCCTCCATGGATCTCCGCGAGTAAATCGCGGCCCTCTTCCCGGGTTATGCATCGCATGAGGATGCCATTGGCGCCACGCCTGTAGAGATCCCCTTCTACTAGCGTGTAGCGTTTAGCCAACCGCACTATGCGCTCAGCGGTGACACGTTCTTCGGGAAGGATTTTGTCCTTCAGGTAGTCCCGGATCTCTGAGATCCGTGCATCGGGACTGTCCTGAGCCATTGGATGTGTCCCTGATGACATGCCGGGGTCATCAGTCCACACGATCCTTGGTGGGCTCCAGAGATGGAGGACCACCGGGACCGCTAGCTTCGAGGTGCTAGTTCTGCCCCCTTCGCCCAGTTCGGCTGGCTGGGCGGTTGGTCTCAGCAGCTGTCTTTTGAAGACGCCCTCGGGTACTGAGCCCCGAGTCGATGCCCTCGCGGAGAGGTCATCTGCCACTGAGTTGAGGTTCCTGGGAACGTGCTGCAGTTCCAGGACCTCGAAGTCCTTCTCGAGCTCCCTCACTCGCATGAGGTATGCTGCGAGCTGGGGGTTATTGCAGCAGCACTCCCCCCGGACCTATCGGATCACCAACTGGGAATCCCCCTTAACCAGGAGCTGCTTGATTCCCAGTGAGTGAGCGATCATGAGCCCAAAGATCAAGCCTTCGTATTCCGCCATGTTGTTAGTGGCTTTGAATTCGAAGCATACTATGTATTTTACTTGATCCCCGTTTGGGTCCACGAGGGCCACTCCTGCTCCGGACCCTTTTTCGCGGGCGGACCCATCGAAGAAGAGAGTCCAGTGCGGCTCGGTGAAAATCCGGACGGTCCTGTCCGGCTGGGAAGGTTCCGCCTCGGCTTGCGGACTTCCAGATTCCGAGGCGGTGGGAGTCCACTCTGCGATGAAGTCGGCTAAGACCTGGCTCTTGGCAGCATTTCGGGGCTGGAAGTCGAGTTGGAATTCTGCCAGCTCCGCAGCCCATTTGGCGATATTCCCAGTAGCGTTAGAATTGCGCAGGATTGCTCTTAATGGGTAAGAGGTCACCACGACAACCTTATGCGCCTGGAAATAGTGGCGCAACTTTCTGGAAGCAATAAGTAATGCGTAGGCGAACTTGTGAGCTTCCAGATACCTGGCCTTCGCCCCGTGGAGGACTTCACTGACGTAATAGACTGGCCTCTGGGTGGTCCGGACCTTAGTGGCAGGTCTGAGACCATCTCCCCCTGCCAGGCTGGCCCCCTGGGCGGCTTGGCCTCCAGTTTCTGGCGGCTTACCGCCTCGGCAGGGCAACGTGCCAACCGGTCCTCCGATATCGGGGCCGGCTGCAGCTCCCGTGGTGGGCGGACCACCACCTTCCACTTGGGGGACCCCGGTGTCTCCTTCGTGGGGATGGGCTGGTCGCTCGGCGACCAAGACCATGCTTACTACCTCGGATGTCGCTGCGAGGTAGAGAAACAGGGTCTCACCAGACTCTGGCGCCACTAGAACGGGCAGAGTAGTGAGATGCTGCTTCAACTCCTGGAAGGCTTGCTCAGCCTCTTCGGTCCATATGAATGGTCCGGACTTCCTCAAAAGCTTGAAGAAGGGCAGGGCTCTCTCAGCTAGCTTTGAGATAAAACGGCTGAGGGCTGCCAAGGACCCAGTGAGTTTCTGGAGGTCCTTAATGCAGGCCGGCGGCCGCATAGCCTCGATCGCCCTGATCTTGGTTGGGTTTGCCTCAATGCCGCGATGTGACACTAGGAACCCTAACAGTTTACCGGCCGAGACGCCAAAGACGCATTTCTCGGGGTTCAGTTTCGTGCGCGTTGTGCGCAACCTATCGAAAACGAGGGCTAGGTCTTCCATCAAGGTGGACCCTACCCTGGTCTTGACAACAATGTCATCGACATAGACCTCTACTATGTTTCTGATCAGGTCGTGGAACGTGAAGTTCATGGCACGCAGAAACGTAGGTAAAGCATTCCTCAGACCATATGGCATTACAACGTAACAATATAAACCATCTACTGTTACGAAAGCTGTATGCCTCTTATCCTCCTCATCCATCTGGATCTGATGAAACCCAGAGTACGCATCTAAAAAAGACAAGAGTTCACACCCGGAGGTGGAATCTACTATCTGGTCTATGCGCGGGAGGGGATAAGGGTCTGGAGGACATACTTTGTTGAGGCTGGTGTAGTCGATACACATCCGAAGCTTCCCGTTCGCCTTGGGGACGACCACCGGGTTGGCCAGCCACTCGGGGTGATGGACCTCCTCGATGAAGCCTGCGTCCAGGAGCTTCCGGACCTCCTGACGGATGAAGTCCTGGCGCTCCACGGACTGCCTCCGCGGCTTTTGCCGCACCGGCTTGGCGTCTGGGTTGATCTTCAGACGGTGCTCAATCACTTCCCTAGGGATCCCAGGCATTTGTGACGGTTCCCAGGCGAACACGTCGACATTTGCCCGGAGGAAAGCAACGAGCGCGTCTCCCTATTTCTCTCCCAGATTCCCTGCGATGCGGGTGGTCTGGGAGGGCTCCGCCCCGATCTGGACGGTCTTGACTGGCACGTCCTCGGGGTCGGAAGGGCGTACCTTGGGCACCTTTGGTTCCTTAGCAGGAACCTTGGCTCGAGAGGTCGAGGGGTTGTCCCCCGTCGGGTTCGCTGCGTCAGTAGCGAGAGCATGGAGCTTCTCTACAGCAGCGACGGCTGCGTGGCGGTCTCCCGGCACGGTGAGAACACCCGCCGGGGATGGCATCTTCACGACCAAGTACCCGTAATGGGCAACGGCCATGAAGCGGTACAGTGCCGGTCTGCCAATGATGGCGTTGAACGGCAGGTTGACTTCCGCGACATCAAACTGGACGTTCTCTGTGCGGAACTTCTCCGGGGTCCCGAAGGTGACCGGCAGGTCGATCTTCCCTTTTGGGAAGATCGGCACCGGACCCACGCCGGAGAATGGGCGCGTCGGGGCCAGGCGCGACTCCGGAATCTGCAGCTGCTTGAAGGCTGCATGGCTGATGATGTTGAGGGCGGCCCCTCCGTCGATCAACACGTGGTGGAGCCGTATGTTGGCGACCACTGGAGATGTGATGATCGGCAGTACGCCAGCCCCAGCCATGTTTTCTGGGCAGTCGGCCGGCCCGAAGGAAATGGTGTGGAGCCACCCCAGGGACACTCGGCCTGACCGAGAGGACTTCTCGGCGCAGGGCCTTCACGTCCCGCCGGGAAGAGACTGCCCAGCTTCCGCCATACATGACGTACAGCCTCTTGCGACGTTCGTTGTCGCTAGATTCGGAGCTGGAGTGGCCTAGAGCGTAGACGCTCTTGAGTTCCCGCTCCGGGGGCTGGTAGCCCATCTCCTTGCCCCCAGCGGCGGGCCCATCGCCGCTGGTAGCCTTCCCCTTGCCAGGACGCTGGCGTGGGGGCGAGTCATCCTTGGTCGGACGCTCTCGGCGCTCACTGAGACGCCGCTGCACGAGCTTTTGTATCTCGCGGCAGTCGGCGGCGCTGTGACCGCTGTTGGGATGAACAGGACATGAGCCGCCACCGTTCCGCGCCTGTTGCCTCGGGCGCTTGCCACCGGTGTCGCGGCCTCCAGGTCCTGCCGCAGCGACAGGGGCCCCTTCCAGGAACCTCTCAGGGCGTCGGCCCTTCTTCTTTTTCTTGCCGCCTTCTCGGGCAGCACCGGTAGAGGCGCCTGGCTGGGCAGTCCTGTCCTGCTGTGGGGAGTGCCATGCACGCCCCTCGGCAGCCCTAGCGCACTTGTCCGCCAGCGCGTACAGGGTGGCCACGTCCTGTACTTGGCGGGTCGCCAGTTTCTCCAGCATCTTCTCATCACGGACGCCTTGCCGGAAGGCTGTGATGATGGACGCGTCGGAGATGCGAGGGATTGTCCCCCGCACCTTGGCGAAGCGAGCGATGAACGCTCGGAGGGATTCGCCAGGCTCTTGGCGTACCGCATGGAGGTGGGCCTCCACGCCGTACTGCTGGCATGCACTCGCGAAATTCGCCTGGAACAGAGTGCAGAGCTCCTCCCAGGACCAGATTGACCCGGGGGAGAGGTTCATGAGCCAAGTCCGGGCCGGCCCAGACAAGGCGACATGGAAGTATGACGCCATAACGGCGTCGTTTCCGCCAGCCGCTGTGATAGCGGTGACGTACACCTGCAGGAATTCCGACGGGTTGGTATTCCCGTCGTATTTTTCCGGCAGGTGCGGCCGGAACTTCTGCGGCCAGCGCGCGGAGCGGAGACTGTCCGCGAGTGCTGCGCAGCCAACTCCAGCCGACACGACCCCTGGTGGCGTTTGCACGCCAACCGGGGGTGGCGCGTAAGCCGGGGGCTTAGGTGCTGCAGCGGCGAACGCCGCGTCAAGGTTCTTGCCCTTGGCGGCGCTTGGCTGCATCCGTGGTTGCTCCACGGTGGTGGGGGTGCCTGCTTGCCGGCGGTTGAGCTCGGCCCGCAGGTCTTCCGTCTGCGCGCTCCTTACTGAGGGGGAGCGCGCGGATGTTGCCGCATCGTGCTGCCTGCGGCGGTTCGACCTCCCCCCGCTGCTGGGAGGGAGTCGTGACCCAGTCCTAGCCGGGCCAGGGGTGACCTCGGCGAGGTGGATCAGGCGATCTACATCGCTTCGCCACTGCGCTAAGGCACTAGGTGAGGCTGTCGGCCCCGGAGGGTTACGCAGCAACTCCCTGGCTGCGGCGAGCGGGCCGCTAGCAGCAGCGGGGTTCGCTGTGGCGGCGTTTGCCGCTACAGCACTTGTTACTGCAGTGTTTGCAGCAGCGGCGCCCCCCGCGGGGCGTCGAGGGAGCCGCGGCGTTCGCGCCGCGCCCTCAGAACGGTGGGGGGAGGCCTGCGACCCAGTCGAGGCCACCTCCTCTGATGCGGCTGCATCCTCATGGAAATCCCGGATACGCACCATCATGCGGTGAGGGATGAAGCTAACTGATGCCTACCCCCTACCTGGCGCGCCAAATGTCGGAGCGGGAGTGCTCCTGGTCAGGTGGCGGAGTGCACCCGGCCGAGATCCTAAGTACTGGGAGTAGTTAGGGGGAGCAATCGTTGTTAGCTAAGTTGGTGGTGGCACGATGGTGGCGAGAGGATTTAGAGTGGTTCGGGCCGCCGGAGCGTAATACCCTACGTCCACTGTGGGTGTGTTCTTGTATTTCGTGGGCTAGTTCGAGCTCGTCTGAGTCCGTCTGGATCTGTCCTTTGTGTTGCGTATGCCTCCCCTTTTATAGCCCAAGGGGGGCATGTACATGGTGGCCGGGCCCCGACAGGTGGTCCCGGCCATTTCCTCTATGCTACAGTTCTATTCTGTGTCTGATGTCCAACGCTTCCATGCTTCGTGCCTGTACCACCGTCGTGACCGGGTATGGCCTGGAGATCCGCCATACCGTCTTGTCGCCCGGATACGGCGCCGCGCCGTCCTGCCTCACGCCGCCCTGTCCCATCGGCTGCTAAACCCGCTGAGAGGCTTCAGAGGCCGAGGGGCAGGGGACGCGCACGCGCGACAGGACAGGGCGCCCGTAGCAGCGTTGTAGCGCCGCTGCCTAGTATTAGGCTGAGCGCGGCCGCCGCGCGTGGCGCGGCTCATGATGAGTACAGCGTACTTGTTTTCTCAATATAGCCCCCAGTGTAGCTGGGGAAATCAACTGTAGTGCTCTGTCATCGCCGCCGCGCCTTGGTAAGGCGCGCCCCCTTGCCTCGCCGCCGCCGCCTGCCAGCGGCGGCGTCGGCGGGCGACGGGGGCACGCCTGTCTGACAATGTCGGCGGGCGACGGGGGCACGCCTGTCTGACAACGTCGGCGGGCGACGGGGGCACGCCTGCCTGACACTCGTGGTGTCAGCGGCATTGGGGCGTGCCAGCCTGACAGCGGCAGTGTCAGCGGCATCGGGCACGCCCACCTGCCCGCAATAAATGCGGCAGGTGGGCGAGGTGCCCGCATGTGGCAACGCGAGACCTTCCCTTGCCCTGTGGTCACGTGGCGGCCCCGGACCACCGAAGGTGCTGGCTCCGGACCTCCACGCGCTCTGCGGGCACGTGGCGCCCCCGGTCCACCGAGGGCGCTGGTTCCGGACCTCCACGCGCTTCTGCACGTGGCGGCCCCGGACCACCGAGGGCGCCGGCTCCGGACCTCCCCGTGCTCTGTGGGCACGAGGCGGCCCCGGGCCACCGAAGGTACGGGCTCCGGGCTCCGGCCCGAGAGGTCCGGACCTCTCCTCGCGTGGCTGGGGGAGGCTCGGTCCTCAAGGAGGTCCGGGGCCTCCCCTGTGGGCCGGGTGCGTGGCCCTAGCTTTCCCAAGGAGTGGGCCGGGCCCATCTGTACGCGGCCTTAGGCCCTCCTTGTACTGCAGCAGTTACCTCCCTAGTGATCTTCGTCCAGTGTAAGCGGGTACCCGGTTAGCTGGGTACCGACAACCTCCAAGATGATTTCTTCCAAATCCTCATGAAGCTCAGGTGCTTGTGGGTGTGATATATCCACAGGTACCTCATGAAGACATATTCTAAACTACTCTGCCAGGTGGGCCGAGTGGTTCGACTTGCGGTACAAGGCATCGAAGCTAACGTAGTTCACAGGGAAGCTTGTACCGATCGGATAGTAACAAGTCTGTTAGGGAACTCCGACTATAACCTGGGCATGTAATCTTAACAGATACGGGCTTGTAGCTCTAGCTCCTCGGACCATATAAGGGGAGCTAGGGGCCTCACGAGAGGCACGACATCATTATTCACGCGATCATACGCGCAATACAAACACACAACCATACAGGACGTAGGGTGTTACGCGATTTAGCGGCCCGAACTCTTCGTTTTGTACACCTTCGTGACCTCCCTGCCAGCCCTAGGCGATCTCAAAAGCCATCACAAAGACCATACCTGTGATAGGCTGCCGATACGTAAACCCGACAATCCTTTCGGTTGTATTTTTGTTTCCTATTCTTAGTGTGTATAAATTTTTGTCCATCGGTTTATGTAATTGTTTCCATTTGTGTTATTTTACATAAAAAAATTTTGTTACAAATTTGTGTAATTTATTCCATGTATTTTTGTTCTAGGTGTACAATTTTTTGCTATACTCATACAAAATTTTGTTCGATGTTTTATGTACTCATACAAAATTCCATGTGTTCTGTTTTTTTACTTTTATTTTTAATGAATTATGCATATTTTATGAATTAAATACTTTGTTCTTCATGTATCCTTGGGTTCACGTACATAATTGTTGCAGCTGTATAAATATTTGATCCACGAACGGTACAGTTTACTCCATTTGCATATATGTGCTTCGAACAACTATTCGCTGCTACTACTACTATACTACTACAAACGACATTTGAAACCTTGCTTTATTTTCCATGGAGAAGGTCGTCACACTGCACATACGGTTGGATCGATATCCGCATGATAGATGGCGACGACGACGTACGCGCTTGCTTGCTGCGTTCTTGGATGGAATTTTGTTTTAAATTTTTGGAATGTAGAGCAGAAAGACAGGAGCTAGCGGCCGGAGTGCTTTCGGAACAGAAAAAGGCGGGTGGAGCGTGGTTTAAATTTGTCTGGCTCGAGCAGCTGTTGAGATCAGTTACTACTTAGTCGATGGATGGAGAATGGATGGATCGATTATATTGGGCGAATAAACACGACACCCTATATACGACGGTTCATCATGCATGCAGTCACACCAAAGCTGCTGCTCCTGCGTGCTGCAGGGCATCGACCGATTCCTGTGTGCCACTGCCAGGTGGGTCCCCCATGCCATCCGATAGATAGATATATATGCTCCACTGTCACTGTCTGTCAGTCTAGTAATCAAGTGGTGTCGTCCGAGTCCGATCCACCACCGCGCGCAGGCCACGCACAGAGAGAGTGAGCGATCGTCGATCGGCAAGATGGAACCCGGAGCCGCCGCCGCCGTCGTCTGCTTCGAGGGCAGCAGCAGTGCCGCCAAGGCGGCGGCGGTGAATTCGAAGCAGCAGCTGACTAGGAGCAGCAGGAGGAGGTGGTCTTCCTCGACGGACCTAGACAACATCGTCGTCGACACGGCAGCCACGACTGCCCACCGGGCGCGGGCGCCGCCACCTCCGCGATGATGACCAGGAGCTACTCCGCCACCGCGGTCGTGACGAGGCCTCATCACCGCCACCACAGCCAGCAGCAGCAGCAAGCTGCCGAGGAGGAAGAGGCAGATCATGAGGACCAGCATCAAGCAAGGATGATGATGCGTGGCGGTGGCGGTGACGGGGCGGCGGCGGGCGCGCGGCAGCGGCTGTCCCGCAAGCTCAAGGAGCAGCGCGCGCGCTTCTACATCGTGCGCCGATGCGTCTCCATGCTCGTCTGCTGGCGCGACGCCGACGACTACTAAGCTAGCTAGCTAGTATAGCTATGGCTGCCTGCCTGCCTGCTCTCTATATATGCTTCGATCGATACATCGCCATTGTTGTTTTGATTATTCAGTATTAGTTCGATCCTCATTTCTGAATGTCTTTGCATTCAATATAGTAATAATTCTACTAGTTTATTTATCGATGGTTGGCATCAGATGATCGATCGATCGAATTATTCAGTCAAAGGATGGAGCGAAAACTGACATATATGCCGCCTTCCGTTCTCCTTTTCTGCGCTAGCTGCTATGCGTTGTTGCGTTGTTGGTTTCACTCACACATACATAGGCACATGGTTTAATTCGGGCAGCATCTATATATATTGCAGGCACGCAGTACATGATGATGCATTTGAGGAGCTGTGGATGAATATATGCCAGATCGATCAATAGCTGGCTGGCTGCTGCATGGCTACCGTCCATGTCCAACGGGCAGAAACTGATGATGCAAACAGCAGAGCAGGCTCTCCATGCATTTTCTCCTCGTCGAATATAATGCTGGCTAGCTGTATGTCAGCTATAGATGTCCAACGGTGCGTGCCGGGCCAACCCGGCACGGGCCTACCATGGCCCGCTAGAAGAACGGGCCGTGCCGTGCCGGCCCGTCGTGCCTCACCCTCGGCCCAGGCACGGCACGGCAGCGATGAAATCGTGCCGGACCGGCCCGCCAAGGCCCGTCGTGCTTATACCTAATATATGACAAAATAAAGAAAAAAAAGCTAAAAATTGCACATGTGGGGGTTTGAACCATGGTTTTTAAACCTTCTAAGCACTTCATGCACCCACCTAACCAATAAACATGTCATCATTTGTGTTTAAAGTGTAAATGTATACATATATATATGAATATATATATATATAAAATAAAAACCGGGCCATGCCTGGGCCGGCCCTGTCGTGCCACACTTGACGCCTAAGCACGGCAGGGAAGGCGGGCCGAGCTGGCCCGGACCTAGTTTTTGCCGTGCCGTGCCTCGGGCCGCCCATTTGGCCCGGGACGGATGGACATCTATAATGTCAGCCTGCGTGTAGTGTGTGTGACTGACTACTGCTTGTTGCCTTGGAAGTAAGCACAAGTAACCGCATGCATGCATGCATGCAGCTGTCGCCTCCTCCAGCGTGCATCACCTCACTTCTGCTGGCTGCACTCCATGCATGCATGGCATGGATCCATCCATCACGGTTTTTGGGCATGCATCGCGCATCCTTGCATGCGTGCTACACTACGTGCAAGTACCTACTCGGCTACCGCCGGCCGGCACAACATGAGGTAGGGAGTGACGATCCATCTAGCTATAGCAGGGCGCGACTGGTGCCGCATGAACAACTGAGTTTCCTTTTTTCCGTAACCGGTGGTCCTCAGTGTCTTTCTCCAACACCGAAGGTGATCTCTCTCCTCTCCCTCTCCCTCTCTCTCTCTCCCTTCTAGATCTGCACACTGAACACCGTGAACTCTACCTTTGAACCCGTTGGTGGTAGGCTAGGGCCTAGATCCACTCCAAGACTCTCCAACAATTGAATCTACGCAAAACCTTTGGTTTTCATGTACATCGCCATCTTTGTCATCGTTATAAAAATAAACCATGTTTGCTATTATAAGAAAATTTGAATAAATAAAAAGCATGCCCACATCCTGTTTCGAATAAGTTACCTCTGCCACTAATAATATACTACCTCCTATTTTTTTTTATTTGACGTTTGGTAGTACAGAATACTACTAAACTGCGCCAAATATTAAAAGACGTATGGAGTATAAACAAAACTAATAACTCAAGATAAGCATATGTCCTGCTTTCAATTTATCTACCGACATTTAACATTGGTGTGCATCCTATAACTTTAACATATGCGAGGGCACGGTTTGGTACACTAGTTTGGTTTAATCATTTCTTCCTCTTAGCATCCACCTCAAAACCTGTGTTGGTCCATTGATCAAATGTAACTTAAGAGGATGTGGAGTCTGTTTGGTTTGATGCCCATATAGTTGCCGAAACAAATTTTACTGCCTGGCCAAATATTAGTCATGGTCAAACCAATTTGAATAGAAAATGAGTTATTTGGCTAAAAAATTGATCTCGAATCAAACGCTATAAATGTGTGCTAAAATTTAGCTTGGCCACGTTTGGCACGAACTAAATAGACCCGTAATGTGTGGGGCCCAATAATGCGGCAAAAAAGCAGAGGAGAGAGCTGGCAGCCTACGCCCGCTGGCTTTGTCCACAACGTTGGTGGCTTCGAGGGTCGGAGAGACCTCTGTGTGATCTTTGTGTTGGCACTAGGGGGGCGTTTGATAGCCAGCCACGCACTGCCACATCTAAATTGTGGCAGGATGTGGCGGCGCCTAAGGTGCGGCGGGCTACAGCGGCGCCACACCGGTGGCAGGAAAATGCATGCAAAATTTCGTGGCACGCCGCATCTGAGTAAGAAACCAAACAACAGCTTCGTTTTCGGTGGCGTGCCAACACTGTAGCGTGGCAAAATGTGTCCAAAAACCAAACATCCTCTAGATTACACTGTCACTGGATCACGAGAGGAGCGAGAGACATGGGCCCATATCGTCGTCACACAAAAAAAATGTTATGGTTGCCACGGGATAGGAGGGGAAGATCCATGCTAGACAGCGTGACGGGGCGGACTGAGATCTCCACACGTCAGTGGCCCAACTACACCAACTTTAACAGTAGAGGATCAGCTTATTGCGAAATAAAGCGGGGGAAACCTTTTCTCTAACATATTTCAAGGGTTGCGCAGATCGAGTACCATTTACATTCACAATAATATATGTTTCGACCATTGTTTTCTACTGAAACAAATATATCTTGTATGTTATTAAGGATTAGTTAGTGATTACCAATTGACCATTTATGGTGGGGTGTTTAGTAGCACTCGTGATTTACACAACTTTTTGTGTGATCAGAAGAAGAAACAGCATATGCGTGTAGAGAGTATGTGGTCGTCGTTAGAGTTTGCATTGCAATCTATCCCCCTTCCCTATTATTCTATGAAGCATGCACTCCCTTGTGCCGATTAATCCTTTGAACAAAATTGTATAGATGAAAATTCAATAGGCGCACGTGACAAGTTGATGAACCGGTGGTGTATTTTTAACTCACAGTAAAGCTGATCGATCGATCCAGACAATAAAATAGAACAGAGTACTATATATAGCACATACAACACCGGGAGCAATGGCGGTATACACACGCTAAAGGTCTTTTCTGAACCCAAAAACATTACAGACCAAATTAATTAACGCACAACATTAATCCAACACATACATATTCAGAGCCTGTCTGTGTTTCTGTCCAAAAGATATTTAATTTAGAGCGTATATATACCAAATTTGTGCACGGACACACACTGACGGCCTGACGGGAATAATGGGATGGAAATTGATGGAGGAGCTACGGCAGCTACCACTTCTACTTGTCGATCTGGCCGAGCTTGCCGAGGCCGTTGCAGTTGGGGCAGACGATCTGGGCCTGGTCCTTCCTGGCGGCGTTGGCCCGCAGCGTCGCGCGCGTCTTGCGGATGAACCCGGCGCCGTCGCACTCGGGGCACCTGCATGCATTCCAATTGCATCGCATTGCATGTATGTACATCAACAAGATTCAAGACAGGCAGAGCATTGGCCGCCATTGATGCACGCATGCATGGAATGGAAGCCAAGCAGCTGACGAATTGAATGATCGATCGATGATGGAACTGCTTACGTGTCCTTGCGCGAGAAGAGTATGGGGAAGGCCGTGCCCACGAGCGCCACGGCCACCGCGCCGGCGATGAGGTACGTGTTGCCCTCCGCCGCCACGTCGCCAAACGCCGCCACCGCCACGAGCCGCCCACGCCGCCCGCCCGCAACCCGTGGTGGCCTCATGGTGGATGCTGGCAGCGTGCAGGGAGCTGCTGCTGCTGCAGGCAGCGCATGCGGCTGCCCGGTGCGGGCCACCGAGCAGCAGGCGGCGGGCGCGTTGGCGACGGCAGCCATTGGTGGTCGACGGCCGGAGCGTGCGAGGTGCGGCGCTGTGCCTTGCCTGCTGATGGTGAATGATTCGGTTCTGCGGCGTGGAAGCTGGCTGGCTGGCTGGAGACTGGAGAGGAGTGGAGTGGAGGTGGTGGCGACGAGGGCTCTAGAGCCTAGAGGACGACGAACTGCGACCACAGAGACTGGATCGCGGATAAAAGAGGGAGCGGAGGCCACGTCGGCTGCATACGTCACATGCTGTACGTATATGCTGCCTGCATGAGTGGATAACGTGGGCCACCGTACCCTCTGAGTCAGCATATAGTCATATACTGTATATGTGTATGTCCTCGTCAGCACGCCGACCCCGCATCCGATTCTCGCCCATCTTCCTCCGACGATATATCCCTTCTTGCAGTATCATGGGAGCCTGAAGTATGGGTTTTATAAGTGGTGAAGGGTCCAGAAATTTTGTTTAGAAATTAAGGATGTTGCTTTGTTTAGAAATTAAGAATGGGGCTCAAATCGATTATTTTTTAAGTTAAAATCACTAAGAAATCATTTCAACTGTGAAAATACATTTGACTCATGACTTATTAGCACCCTACACATATCAGATCAGGTGCGGAAAATCGGGTGTAGCAGGCAAGTTCTGGCAACGGAAAAAAAGTTATGCCACCGCACATGAGTAAAGGCTCGTTTGAATACACCGGACCTAAAGTTTAATTAAGTAACCATTAGCCATCGAGTGAATCGTTAGTTGATCCATTAATTACACTATCAATTGACATTGCCCCCACTTTATCTCAATTTTTTAGACTAATAGTTAGCCTAAGGGTTAGCTAAAGTTTAACCCGTTCATTAGTTGTCGTGTTTAAATTCAAATAGATTAAACTAGAGTACCTAAACATTAGCCTCTTGTGGTCAAACACGCCCTAAGGCGTGCCACATCTCAGCATCAAAACCAAATCGGTCCTGCTGATGGTGGTTAGTGAATGCTCGCTGGTTCGGGAATTAGGGAACATCTGTATCCTTTTAAGTCAGCTGGTATTTGGAGCTATTTGAAACTTCTCTTTCATTTTGGTACCGTCGTTCTGTTGGTTGCGATAAAACAATTGTTGCTCCAAAAGATACCACTGTATAACGTAACTAACGCATATCAAAGCACCAGCGGGAATAACATTTTTTACGTCCAAAACGCTTTAGTTCTTGTTATTTTAAAAAAAAAAATCAAACGAGATAATAACATTCTGTGGCCGCCAGGTACCTGCCTGCCTTGAAACTTCCCTGCTCGAGTGGTGGTCAGCTTTCAGACTCAGGTGGCCCTCTGGCCTGCGAGCAGGAGCAGACACTTTAGTTGGCCTGGTTAGTTGGATCATTTGGAAGGAACGCAACAACAAGCGTATGCTTTGAGGGAGATAGGGCGGCAGTAGCCGAGGTCGTCAGAGCAGCCCGGGATCTGGGCACCCTCTGGGCGCTAGGACGAGCTAATGGTCTGCGAGGGCTAGGCTTTGGTTGTTGTTTCTTAGGTAGTATATTTCCGGGAGAATTTCGCCTTCTTGTAACTTTAGATTTCATCTCAGGTTGTGTGCGGTTCGTCGCTACGTACTCTTTCAGTATTTTTTCTACTTAATGTAAAGATACGCAGCCCTCCTGCGTATTCGACAAAAAAAAAAAACATTTAAAAGAACGCCTTTGAGATCATACTGGTCCATCTTGGTGAGTTGAGGCTTGAGAGGTGTTATTCTATACCCGGTCTTGGGATGGAGTGGCACAAAGTGAAAAGGTAGATCGACTTTATCTATCCTTGTACTGAATTGGCCCAACATAGCCAGCCCACCAGTGCATTACCTCTGATCGGGCCATACTGGGCCTGCCCGCCAGCTTGGCATCTCTACCTGCGGCATTCCTTTCGGCCCGCTGCTCTCTTTTGCACACAGCACACGGATGGCTTGTTTGGGTGCAGTAGCGTAGCAAAAAGCAAATTTGCCTTCGAATCAAACGTGACGAGGACGGACGGACGAGCAGGAGTAACATTTCATCACGTACGGAGCAATTAAAGATATGACCTTAATTATTCAATTCACAGTGCAGATCCATGGACGGCACGCACGTACATTACATATGTATACGGCCTAGCTCCGATCCGTAGAAAATGGACTGGGTACGGCACGCATATCAGGCGCCGGCCGGGCACTGTTATGTGCACACGTATATACCGGTGCTCGTCGTACACGACGTTACGTTGCGAGGACGTACAATATATAACCAGCAATTATTATATGCTCCTACTACGTATTACTGTACTGATGACATGTTCGTCCTAGCTTGCAATCACAAAAAAAAAAAAAAAAAAAAAAAAACTAAACTAAACTAAACTAAACCACCACCAACAAAAATTTCCCTTATCTAAAAAAACAATAACAGAGGCAGGCAAGCAGCATAGCAGGTAGCTAGGCATGCGTGCTCCCTTGATTTTGCAGGACAATCGCATAACGATTTTTTGAGAAAAAAAATAATAACGACAGCTATACAGCATGCTGCTCTGCCTTTTTTAGAAAAAAAGAAAAGAAAAGATAGTCGGTCATTAGAACACAGCGTAGAAAGAAACTGAAACCTTGTCCCTGAACATACAGTTCCTTGAATGGAGCAATGCAATGTAGCGCGAACCACATGTGATTAGCTGGCTGCTTTGGTTCTGAATGCAATTACACATGGATCGATGGAGAAGCAACTTGCTCGTGCGCCGTGAGCCCATCATCATGGCCGCCCGCCAAGCTACATATATATACAGCGAGAGAACTCAACCAACCAACAGGCAAGGTGCAAGCAAAACCTACCATCCCTATCAAATTCATCAACATCAACTTCCAAAACAATTACAGCACGTACAAAGAAAAATGAGGAGAGAGAACCAAAAAAAAAAGTTTCGGAGACCAGAACTGCAACGAGATTGGATGAACAGAACCCACACTGGCAATTAATTAACCTGTCAATGGTAGACGTAGTAGTAGGCACCATGATGTGGCATCAAAGATTTTGCGCCAAATACATGTCTACCTGCATGCACTGTATATATATACTCCATGTAGACACAACAAGCCCAACAGAAATTTGGCAGCAGTACCTACCTTCTCTGCTCTGCACGCACCAACAAGACTCAACTCACATTCAGCATTTCAGCTGATCAGCCGGCAGTTACAGCTGCTGAGGCTGAGCTACCGTCCGGAATAGACATCGTTGGCAGCATCTGCGCATGGCATGGGCCTACAACCTACTACAACATGCCGTCTGCCTTCTTTTCACTTCTTCAGTGAGTACATGGACAAACAGCAGAATAGCTTCAGTCAGGAGGGCTTTCAGTTCATTAGATTTTGACTGCCTTTGGCTGGTGGTAACCAATGCCCAGAACAGATCCTCCAATTCACAGTGCAGTACAGGACACTAGGACAGGACAGCAGCACTTCAACACTTCAAGAAGAGCCAATGAAGGAAAATGATGCCGGAAAAGGGCAGTCAACCCAACCATTAGGAGAAACTAGGAGGTGTTTTTTTAGCTCTAGTCATGGAGTACCGATAACCATAGACATGCAGCTAGTACTGTGCAAGCCCTTTTCAGCTGCGTATAAAAGGATCAGGGAGGAGGCAGTCCCAGTCACTCAGTCAGACGACGGTAAGGACTCAAAAGAGGGAGAGCAAATTCATCGACCAGCCACTTTGTGTGCTTGCATGATCAGGACAGTGATGTAACCAAGTACTCCAACACTACCGGCACGGCAGGCATACAGTTTTTGAAATATCGAGAAATATCTTGCTTCAGATACTACACAGGCCGGGCAGGAGAGAGAGGGGGGAAATGATGACATGGAGAGAGGTGACAAGTGGGCCTCACATGTCATTGAGAGAGAATAAAAACAAATGCGCTGACATGTGGGCCCCCACATGCCACATCAGCAAAACCGCCATCGAGGTTGAAAATATGACTTTCTTGCCAGTTCGGGAGAGTGCAAGTTGTCCGGTTTCATAATACGAGGTTGAAATTCGGATGACTTACCGGTACAAGAGTGTAAATGGACTTTTCCCTATTTTTTAAGGCCTTATAATTCTTAACTTACTATGAACCAGCGTGTATTTCTTACCTTTTTTGTCAAATCATTTGTCATGACTATCATCTTAACTTTCAAGAATGTCTAGCATATTCAACCATATTTATGTATGCAACAATAAATATTACACAGAACATTTCTTAGTTCAACATATTCTATCTATACTATTTGTTTTTTTTTCAGCCGTGCTAAAAAAGGGTTCAAAATAAGAACACAAGTAAAAATGATGCTTAGTCAAAACGATCTTAGCTGGGCCACAACCTAGCAAACGAAACATGGCTAATAACTAACCCAATGAAATGACAAAATCGCCCAGCTAGAAACGATACAGTATAAAAAGCCACAGGCCGTTGTGGCAGAGGTCTGGCTAGCTTGATCGCATGAAACAACTGGTGACACTCCAAAGTCATAATAGTTAGCAATAATTAATTAGTGCCTTTAAATAAACAATCACGTAACAAAATGTCCTAGCTTCTGTTGCGTGGACAACAGCAATTATAATCGTCCTAGCTACTAGCTTGCAATCCCAAAACATTATTAAAACCACCTAGCAGCAGCAGCTAGCACCGAGACATGGGAGCCATCAACATGGAGTACTATACATATGCATGGTCTCTTGATTTTGCTGGGCAACAGCATAACATTTGGAAAATACAATAATAACAACAGCTCGACAAAGCTGTCGATGATAAACATGCTGTCCTGGCACAGAAGGAAGATTTTTTTTAATACAAAAAAAGGAAGGATGGCCAGACACATTAAGAACAGCGCAGAAATGAAAACCTTGTCCCTGACGAACAGTTTCTTGAAGCAATGCAACGGCAAAACCGGACACCACATGTGCGTAGCTTGCTTCTGCAGCACACGGAGAAGCAACTTGCCTTGAGCCCATCCTCAAGCACGGGCAAGCTATAGTGACAGAACTCAACCAACAGGTGCCCCGGTGTGGTGCAAGAGCAAGCAAGCCTATCCATAATACCAAGCTCATCAGCAACTTCTCGTCTGTTTATTCACACAATCAATCATCCACCTCTTGCTTCCGAAACAGCATGATAAAGCAGAAAAAGTTTCAGACCAAATAAACTAGGTATGATCGGACGAAACAAATTAATTACAAGAACCCAGAGACTGCTAATTAACCTGTCAGTAGGCGTATTAGGCACCATACATGATGGCATCAAAGATTGGGTGCCAATACCTGTCGATCTGCTGCACTGTCTGTGCAGAGACAAGCTATCAGGCCCAGCAGACAAATTAGCGGCCGTGTGCCGTGCGTACCTGCTCTGCGTGCACGCATTGAGCTTGCAGTTGCAGCTGAGCTACCGGAGCAGACACCGGTGGCAGTATGTGCGCACGGCTTAATCATCGCTGGACCTACCCGGCCACAGCATGTCTGCGAACGACTGTCTTCTTCTGTTCTTGAATACATGAACAACAAGCACCAGGATAGCTTCACAGGACGGAGGGCCTTCAGTTCAGTAGCTGAGGAGTGAAAGGATCCATAAATCGTACGTACCACTGCTAGCAGCCTAGCATGGTCATGGACCATGTATTTGCAACCCCCAGGTGTGAAGGGGAGCCCCCGAGCATAGCTGCCTTTGGCTTGGCTAGTGGATCATGCTCAAGGTCATGGTGTATTGGTGTGGTGGTACCCAAATGGCCAGCAGATCCTCCAATTATACTCACAGTGCAGTAGAGTGACTGGAGCACTGCAAAGCCAAGAGCAAAGGAAGGAGGCCGCCGGAAGCTTACTGCAAAAGGCAGCCAACCCAGCCATTAGAGGAGAATCATCAAGGACGTATCTTCTGCTCTAGTGAATAGTCATGGGTACCATAGATGAGATCTGCAGTGCAGGTCCTTTTCATTTTCAGCTGCGTGTAAAGGGAGGCAGGGCCAGTCTGACGGTAAAGACTAAAAAGAGGGCAAGTAATTTCATCATCCATCGAGCAGCCACTTTCTGAGCTTGCATAATCAGGACAGCGATGCTATGCTAGCAAGTACTGCCGCGGCAGGTATATATATATACACCTGTTGAAATATCGAGAAATATCTTGCTTCAGGCTGTCTAGTAGTATAGTACAGTACTGCAAAAGAGGTAAAATATCCGGAATTCTGAATATGATGGCATGGCCATGTCTCAAAAACTCTTCAAGTTTCAGTCAGGCTGTCTATTCATAGGAGGTAGGACGGGGTCATCCTGTTCTTTTTGGACACACGGACTGGATAAGGATAAGGAGGTGTTGACCAGTGACAAGAAAAAATATACGTAGCAGCAATCATAGTGACAAACAGGCAGGAAGCCAGCAGGAAGGAAGGTTGTCAAAGTCATGAGACGAAGGCGAAACCGGAGACTCGTTCAGCGAGAGAATATCTTGGGCAGCTGGCAGGATTTTTATCGCAACCCTGCCAACAACAGCCAGCGATGTTCTAGTAGCAGGTACTAGCAAACGATGAATCAATCATTCATCGAGTTCTTGAGGACGCAAAAGAAAAGAAAAGAATGGCCATGCCACAACGAACTGAATGGAATCGAATGGAACGAATCATCCATCCATCATACGGCCCAGCCATTTGCTTTTGCTACCAATAATGAAAAGAACGATTCGACGTATCACCTCCTAATTCACCATTTCAGAATCACCACCCGCGTTGGCGGGTGAACAACAACAATTCCCCAACCCAAAGGAATTAAGGAGATGGATGCATGCTAATGCTACGATGTTCTCTCCTTCCATCCATCCTATGTACTTACAAACACCAAATTGCTCTTCTGTTCTACGATCCCTCCCCCTCTTCCTTTCCTCCTCCGTGTTTCTTCTTAATCTAAGTAGTAATTAATATCTAGATACATGAACGAAACAAAGCAAGCAAGCAAGCAACAAGATTTCTGTTGTGGAGAAGAATTCGATCAGCTCCATGGCACCCTCCTCCTCATCATCATCTCTGCACCATGGCGTCGGCGTGCCCGTCCTCGAGCCTCCAGCTGGTGCTCCTGCTCCTGGATCCCTGGCTGAAAGCCGCCGCGCTGCGGTCGGACACGGACGCGTCGTCGTCGTTGAGGTCGGCGGGCACGTTGCCGCCGTGCCAGGACAGGCGGGACGACGAGGAGCCGCCGCCGCGCCGCCCGAAGCACGCCAAGACGCCGCGGAGGATGCGTCTGACGGCGCCCCTCTGCGCGGACGGCGCCTGCCTGGACCCCCAGGAGATCCTCCTGGGCGCGCCGGCGCCGCTGAACCCGCCGTCCATCTCCGTGTACACGACGGGCAGCTCGCGCTCCTCGGGCCTCCGCCCGCCCGCGAACCTGCCCACGGCGAAGCCCCCGCCGGGGAGCCTCCAGATGGTGAGCCCGACCGTGGCCTCCTCCTCTACCGCACCAGTGCCGGCGCCGTCAGCAGCAGCAGCAGCAGCAGGTGGTCGCCCGGCGGCAGAGTCGGTGGGCATCTCGTGGCGGCAGACAGGGCATGAGTTGCGGAGCGCGAGCCATGGCAGGATGCATTCGGCGTGGTAGATGTGGGCGCAGGGCATCTGTCGCGCCTCGGCGCCGAGCGCGAAGGCGTCCTTGCAGACGGCGCAGTGCGCGTCGGCTGCGACGTGCGCGGCGGAGACGGCGACGGCGGGCATGGCGTCGACGGCGGCCTTGGAGGCGGGCGGGTTGGCGTCGCGGAGGGCGCCGCGCGCGGCGCCGGCCTCGATCTGCGCGAGCTGCTCGAGCAGGCGCTCGAAGCCGGAGCCCATGAGGAAGTCGGACATGCTGTCGGGGAGCGGGCGGAGGCCGGAGCCGGCGCCGTCGTCGTAGAAGAGCTCGAAGCTGCTGGTGGCGTGGTGGGGGGAGGAGGAGGGGTCGGCGGTGCCGTCGGCGGCCGCGGGCGGGGAGCGGCGGAGCACGATGACGGGGTTGAAGGGGGAGGCGCGGGAGGAGGAGGAGGAATCGGCGGCGGCGCGGCGGGCGCGGCGCGGGAGGCCGGCGGCGGCGTGGTGGTGGTGGGTGGCGCGGGGGCGGCGCAGGTAGGCCGCGCGGGAGGGCGGCGGCGCGCCCATCTCCTCGAGGAAGCCGCCACCGCAGGCCGGGCAGGCGGGGTCCTGGTGGGCGCCGGAAGGGGAGGTGGCGCGGACGAAGCGGTCGCACTGGTAGCACCAGTAGGAGGGCGGCGCGGGGGAGGAGGAGGCCATGAGAGGGGAGCGCAGATCTGAGGTGAGGCAGGCGAACCTGATCCACACAAGGAGTAAAAGGGAAAGGCGGCTGCTTTGGCTCTCTGGTTTGCCGGCGCGCCGGGTGGGAGGGAAGGGGGAAAGCAGGGTGCTCTGGTGTGGCGGCGGCGACTGGGGAAGAGGAAAGGGTGGGTGGGTGGGGGAGGAGAATGGAGGCCTCCCCCTCTGGGCTGGGCTATGGGGGTGGATGATTTGCTGGAGCAGAGCTGGAAGGAAAGGGAAGGTTTTTAACCAACAAACAGCTCGGGGAAGCGGACGCGATGCCCGCCGATCACGACACCACGATGGGAATAGAATGGATGGAAACGCGTTCAGACACCGCGTTGCGCGAGCCAACTACTGTGCTGTATTATCCATTGACCTGCAGCTTGCCCGCTGCTTTCCCACCACGCGCTTATCGATTCAGGATGCCTGTTCGTTCGTTGCTAGGATCATCAGCAGACGCGTTTCCCGCACGTGCCTGATCAGTCACCTAGCGTCCGTTCCTGCTCGCTGATAACAAGCAGCAGCATCGGAGCAATGAAACCGCAATGTTTTTTTTTTTTTACACCCTCCGCCTAAAAGATTCGATGGCGGTGGCAGCACGAGATTGTTGGGCTGGTTTGCTTGCGTGCATGCTAGCTGCCGCGTGAGAGAAAGAAAAAAGGGAAATTAAACGGGTCGGAGATAAGCAACGCGCAACGGCAAAGGACACGCGACGCGAGCGAGCAGCCGGACCGGACTGACGCGGAAGACGAGTCAACGGATTTGTTCGATTCAGCTGCACACATGACATGCACCGCCATCGCCGTCGCCGCCGTTGGTTGGTTTTCGCCGGCCGGCCTACCCATCCGTATCTGACTGAAATACCCTTGGACCAGTACCTAGTTTTGATTCTGTCCTGCCTCGTCTGTACTACCTGCTGGCATGGCGTGGCGCTGGGAGGCAGTTGACTCGAGAGAGATCCGGGGCATTTTTGTCCAACAACAGCGAGCTCCACCGATCCACTACAGCTTTTGCTTTTGCTTGCTCCTCTGCAAGCCAGGGGCCAGCAAAGCCCACTTGTCGTTCACACACAGAGGGAATCCACGTTTTGTTGTGCAATTCTCTATTTTCCATTTCGACTTTTCATATACAGTACTAGTTCATACGGCTTATTTTCCCGCGATTTGTTTAATTCTTTTCAATGAAACATATATATTGTGTTTTGCCGCCTTATTCTGCCGGGGAAAACAACTTCCTTGGCTGACAAAAACCGGACAGAGTACACTCCAGCTCTGCATCAGCCTTGCTACGCTGCTCATCAACACTGCAACACACTACTGCTCGGTCCTATCACCTATGGAACAGCTACTCAGACCATCCCCAATGGAATAGACAAAATGACTGTCTATAATATAAAATAACACCGTAGCACTACCGTAGATAAAGAATGAAGTGGTTGGAATAGTGATAGCGAAAGTGTTTTAGACAATGGGTTAGAGATGGTCTCATAAATATGAACATATGCTAAAATGTGTTTCATTCTACACTTCTACTAGCTATTAGAAAATCAATCAGGTGAATCTAATACTGTGCATATATCTGTTTGTATCACACTAAAATGGAACAAGCTCACGACCACAACTCGCTGCCATTACCCCTTATTACCAGATTGCTCGAAGAAACCAGAGGTATCGATGCGCGGCGTATGCATGAATTACCAAGTGTGTGGGGGTCCCATTTCAATTAGTAGTGCGGTTGGTCTACTAATTTACCGATTTGATCAAAGGCGTAATCTTCGTTATATTTTTGCCGGCCCCCTTTTCTGGACCATTTATGTTCTCTATTCTCTTTGCGGTGATGGTATATATATTGGTTGGTAGCTTTCTTGTGAACCGGCCAATAAATAATCAGAGAAAGTGTACAAGGGCAGGAAATATATATTTTCCCCCGTATGCTTCTAAATTTGCCTGGAAAGTTCTAAAAGGTGTTCAGTTAATTACAGTACACATCAGTACACCTCCGTTTCGATTCACAGTTTGTTTGATTTTTTTTAGCACCACGTTTGACTTGTTCGTCTTATTTTAAAAAATTTATAATTATCATTTATTTTCATTGTGATTTAGTTCAACATATAATATACTTTAACTACAACTTAAATCTTTCCATATTTTTGTAAATTTTTTGAACAAGACGAGCCGTTAAAACTTGGTGTAAAAAAAGTCAACCGAACTAAAAATTGGAACGGAGGGAGTACTACTGTGACGACATGACAAAATAATTATTTATGGAGAGAAACCACATGTTTTATTTCATTTGGCTACGCCCATCTTGTGTATAGTCAGTGCCCAAGGTGTGTTTAATTCACCCACCATCTCATTATCTGGAAATGTTTCTGGATACTCTCTCCTGAGTCTACCATGTTAGTATACGGTTGGTAAATCATGCGTATATATGTATACCCGCACGTGTGGTGAGCGTGACACATGTAAAAGTGCTAGACAGCTAGAGTATTATGTGATGAACTTTGGCGGAACGGTGTGAAATGCGTACGATACAATAGTTATTAATTTATCCAAGCTTAGCAAATCAATAACTAGCCGGTCTGGTCGGTCGCCATTGGTTTGGCTAAATAATCAAATATACGATGCAGTTGACATTTTTTGAAATTTTAATCTATCATCTTATTTAAAAAATATTCAAATATACAAAAATATGAATCATACGCAAATTTCATTTAGTGATAAATCAAAAAACAACAAAACAAATGATAATTTATTAAATGTGCTAGTAGTATCATGCTGGAACTGGAAAGAAAGACGGAAGAGAAAGCGTACGTCCTGATCGATCCACTGGTAGCTTAATTGGTCCACGCTGAGTCGACGATGACGCGACGATGCACCAGCTGCTCCTCGATATACCAATCATAATCCCACGTGGTGTATAGCTAGAAAATAATTAAACCACACTCACTGCTATATATGGCTGCAAGCTCCATGGATGGGGTTGGATGGTGGGCTTCATCTACAGGACTTGATGGGCTCTCCGCCACGGCCCACGATGCTTGGGCCAGTACTTCCAGGCCCTCCTTTAATTCCATACCTTTCTTCGCCGTCGTCGGCTTGGTATTGTTGCTGTATTTATCGATATTTCATACTGGTATATAAAATAAAAACTTTCAACCTGAAAACGGCGTGTCTAGTGTTTGTTCATCATCCTAGCAATATGCCAGCGCATTTTTCCTATCCTGATTAAACGAAACGTAGGCAGTGCCTGGGCGCCGTAGCTTAGGCCCGGCCTTAATTAGCTTCATCGCACCAGATCAAATATGACGAGGAGCTTAATTAGCATGCAGGATCATGAAATGACTAATAAATAAATACTGGTAGCAATTGTGATTCACAGCGCCGGCGACCGGCAACCAGCGTGGTGTGCCCAGGGTTTTATTTTCCGGTCAAAATTCTGAAATTTTGGTTTTTTTGTCGACGGTCGACTATGGGAACCGACTTTCCGGTAAAATTCTAGAAAAGATGTTTTAAAAATTCAAATTTTAAAAATAAATTATTTTCTGATTTTTTTCGGATTTTCTGACCGGATTTCGATGCTTTCCGACCGAAAAATATTTCGTGACCATGTAAAAATAGAAAATTCTGACTATTTATTAATTTGTATATATATATATATATATATCATTGGAAGGTACATAATACACATGTATACATAATTTGAACACAAAATATCCATTCAAGTTCTATACACTATAGGTATTCCGTATGAATCACACAACAAATTTATATAGATCCATAATACCAAACTTTAAAAAGTCCATACAAACTCTTGATAATCGAAGCCCAAGTTTATGCATGACCATATTAATAAAAGTACATGCCATTGACTTGATTATTGGAGTTTATACTTAAATTTGTCCATAAATTATCCATTCAAATTGATTAATTCATAATCTCACACATGAATTCCACACCATATTATATATATACCCTTAATAATAGGAGTACATGTCAATTGTAATAAAGCACTACGCGATATATATGACACTGTTTATTAGATTGAACTTGTACTTTTATATAAACTATGCAATTTATGTACTATAAACTTGTATTATGGTCTATGGATTTTAACTATGAACTTATATTATTGTGATAAATTTGGTTTTTATATATTTTATGTGTGATTTCATGTGGCATATGTAGCTTTATATGCATTTTTATAAATAATTTGTGTGGAATGTATTTGATATATATTGTAAACTGCGATATGCAAAATTTCATATAGATATTAAAACGAACTAGCAATACTCCTTTATTTGTCGTTTCTTAGTTCAAAAATAAACTAGCAGGCGAGAAATATTCGAAATCACATAGTGACTAGGAATACAAGGCATCAATTATTCAGTAGCATGAAATCGTAATAGCTGTTTAATCTTTTTTGTTTTTCTAAATACTTACCCACATCTGATTTATGAAATAAAATACAAAATAACCCCAAAAAATAATTACATATTTGCTATTATCAGTATGATAGGTAATCTAAACTAACTCTTATATTTATATATAAATTACCACCTTTGCTATATTTATGTATAATCTCAAAATCCCTCATTAATTTATATCTAAAATATCAATAACTGAAACAACCAAATTTGCATCTGAATTACCAACATATATTAGTACAAAAATTATACCTAAATATGTTTCTAAATTATTATATTCTATCATTGTTAAATTTATCTGCTAACTTTTAAAATATATGTGTTCTAATATGGTAATGATTGTTAAATATTCAAGTGGCACAACTAGCGAGTTTTTTAGTTTTTTCTTCGAATAAAATCAATAGCTTGGGCCTACGGGGCCTAAATGGTGCGGCAAAAAATGTGGGCCACCAATATACTTTCCTCTTCAAAAGGAGGAAGCAAAGACCTGTTTATCCGTGAAGTATCTTATACTATTTTCCTATTGCCCTTGAAAGGAGCCTGGCCTGGGTTGGCCTGACTCCTTATTTTAAGAAGTCCTAGCTATCCTTTGGGCCGGCTCATCACCAATCGTCTTCGTCTATACGTGCCATTGACTTCCTTTCTTGTTCTTTATTTAATTTCTTTGGGAGGTGAAGGAACCAGATTAATTAACTGGGGGCACAGATGAAAGATGCCACTATATTTCTCGATCATGCTGCCATTATATACACGTATGCCGCATCTTAATTAATTTGTGTGGCCGTGCAGAGTAGTTGCCGTGTAACTCGGGACGCCATGCATCTAATAATATAATCGGATGCCTTTTCCAGCGGCATAATCTTTGGTTATTTTTCTCTCTCGAAACATATATATGGTAGTACAGATATAAACTTCTACAAACACGCACATATCCTCAGTTAACCGCGTGCACAGGTTGCACTACACGAAGGAACCCTATCGCTACCGTTATTAGTGTTAACAATAGTTAATCCATGGGCATGGCCATGGCCATGGGGGTGTTAACACCGATCACGTGGTTTGCCCACGCTTGTAGGTTCGGTCCACTGCCCACGCGACAGCACGCTCGCACGCACTGCAGTCTGCAGGACCTGCCTCCTCCTTCCTGCTCCGTGCGTGCACGTACTCATCACTGCTGCGTGGTGCGGACTGCCTGCTCATCGGTAACTCTACTGATGAGTCTACTACTCACCTCTTCCGTTGTCTTCACTTTGACAGATTCACTTTCACCTAAATGCCCAAGCACCATACCCAAATTCCACCTGTACACGTATGATAATCTTAAATCTCATCAGTCAAGTGAAAAATGGCCTTGATTATTTGACATCCTCAATGCGTCAGCCTGACTGAGAGAGATTCGACACTAGATTAGCTTAAAGGGGGTGTTTTCTAGTTACCGGTCAACTATTAGTGTTAGTTAGCTAACTAGTGGTTAATCCACTTACCTTAGGTTATCAAGATAGTGCATTTTGATATTTGAGGGGAAAAAAGAGTAAAAAACCCACATGCCATTTCCGTAAAAGGTTAGGGTTTGTATTTTTCGAGGTCGCCGAGAGCTCCATGGCCATAGGCCCTAGTGGGATGCCTAGTGGCAGTGAAGGATCGAGGGTAGCGAGACGAGACGGGGCATAGTTGATCAGGGTGTGGATGGTAACGGGGGTAAGCAATCGGTGATATTCAGTGAGGCGCGGGGACCAAACATGTACACATCGCCAACTGCTAGCGGAGACCGGACAATGTTGCAGAACGGATAGCAAAAGAGCCATAGCTTGTAGGAAGGTAGAAGTAGCGGGAGAAGGTACATGTGGTCGCAGCAAAGAGTTGCAGAGTTGCAAAGGTAAAGATAAATGCCGTTTTAGAATGTCATGTTTAACCTATAGAATGCCTCGAAGCAGTGGCAGACCTAGGGTGTATGCCATATGGAATATCCTAAGAATGGAAAACACTATTTATTATAGTGGTTAGGAGTGCTGTTTTATACTTCTAGGTCTGAGTTTGAATCCTTTTGTAGTTTTTTTTTTCTATTTTTTCTCCTAGCATACTCTGTATCTACAAACTGGGTCCGCATTTCTCGGAAGGAACTGATAAGGCTAGCTTGGACAAAAAAAAAAGGAAGGGTTTGTACTTCATGCTTCGTGTGGAGATCCAAACAAGAATCTCAACTTTTGGTTGGATAACAAACGGCAACTCACCTCAAAACATCTCTTTCAGGGTTTCAATCACCAAAATAGTAGCAGCATACTATCAGCAATTCAGCATCTGCAAGAAGCAGAAGCAGCAGTACCAGGGGCAAAGCTCAGTAGAGTTGTGGGTGCAGCTACACCCCCCTCAAAAAACAAAATTAGTTCTAAACTCTGTATCTTAGCCTTATATGCACCCCCTCAGCTCGACTTGCTGCACCCCCCGTCTCACGCAAAGCTCGGCGGACAGCGTAGCGGCCTATTTGTTAATCCAGAAGACGGTGAGAAATGAAAGCATAGAAGATGAATTACTAATCGATTCCTATCTGCTTTATTTCACACAATGCTGGGCTCCATCTTTTCATTTCCTAACTTTGATATGATGCGCCTTCAGTTGCCAATGGCTGCCACACCGCCTACCGTTTGCAACGCTGCACACATCCAGGCACCTCCAATCAGGCTAGCATGCACATGTCGTACCATTTTGCAGAGTCACAGACTCACAGCAGCTAGCAGGTTGGAGGCGCGCCTTTCCGTCAGGTTGCACCACTGAAGCATCTACCGACGCACATTTATGTAATACATCTTATTTATAAATTGTTAGACAGTAAAAATATGGGCACAAAACAAATAAATACTTCTAGTCATTTCTTGATAGTAATTTAGTCAAATATTATTTCGATTTAGTTTGTAGAAATAAGTTACGTAAAACTACAAATAAGTACATTTCATTACGTTCTATATTCTTGATTCTTAAGATTGAACAAGCAAAACATGAATGATAGAATCGATCCATATGCACTTGTTTTTAGGTTATTGGCTAACAGCATGCTAATTAGTGGGACATTCTTCCTTTATTCCAAAAGTAAGCGTTTGAGCTAGATATTCTAACAATGCATATTGTCATGTTTGGGTAATATCAAGTTAATGGATATCATCCTAATATCAAGAAAACTGTTATCAAGGTAATGTGTATTATTTATTTTAATGGATAATTGTTTCGGTTGAAAAATGGAAATTGATCCATAATTTTTCCTTTTGAATCGTCAATGACCTTGGAGATCAATGATGTATTTTTGTCTATATCAATGTTGTTTTGCTCATACTAATATTTCGTCAATAGATAAATATTTTTAATACTTTTTTTAAGCAATATACCCCCTCCGTTTCGCTCTAGCTTCGCCACTGAGCAGTACCACCAAGGCACAAGTTTCCATTTCTAAACACCAGGAAGGGGAGAGCAGGTCAAGCTTCGCAGCTTCCTCCCTCCCTCGTGCGAAGGCAAACAAAACCCTAGGACCCAAAGCCCTCCGGCCGATCTCGCCCGTCCAACGCGTGATCCAACGGCCCACCTCGCTCCGGCCGTTGTACTTAACCCAGCCGCAACCGGCCTTTGCTGACTCCTTTCTTCTCCAGTCCCTACGCTTCTTCCCCCACTCCCAGCACGCCACTGCTCACACTCGCAGAGCTCAAGGGGACCCCTCCCAAATCCACACCCATTTCGCCGAATTCGAACGCCGGTTGCCTCGCAGATGGACGCTCTCCCCCCGATTCGTCCGCTCTGAGCAGCTCGAATCGGCTCTCGCCGCGTCCTGATATTGATACAGCGGCCATTCCGGCGATAACTTTTTTTTTTCTTTTCGCTAAAAGCTTCGACCTTGACGCTTCTAGCTGCGGGAGCACGGTAATGGCGGGATTCTAGCGCGCCAGCCGTAGAGATCTAGCCTTTTCTTTTCCAAAAAAATTGTTTTCGCTGCCCCCGCCCGCGATGGTGACGGAGATGGCGGCGCGCGGCGGCGAGGCGTTCGGCGCGGAGGCGGACCGGGACTTCGAGGTCTTCCGCAGCGGCTCCGCGCCGCCCACCGTCGAGGGCGCCATGGGCGCCGCCGCCGCCGCCGGCAGCCTGCTCCTGGACGACGACCTCCGCGCCGACCCGGCCTACCAGAGCTACTACTACTCCAATGCGCACCTCAACCCGCGCCTCCCGCCGCCGCTGCTCTCCAAGGAGGACTGGCGCTCCTCCCACCGCGGCCTCCGCTCCTCCGGCCTCGGCGGGATCGGCGACGGCAGGAGGCAGCAGCAGCAGCAGCAGCAGCCGGCGGCGGCGGCTGAAGGCCCGGTGGGGCTGCCCGGGATCGATCTTGGCCGCCAGAGGAGCTTCTCCACCGTATTTCAGGTGGAAAGATCGAATCTTTCTTCTTATGGTTAAAGTTTACATGTGTCTTCATTCTGTGCTAGTATATGTGTCATGAGATAGCCTTGACCTTGTACTAGTTTTGTGTGATGCTGCTATTTTTGACCGATAAGTGACCAGTCTGGTTCATTCCGATTGTAGCGGAGTAGTACTACATCTAGCGTTGAACTACTTTTGTCACCGCTGCTGCTCGTGCTGCTGACAACTGAATTTTTGTAACCCATCAGCTCTTCCTGTCGTCCATCTCTTAGATTTGTTAGGTTTCCCGTTTCCAGTCATTGCGCCGTCACTACAGTGTGACTGTGCAATCGCACTTTGGACCTGCCGTTTCTGGGTGATGTTTTTTTTGTCTTGTGCTCATGTGATCTAGTATTATTTTTTGAAGGCTTACTTCTTCGTATGATCTGACTTGACACGATGGGAAGATTACACATAGAGAGATTTACATGGTTTGAGTGTACTAGAGGAACAGAAAAAAATGCCTTCTTTCCGTGTTTAGAGTCCTAACCTAATATTTTCGGCTGACTTTCCTGATTGTGACATGAAAGTGTCGTTGCGAATGTTATGATGCAATGAACTAGTCTAGTTCCTGAGCAGAATTATGCTTCCTGATTTTGGAAAAAATCTAACAGATCACGACAAACATTGTTGCATATTTCACTTGTTAATGCTTGGGTGCACCTCTATGGTTGGTAACCATTTGTCGTAGCTTCTAAATCTGAACACACTTGTGCCTCAGTGGGCCATTCTATATGGTCGTACAGAGGATCTTCTAATGGTTTGCTCAGCTGCATAACCTTAGTCAATCTTCTTCTTTTATTGATGACTGTTTATCATAGTATTCTTGAATTTCCTGCATTAAGCACTAACATGTTTAAGGCTCCCTTCTTTTGGACTTCTGCTTATTCCTTCTGTTTCATTTTATCTAACATCAGATTTGCATTTCTTGTGTAAATGGTGCAGGAGGACTCATATCAGCGTGATTTGGATAGGCAGACTTCCAGCCACAACAGTAATGACTTGCTAGGTTCTTCTGGAATGCAGTATGCTCTGCATCGTGCACCTGGAACTGTGGGAGGCCTCCACTCCAGCAATAACTTACGAAGCTTGGATGAAATTCAGAACAATGATTTGTCATCAAATACATATGCTTCTATTTTAGGGTCATCTCTTTCTAGAAGTGCATCTCCAGATCCTGAGCTTGTGAGGAGGGCCCCTAGTCCATCCCTGCCTCCAATTGGTGTGAAAGTTGGTGCGACTGATAAGAAGATTAATGGTGGTTCCTCTTCTTTCCGTCGCAGTTCATCTGCAATCGGTGAATCTGATGATCTTGTGGCTGCTTTATCTGGGATGAATTTATCATCTAGGGCAATGAGTGGGCAAACTATGGACCAGTCACAGCTCTATCAGGACGTTGATAGTGTCCAGAAGTTTCTTTTTGATCGTCAGGGTGACCAAACAAATGGAAATCAGCAGCACTACATGAGACATACTGAGCACGGACAATCTAAATTACCTGATGGATACTCTGCCAATTTGCCCAATTCATCTACGATGAGAAACCAGATTAATGCTGGCAGTTTCACATCATTTGACAATTTGTCACTTGGATCTGGCTTTGCTTCCCCTAGGATTGGTTCTAGATCACCCGGAGGAACTGTATCTTCTCGTCAAAATTTAGCTGGTATGTCTAACATGCTAAACTACAATGGAATCGGAAGTCCAACTGCATCACCTTCTCTTCAGACTCCTCTTGATCCAGCGTATATCCAGTACCTTGCTCAACTTGCAGCTAGCTGTGATGATCCTCTCATGGACAGGGGCCATCTGGGTTCTTACATGGACTTACTTGGTCCTCAGAAAGCTAACCTTGCCCCTTTACTTCAGTCACAAAAGCAATATGGTTACTATGGCAATCTTGGATTTAACCTTGGTTATGCTGGAAGTCCATTGACAAGCCCAGTTCTTCCTTCTTCACCTATTGCACCAGGCAGTCCGCTTAGGCATGGTGAACGCGGCATGCGCTACCCCTCAGGTGTGAGAAACTTTGGTAGTTCCTTTGGTTCATGGAATTCAGGCATGGGTGGAAAGATGGATGCCAATTTGATGCCATCGCTTTTAGAGGAATTCAAGAGCAACAAAAGTAAATCTTATGAGCTCTCTGAAATAGCTGGTCATGTTGTCGAGTTTAGGTATGCTTCTTTTTCATTGATGTTTTTAAAAGAAAGAATAATCTTACATTTGGATAATCCTAGCGACTTGCACATTAGAGCAACACTCCCTCCGTTTTTATTTAATGGATGCTATACCCCTCGACAAATCACTCTCATTTATTCCAGACTGCATGTATGCATTCGTTCAGTGTTTGCTCCAAAGTGTTAGCAAAGCGAGGCAGTATAGTCAGCTTTCCCTCTCCTTGGTATTTGAACTGAAATTATGTGCCCACTAATTTAGAACGGATGGAGTACAATGTAGCTTAGGAGTTCTTTACTGATTGCACAGCTTGAAGTATATATTGAGCTGACCACTTGAGTACTTTTTTGTTGTATTTTAGGAGTTTTTAACTGGTTGCACAGTGTGAACTATATATTGAGCTGACCACTTAATTACTTCTAGTTTTTAAATCACAAGCATACTCACTCCCTATTTCAATTTTATGAAAGCTTGCTTTGTTATCTTACTATTTTTGAATATTTTGTAGTGCTGATCAATATGGGAGCCGGTTCATACAACAGAAGCTAGAAACAGCCAGTACTGAAGAAAAAGACATGGTTTTTTCAGAAATAATGCCCCAAGCTCTGACATTGATGACTGATGTATTTGGAAACTATGTCGTTCAAAAGGTAGGAGCATGGAAGTGCTGTTTAGATATGTTTGAGGTTGTAAAGTGTAAACCTGTTACATCTTCCCTGAATTCTCTATGCTCCTTTCTTCTCCTCAGTTTTTTGAGCATGGAAGCACCGCCCAGATAAAGGAATTGGCTGGTCAGCTTATTGGACGCGTCCTTGCTCTCAGTCTTCAGATGTATGGGTGCCGGGTTATACAGAAGGTGCTTGTCAATAAATATCACCCCCACCCACACACGAATACTTTCATTATTTTTCATGTTTATTCTATAAGCAGAGCTTTGTGTACTTTTGCCTTGTGCAATAACTCAAATTGTTGTTTCTGAGTGTTCAGAATTTTTTATTTGCAGATTTGTATACAATTGGCTAACACTTTTGCATCTGTAGAATGTACGTAACTGGCTGAAATACACTTAGCAGATAACTTGTTTTTTCTGATGCTGTTGATGATATATGCGCAGGCTATAGAGGTTGTTGATTTGGATCTGCAGACTAAAATGGTTGCTGAGCTGGAGGGACATGTCATGCGCTGTGTGCGCGATCAAAATGGGAACCATGTTATACAGAAATGCATAGAGTGCATTCCTCAGCATGCTATCGAGTTTATTGTCTCAACATTCTATGGCCAAGTTGTAATGTTATCCACTCATCCATATGGTTGTCGAGTTATTCAGGTACGCTAATTATATGCACTGTTGTCTCATTCATTTGGAGGTTTACCAATTTGAATGATTAACTTATTATTATATTGCATAAATTGCTGCAGAGGGTTCTAGAGCACTGTGATGATCCTAAGACACAGCAAATAATGATGGATGAGATTCTCCAGTCTGTTTGCTTGCTAGCTCAGGACCAATATGGCAATTATGTTGTACAGGTCAGTGCCATGTTCAATTTTGAAAGAGATACATGCTGTACCTGTCAACCTGATTTTGTGCTGCTGTGTCGTGCCGCCAGTAGCATCTTGAGGCTATTAAAGTTGATCTGAGTATGTTGCTTGCTTGATAACTAGTATCATCCTGGACTGAAATGTGGGTTGTGGATCCCCTTCCTCCTAACGAAATGTTGGTAGACTAGTTTGTTATATTAGTGATAGGTTATTATGCTGCTCCTGCTGCTCAGGAATTGTAGTGATGGTTCTTAAGGCAATAAGGTGAAGTGTGGCTACCCTCCTTCCGATTGCCTAGGTGACACTTTAGCTCCACAAGAAGCTGCACATCAGCAGCAGGTAGGAGAAAGATGAAAAAAAATGAAAAGAGAGAAGGGTAAAGGAGAGGAAAGGGGTTAGGCCATTGGCCAAACCCAACAGCCAGCCCATTTGTGCCTTAACTGCTGTAGGTGAAACCTCCTCTGACCTAATGATGAAGAACTGCTCCCGACTTGAACAGACTACTGCCTCTCATTCCCTCGCTCGCTCTCTTGCATCTCTGCCATCTTCCTTGCTTGCTGGCCTCAGCTGTCTCCTTTTGCATGGGTAGGCCACCACCGCTCCTCCCTCTCTCCTGCCCCCTCAGATCAAACGCAGTCTCCTGCGCCAGCCACCACTGCCCAGATCCAGTGGGTATGAAACAAGCGATGAATGCTTGGCCTTGCCGACCACTTTACCTCTTGTTCTTCCTCCCCTTCCCCTCCCACCCTGCCTGTAGCTTAATAATTTTGTCATGATGATGGGGACTCCAAAGAATTGTGAGTGCCTTGTCACCTAGGTGGCGCCTTGAAAACACCGATTGCAATCTAATGCACATTAGAGCTTGCAGACTCTTGAAGAGACTAACAGATATGCATTCTTGATTATAATTTCCAGGTGCAACCTTTATTCTAGATTCAAGGATACCTTGATATTGCCAATGGGATAGTGATTTGATAATTTAGTTGCTAGTCAATTCATGTAAACTACAAGACTACACGTTTATTTTCACAATTATTTCTGTGCAAACATTTGAATGCCCTAGGCTGTATACACAAACTGAATTTTATGATCTCAGTATAGACATTCCATCGCTGAAGTCGTATTCTGATGCCTTAAACGGTTTCCTTTTATGTTTTCTCTAACTAATGTGGGGAGCTTTATGAATTTTTTGTGGTGATATGGTGCAACTAGTTATTGCTCTCCACGAATTACAAATAAATAATACTTTGGAGATAGATAGTCTTCAATATGAGTTGGACTGCTGATGTCTACTTGTATTGATAAATTGCGAAGTACACCTGGGGACAGTTCTACATATATTATTTTTGTAGGGGCAATACGAATAAACATAATGATTTTGTTGCCAAAAAATCGAGATATTTGCCGCTGCCGCTGGAAGCATCTTTTAGGAATTGATTCACAGGGTCAAAGTGTTGCACAATGTGGACAGAATTAATGGGATAACCGTTAACTAGTGCTTAGTTATTATTATTCTACATCTTTGGGACCTTCTCCTTTGATTTATTTGTGCTAAATGTTTCAGTTTCTCAATATTTTATTTCTTACTATCGATTTGCTGAACTTTACAGCACGTTCTGGAACATGGCAAACCCCACGAGAGGTCAGCTATTATTGAGAAGTTGATTGGGCAAATTGTGCAAATGAGCCAGCAAAAGTTTGCTTCAAATGTTATCGAGAAATGCTTAGCCTTTGGAAATCCTGTAGAGCGCCAGGTTCTGATTGGTGAGATGCTTGGATCCACAAGCGAAAGTGAACCTCTTGAGGTATGATGATGTTTTGACCTTTCCTGTTTTTTAAGTTTTCAATGGTAACTGGCCAAATGTTTGTTCATTGAACTTGGTAATAGATATGTTGGAAGTTTTACTCTGTCGTCAGACCTTACTGACATAGTTTGCATTGTGGTTGCTAGGTAATGATGAAAGACCAGTTTGCTAACTATGTGGTGCAGAAGGTGTTAGAAACTTGTGATGATCAGCAGAGAGAGGTGATCCTTACGAGGATAAAAACACACCTGAACACCCTGAAGAAGTACACCTATGGGAAGCACATAGTAGCACGCGTAGAGAAGCTAGTTGCTGCTGGAGGTATATACTGTCAATTTTTGTCTCTCCATCACTTTGCGTTATGTATCTGTATTTGGGGGGACTAATGATGTATTATGCTCGCAGAGAAGCGCCTTGGGCTTCAACCAGCATGCACTGCTGCCTGAAGGGCAGCTCTCTAAGTTGTACAGCTAACAGTTGCTAGGTTTGCACTCACGTTTTTTCTCTACTAAAAACCTTATATAAGGGCCCTTTTGGCCTTTTGCCGGAAATAAATACTGTATGTTTGCGCGGAAGAGTGTACATTAATCCTGTAGCTGAAGAAGAGCCCACGCAGAATCAAGGGAGGAGTGATGCGTGCAAGTTTGATGTTGGAGGCTGATGTAAAGAGGAGGAAGAAGACCGAGGAGTAAGGATCATGTGAATTACTCTGCTGCTGTACAAATTAAATTTAGCTTTTAGAGTGAGAGAAAGTAAGCTGTTAGCTGTCTAAAAAGAAAAAAAAGCTGAAGCCATTTTAGCACCCTGTGTTCATGTGTTGATATAGCCGTGGCTTCCCTGTTGTTTGGCTTCGGCCTTTGTTGTAACATAAGCTGAGGCGCACTAGCCTTCGTTTACAGTTAAGCTGAAGTTATTAGTATCAGCTTTCCTGAACTTGTTTGGTATGTAATATGACTTTTGTTTCTTGTGCTAATGGAGTCTCACGTAATCCTTGTGTCTGATGAATGCACCGTTTCAAGTTTCGCTTGCGAAAGCGCATTGGAAGGTTAATTTTGTAGGCATTTTCAGAATGCTGCAGGCTGTCCTTGTTTTCTGTTTTTTTTTTTTTTTGAACTTCGAAGCCTGAAGGGTAGGCATTGTCAAAATGCTGCACCGCTTTAGACTGTCCTCTGTTTACTGTATTACTGCAATACAGTAGGCACTGTCAAAATGCTGCACCGCTTTAAACAGCAGAATTGTCATGGGCTCATGGCCAACCCAGGCTGTGGTTGCGCGTGCTAAGAAAGCTATTGATGCCCCTTGGCAAATCGACAGGCGTCTCCAAGCAGGATAGAGTTTGGATCATCTCGAAAGAGACTCAATTGTGTTCCTCGTGTGCATATTCAGCGGTAGAAGGGCCACTACCCACGACGAGCTACGTTTTTGTCCTGCATGCTCCCACATCCAGATTTTCAGTTTTTTTCAGAAGCCACAGATTTTCAGTTTTTTCAGAAGCCGTCATTTGCTCCCACATCCCCTTTGTAATAGAAGTTTGAAGAAGCCTTTTGCAGTTGAAAAACAGGGTGGTATGGGTATGCACGTGGTTTTCATGGGTGTGTTTTTAGGCAATTTGGTTAACGTCCGGCCACGCTTCGCCAGTCTATAAATACGCTAGCTATACGGCTTCAGTTCTCACAACACACAAAGGACTCCAGTGAGTGATTGGTTGGTTATATATATTAGACAAGTTCGTTCCTTGGTCATCAGGGGTATGTGTCTATATGCTTATCGCTTGATCAACTAATGTTGATCCCTATAGCTGCCAATGCAAATGATTCATCAATCATACATATAACATACATGTCCGGCTTATTGCTTGGTCAGGTTTCTGTTGCTTAACGACCGACCGACCGACCGATCGAATCGAAGATGAGCTCCGTCGACGGCGGCAACGACACCATGGCCGGCGGCGAGAAGAAGACCTCATGGCCGGAGGTGGTGGGCCTGTCCATTGAGGAGGCGACGAAGATCATCCTCAAGGACATGCCCGAGGCCAGCGTCGTGGCGATGCCCTCCACTTCGCCGAGGCCTTTGAACTGGGCCTCCAACCGCGTCATCGTGGTCGTCGACACCGTCGCTCAGACCCCCACGGTCGGCTGACGAGTTTGTCGTTGTCGATAGCTGCGGCATGCTCGCTCGCTCCATCGACGTCGGACCAATAAGAGCTAGCTCGCCTATGCTTTATTTCTTGATCCTCCTCGATCGATTGGTTCAGTTTATATTGCCAGCAGAGGACGATCTAGAAGTAAAGCTCAATAAATAGAGCTGGAGTATCTATCTACCTATCTATCACACAAGGAAATAAATACATAAATAACCGAGCAATGATATATGCAAACGAGCATATATCATGCATATGTGTATGTTCATCTCCATAATGATTATATGCTATATTTTAATGAAGAATCTTTCTAAAAGTCATGGGTTATTTCCTGCAATTGAGTACTGTAGACAAAAGAATTACAAATATGGAGCACCAGGCACATGGAACATGAGAGGAAAATACTTGAGATTTTTTTCGTCGAACGCGATTCAAGCCGCGTCTTTGCATTAAGAAGGTAGCAAATTACAACTATAGGGAGTAAGCCGCGGCTTACGAACCATGAAAAAGTAAAATACAAAGAGAAAGAAGCCTCTCAACACTCCCACACCCACCACAACCAAGAAACACACTGCAATCCGAAGGAAAAAACCCTAAACTACTCAACAATTCAAACTCAACTAAACGGATGATGACGCCTTCAAGAAGGAGAACGATGCTCGAAGCGCCGCCGCCACCAGGCCAAAGGCCAAAGTTTTCGCAAGAAACAGAAGTTAGGATGGCAAAGATAGCGCCCTCGGTGACTACGTCTAAGACGAAGCCGCTATCAATAGAGCTTTCGCTCGCTAAACCCTAGACCTCCAACTCCGGAGCTGAGTCGAACATCGGGTAGCCACGGCGAACCAGGAAGCGCAGCGGACTGCAACGGTGCTCCGTCTCCACAACACGGCCACAACGAAGACAACAACAACGCAACAGGGAGCTAAGCATCAACCCACGCAGAGGGAACCAACAACAACACAATGGGGAGCAAGGCTTCAACCCGAAGCAAAGGGGAGCCAATCTTCAACCCAAGAAAGGGAGATGACATCAACCCTAAACAGACAACACGGTCAGGAGTGGCGGCGGCAATGCTGACACTCAGCACGACGGAGGCATGACTGCGGCCGACAAGGGGCGGGAATCGCCCAACAAGGGCCGGCCTGCGATAGAGGGCCGCTACAGGCCCCAGGCGGCGGTGGGCCAGACGACGACGGCCACGGCCAGTCCTAGGCGACGCAGGTGGCTTGCACAGCAACGGCGCGCCCGGCCAAGGGCCCAGGCCCAGGCGAGGTGGGCGATGCAACGCGACGTCGGCGCTGCCGGCCTAGGGCAACATTTCAAAACAATAAAATTCTGTATTTTTAGATGGGACGAGGACAGATTGCACAAGCTAGAGGACGTCAACTGTGGGCTCTCAGGCAGCATGAAAACTACGCGCCAGCTCATGCATAATACGAGCGGAGCCGACACAGAGCACTTGCAGATATTTGTGCTGTACGTTTTGTTTTGACACCTCTGGTTTGAAAAGCAATCTGATAAATAAGGACTAAGCGACTTCTTAATTCTTATCATGAGCTGTTCAGTAGTAGCGTGATACAAACAGATCTCTGCATTAAAAGAATTGTAGAATATATATTCATATTCACCTGATTTTCTAATAGCTAGTGGAAATGTAGTAGAATGAAACACAACCCGTTGTAGGAGGATATTTTTGATGTGTGTGCGCGCACGCGCGCGCGTGTTGCGCCATGCAAAGGAAAGAAATATCAATGCCTAGAAGGATTTGTCGGTTAAGTTTAGTGAAGCGGAAGGAAATAGTTGTCGGTTAGGGCAGATGGTTTCTGTTAGCCAAGGAAGTTGTTTCCCCCAGCCAAGTAAAAGACCCGCAAAACACTATATTATATATGTAATATGTTTCATTGAAAAATCTATATGAATCGTAGGAAAAAAAAGCTAAACCATATAAGTGTAAGGAACGTGCCGGGATATCCGACCCAAGAGGGGGAGGGGGTGAATTGGGTCGCTAATCGCTCAACTAAAACCTAGGGCTATCTAGTGCATAGAATAAACCTATTTCTCCCTACACATGCTAGATATGTCTAAGGTTTATCTATGCGCTCTGTAACTTACTCAAAAGACCTAATCAACTAACTAGAAAAGCTAACGGCACAGAAGTGAGTAAATGCGGAAATGTAAATACGGCAAGTAAAGAGAGTAAGGAAGGCGATGCAAACTCCCGAGGAGACACGGTGATTTGATGTGGTTCACCACTAAGAGCTACGTCCACGGGCTCGCCACCAAAGGCAAAATCCGAGCCAAGCACCAAGTCTCTTCCGATCACGTCTTGCGCTAGACACAAAGGCTCACGGCAAGCAAATGCTAAGTGCCACCAAGCCACCAAGGCTTAGCCACCGCCACCGACTCTCTTGGTCACAAGGCGCCAGGATGCTTCACTACGGAGTTTGTAGGGTCTTCTCAGTCCCCGCACAAGTTGTCGCCGCCGCTCCACACCAAGAAGGAGGGTCTAGCAATGAGTACAAGTGGCTTGGCCGCAGCCAAGGCTTCTCCTCAAGCTCACGCAGGAGCTTCTCTCAAGAAGAGCTCGCAAGCTCACTCTCTCTAAGCTCTAACCTAGCTTGGATGTGCACTAAGCTCTCATATGGTCATTGGAGTGGTAGATATGCTTGGAATACACCTCTAGAATTGCTCTCAACTTCAGAGTCTCCAACTGCCTTCAAATGACCGGGTGGGGTGGCTTATATAGTCCCCAAACTCAAACTAGTCATTGCTCCAACGGGCTGCTGACGCAGTATAAACCGCACTATCCGCTCTGGCCAATTTGCATAGACCAGACCATCCGGTCTTCACACTTTTCCAACGGTCACTGACCACCTTGCGTCACTGTACTTTGGTCCGGACGTTAGTACGGTTTATAGGATCAGTACCATCCGGTCCATGTATCTCAGCTTCACCTCCAAACCATAGCCTCGGGTTATTTAGGACGGTCTACTAGACCGCACCATTCGGTCCATTGAAAACCTCCCGCAGCTTCAATCTTCACACCTTGGCCAAACATAGGACGGTCCATGGACGGTCTTTTAGTACCGTACCATCTTACTTCCTGTCCGAGGGTTTGCACCCTGCGGGATACTTGGTACGCTCTTTGTTCGATCTTCCGAGACCGTACCATCCGGTCCTCACATTTTGCCTGGCCTTCACATCTTCACTTCCTCAGGGTTAGTTGGTCTGGTCTATAGTCTGGTCTTCACAGACCGTACTATCCGGTCTTCACAACCCTGTGAGGTTTTAGGGTTAGCGGAACCCCCGTCGGGGCGGCCCTTCAGGCCTTGCCTTCGACCTTTTCTTCTTCTTTTCCCTTCTTCATCCCTTGGACCTAAATACTTGAGAATGTGCATCTAGACAAGTTTATTAGTCCAAGTGTTGGTTGTCAATCAATCACTAAAACACAACCATGGAAATATGGCACATGAAGCCATTTTCCTTACAATCTACACCTTTTTGGTGATTGATGACAACACAACCAAAACAAGCAAGATAAATGCAAGAAATGATACAAATTGAAAGTCACAATGAGTTAAAATCAACTTAGCTTGCTTGGATGGATTATTCAATGCTCAACTTCATTTGCCACCGGCATATGATCCAATTGATGCTTCTGGCTTGATATCCACATGAGGGATTGAAGCACAAATTGAGCATTGAGTTTGGTACATGTAGTTCATGTGATCATGGATTTGATAATTCTCCCCCATATTTGAACTAAGTACCTCCCCCTATCACCTTGCCTTCTTGTTCTCACTTCATCTTCCTTTTGCTAATGGTCTTCATCTTCCTCCCCCCTTGGTGCTAGACTTCTTCTCCCCTTTAAGATGTGCAATCTTTGCATGGGATCTCTCTTCCCCTTGTGATGTGCAATGCTTGCTTGGGATCTCTCCCCCCTTTGATTTGCAATGTTTGCATGGGGCATCTCTCCCCCTTATGGTATGCATCTTGCTTGCATGGGATCTTTCTCCCCCTTTGTCATCGATCACCTAAAAGACCTAAACACAACCACTAGCAAAGAAAGCATTAGTAGCAAGGGAATTTGACTAGTGAGGCCATTTTACTTTTTTTTTAGCTCTCCTCCTTGAATTATGAGATCAATTTTAGCAATCACTTGTAGTGACCATTTCTCCCCCTTTGTCATGGACTTGTTGCCTTGTATTTCCAATATGGCTTGTGGCATACTTGTAGGGGATGAACACCTTTTGAAAATGAAGCTTATCGGAGGTAGAGCCTGGTGACTACAACAAATAGCACTTGAAAGCATGTTAGTCACACAAACACAAGTTATAGAGTTGCTCCCCCTAAATGTGTGCAATAGTGTTTGAATCACATAACCAAGTGTATGCACTTGTAAATCACAACTTGGGGGGTTCAACATCTACAACTTGAAAACATGACACCAAAATAAGGGATACCAAGAGTAGGGATGTGTTACAGCGGAACCCCCGTCGGGGTGGCCCTTCGGGCCTTGCCTTCGGTCTTTTCTTCTTGTTTTCCCTTCTTCATCCCTTGGACCTAAATACCTGAGAATGTGCATATAGACAAGTTTATTAGTCCAAGTGTTGGTTGTCAATCAATCACCAAAACACAACCATGGAAATATAGCACATGAGGCCATTTTCCTTACAATAAGCTATAGGAAAATCAAAATGAGAAATAGAGAATTGCACAACAAAACGTGAAATCGTGCTGTGCCAATGCTATGATTTTGGAGAAGGGTTGGTTAGGCTGTCTCCAACGGATCGTATATATGGACTTACCTATAGTACAAAACGACACTGTCACTATTGTAGAGAGAGAGGTGGTTGGAATAGTGATAGGTAAGAGTGGATATACAATCCGCTGGAGATGGTCTTACCTGTGTAGTGGATCGGTGGAGTTGCACCATATATGAGGTGTGGCTTAGGACTTTTTCCATGTATTAGCCGCTTCGCCTCGTTGTAACAACCAAGCCGAAGCAGTTGAGGGGCTAATGTTGGGGGGAAATAGGCCTAGCATGTAGTCATTTGTAAGAATCTAGGAGTCTGTTTGTAAGGTCTGAGGACATGTCTGTAATATTCAAAAAGTCTAATGAAACGTGAAAAAACAGCCACCTTTCTCTCACTATATAAGCAGCCCAAGGGTTGAGGTGGGAGGAGGAGGATGACATCTTGCCCACTCACTCTCTCCTACTCTCAGTGTTGTGCCGAAGATAGCTACAACAATAAGGATAACATACTTTGTTGCGACTTTATGCTTGTCCAAAGCCCACCACATAAGATTCCTAGGTATTTTATCGTAAACCTTCTCCATGTCGATGAATGAAACCCAAGAGATCGTGACACCGCCCATACCATTGTAAAATGCTATTGGCTATGTCAACTTCGTCAGAAGCTTCATGTTTCGATTACTACTCAACCAATTGAATCCACACGAAACATCGAAATTGGCATCCACCTCTATTCTTTTTAAGGATGTCATATTACAAAATTTATTTTAGTTTAGATTAGCAAATATGCACATCACTTGCAATCATAGGAAAAATTCCAGTACGCCAACCTTGGCCCAATATACATAGCCACTACGATAGGTGAATCATTTTCTTGAAACTACATTCAATTAAGGTTATAGTTAATTAAAACAAAAATTCTCCTAACTTAATTTTTGGAATAAAGTTTTACATTAATTTGTGATTAAAACATAATAAAATTTTGCCATACAATTTAAACACGATTAATAAAAGAGTCCAAATTTGACTTAATGCAACGTAGAATATACAATAACGTGTGGCCAAGTATTAGATATAGCTATTGAGACAATATTCAAAATAACATGGAAAATAAGTGTTATGAGAAGCAATATCCCTATATTTATTAAAAACAGATAAATAATTTGTTCGTAATTGAAAAATTACTTAAATGTTTACTAGTCAAAAATATCAAATTTTATTTTCATCATATCCTTTCTAAATAGAGCGCAACTTATTTCACAATCATCATCTACTTCACTGTCTATTTTAGAGTCATGAATCTACACAAGATCAACAACAAATGTTTGTTAGTTCCATTATGACAAAAATGTAGTGGATATAGAAACTCAATACAATAGTATATAAGATTAATATGGTTGACAGAACAATGGGTGGTGAATTATAAAAGTAAAGCAAACATGAAGAAGAAATCTACATCTATATCTACACATTATAAAGGAGCGAGTTTTAGAAAAACTTTTTTCATCTAGACGACCTAAGTGTAGCCCCACGTTGGCCCCACTATGCATGTTGAAAATTATTGGAAAAGGGTCTAAAATTAATAAAAGGAAAATATTTCCACCCTTTAGACTTTGATTTCTCACCTCATTTTGTACCCATACCTATCAGGTACTTAAATGTTTAGAATTAATAAGAAAGCAAGTATGTCGATCAAGTAGATCTACTTCCTTTTAATTCCTTCTCTATCGCTCTATCTCTCCTTTTCTTGACTGCCTAGCTAGTTATCTCGTGCCACATTGTATTGCATGAACATATATGCTAGTATTTTAAAGATATAAGTAATGTCATGTAATTTGCCATGCCATTTAAATTTTGCATTGCATATGTATATTAGTAGGGACTTGACAAACTTTGGTAAGATAATGATGAGCATGGGTCTTGCAAGAGCGATCCGGTGGTTCACAAGTTTAGCTTTTGGCATGAAGAGGGCTCATTATGAGTACGCTTTCCAAGGGTCACATGGTCATTTAATTTTATGCCTTGCATGATTCTTGCTATGTAGATATGCATTCATGTCTATTTCCAATGCCATGATGTTGATAACTTGCATTTCATTGCACACGGTAGTCACAAAGGAGCCACTCTTGATGAAAAAAGGACCTGTTTTATATGCAAGCTTCCAAATCATGAAAATAGATTCAACTAAAGGTTTAGGAATGTTCTTAATGCCCATTGAGTCACTAGCTACATACCGACCTCGATCGATCATTAGCCAGCTTCACTTCACAAAATTCCTAGCTCGATCGATGATATGGAACATATAATTGCTTCAAATATATGACAAACTAGATGGTTTCTTGCGCGTTGCTGCGGAATTTAAAGATCGATTTCCGATATAGATTTTAGAAGAAACAAATACTACTAAAATAGATTATCATACTGTGGAGAAGAATGACTGATCTGTTCTTGCTGCACCTATGGAAATAGTTCTAAAAAACCATATAAATAAATAGCTAAACAGATTTGTGAAGAGGGCATTTCATTATGGTGTGTCAGCATCGCAACTTAGGATAGCAACTTATTGTCTTTAAGTAAACTTCCTAACAATATGTGAATCAAAGAATTGGAAAGATCGGATTCCAGTTTTCCTCCAAAGAATGAAATGCAAGTGATCTTATTCGTGAACTCTAACATACATATATAGCATATAAATGCTTGGCAGTACTCTCTCCCCACGCTAATGAAAATAATGTAGAGATATAAAGGGTGAAAGATTTAGCATCAGACAACAGAAGAGAGAAGTCGATCTAATTGGGAAATAATGTTAAGCCCTTTCATAATAGAATTGTAAGACTTACCTTTAGAACCCATGAGAAGTGTAACACCATTAATCCATGAAGTAACACATGATCTAAGGAAACTTGAAGTAACTATTGAATGAATTGCAATATGTGACTAAAGCATGATGATCAAGTAGATTTGAATACATGTAGGTGAGGGGGGAAGCAAGATATACATGTATTTGACAATATTTTTATTATTTGACAATAATTTTATAAGTAGAAATTTTAGGCTCAAATGTTGAAAACTCTTAGACATATATTGAACTGTTAGAGTTTATAGCAGTACATGTAAGATAAAATAGTACTGGTTAAATGAAGAGCGCAAAGATTGTTGTGGTAACATGTGGAAGCAATTAAAAAGGCATATCGCCTCCTAAGAAATAAAGGTACGTGATGGTAGAAATACCATGACCAGCATTTGTTTGTGTGATAGCTACGCCTAATTAATTTTTTTTAACTATTATCTAATTGATGATAGCTTTGTTAGAAAATGGGATAGGGTAGATCAAGGACGCCAAGGAATTAATGCTATACGAACGGTTGTGATCAAATATATGCTAATATTTAAAGTCAAAAATATTGGTGTGTTTGTATGGCAATACTTTTCTAGGTTGAGACACTATGTTTGATCACATATTCATGTTGGTCAAAAGACTGTTTCTTAATTTTTTTTCATGAAGAATGTGCATATGATAAGAGAAAATGTGCATGAGTGATGATGTGCTGGTTTAGCATGGAGCAAGAGAAATAATAATCAATAATTGTTAGTGGGTAATATGGTCAATCAATGGTTCTTCGTGGATGTTATGATGTGGCACAATGTGGTGCAAGAGAAATCGTTAGTCGCCTCCATCTATATAGATATATATAGGATATGATAAAATGCAAATAATAAAACCAATAACTCTAGTCGCTATCTGGTATGTAATAATCTATCTCTACGGCATGGAAAATATTGTACCGATGATGTACTCTCTGCCGCCGGCAGCACGTATTGTTATGATTATATATATTTCTAAATAAATGAAGAAGCATCGTCCAAGCAATGCATGTGTCACCGTTGCATGGAAACGGATAGGATCGGATCGGATCGTTTTATTTTTCTGTTATTTGCCTTCTTTCATATTATCGTACACCTTTATATTAACTTAAAAGGCACGAAACTGAAATGATGCCACAAACATGCCCCATACTTGGATGAAACTGGCAGTGATAGAATGTGGTATATGCCCCATATCGGTGTAGATTTGTGCCATGAATGGGCTCGGCTATGTATATTGGTACTTCATTGCCAGTTTGTGCCACTAATTATTAACCAGCTGTGATACTGATACCTCACTGCCGGTTTAATTTGTGGCGTAAATTAAACCAACAACGACGTGGTGTATCACTGCAATTTAATTTCCTATTTCGTTGATTGCACGGCTTCAAAATATATAACCGGAAGTAATGTCTTGACCACGCACTGCCGGTAGCCTGGCAGCAATACTAGCCAACATTGCAGTAGTGAATGCTAGCTTATTATTCAGAGCCTTTGCTCGTGCAATTCAAAGTTAGCGACATGCATTCAGGCGGGATGGAAATTTCGGTCGGAAACATCCGGAATTTCAGTATTTTTTTTCATTTTCGGTACTCACCGAAAGGTAAATTTGGGTCTGGTTATTGATGAATTTTAGTTCAGAAATTAAAAAGTCAAACTTTGGTAAAAAAGATTTGGAACAGTAAAAACGAAATGCGAAACCTCTGCGTGCATTCAAAACAATGATAATTTCGTAACCGACAATATAAGCCATTATATATAGCCCTTTAACCCTAGGCGTGATTGGCGTGCACTGGAGTGAGTCGTTTCACCGCACGCAACTCGGCTTGTAGCCACCGTCATCGTTTATCATATATCCACGTGCGTACAATGTGTGGTGGATCGTTTGCGTACTCCTTCTAGAGCACGTGCAATTATCCTTACAAAGGCCTGTCAACATCTTCTTATCAGTGGTTGTTGGGCGTACGTGCCGCTGGCCGGCGAGAGGTTGATCGAGCAGGCCTGCGCCCTGCCATAGCCCGGCCTGCGGGCACGCCGCCGCCTGCCGCCACCACGGATGCGCGCGGACAGGCCATCTGCCGCCGCGTCATCGCCGGCCTCCGGCGTTGCATCTCGATCCTTGGTCTTTGGTCCTCGGTCCTCACTCCTCGATCACCCCAGGTGCGCCAGCGCCACCACCAAAAACTAGCAGCAGCAAGACCATGTATATTTAGGCCACTTGGCATGTATACATGCATGCTGCATGTGATGTGACAGTGGCTATATGTCATCGGGCCCGGCCACTCGCTCATCAGCTCCTCTGGTTCCGGTCTATAAATACACAACACAACCTAGCTAGACGGCTTCAAATATTCACACGAAGCACTACTACTGACGACTGGTCAGTAAAATTAACGTTGATCTCTAGCTAGCGGCTAAATGGTCCACCACGCATGTATATAATATATCTGTATACGTGTGCATGCCCTCTCTCCATTTATCATCTCAGGTTTATTACTGCAGCTGCCTATTTTAAGTACGATCGAAGATGAGCTCGGTGGTCGTCGAAGGCAACAAAACCATGGTTCGGTGTTCCTTCTACGATTACGGTCCTTCATCGTGTCACACATCATCCATTGGAATTGTGGCTAGAAATCCTTGCTCCATAAACTATCACATTATCAGTGGTTGGCGGTATTTTTCTTTTCAAGAATCCTTCCAACGTGCTTTGGTTCCCTATCAATTTGGAGCACAATTAAACATTAAATTAAAGCTGAAGTATATATTACATAAATGAATGTGCAAACAATCAGCCATAATAAAACAATGGGAAAATTGCATACCTGCCCTCATTTTTAACTATAATGGTACGTTTGCCCCTCTTTTTTAGGGTTTGCATGTTTGCCCCTATTATTTGAACATGAATCCTCCATTTGCCCCTGATTTCTAACACCGTCAAAGCAGGTGGCTTCTACAAAATTTAGAAAAAAAAAACAAAATGAGAAGTCCAAATGGGCAAAGTCATTGTTGCCCCTCCCTTATCTACTTAGTGGGAGTCCCCAGCCACCCCGCCCGCCCCCCGCGGCCTCGGTGAGCTCGGGCCCCGGCGGGCGCGCTGCCCAGCACGGGAGAGCGGGCGGCCCCGCACCGGCGAGCGGAAGGCCGCGCGCAGGCGAGTGGAGGACGGCGGGCGGCAGTGGGCGGTGCCCCGCACGGGAGAGTGGGAGGCCTCACGCAGGCATAGCGGCAGCCCCACACCGGAGAGCGGGCGGCCTCGGGCGTGCGGCGAGGGCGGCCCTGGGCGTGCGGCGAGGACAGCCCCGAGCTCTGGCGTGACTGAGGGTGTGAGGCGGGGCCAGGGCGGGGACGCCCGCTCGCAGGGCCGGCCTCCTCGCCGGGACGGGGCCGCGCGTGCGCCTTGCCGCGCGCTCGTTGGGGAAGGGCTGGGTGTGCCGGGCCGTCCTCTCGCTCGCCGTGGTAGGGCCGTGCGGGCGCCGGGCCGTCCGCTCTCCGGGGCGGGGCCACGCGGGCACCGTGCCATCCGCTCGCCGGGGCAGGGCCGCACGCGCTGAGCCGTTCGACCTCTCGCCGGGCCGCGCGCTTGCCTGGTATGTTAGAGGAGGGCATAGACGTCTTTTCCTTATTAGTTTAACACCGTTACACGCTCTTAACAGAACAAGGGCAATGGCCATCTTCAGATTCAAAAAAATAGTGAAAGGACCTTGATGTCGCCTAGAGGGGGGCCGGTGAATAGGCTAATCTGAAATTTTCCTTCCAAAAACAAACTGTCAGCACCACCTCCACCGGATAGTCCGGTAGGTCGTACCGGATAGTCCGGTAGAGCCGGATAGTCTGGTAGGGACAGTCGGACAATCCGGTGAAACACAGGAAGACAGCTCAAGTATGTAAATGTACACTATGATACTTATTGAGCCTTGTAGAGGAGACTCAGATGTTTCACTGGTGCTGTTAAGCTTGTCTACGCTGCACACATGCACTCACAATGAATACTTGCACACGAGATAGTAGCGGAAGCAATTAAGCAATGTAATAAATGAAATATAAATAACCACAAGCACAAAGCTTGGGTCTCCCAGCAGGGGCAGAGTGTGATGCCCCCGGCATCTCGAAAGTCTTAACACGCGATTAGATTTGCGGTAGTCAAGGATTTGGCTTAATAATGTTTAGAGAAGAGCAACAACTAGGCTAGTAAATCACGAAGTCAAAAATTTTCTATTGGAATATGCAAAACCCCTGAGTGCACTTGTGACTATAGTTCAAAATATAATGTGTTTTGGACCAAACTCTCTATAACAAACTTGTAGAAAATTTCATGAGGAATAACTTTGGTATTATGTGTGTTGACATGCATAAAGTTTTGCAAGGTGTTTTAGCTCATTTTCTATCTTCTAGTGAATTCTGTCCAAATAGACCTGAATGGAAAATTCAAATTTTGAGCAACCAAAAGACATGATCATGCAAAACATCATATATGAAAGTTGTAGATAATTAAAAACTACACAACATTGGTATAATACTCTTTCTCTGAAAATGAGCATCAAATAGACTTTAGGAGTTTCTAAGTTTGCATTAAACCTTGGTCAAACTGGAGTCAGCAGGTTAAATTCAAATTTAATCATATTTAAACTTGGAATCTGATATTACTCCTTTTGACAAAGTTGTAGATCCTAAAAGGTACAACGTTTCATTAAATTGGGTCCTTTTCAAATTCGGACTCTAGAATACCCAAAAACTCAAGTTTCAAACAGGTCTTCCTGCAGTCATCGGGGGTTTTCCTATTTTTCGAATTTTGTTTTCTCCATGAGTCGCTGACGAGTGGGCCCCACCTGTAAGGTCATCGGATTCCTGCTCACACGGTTGGGACACGTCGCACCGGTGGGTCCCGCCTTCGTCCGTCTCCCCGAACTCGGTCCAATGCACCGTAATACTTTTTTCCCGCCCGGTCCCACCTGTCAGCGTCCCACGGTCCATGGACCTACTCCACGCGCTGCATCCCTTTCTCTTCCTCGCTCCGGCTCGCACACGTGGCCATGGCCGCCTGCCACCGCCGGCCACGCGCCGCCTGCCCCGCACCCGGCCTCACCTGGACGCTTTCGCGGCTTCCTCCGCGCGCTCCCTCACTTGCTCGCCCTCTCCTCTCTGCTCTCTCTCGCGTGGGGAGCCTGGCCACCATTGCCGGCCGAGTCCGAGCTCAAAGCTCACCGGGCCTCCTCTCCTGGGCCTCCTCCACCCCATCCACCGCGAGCACCACCTTTCCTAGGTCTCCTCCACCGATTTCCCCGTGTCCGTGACGCCCTACCCCGCCTCCAGCCCCTTTCCGCGAGCGCGCACGCCATGGATGCCATGGTCGCGAAGTTCGAGCTTCGCTCCGGCCCTCCTCCGGCCGCTTTCCCACACCTAGGCCTACTGCGCTAGACTTGCTACCTCCTCGCGCAACTAGGACGCCCGTCCTCGCCCCCTTCCACCGCCGGAGCCGACTGATCGAGGTCGCCCCGCCGCGTCCACGGCCTCCAGTTCACCGCCGGTTCACACGCGTTCCCCGTCGATCCCTACCACCCCGCACGACGAGATCAGGGGGAAATGGAAGCCCGCGGCCAGGGACACCTTCCCGGACCCGCTCGGCCCCAAGTGCGCGCCCGCATGCGCCGGCGCAAGCCGCCGTCCCCTCCCTGCGCGCGTCCTCGTGCCCCTGACCGAGGTAGAAGAAAGGCTCCGGTCCTTTTTCAAAAATCCCCCTGCATTTATTTGTTATTTGTTAACTGTTACATGTGTCTTGCGAATCTTGCTGTAAGGTCCTTAGATCTATTAGGATTTAGCATTTTAAGCACGCCCCTTAGATTTTGTTAACAAACCCTGGGGTTTTGCCTTTTTCGGTGCACTGTTGGACGAGTGAGGAAAGATTTGCTTGCTACCCCCTGTGATCTAGGGTTAATTACGAAGTAGTCCATTTACAGGGTTAAATTTGACTAACTTCCGGATTTGGCATATGAACTTTAAAATGCTCTAGAAATTAGTAGAAAAATCATAAAAATATGAAATTTGTTTTGTTGGATTGCTTATGAATAGATCTACACAGTGGACTAAGCCTTGCTGTATGAAATGACTGTTTTGCCCCTGATTGCTTTCATGTTTTGATTTCTTAAATAATTAGCAAAACTAAAGTTAAACACTTTCAGAAATTATGAAACTTGGGCAGTAGATTTTATATGATGATTAAGATCTATGGTAATTTTTGGAAACCCTAACATGCAATGCTTAATTCCTGTTTTACCCCTATGTGTGTATTTAGTGTATTTTTAGAGTATAAAAATATATACCACACAAAACTTGTCGAGAAAAATCCATAGAAATTATATTGTACTCATTTGATCCAATCTAGCCTAGAAATAATGTTTCGTGTGTTTTGCTTGCTGTTTACTATGTGTTTTGAAAATGACAAGTGATAGGGTGATTTAATCAATAAAATGGAAAAATGCTATTCAATGTGTTGCAAGATTCCATCAAAACTCTTGAAGCTATGTTACTGTGTAAGTGTGCTTGTGAATTCCTTTCATGAATTTTGGTTGCTGTTACTTGAGGGATCCATTAATAGTCATTTTATTAGGTTAAGAAGTAGAGAAAATAAAAGGGGGATGCTAATATGATTATATGATGGTATAAATGTATAATTGCTCTATGTACACCATGATACTTCTTAAGTGATTGTTCACCTGTGTGCCTCATTTTCATGCATTGCATCATGCATATCATCCATATAGTGGCGCTTATTGCAGATACGTGATCATGGAGCAAGTGCGTGGAGCTACTTCGAGCAACAGTGTCCAAAAGACCAACTAAGACCCAAATACCACCTGGAGGCCCCTGAAGTGGTATTTGGAAGGAGGAGCTGTCCAAGTGATCAAGGGGTTGCCTGGGGCAGAGCCTCACAACCCGGCAAACTAACTTTAGTTTAGTTTGTTCAAGTTATCAACAACAAAGGTAGGCCCCTTAGGCATATACACCTACCTAGGGAATCTCACCACCCTTTATTTGATTGTGCATTTATGTTTAGGAGTTGTTTGAAACCCCACCTGCATAAATACCTGATATCCTAGTTAGAATGGATAGGCCGAAGTCTATGCTTAGCCATGCTTAGACGGTAGAAGTCGAGTGAAGATATTCACTCGCGAGATGATAGGACTCAAAATGTTTTACAAAAATTTAATACGAGAGAAATATGATATGATGTGATGAAAAGATGAGACCGGGCGGAGATATGGGTATATTACGATGAAAAATGATGAGGATGGTTTGGTGGACTCCGCCCGAGTCGTTCAAGGCCCGATTCGCTGTTCGCCTGCTGATCGGCATAATATTGCTAGAGTGCTTATCCGGGATAATGGACTGGTGAAAGTCTTACTCGTGCCATCCGAAGAACAGAGACAGGTTCCTTCCATTCTTGTTGGAGGGAGTTAGGCCTGGGGGAGCTTGTACTTGAGGGAGGGCTGACCCGGTGCGGCCGTGGTATCGCTCCTGAGGGAGGGCTGACCCGGTGCGGCCGTGGTATCGCTCCTGAGGGGGCAAAACCCGGGGGAATGGCGGGATTGAATCGAACTTGGGATGGGACGAGTGGAGATCGGGGCTATATGTGGGAACGCGATGGCTAGTAAGCATATACCCCTGGCATGATAGTTATTCCCGGGAATTAAAAATCGATTCGAATCGCTGATGCTCACCAGGTGTGAGAATGCCAGTATCGCACACGGGCAACGTAGTAATAACTTTAATATCTTGTTCATTTAATCATGCTTGTTATATTACATATTTGTACTTGTATGTTTACATTTCCGCAAGCTCCTTTATGATGACATATGCGTTGTGATGATGATCTATATAAGTTATGGATGATGATAATAACTATAATGAATCAAATGAGGCTTATACTTTAAAAATAAAGGATACTTGAAAGTAAGGACTCACTTCAAGTAAGCTTGCGCGGGTTAGAGTCAAGTCCACAAAAAGCCTTGCATACTCTCAAATGTGTCGGGTTGATACCGCCCACGGGTAAGTCCTACGAGTACCTCACGTACTCACCCTACGTTGTTGATATTTTTATTTCAGGAACTTCATGATCGAGAATGACAATGGTGGGCTCAATGTCATGGCTCGATGTTTTATTTCCGCTGCAAGAGTATATCGGTATTACGTTACGGTTTCCGCTGCGAGGTTATTTTGGAACTCTATTTCAGTATGACTGTATCTCATTTTGAGTAAATATTCTTAAACAAATCAATCTATGTTTGTATGAAATGATGGGTTGTTGTAATTGTTGTGGCTCTTTCGAGGGCTTAACGTGTGTGATGTCGGCATCCCTGGGTGATGGTTACATCGAGTGCCCTTTTGGGTAGCTCGACGAACGACCGGATTTGATTCGGTCTAAATACACTGCAAGCCAGAGGTGGCAGGTGTACTTAGCCCAGATTAAATCGGCGGTTCCGCCACACACAGCACACAAGACACAAGATTTATTTCCGAGGTTTGGTCACACCCGCAAGTGCCCTACGTCCTCGTTGAGGCGCCCACCAAGAGCTAGAGTCTTTTTCAACTCCCGGCCTCCCCTCACCAACCACCAAGTACGATGAGGATGCTCACTGCAATGCTCCGAAGAGCGGGGGTAATCACATACAAATGTTGTGCCACCTGAAGACCGGATGACCTTCGGGACGCTCTAGCTGTCTAGGAGGAAACCTCCAAGAGTAACAAAAGCGTTTGCCGGAAATGCTTTGCCAACTGTGCTCAGAAGCTAGGTTGCTCTATCAAGCTCACTTAATCTCACAAATGCTCACCCAAATCTAAGATTCTCACACTTTAGCTTAATCTCACAAAGAGAGTAGTTGGGGAGTGTTTCTCTGGCCTCAGAAGGTGTATAGACGTTGGACGGAAGCAGTAGCCTCAACAAGTTTAGAGGGAAGGGTATAAATACCCATCTCCCCAAAACTAGCCGTTGGCTCTGTGTCAGAGCTCCACCGGACAGTCCGGTGGCCTCTACCAGACAGTCCGGTAGAGGGCAACTAGCCGTTGAGGTTTAAACCCCCTATACCGGACAGTCCGGTAGAGGCCACCGAACAGTCCGGTGGAGGGTATCCCAGAACAGAGAGACTAAGGCACACATATATGGTCACTATGTAAGGAGTGTAGGTGTTTGCCTCCATCAGAGATACACCTAGCTAGGAGTTAAGCACAAGATAAGAATTAGAGAGCTCTCACACTAAGTGCCACATTCATCATAAGAGATGAACTGGCCCGACACTCTCTGAACTAGCTAGAGCACGTGTTGATTAGTGACATTTCAAGCTTAGCTTCTCTCTTGATAGTACGTCATTCCTCTGCTCAAGACAAAATATAAATCTAGTTGAAATCCACTTGAGTCTTGACTTGATGAACAATGCCGTCTTGATCAATATCAATAGAGAGAGATAGCCAAGCTGAGCTTCTTCTTCTGAGAGCAATCCTCTTTGAGCTGAATAAGTTGGACTTCAATTGTGAAAAACCTCTTCTATAGGAGAATGGAGCATATTTGCTCATAAACCAATCAATACACTTGATCTTCATTATTATTGGCTTTGATATGCAATAGTGTCTCTGAGATCAGCCATATGACAATAACACATAATCAACTTCATATAGTGACATTCATAAGAAATGAGAAAACCATATGTCACTTAGACAAATGTGCGTTCCATGAACCTCCAAGTGCATTAGTGATGATAACCTGATGATAACCAACACTTGGACAATGCAATCAACTAGAGTGAGCCAATAATGTCATGACATAGCCAAAATATCAAGTGAAGTGTGTATCATTGTCATATTATCCAATATAGAGATGATCCATGGCTAGACAAGCTGCTTGTATCAGTAGATATACAATAAAGATCCATTCACATCAGCATGAGAGGGATATGCATTAGAGATCTATTTTCCTCAACATACATGATGATTATTCAATGAAAACCATAGTACTCAACATATGAGTGATTCATGCTCAATCATGTTAGATATACATTACAGCTCATTCAATTACATTTGACAATGAATAATACACTTGTAAGAACCTGACAAGTCATCTCACAAAGAGATTAGACCTTTAGTCGTGTTGTCACTCAATACCAAAACCACTAAGGAGCCTTGCTGCACTTACAAATAGGGGCAGACATGCAAAGTCTAAAAAATAGGGGCAAACGTCCATTTAGAGAATGAAACGAGGGCAGTTTTGCAAGTGCCCCTAAAACAATCCAGGTGCCTAGCGAGTTGCAGGAGCAGTCCGCTGGCCACCGGTGTAAGGAAAATGGTCTCATGTGCCATATTTTCATAGTTGTGTTTTGATGATTGATTGACAACACAACACTTGGACTAATGAACTTGTCTAGATGCACATTCTCAGTTGTTTTGATCTAAGGGATGATGAAGAAGAAAAGCCATAGGTAAGGCCCTAAAGGCTGCCCCAACAGGGGTTTCGCTGACCGGTTAGCGGATGGGGGTGAGGGGGAGCCACCCCTCGTGGGTCTTAGGGCAGTGCCTTGAAACCTCTCAGGGTTTACAAGGACCGGAAGGTGCGGTATGCAAGGCCGTCCTAACCATCAGACCATTCTGGCCGAGGCAGAGAAGATTGGAGAGGCATGGAAGATGTGAAGACCAGATGGTACAGTCTCAAGGAAATGAACTAACCGTACCATTTCAACAGTGGAGCACCTGAAGAGACCATGTGTGGCAGAACCGCCTAGATTAATCCAGATTTAGTGCTTAATTACCAGATCCGAACTAACCTCGGTAGTCCTTCAGGATGTAGGTATCCCGACTTGGCCTTCCCATCCGGATCGAGCTTGATTTTGGGGCGACTCTCGAAGGAGTCCACAGGTTACAACATACACATCGCATTTATTACATAACTTAAAATATTACACATAAGTTTTGGTACTTATTACATTTCCGGCTGATAAGTTCCTTAGCCATTAAACAAAAGTAACATAGTTCTCATGTTCTTTCAACTCACGCACACATCTAACTTCTTCATTCGTAGCCAAGCTTAGATCAGAAGAAAGGAGGATTCAGATAAGGGTCCCATTCAAACCAAGTGTATTCTGCACCTGAAAAAGCATAGACAAGAAGCCTGAGTACTAGTTACTCAGCAAGACTTACCCGACCACTGGGGCGAAACCCGACTTCCTAACTCAAGGCCGGGGTGATTAGGTCAACTCACACTGCGGCAGGCCTAATAGTAAATACTTAGCTTTAGAATTTAGTTCACCCTTTTAGTTATTACCTGATCATACTAAGTTATTCCTATTCTATTAACCCACCAGGATCCACCCAGACAAACATGTTGTCAAACATTCATCATTAATAAGATCAATTCTCTTACTACGATGTTGGTCGCGATCAGGCAGCTTACAACCGGCAAGCCACAGACGATTCGAATCGGTTTTCCACCTCTCGAGAGGGATACCCAAACACTCGTCATATGTGTGTACACCGACCCCACATACGACAACCCAACATCCAGTGCCACATAGCCGGAACCATCCTCACCAAACCCGGGTGTCAGTCCTTCGACACCCGCCCAACCTCCTTCTTCCAGTTGGTCTCATCTAGTTCCGCGCTTAGGTACAACAGGACGAAAGGCTTACCGGAACCCGTTAAGGACGGTAAGTGAATGAGGCGCGTTCGGCCTAACCAGGCCACACATCGGACGGCCTTATGCGACAAAGGTAGGATCAGGGTCCATAGCAATTAATCATAACATGTAAAGTATGAAAGCGAAACTGATCCCGCCGCATGCCTGTCAATTTATTATCCAACTTCTTATTCTCAACCAAAAACTTGCTGTAAAAGATTTCCTTCCTAGGCTTTTGCCACCTAAGCCATCTACTGAGCATAGGATTATATGCTAGGTAATGAATCATCATGCTCTAGGGTTTCAATCAACTCCTAACTCTAATGCACAAGCATAACTCTGATTTAAATTAAGAATTTAAGAAAACTGGGTAATGCATCGGGGCTTGCCATGAGTCACAGGATCGGCCTCTGTCGGTGACTCGGAGTCTCCTCCTGCAGGTACGAAGGATGCTTCGGTCGCACCGACTTCTGGATTTTCCGTTGCAGTGGAAGACTTTTCAACTGGGAGCGGTGGGACCAACGTGCCTAAGTTGATGACATGCAGGAGTTTTAAACATGAGGATGATCAACTTGTTGAAACAGTAAAATGTACCATTTTCTAAAGAAAAAGGGTGGTTGGGGTTAAATATGGATATTTTTCGAATGAAAAAGATTGTCCTAAGCTTTAAATGAATTACCAGGTATTTTTAATATTTTTAGATAATTTTTAAAGCTTAAATGAATTTTCTAGGAATTTTGAATAATTAAAATGGATTTTTGAATTAATTTTCTATTTTTAATGCACTTTATGAATTTTTCTGCATTTTTAAATAAAGGCTGAATTTTTAAAATATATAAAGTCTAATTTACTTTCTTTTTTGAATTACCAAATTATTTATATGAATTAATAAATAATTTTTCTAATTAAATTAAACATATTCATTAAAGCAAAATAGATAAACAAATTAAATTAAAGGAAAAAGAAAAACAGAAATACTGTTGAAATTCGGCCCAGCCCACAAAAAGAAGAAAGCAAAAAGTTCTAATTTCTCCCTCCAAAAATCGCCTCGGTTTCTCTTTCGGCCTGGCCCGGCCCGAAGTGGGCCGGCGGCCTGCCTCCCCTTCGGCGCGGCCCAGCCGAAGCTTTTCGGCTCGGCCCAGCCGCTGCGCGTCCCGGCAGGCCAGCCTGCCAGGCGAGCGGCCCAGCTGGGCTGGCGGCCCAGCCGGCCGGCCTCGCGCGCCCGGCCGCCCGGCGCGCGGCGCGGGCCTGGGGGACGGCGCAGCGCGAAGCGGGGGAGTGCCGCTCCCTGCGCGCGCCGCGGGGAAGAAGACCCCGCCCCCGCGGTCCCACCTGTCAGCGCCGCTTGACAGGGGAGGCGCGGGTGGCGGGTGGGCTGGCAGCCACGTGGGCCGCCGCCCCCGGCTGGGCCTCGCCCAGCGGACGCGTGGCCGCGGGCTGACCAGCTGGCCCGCGGGGCTTCGCCCTGTTTTTTTTTCTTTTTTTCTTTTGTTTTTTTACTTTTACCCTTTTCATTTTTAACCTAGATTTTGACATATTTCGATAGGGGTCCAAATACAAAAGTAAAAGGGCTTAATTTTAACTATCATTTCACATTTTTGCCCCTAGAAAACTCCAATTTTTTTAAAAAGGTCTCAAATTTAAATTTGAATCAAATTTTTGAGAGAAAATTAGGGTAAATTACAAATGCACTTAAGTGTTTAGAAAATTACGGAGTATTACACCATGTTTCACGGGCCGTATGGTACGGTCTTGAAGACCGTCTGTGGACCGTACTAAGTTGGCTAAGGGTGTGAAGATTGAAGCCGCGGAAAATTTCAACGGACCGTATGGTACGGTCCAGAAGACCGTCCATGGAGCGTACTAAATAACCCGAAGCTATAGTTTTAGAGGTGATGTCAGAGATACATGGACCGTATGGTACGGTCCTATAGACCGTACTAAACTCCAGACCATGGTACAGAGACGCAAGAAGTCAGTGACCGTTGGAAAAGTGAACGGTCTGGATGGTCCAAATGCATAGACTGTATAGTATTGTCTACACTGCGTCAGCAGCCCGTTGGAGCAATGGTTAGTTTGAGTTTGGGGGCTATATAAGCCACCCCTCTTGGCCACTTCAGGGGGGTTGGAGACGCTGAAGTTTAGAGCAAGTGTAGAGGAGAATTCTAAGCATATCTACCGCTCCAACCACCATATGAGAGCTTAGAGCATCATTCAAGCTAGTTAGAGCTTAGAGAGAGTGCTTGAGAGTAGCTCCTGCATGAGCCAGAGGAGAAACCTTGGCCGCGGGCAAACCACTTGTACTCGTTGTTAGACCCTCATTCTTGGTATGGAGCGTCGCCGACAACTTGTGCGGGGACGAGGATACCCTACAAACTTCGTAGTGAAGCATCCGATGCCTTGTGACCGAGAGAGGCGGTGGCGGTGGCTAAGCCTTTGTGGCTTGGTGGCACTTAGCCTTTGCTTGCTGTGAGCCATGGTGTGGCAAGCGCAAGACATGATTGGAAGAGTCTTTGCGCCCGTCTCAGATATTGCCTTTGGTGGCGAGCCTGTGGACGTAGCCCTTAGTGCTGAACAACGTTAAATCTCCGTGTCTCCTCGGGAGTTTGCATCCCTCTTCCTTACTCTCTTTACTTACTGCATTTATGTTTCTGTATTTACTCTCTTGTGTGCCTTTAGCTTTCCTATTTAGTTGATTAGGTTTGGCTCTAGGTTGCAAGTCTTTTGGGTAAGTTAGATAGCACATAGATAAACCTTAGGTATAACTAGCATGTGTAGGAAGAAATATGTTTATTCTATGCACTAGATAGCGCTAGGTTTTAGAAGAGCGATTGCGGCCCAATTCACCCCCTCCCCCTCTTGGGTTGGATACCCCGGCACGTTCCTTTCAATGAGGCACCAATGATTCAATGAAGGCCTAAGGCTGAGTTCCAGCTGATTGTTTATCTCATCGTCTATATTCAAATTATTATAGACGACCATTCAAACGATCTGCTGGATTTGGTCTAAAAGGGACAGAATTGTGGCCATGCGGGCGGCCTTGGCTTGAGGGCGAGACGGAGACGATGAGTTGCGGAGGCCGCCGCCAGCAAGAGATGAATAGTCGTGGTTCTTGACCGAGGTCTCAGAGAGACTTTTGGGCTGCTGTCTCTGCTAGTATTGCAATAAAGTCAACTAATTCAACTAAATTTGTTTATTATGACGCAATGAACTAAGAAATTACAAGTGAAAGGAATATCAAGAAAAGCTCACCAAGAATTGCGATGCTAGGAGACAGCCATACTATGCGTTTTCAGGTGGCTAAAAGGCAGAGGCGAAGCGATTGTCTAGTCCCTCGAGTCGAAGCGTGCTGGCGGAGGCGAAGATGTCATCAAGCCCCTCGAGCCAAAGTGTTCCAGTGGAGGCGAAGAAGTCGTCGAGCCCCTCGAGCCGAGGTGTGTGGCTGATGCGAAGAGGCTGCTGTAGCCGCCCACGGTGAGATCATAGACGTCGCTGTCATAGGCGAGCTCCTCGGGCCACAGTGTGCCAGCAGAGGCGAAGAAGTCGTCGAGCCCCTCGAGCCGAGGTGTGTCGGCGGAGGCGAAGACGTCGTCGGGGCCGCTCTTGGTGACGCCGTGGTTGCCGAAGGTGTAGGCGAGCCCCTCAAGCCGAGGCGTGCTGGCGGAGGCGAAGAAGTCGTCGTCGAGCACCTCGAGCCGAGGCGTGTCGTCAGGGGCGAAGAGGCCACTTCAGCCGCCCTCGGTGAGGTCGTAGACGTCGCTCTCGTAGGCGAGCCCCTTGAGCCTGAGCGTGCCGGCGGAGGCGAAGAAGTTGTCGAGCCCCTCAAGCCGAGGTGTGTCGGCGGAGGCGAAGACGTCGTCGGGGCCGCTCTTGGCGACGCCGTGGTTGCCGACTGGGGCGGAGCTACATGTTGCACAGCGGGTGCACGTGCACCCCCCAAAATTTGGAAATTCTGTTGTAAAATCTAATTTTTCACCATATAAGCACCCCCCACAACACATATCTATGCACCCACAAGGCATTTGCACCCCCACCATATTTGCTCTAGCTTCGCCACTGGTTGCGGAAGGTGTAGGCAGTAAAAGAAGATCTGGAAGTGAAGCTCAACAAATAGAGAGCTTGATAGCTACTATATATCTAGAATAAACTTCATGGAGAGTAAATAAGAAGATAAATATAGAAATAAAAAACAGTGATTTATCTTTTCAAGTGAGTATATGTAATTTGCATATGTGTTTTGGGCCATCCAGACAATGCCCCAAACTACTAGAAGGCAATGATGGGCTATCATTCACTGTTTGTACCACTTGTTGCGTGCTGTTATTAGGTGAGATATTTGAGCCCACCGCGCAGCCCACTGGAGCAATAAGCTGGTAGCGTAAAACATGTGTGCGTGTCCCTTTTCATTGTACGTGGTGAGAGCATTTATAAAGAATGTGAACCGCATGCCTTTGTGGTTAACATACAATAAAATAATGCCCTTGGCTTTTTTTTCTAGATTCCTAGGATAACATCTGACACCATTTCTGTCTCTTCTTTTGCCTAATTGTACTACTGGAATCTGATGACATCATTCCTCCTGAGCTTCGGATGCCCGTAGCCTCAGCCTGGCTTCACTCGCTGGTTCCCCTGGCTCTGAGGCGTGGGCTCTGCTCAAAGCTATTATGCTGAATCTAGCACCGAGGAAAGTATTATCCCGTTCCTCAATTCAAACTACAATATGTGTACAGTACAATATGTACAATATGTGTACAGTGCTACTACGGTATAGATTTTGTTCTTTGGCTCTATGGCTGTCTTGCTGAACATAGCCTTAAGGCGGCTCCAACGGTGGTGAAATAGACAGCTGACGTAGGATTATGAGTGACAGTGATCAGTGCCTCAGTGGATGCCAGAGAAAGTTGAAAGGTAAATAGCTATCGACTATCTCGTCACTGATCTCACACACCGAACAAAGTTTGCTCATGCCAGGGAAGGAGCTGATTGGGTAATAGAGCAAAGGAGTGAGAAGATTCAGAGCATAAATATTTGACAACGGAGACCCACAATATGACATGTTATTTGATTTAATAGCTAGTAACTAGCTATTATTGTTGAGGCTGGCCTTAGCTGGCTATTGCGTCAATCACCGCATGAAGCCTTTGGGATTCATGGCTTGTCCAAAGCCTTCGTGATTTGCATTGTCATTTGTCCGAAGGCTCGGGCATCAACTCCTATCCGAAGCCTTTGGGATCCGTCCCATGAGGTGATGTCCTACCATAAAAATGATCTGAAGTAAAGCAGATCATTCTAAAATAGTAGCTTTGGAGTTGTTATTCCCAACAATTATTATTATATTGAATATATGCATAAATCCAAAGACTAGCGGATTGTGCGCTGCATCACCCATACACCCACTCTGCCTTATCCTCTAGCTCTCATGCAACCATCTTCCTAGCACTCTCCACCTATTCCTCCTCAATTCACCAACAATACATGCGACATTTGCACAAACGTGGCCATCTCCTCCCGCTTCTGCAGCCGACTGGCACAATTGTTGTCTCCTATCCATGGCAGCCATCCTACTTCCATGCCCAACTAGTCGTAGCCGCCCCAATTGCTGCTAAGTCATCTGCCCCAATGCAGATTTACACACACACACACACACAACACAACGGTAGCGATAATAACAAGTCACCTATTTCACAAATAGAGTTCGTTCCCTATGGTGAGTGAACATTATGTATCTCCAGTTATGTAAGAACGATTTAGTCTTCAAAAAAATGAATATGTATATGTTTCTAGCTAGCTACATATATAGGTTGTGTTGTAGAAGCTGGAGCTACAAACAACAGTGGAACTATGTGCATCTATGCGATTTAAAGATTTTTATTAAGTCCATGTAATGTTATTAAATTAATACAAGTTTTTACGGTGGTTGCAAAAATATGAGTTGTCACCAAAATGTTTAAAAATAAGGAAAAAAATCCATTTTACAACCTCAAACTAGTCAAAAAGTCTGATTTTCAACCTCATGCTACGAAACTGGGTAACCTGCACCATCAAACTGGCAAAAAAGTCTTATTTACAACGCACTCATTTTTTTTATTATATCTCAATGACATATGGGCCCCACTTGTCATCCCTCTCTAAAGCCTCTCTTCTCCCTTATTTATTGGTTGCAAGTCGCAGCCTTTGCCATGGCGGTCCACAAGGCGGAGGCGAGGTGGCGACCTCGCTAGGCGTGAGGCAGAGCCGACCGGCGGTCCAGCGAGGTGGAGGTGCGGCCGGTGGCGACGACGCGGGACAAAGGGACGGGCCAGAGCGATGACGACCCTAGACGGTGTGAGGCGAAGGGGTCGGTCGAAGGTGCGGCGGCCGGTGACGACATGGGTCGAAGGGGTGGCGGCTGGCGATGGCACGGGTCAGAGGTCGGTGAACGTGGTGGTGACAGTGCGTTGACCATGGTGGCGGCGGACCTAATCTTGACGGGGAGACGAGGAACAACAACTAGGGCAAGCACATATACATCCGGTATATCCGGTTTGGACCGGCCTGGTTAAACGGCTTCTCCGGTTTGTGCATGGATGCACTGCACATATACATGCAGCGAGGCAATCATTATGAAGTTGTCAAGCAGTGAAAGAGCGGACCGTCGTTCTTCTCCATAGCATGCATGGCAGCTCGCCAGCTCAACAGCTTGTTCCTCTCACGTCGATGCATTATATTGCCCATCCCATGATGTATTATTAAAAAAGAAAATATTTCTTATCAACGACAGAATTCATGGGCCACCTCGCGTTCCTCATGTCTTCTAGAGCATGTCGGGGAAGTTCGTTTTGCCCATCTCGTGTGCCTCGTGTTTGTATACTTCATATTAAGTATATTAAGTGCAGTTGCACATCACCTATTAGAAAACAAAGAGCTAGTGCCAGTGGGTTTCCCCATTTGCACAAGAAATCTAGCCAGATTCTATATATACAAAAGGAAAACCTACCTAGCTACCACTACTTCTTAAGGCAATAAGTTAATCCGGCGAGAGAGAGAGAGAGAGAGAGAGAGAGAGAGAGACGGCGCTAAACCTAATTCATTGTAATATAATGGCCACCTTCCACAGCTTCAAAGCACAACACCACATCAGCGTGAGGAGCTGCCGTGTTGCTGCGCCTGAACCAGTGACGCTCATTAGTCGATCACCACCCCCAAGCCTCTCATGGAGGCGGCGGCGGCGGCAGCGTACCAGCAGGTTGCAGTGCGGCCAATTGCAGTTGCAGCAGACTTCCTCGTCCGCGAGAAGCCATGTTCTTGACGATAAGGGTGACAGCCGCCTGCGCCAAAGCATTGACGTTGTCCCACCATCTATATGGGGGAGTTTCTTCCTCGGCTACTCTGACAGAGATGCTTCGCCTGAACAAAAGGTCATTTACCGATCGAAATATCGATCTCCTTCTCTTTGATATACCCCGGCCCTATATAGACTTTGGAATTAATGATGAAGTGATAAATTAAATCATTGTAATCAATTTGCATATATATGATCTGTACATAGAACATACAAACGGTTATTAAGACTTGTAACTAAGTCAGTGTGTGTTTGAGCAGACTTGGATGGAACGAGCTGCCAAACTGAAGGAAGAAGTGGCTCTGATGCTAGCAGCAAATAGCTCAGCTACCAGTGGCCATGGCCTGCATGGGAGGCTGCATTTCATCGACGCATTGGAGCGTCTGTGCTTGGATCACCTATTCGAACAAGAGATCAATGCCGCGTTAGAACAGATTCAGGACACCGATGTCAGTGACTGTGACCTTGGCACCGTAGCTCTCTGGTTTTATCTACTTCGGAAGCATCGGTACAGGGTTTCGCCAGGTAAAATTTACCACCACCGCCGGAGATAGAATACATCAAACCATGCCAGACAATTTATTTGTCACAGTTGACGTTATTTATTTATTTATTTATTTTGGAAAAAAGACCAGGTGGACTGCCTCTTTGTGGAGTGCATGTTGCCATATATACATGGGTTGTTTAATTTTTTTTTTCTGTTAATGCTATTCGCATTTTGACACCACATGAATCTAGTCTCTTTTTAGTGCTAATTAAACTTTGTTCTCCGTTAAAAGTTGGATATACTTGACAAATTAATTCGATGTCATTGTTCCAGATGTGTTTGTGAGATTCAAAGATGCCGAGGGAGGTTTCTTAGCAAACAATCCTACAGAGTTACTGAGCCTCTACAGTGCTGCGCATCTCAAAACCCATGGGGAGATAATACTTGATGAAGCCATAACATTCACAAGAAGGAGTTTAGAAACAATATTGCCCAATGTGGAAGGGTCGTTAGCACGTGAAATAAAATCATCTCTCGAGATTCCGCTCCCTAGAAGGGTTAGAATCTACGAGTCAAAGCATTATATCTCTATATATGAGAAAGATGCCGCACGACATGACAAGGTGTTGGAACTTGCAAAGTTGAACTCGAATATTATGCAGCTCCACCATCAGCAAGAGCTGAGTATGCTTACGAGGTGAAGTGCATATATACATGTCTTGTTATTATTTGTGAGCCCACACACATATAAACATTTAAAATAACAAATAATCGATGCTACTAATCAATATGCAGTCAAAATCGGCTACATTAATTTTAGTTTATCATTCTAGTGAACTTTTGAAATAGAGTGTTTTACGACATTTTTGGTGCATGTACAGATGGTGGGAGGATATGAAGATTCAATCGATGCTTCCTCTTGCTCGAGATAGAATTGCAGAGTGCTTTTTATGGATCTTGGGAGTATACTTTGAGCCATGTCATTCACGAGCCCGCATAATATCGACAATGGTTATTGCCATTTTGACCCTCTTGGATGATATTTTTGATTCTTATGCATCTCTAGAACAATGTGAAATACTTACAAATTGTATTCAAAGGTTAGTTTATATTTCCTTGATTACAAACATTTTATTTTAGGTTCTCAAAAGTTCATGTCTGTCCTAACTGCGAAATTCATGGACGATATGCTACTTTTATGTTTTACTATGTAAATTATGCAAGTCTAAGCAAGCAGAATAAAACCAAACATCAAAGTTAATTAATTGTATGTGAATATGGAAATATAGAGTACATCCATATTGTTTCCTTGTGATAACCATATTATAATGGTAATCAGTTTATCCTTTTGGGTTAATATTTGTATTAGCTCCTATGAGTAGCCATGCGTTAATTAACAGTTTCCACATACCTCGCAGTTTGAATCCAACAAATGGAGGCTCTAATTGTTTGATTGATAAAAACTTACATTGAAAGTTTCACATACATTGTTCTGTCATGTTGGTCCTATAGTATTTATATGTTTACCCAACTCATCATTTCTAGTTGGGATCTAAAGCCGGCTCAAGATCTCCCGGAGTGCATAAGATTTCCACTAGAGAAAATATTGAATAGCTATGAACTCATTGCAAATATGCTCCACCAAGAGGAGAAATATCGCATGCTACATCTAAGATACTTTGTAAGTTACCTTCCTCATCTACAAATTTCATTTTCTTGTTTCCCTTAGAATGATTATCTATGAAACCAAAAAGATATATTTTGTTAGTAAGTAGCCATGCATGTCGACTTGATGCTATTAGTGCAAACATGTTTATAACCACATTAATTATTATTCTCAAATATGTGAGAAACTTCTATATAGTTGCTATCTTAACTTTGCAGACAGAAGATCTGGTTAGGGGCTTCACCAAGGAGGCAAAAATGCTTAATGAAGGATACACTCCGAAGACTGTTGAAGAGCATCTAAGTGTTTCGTTAAGAACTGGTGGATGCCTCCTTGTGTCATGTGCTTCCTTCGTTGGGATGCATGATATAGTATCAGAGGACTTCTATGATTGGGTTTCTAGTGTGCCTAAAATGGTCAAAGCACTTGCCATAATTCTTAGACTAGTAAATGACCTCCAGTCAGATGAGGTAATATTTCTTATGCGTTAACAATTAAAAATAAATAAAAATAAATCTCAAGCTTGATAACACACTCATAATTCAATCTTCAAATTGACTCGTGACTTTGGCACTGATCACACATATTTTGTTACTATTGAGCAATGCTGGAGTGAATAATTTGAAAAACTAGTTATGTTGTTTCTGGGTCTTTGCTATACCTTTCTCTTACTATATCTTTGAATATTTAACTTCATGTAGCGAGAGCAGGTGATCCCTCATACTGCTCTAACAATCCATAGCTACATGAAGGAGCATAAAGTATCAATTGAAGTGGCGTGTGAGAAGATACACTTGTTAAAAGAGGAGTCGTGGACAGATTTTAACAGTGAGTGGCTGAATCCCAACAATGTGTATCCAAAGCAGCTATTAGAGAGGATATTCAACTTGACAAGGACTATGGAGTTCATGTACTACCAAGAGGACATTTTCTCAAACTGCCACAATCTCAAGGATACCATCCATTTGTTGTTGGTAGAGCCATTTACGACCACCATTTAGTATCGACAATGAAAATAAATTGCCCACCCGTGTTGTTGGGCATATATACTAAGAGGCATCTGAGTACATTTTTTTCCATATGTATTACATTAGGTTTGTTGTTTGAAAGAGAGTCTTATATACTCTGAGCTCTTTGTTTTCTGTTGAATCAAAGAATTAACAATCAATGATGAGATGTCTCCCTTCATACTCAAGTACTCGAATGAAGATGATACTGCTAAGATCGAACATAGGCGTTGTTGACAGGGCAAACCAATTATTGTTACTACAAATTATCAGTCACTCTGCAAGCTGTTCTGTTCAAATGATTCGGCTTTGGCAGTTCATCGTTGACAGCAGAGTTGTCGTTCAGCAAGCAGGATGTGGCGCCAGCCAATGATCTTTTTGCTGCATGCAGCAGCGCGCGGAATTAGCTGCAGGAGGAGGGACGGCCGGCCGGCCGGCCGGCCGGAGTTGACGCGGTCTGGGAACGAGCGGCCGAATCCGTGATTGCTGGACATGGCATCCAGCTCCTCCGATCCTCGGTGAGCCAGCCCAGGCGGCGAAGCCCTGAGACGGTGTCGTATTAGGAGTGGACGAGGCGCCGCTTGCCGTGGACAGCGCGTCGGCGTCCATGGTGATGGTGAGGTGATGGGCGCCATGAGCAGAGGCAGTTGATAGTAGTGGCTGCATATGCAGGCCTCTGCAGTCTTGCTCCACCATCGTCCATGATTTTCCACCCACATGCATCTCTTCTTCACAAGAATTGAATTGCTTCGACGTGGATGCCAATATCCCTTTGTTCCTTCTCGGCCCACGATAGTTTTCGGCCCAATTTGGTAATTAGCTTCCATTCCTGTTTTGTTTGTTTTTCACGTATTCCTACCGTATATTTGGAGAGAATGATTAGATTAGATTAGATTTGTTGGGTTTCCTTTATTCTCTCCATGACTTTTGCTTTGTATTTTTTTCTACGTTCATTCTGCTTCTTCCATCCACGTTTATTTGAGTTTCACGTCTTTCTTTTGTTCTCTGTCTTTTTCTTCTTCTTATTTGTTTCCTTGTGTCCTTTCGTTTCCTTTTATTTTTTTTTCAAAAGCTATGACCCCAAAATATTTTTTCTTAATTTATTGACGTAGTTCTTTCTCCTTCGTGTTTTTCTTATCTTCACTTTTCTTATTTTCAAAATTAATTCAGTTCGATTTATTTTATCATAGAATAAACTTATAGACTTTTTAGGTAAAGCTTAAATAATTTCATTTTGAACATGGATCATGTCCTTAAGAAGCTAGACTTTTTACGTGCCGCTTGAGCTGCTGCAACCACTAGGCTAATAATATTACAATGAGTTAACAAAAATAGCAAGAGATGAAACGAAATAGATTCGTTTCGGTGTACACGGTTAACGGTCTAAACAAATTATGTTTTGTATGTTGCTTATTAAACCACTCTAATTAAATAAAACTTTGTATTACAAGGTGCTATTTCAACTGTATTTTCATTTTTTTTCTTACTTATGTGACACTTGGGTCGAGAGTTTGACTCACGCTGACTAAAAAAAAAGTTTGACTCACGTCACGCATCGCTCGTGGGTTCGTGGCGGCGATCTAGAGCTTCGCCTCCAGCGCCGGCCTTTACTAGCTCCTCCCGGATCGATCTAATCGATCCTCCTTCCTCCGTAGGGGTCTCTCTGCTTGCTGCCAGCGGCCAGCCGACGACTAGCTTGCCGGTACCGGTAGCCGCGATCCTCGATCGGCCGGCCGGTAGTCTCCTGCGCCGCGGCTTCTCTCCGCCGCGAATGGATCGGTAAGTTCACCTGGCTTAGCTATGGTTTTGGCGCTGCTTTGCGTCGTTGGAGAGATCTTTCCCGGTCTCTTTTTAATATTGGGGGACTGAAACAGCTCTGAGTGACTCAAGGAATACTAGATATTTCGTTTATCAAGCAAACATATAGACAACACAAAAGACTTTAAATCGTGTATTGTCATTATGTAGGGTAACATGCCATCTTCAATCTGAAATTTTTGGAGGCAATTGCAACGAGGCCGCCTAGCGATTAGCTGACACTAGTTATTTTGAATGCATAGTATTTGCAGTTGTTGTGGTGGTGACTGTCCTAAACTCCTAATTCAAATGTCTTTGCCATTTCCAAATGAAATACGCTCGTCTATTTCCTCTGAACAAGTGAAGTCATATCCTCAGTCTTTGCTCCTGTCATGCTCATCTCATATGATTGGATTACGGCCGGTTTATAGATATTTCACTAGTTCATACAACTGTGTGATGATCTGTACTTGTACTCCAGAATATAACATGTTTCTGTCAAATTTTTTTTATGGCCTACTCTACGCCATTTCGTGGCTTTAAGACTTTTAACTACCTACCTCATGCAACAACCTGATAATTCATCACCAAGAGAAAACTATTTGTAAACATGCATTTGTCCCTCATTCATATGCGATCGGTAAATCTTAATTTTATCTCCGTACTCATTATTTTGAATAACTAATCTGGATTTGTTTAGCGACTAGTGGAGATGCACGTGCGACGCGCACGTGTGAAGAAAAGAATCATGCACATAAATATGATCACTATGTTATTTTTACTCAAGTAAATATGCGTGTGCATTGCACGTATATGACAAAAATTCATGTTAGAGACTTCTACCTGACACTTAAAAAATACATGAGAAACTAACTCAAAATATTCACATCTTTGCCCATCTAGAATAGTTAAGGTAAATATTCTAGCATGATTTCATATCAATCAGCAAACAAAATTTATAGATCCTTCCGATCCAAGCTGGGCACATCTTGTATTTTGCATATGAATTTGTCAATCACTGGGAATTTAAAATCAGACTTTGAGGCAATCTTCACAATTGTTGTTATAACCTTTCAAACCATTGTTATGTTGGATGCCTTCACTTGCGTTGTTTTTTACATAGACCATGTTCATCTGCAAAAATACAATTATATTTTTCTTAAATGAAAATTTAATTTTCATAGGTCCATGACGTGTAAAATTGAGATCACAATGAATGGCTTCAGGGCATGTAGCAATCAAATTTAGCACAGTTACAAAAAAATTCAACTGTGCATGTTTCTGTTACAGGTTGACTCCAGGAAGTTTTCCTTGCAATAATTATAGATTTGGTGAAGCTAGGTGTGACCACTGACCAAGAAATGTCATATGCTTTATAGCAAAAACAAATATCTAAATCTAACTGATACATACTTGTTCATTATATCTAAATATGATCCCTCGGCATCAATTGGTAATTTCATCAAGAACCTAGCAGACAAAGCATAGCTCTTTCAGTTGCCAATTTCATCAAGCACCTATGAAGCATCAATGAGAGATGTACCTGGTTTGCTCAAAAGGGCTTGGGGCAGCTGGGGGCAGGAGAGAGGCAAGCATAGTGCCGGACACCAACAGGACAGAGCAAACTACAACATAGCAGCCATTAAAAAAACATTGCACAAGCGATTTATACCATTCTGCTTTTCTAGGTTAGTAGGAATAGTGAATTAAACGGGCAATAAGATGTATAACATTTTGAAAAATAATGAACTGAACTAATAATAGTCCAAGCAAAGAGCTTTGTAATCAGGAAAACAAGATAAGCTCATCATTTGTGTTTTTCAAAGACGTGTTTTAGTAAAATGGTAAAACATGATAATACACACCTCACTTTCTAAGGCTATCCGAAACGGTGTCTCCTAAAAATCATCCTACAAATAGATATTTACATATCCATATAAAAATATTCCGCCCACTAAACAGATATTTACATGTCCACCTAAAATATTCCATCCCCGGCGGGACATTGCGCGCACCATCGCCGATGCCTGCCAAAGACTCGGAGACAAACTCCAGCCTGCCCCTCATGCTGCATGGCAGCCCGCCCCATGCTCGCGCCACCACCCGCCAGCCGTTCGCATGTCGCCCGCTCCGACACATGGCCGCCCGCCGCTCGCGCCACACACGGCATCCCGGACGTGCACACCGCCCTGGCCGCGGCCTGTCCACATGCCACCAATCAAGCCTCCATGCGCGGCTCTACCAGGCCGCCTCCGCCATTCCTTGCCCGGCTCCGACAAGCCTCATCCTCGCATAGCTTGCCTTGTCGCCAATGTTGCTCTTCGTCTGGCTCCATCGCGCCACATCCAGGCATTGGCCGCCTACGCGTGTGGCTCTGCCCCGCCGCATCCGTCACTCCTCGTCCGGATCTATCTCGCAGCGGGAGGTAGAGCTAGCCCCAGCGCCCCAGCACCCCGGCGCCCCATCCGCCGCTCTACAGCCATGCAATGCAAGGCCGTCAACGTGCGCTGCCGCGCCCATCGATGCCTGCAGGAGGCTGCACCGGCTGTTGCTGCACAACCGTGTTGGCCGCCGCCCCGCGGCCGCGTGACGCTGTCACCCTGCTATGCCCATCGCCCTCCCGATGCCTGCAGACGCCGACGCCCTCCGTCCACGCATCCTCCACGTCCAAGGCGCTGGCCTGGCCTCTGACCAGGCGAAGAGAGAGAAGATACAGGAGTACCTGGATCCCGGAGATTTGCAGGCGTCGGCTCGTCCCAAGAAATACAGGGGCTTTTACGGGATCCTACTGCAGCGATGTTTTCCTCTCCATCTGCTACTTTCTGGGTCCAAGCGGCTTTACGGGACCCACTGCGACCGGTCTAAGAATGTAAAATATAACATACTTTAGAATAATATACAGATGTTTGCTAATGTTTTAAACGGATGCCAATTGTAGTTGACTGCAGAATGTGACTTACAACGGCCTAGGCCGTGCGGCCGCACATGGCCTGTTGTTTGCCATGCCCTAGTGCTATCGTAGTCCCACACAACACCAAAAGAGCATAAGAGGATAATCTTGCAAATAAAAACAATAAATCATACCTTGAATCCTCAATGGAAGAGTGGTTTGATGTTCTCATCCCACCGCTATTTGATCTTGGACACCCTTTATTGAACCTTGGAGATAAAAGCTCACGGGCGTCCTAGATCTTCATGGGAGAAGTGGCACTGTTGACCTTTCCCACGCCGTTGTATCAAGGCCGTGTCTTGCCTGCACATAATCACTTGGTAGCAAGGGCGAGCGGACCGAACACAGTAAATCAAGGGCACCGGAAGACCATGACACTACAACAGCACATCAGATGCTCAGAGCTATCCGTTGGCAGTACATTGTTGACGGTATTTAAACACACAAAACCTTATACTGCAAGCGACAGTATCGGCGTAGCCTTTCCCCGAGATGAGTATCAAGGGTTTTGTCAATCCGTGAAAAACTAGGTTTAAACTATTATTAATCAAGGATTAATCAATTACTAATTAGCTCTAATATATCTAATAAACTAAGGATGATAAACGATATTAAACACAAACTAGATATAAAACTAACTATAGCATAAACTAGATCAAGAACGAGAACTTGATAAGATCAAACTAAGCAAGATCGATTAAGAAGCTAATACGGCTAAGGGATTATCAAGAGATATGAGACAAACTTCTTATAAACTATGAACTACCCTGAGCATGGATCTAACGTGAAACATAGAATAAACATGATCATGAATGTCATAAACTTGCTCGAACCTTTTCCTTCAACCACTTGTCACATAAGTCAGGGTAATCGACGAACTTGCAAGCCTAAGCTATATCTTAGCATGAGCAGATTCAATCAACTAATTAAAGGAAAAAGATCTACTAAAGACATGTGGATTAATCAACTAGGCCTAGTCACATGTAACAATAAAGCATTGCAAAGACATGGATCGAAGATCATGTATAAACAAAGAACTAATAGCCAAAGGGTAATTTCGTTGATCGAACTCAAGGTTTATCATAGTAAAATAAGAAGAACAGAGAGTTACTCGAGATTCATCATGAACTTGAAGCACATAGTTGTCGAATTCGATGAGACGAACAACATATCAGAAGACGAACTCGAGACTCCTTGGAAACAGTTGGGGTCGGCCGACCCTAGGGGGGGTTGGTCGGCTAACCCCATCTAGTCCTGCCTCCTTTTGCCGAGATCTCCTTCTCGATGAGTCTTGCGAAGATAGAACCTAAACCCTAACTTTGGAGCTCTGTATTGCGATTAATTGGCTGTCTCTTCCTCTAGGGAGGCCATATATTTATACTCCGGAGAGTCTCCTATACATGGAATCTAATAGGTCGATTATAAGAGTCTTAGAAGGCCTATTTCTATGCATATACAAGCTTTTTAAAGAGTCGCGGTTGTCCATAAAGCTTCCTTGCTTGGAGAAAAAGTCATTGTCCTAGTCATTCCCGAAATCGGCTTTCCATATTCTGCAGCCTTTAGTATGTCGACCATAACTTTCTCATCCATAATCCAAATAAGGCAAGCTCGGATTCTAAATTGTAGAGCTCGAAGAGATCTACAACTTTGGTATTCAAACTTTCTCAGCCGCCCTGGGTGAGGTCGTAGACGTCGCTCTCGTAGGCGAGCCCCTTGAGCCTGAGCGTGCCGGTGGAGGCGAAGAAGTTGTCGGGCCCCTAAAGCCGAGGTGTGTCGGCGGAGGCGAAGACGTCGTCGGGGCCGCTCTTGGCGACGCCGTGGTTGCCGACTGGGGCGGAGCTACATGTTGCACAACGGGTGCACGTGCACCCCCCAAAATTTGGAAATTCTGTTGTAAAATCTAATTTTTCACCATATAAGCACCCCCCACAACACATATCTATGCACCCACAAGGCATTTGCACCCCCACCATATTTGCTCTAGCTTCGCCACTGGTTGCCGAAGGTGTAGGCAGTAAAAGAAGATCTGGAAGGGAAGCTCAACAAATAGAGAGCTTGATAGCTACTATATATCTAGAATAAACTTGATGGAGAGTAAATAAGAAAATAAATATAGAAATAAAAAACAGTGATTTATCTATTCAAGTGAGTATATGTAATTTGCATATGTGTGTATGTTCACGTCTCCATAATGCTATATACTCCTGCTTTACTTTTTTCGTGAAAAAAATCTTCATGCAAAGAGATTGTGCAATTCACGGTCGATTGAATAAATTATTGAACTGCATGCTTTATGATCAAAGCTGGCCCAAAATATCTTTTTCTAGGCAGACCTTTCAAAAGGGCAGGGAGTTCCTGCAATTCACTTAAGAAGAATAAAATTGACCCAACTTATAAGAAAACCTTGATCCAAAAACCACATATATGCACATTTAATTGAAGGGAAACCGGCGAATAAAGACCGGCCTGAACACGACTGTCTTGACGACTAATCCTAAGCAACACACAAATATTTGTGCACGCATGGAGTATGCACAGACTCAATCTCATCCGCTAGATCATCCGTCTAAATGAGAGAGGTTGAAATCTCCTCATCCCCATGTTCTTTCTAATTTTTTGAGGGGAATCCCCATATTATTTCTAACCAGGCCGAATGTAATTGGGCCTGAGTCAGGCCGATAGGAATGTTCCCAACCTCACATAGCTTTGGGCCATCCAGACAATGCCCCAAACTACATTTGAGGAATTAGGTCAATATACTCTTGTAGTTTTTTTTTTATAAACTGTATATATACTTTATTTCAAATGTAGAAATATGCTTGGGCTGTACACAAAGCGCGCATGAGGATATTTTTTTATCAACAATAATACGTAATTTATGAAACATTTAATAGCTAATACCTTTTTCCTATATGTATTAGTTATTAAGAGTCCTTTCTACTATTATGTTTTACGGAATTGCTTGATTTGTCAACATAACAAGAACACTAGTAATAACCTTCCTTTAGAGTTAAGCTGAAGTTATAAGTATCAGCTTCCCTGGACCATTGTTAAGGAAAAAGCTTTTCTGGGCTACTTTACTTGGTATGTAAGTACACCATGCATGCATGTTTCCTTTTTAATTTGTTTTATATATAGAGTGTGATCCAGATCGGAATGACGTGTGTGCAGGTGGATGTTTTTTTTAGAACATGCTGAGCATGTTTTCCCCATCTATATTCATTCTATACCGAGTCGGAGATCTACTCAAAACTGATCAGGTGTGTTGCTCTATGGCCAGTCCACTTGTGCGTGTGGTTTACTAATAATTTATGGAGGAAGCTAATTTACGGTCGGCCGCCGTAAAAAGTTCGTTCTATACGCACACCCAAATATGGAAAAAAACCCACCCACGTCCTTAAAAAAAAAAAAAGGAAAAATCCACCCGTCGCCCACCGCCCTACCCCAGCCCCTCAGCGGCGCCCAGATGGTCGTCCCGATTTCACCCTGTGCTCAGTCCACGTGAGGAAGAAAAAAAAACGCAACATAGAAAATTCACGAAGAGACGAATTAAAGTGCTTTCAGTTAGACAAAAATACTACCGTCAATAGGCAAAGTACTAATGTGTCATTAGGCAACAACAAAATGATGTTTTTGCCTAATAAAAACACCATTTTGCCTTATGAGATCCTATATTTTGCCTAATAAAAACCTAGCGATTTGCCTAATGGCGCGAGGGCGGGGAGCGAGGGAGAGGCTCGCCACCGTCGCACTCGGCCAGGGAGCGCCATGGCCAGCCGTAGCAGTGCGAAACACATGGCCAGCAGGAGGACGAGGCGGCACAACGGGAGGCGGGGCCCTCTACGGGGGAAGAGGAGGCGGGCTAGGCCGCCGGCGCGCCGCCTTCCCGCCGGATCAGGTCGCCATGTGCCGCCTCCTCGCCCCATCGTGCTTCTTCTCCGCACCCGTATCCAGTTGCCGCAGGCGCCTCTCCACTGGATCCAGCCACCGCAGACCTCCTCCCCTCCCGGATCTCGCCGTCGTGGGCCACTTCCCCACCGGATCCAGCCACTACGGGCCCCGCCTGATCCGGCCGCTTCCCTGACCGAGCGTAGGAGGAGGCGTGCCATGTCCGTCTTCATCGGGTTGTCAGTAGAGTGCTGGTGCCGCTGCTGTCAACCGGATTATGGAGCTCCTCCGCAACAACAGGATCTAGCCCATGAGAAGGTCGTTGTCGAGGAGGGGCACGACAGGGCCATGACCGCTGCAGGAGCAGGACGGCAGCAAGCAACTGCCACCCCCTTGGAGCTGAGAGAGAAGGGGACAGGGCTTTGCAGCAGGAGCAGGTCGGCAGCAAGCATCCGCCACCCCCATGGCCCCATGGAGCTGAGAGAGCACCCGTGTGACTCGTGAGAGAAAAGAAGCTTGTGGCAGGGTGCTGAAGAAAAAGAAAAAAAAAATATACATAGTTGGATACTTGGATATGCAACCAGGTATAGAGTAGACGAGGTGTGCGTGCCGCTGGACGAAAATACAGCCGGCTGGTATAAAGTCATTACCTTTATTTGTTGGTATGGAAGGTTCCTCTGCAGATAAACATCACCGTCATCATCGCACAGGGATCATCAGATAAATGACGTGTTGCTACGTGTGTCATGATCATCCATGGGATTAATTGTTGCGCGTTAAGTGATGGGCATATGTGAACAAATTGGTTAAAGCTATTCACGACAGATGCATGGTGCCTGCAGGGAAAGCTATCGATGATGAACACGTACACTCTTCTCTACTATATATACTACTCTAGCTTAATTAGGCACAGAGAAACAGTTTCAGATTATACTAGGTAATCGAGTCTATTAATTACTACTGAGTAATAATTAATCCATCGACGACAGATCGATGAGCTCCGGCGGCGTCGGCGGCTGTGAGAACAAGAAGGCGTCGTGGCCGGAGGTGGTGGGCATGTCCATCAAGCAGGCGAAGGAGACCATTCTGAGAGATATGCCCGACGCCGACGTCGTCGTGCTGCCGGCGGGATCCTACGTTACCCATGACTATCGCCCCAACCGCGTTCGCATCTTCGTCGACACTGTCTCCCTCACCCCGACGATTGGCTGACCTACTATTACCCTCGAGTCGATCGATATATACCGGCCGGCCTTCAGTTCAGTTTCTTCCTTCTGCATCCTGCTGGCCAAATTAAATAAACCCCAGCCACCTTTAATTTGATTTCCTGCCGGTTCATATAAGTCCAATAAATATATATTTTCTTGGTTGTCCTTTATCGGTTTAGCTGTCTTTATCAGCTAGACTAGGTAGATCAGAATAAGGAAGGAAGATCAAGAAAGCCCATGTATGCTGTCATCAATAAATCCAGGTGGAATCAATAATCAATGGTGTTGGTGTTATTCTGATATCCTTTTTTGTTCCCTAATAACTAGCTCTATGCCCTTGCGCTGCAACAGAGCAAATGTCCAACTAGAATAGACATATCTCATCCAAATTCACATCACTTGATATTAAACCTCTCTTGCCAAACAATGAAGGCCCATTCAAGATAGAAGACTGTAGGCTCATTTCTCTTCTTAGTTGCTCTGTTCTTTTGCTCATAAAGCTGCTGGCAAATAGGCTTTACAAAGTAGTCCTGTCTTTAACTAGTACATAAAAACCAACAATATGGTTTCATTAAGTAAAGAACAATTCAGGATTGTCTTGCTCAAACTTGACTTTTTGATAGAATTGAGCATCTGGCAATGTGAAATAAGGGAGGCGACACTGTTTTTGTTATGAACGGAGATAGATACAAGTTATTTGTTCTAAGTCACTTCTGAATACTTTTGCCTCTTACATTGGACTCAAAATCAATTTATCCAAATCATGGATTTATGCAATAAATGTGCCTGAGGATAAGCAAGTTTGACATTTTGGCAAAAAAAAAAAAAAAAAAAAAAAAACTGGGTGTGCCACAAGGAAATTTCCTTTCACATACTTAGGCTTACCTGTGTGCTTAACCAAGCCTAAAATTGAGGAATTCCAGCCTCTGATCCAGAGATGTGAAAAAAAGGCTTGTCAGTAAGCACTTCCATTTTCCTCTCTCAAGTAGGGAGGCTTCAAGTAGTGAACTCTGTTTCCACATCCATGCCAGCATTATTTTACATCTACTGCTACCTCATGCATTCCACAGTCATTACTTAGATTGATAAATTCAGGACTCTGTGTCTATGGAGGGGAGATGACATTAGTGCTAAATCTAAGCCAAAAGTTGCCTGGCCTATGGTTTGTCTCCCAAACAAAGAAGGGGGCCTATGAGTCCTGAAGCTTTGCTCCTCAAGCATCTTTACGAGTTCTTTTGGCTTTTGCTTCCAGGATAGACTTAGCACCAGGAATCTAATGCATAGGAAAGGCATGGAGTTGCCAAGCTACAAGTGCGGTCTCTGTGGAAATAAGGAGGAAGAAACCCTGTATCATTTTATTCATTATTAGTTGCGCATTACCTAAGCATATAATGTGAATCATCAGTTTTCTTGGACTGTTGGTTTGTGTGCCATGCATGTTTCTTGTGTTGGATGATCCAGGTCAATACGATGTACTATATGCTAACTTGCTTACAAAAGCTGCTGACAGGGATTGTCCCTGCTCTCTCTCCACTTGTTGTTTGGTACTATATGTGTGCATATATATGCTTCTTGCACCGTACCGTCAACATATACCTTTTTCATTCTTTTAAGGAATCATTACCATCTGCAAACAAAGTAAACATACGTGGAAGTGTTCATTCGCATTCTTATTATTCGCGTGAATGCAAAGCATACGTGTGGATGCACGTAGGATACATGATGGACCGATGATGGCTATCCAGGGGCAGATCATCGGATAGATGACCCTGAGTCCTCATCCAAACCTTCTTTGATTTATAAACAATCGATGGGCACCGCATTGCCACCACCACACAACACCAGTGAAAATTTAGTTTGGTGCATCAACTAATTGTGATTCTATTACTGCCTCCTTGTGGTAATAAATTTACTAGCTACCTAGATTTGGCAATTGCTACGGTACACTGAAACAACTGTAGACCGTCCATTCCATTAGATCTAGGTGGCTTAAATGAGATAGTAATACCAAAAATAATTAAAAAATATTTTTAAATCCTAATATCAAAACAATTAGGATAATGATCCTCAACTAACTACCGGACGAAGCGGCTTGGACGGAGACGTGGTGTTCCTTTGCACGATCGTGGTCTTCCTTTGCACGAACGTGATGATTGGTATTCCTTTGCACTAAACGTGATGATCGTTTGATGTTTGATGGAGACGTGACCAATATTATTGATTAAATCATAATATCAAAACGATCAGGATAACTAACTAGGGATGTGTGGCCGGCTAGCTTGGACCATCTTTTGTACTGAACTGCACTGATCTGATCTGACTAACTGAACCGATCTAATCTACTACGGTCTACGGTCCTACTCCTACCGAGACTAATCGTGGCCATGCTCAAAGTTCTTAAATATATTTTCTTGTAATCACAAACCAACGTGACTATTAATTGTGTCATGGCAACTAGCGCTTGCACACCATAGATTAACGTGATTATGGTTAATATTGTTTGCACATGATTAAACGTGACAACTATGAATAAGTTCTACTTACGCACCATTGATGAACGTGACAACTATGGAATGGAACCAGAACCGTATCTACAAGTTGGTTGGATCGACTTCGTTCCGGGAAGAACAGACTCGACCCGAGGACGAACGGGACGCGGTGGAATTGGTGGTGCGCTGCGTGGTTGCTAACTAAACAGAGCGGGGGTGGGGCGAGATTTGCGGCGCCGAACTGAGCCGGGTGACGGGTTTTCAGAGGATTTTTTTTCTTTTTACGTGCTTTCCTCTTTTTATTTTTTTCCATTAGCTATTTTATCTTTATTTTAATTATTTTACCTTTTTTAATTCAATGGTCCAGATCTGTTTGAAGTCTTACCTCATAGGGGGTAATTTGTGTACCGTAGCACAGTCCCCTAGATTTTTACTAATTGGCAATTATGCGCGCGCACATATATATAATACTAACTAGTACTGTACTAATTATGTTCTACTAGTGAATTATGAAAACATTGCACGTGCTTTATTTACTAGCTGTACCTTCAGTTTTTCCTGCAAGTTATTTCAATTAATTTAACTGATCACTGACGAGTTATTATCATAGGTATAATTGGTCTGCTATAGCTATAGGCCGACGATGAGCTCACCGACGATGGAGGTTAAGAGCGCTGATGGCAAGTGGTCATGGCCGGAGGTGGTTGGGTTGAGCGTGGAGGAGGCCAAGAAGCTCATCCTCAAGGACAAGCCTGACGCCGACATCGTCGTCCTACCTGTCGGTGCGTTTGTCACCATGGACTTCCACCCCAACCGTGTCCGCATCTTCGTCGACATTGTCGCCGAGACGCCTCGTGTGGGCTAGGCGCTAGATTATTAGCTTTCTAGGGGCTCCAACCGAGAATTGAATAAAATGAGCGATATATACATCGATGCACATGCATCATGCCGACTGATGCATCTGTCTTCCCTGGATTGATGCGTGTTTCTTTGGCATCTGTTAAAATCATACTGCTAGAAGGCAATGATGGGCCATCATTCGCTGTTTGTACCACTTGTTGCGTGCTGTTATTAGGTGAGATATTTGAGCCCACCGCGCAGCCCACGGGAAGCAATAAGCTGGTAGCGTAAAACATGTGTGCGTGTCCCTTTTCATTGTACATTGTGAGAGCATTTATAAAGAATGTGAACCGCATGCCTTTGTGGTTAACATACAATAAAATAATGCCCCTGGCTTTTTTTTCTAGATTCCTAGGATAACATCTGACACCATTTCTGTCTCTTCTTCTGCCTAATTGTACTACTGGAATCTGATGACATCATTCCTCCTGAGCTTCGGATGCCCGGAGCCTCAGCCTGGCTTCACTCGCAGGTTCCCCTGGCTCTGAGGCGTGGGCTCTGCTCAAAGCTATTATGCTGAATCTAGCACCGAGGAAAGTATCATCCCGTTTCTCAATTCAAACTACAATATGTGTACAGTGCTACTACGGTATAGATTTTGTTCTTTGGTTCTATGGCCATCTCGCTGAACATAGCCTTAAGGCGGCTCCAACGGTGGTGAAATAGACAGACGTAGGATTATGAGTGACAGTGATCAGTGCCTCAGTGGATGCCAGAGAAAGTTGAAAGGTAAATAGCTATCGACTATCTCGTCACTGATCTCACACACCGAACAAAGTTTGCTCATGCCAGGGAAGGAGCTGATCGGGTAATAGAGCAAAGGAGTGAGAAGATTCAGAGTATAAATATTTTACAACGGAGACCCACAATATGACAAGTTATTTGATTTAATAGCTACTAACTAGCTATTATTGTTGAGGCTGGCCTTAGCTGGCTATTGCGTCAATCAGCGCATGAAGCCTTTGGGATTCATGGCTTGTCCAAAGCCTTCGTGATTTGCATTGTCATTTGTCCGAAGGCTCGGGCATCAACTCCTATCCGAAGCTTTTAGGATCCGTCCCATGAGGTGATGTCCTACAATAAAAATGATCTGAAGTAAACCAGGTCATTCTAAAATAGTAGCTTTGGAGTTGTTATTCTCAATAATTATTATTATATTGAATATATGCATAAATCCAAAGACTAGCGGATTGTGCGCTGCATCACCCATACACCCACTCGGCCTTATCCTCTAGCTCCCATGCAACCATCTTCCTAGCACTCTCCACCTATTCCTCCCCAATTCACCAACAATACATGCGACATTTGCACAAACGTGGCCATCTCCTCCCGCTTCTGCAGCCGACTGGCACAATTGTTGTCTCCTATCCATGGCAGCCATCCTACTTCCATGCCCAACTAGTCGTAGCCGCCCCATTTGCTGCTAAGTCATCTGCCCCAATGCAGATTTATACACACACACACACACACAACACAACGGTAGCGATAATAACAAGTCACCTATTTCACAAATAGAGTTCGTTCCCTATGGTGAGTGAACATTATGTATCTCCAGTTATGTAAGAACGATTTAGTCTTCAAAAAAATGAATATGTATATGTTTCTAGCTAGCTACATATATAGGTTGTGTTGTAGAAGCTGGAGCTACAAACAACAGTGGAACTATGTGCATCTATGCGATTTAAAGATTTTTATTAAGTCCATGTAATGTTATTAAATTAATACAAGTTTTTACGGTGGTTGCAAAAATATGAGTTGTCACCTAAATGTTTAAAAATAAGGAAAAAAAATCAATTTTACAACTTCAAACTAGTCAAAAAGTCTGATTTTCAACTTCATGCTACGAAACTGGGTAACATGCACCATCAAACTGGCAAAAAAGCCTTATTTACAACGCACTCATTTTTTTATTATATCTCAATGACATATGGGCCCCACTTGTCATCCCTCTCTAAAGCCTCTCTTCTCCCTTATTTATTGGTTGCAAGTCGCAGCCTTTGCCATGGCGGTCCACAAGGCCGAGGCGAGGTGGCGACCTCGCTAGGCGTGAGGCAGAGCCGACCGGCGGTCCAGCGAGGTGGAGGTGCGGCCGGTGGCGACGACGCGGGACAAAGGGACGGGCCAGAGCGATGACGACCCTAGACGGTGTGAGGCGAAGGGGTCGGTCGAAGGTGCGGCGGCCGGTGACGACATGGGTCGAAGGGGTGGCGGCTGGCGATGGCACGGGTCAGAGGTCGGTGAACGTGGTGGTGACAGTGCGTTGACCATGGTGGCGGCGGACCTAATCTTGACGGGGAGACGAGGAACAACAACTAAGGCAAGCACATATACATCCGGTATATCCGGTTTGGACCGGCCTGGTTAAACGGCTTCTCCGGTTTGTGCATGGATGCACTGCACATATACATGCAGCGAGGCAATCATTATGAAGTTGTCAAGCAGTGAAAGAGCGGACCGTCGTTCTTCTCCATAGCATGCATGGCAGCTCGCCAGCTCAACAGCTTGTTCCTCTCACGTCGATACATTATATTGCCCATCCCATGATGTATTATTAAAAAAGAAAATATTTCTTATCAACGACAGAATTCATGGGCCACCTCGCGTTCCTCATGTCTTCTAGAGCATGTCGGGGAAGTTCGTTTTGCCCATCTCGTGTGCCTCATGTTTGTATACTTCATATTAAGTATATTAAGTGCAGTTGCACATCACCTATTAGAAAACAAAGAGGTTGTGGCGGCGCAAGCATGAACGCGGGTCCGTGAACGTGGTGGCAACGACACATTGACGACGGTAGCGGCGGACCTAAAATCTTGACGGGGAGACGGGGAACAACAACGAGGGCAAGCGGATGAGTTGCATGAGAAGGTGGGGAGTCCGGAAGCGGCGACCTCAAGGTGGAAGGCCCGGTCGAAGGTGGCGCTCGTGGGACGGGGCAGAGGGGAAGCGATGTGCTTCATGGAATGGCGTGGACGTGGCGGAGGACAAGCCGAGGCTGGTGTGCTCATTTCTTGTGCGGAGGAGGCTTGGAGTGGCGAGCTCAAGCGAGCTCTTGAGCTCGCCGAAGCTACGATGGCGTCGGCTGCAGCCTGCAGTAGACAAAAAGAGCCAAATAGGGAGAAGAGAGGCTTTGGAAAGGAATGACACGTGGATCCCATGTGTCACTGAGAGAGAACAAAAAATGAATGCGCTGACATGTGGGCCTTATGTGCCACGTCAGCAAAACCGTCTTAAAAACCATCTTCAACCGTGCTCGGGGTTTAAATCGGATTTTTTTTCTAGTTCGAGGGTGCATGTTACCCAGTTTCATATCACGAGGCTGGAAATCGAACTTCTTATCTAGTTCGAGGTTGTAAAATGAACTTTCCTCTATAAATAAGCGCAAGATTTAGTGGCTTATCGGAGAAATCCAAACCAAACAAAATAAAGTTAAATATATCCGGTTTGGACTCGCCGGGTTAAACGGCTTGGCCGGTTTGTGCGTCGCTGCACATATGCAGCAAGACAATATGAAGTTGTCAAGCAGTGAAAGAGCGGACCGTTGTTCTTCTCCATAGCATGCATGGCAGCTGGCCAGCTCAACAGCTTTCTCCTCACGTCGATGCATTATATTGCCCATTCCATGTACGTATTATTAAAAAAGAAGATATTTCTTGACAATGACAGAATTTATGGGCCACCTCGTGTTCCTCATGTCTTCTAGAGCATGTAGGGGAAGCTCGTTTTGCCCTTCTCGTGTGCCTCGTGTTTATATACTCCATATTAAGTATATAAGTGCGGTTGCACATCACCTATCAGAAAACAAATATCTAGCTAGTGCCAGTGGGTTTCCCCTTTTGCACAAGAAATCTAGCCAGATTCTATATATACAAAAGAAAAACCTACCTAGCTACCACTACTTAGGCAATAAGTTAATCCGGAGAGTGAGACGGCACTAAACCTAATCTATTGTAATGGCCACCTTCCCCAGCCTCAAACCACAACACCACATCAGCGCGAGGAGCTGCCGTGTTGCTGCGCCTGAACCAGTGACGCTCATTAGTCGATCACCACCCCCAAGCCTCTCATGGAGGCGGCGGCGGCGGCAGCGTACCAGCAGGTTGCAGTGCGGCCAATTGCAGTTGCAGCAGACTTCCTCGTCCGCGAGAAGCCATGTTCTTGACGATAAGGGTGACAGCCGCCTGCGCCAAAGCATTGACGTTGTCCCACCATCTATATGGGGGAGTTTCTTCCTCGGCTACTCTGACAGAGATGCTTCGCCTGAACAAAAGGTCATTTACCGATCGAAATATCGATCTCCTTCTCTTTGATATACCCCGGCCCTATATATACTTTGGAATTAATGATGAAGTGATAAATTAAATCATTGTAATCAATTTGCATATATATGATCTGTACATAGAACATACAAACGGTTATTAAGACTTGTAACTAAGTCAGTGTGTGTTTGAGCAGACTTGGATGGAACGAGCTGCCAAACTGAAGGAAGAAGTGGCTCTGATGGTAGCAGCAAATAGCTCAGCTACCAGTGGCCATGGCCTGCATGGGAGGCTGCATTTCATCGACGCATTGGAGCGTCTGTGCTTGGATCACCTATTCGAACAAGAGATCAATGCCGCGTTAGAACAGATTCAGGACACCGATGTCAGTGACTGTGACCTTGGCACCGTAGCTCTCTGGTTTTATCTACTTCGGAAGCATCGGTACAGGGTTTCGCCAGGTAAAATTTACCACCACCGCCGGAGATAGAATACATCAAACCATGCCAGACAATTTATTTGTCACAGTTGACGTTATTTATTTTGGAAAAAAGACCAGGTGGACTGCCTCTTTGTGGAGTGCATGTTGCCATATATACATGGGTTGTTTAATTTTTTTTCTGTTAATGCTATTCGCATTTTGACACCACATGAATCTAGTCTCTTTTTAGTGCTAATTAAACTTTGTTCTCCGTTAAAAGTTGGATATACTTGACAAATTAATTCGATGTCATTGTTCCAGATGTGTTTGTGAGATTCAAAGATGCCGAGGGAGGTTTCTTAGCAAACAATCCTACAGAGTTACTGAGCCTCTACAGTGCTGCGCATCTCAAAACCCATGGGGAGATAATACTTGATGAAGCCATAACATTCACAAGAAGGAGTTTAGAAACAATATTGCCCAATGTGGAAGGGTCGTTAGCACGTGAAATAAAATCATCTCTCGAGATTCCGCTCCCTAGAAGGGTTAGAATCTACGAGTCAAAGCATTATATCTCTATATATGAGAAAGATGCCGCACGACATGACAAGGTGTTGGAACTTGCAAAGTTGAACTCGAATATTATGCAGCTCCACCATCAGCAAGAGCTGAGTATGCTTACGAGGTGAAGTGCATATATACATGTCTTGTTATTATTTGTGAGCCCACACACATATAAACATTTAAAATAACAAATAATCGATGCTACTAATCAATATGCAGTCAAAATCGGCTACATTAATTTTAGTTTATCATTCTAGTGAACTTTTGAAATAGAGTGTTTTACGACATTTTTGGTGCATGTACAGATGGTGGGAGGATATGAAGATTCAATCGATGCTTCCTCTTGCTCGAGATAGAATTGCAGAGTGCTTTTTATGGATCTTGGGAGTATACTTTGAGCCATGTCATTCACGAGCCCGCATAATATCGACAATGGTTATTGCCATTTTGACCCTCTTGGATGATATTTTTGATTCTTATGCATCTCTAGAACAATGTGAAATACTTACAAATTGTATTCAAAGGTTAGTTTATATTTCCTTGATTACAAACATTTTATTTTAGGTTCTCAAAAGTTCATGTCTGTCCTAACTGCGAAATTCATGGACGATATGCTACTTTTATGTTTTACTATGTAAATTATGCAAGTCTAAGCAAGCAGAATAAAACCAAACATCAAAGTTAATTAATTGTATGTGAATATGGAAATATAGAGTACATCCATATTGTTTCCTTGTGATAACCATATTATAATGGTAATCAGTTTATCCTTTTGGGTTAATATTTGTATTAGCTCCTATGAGTAGCCATGCGTTAATTAACAGTTTCCACATACCTCGCAGTTTGAATCCAACAAATGGAGGCTCTAATTGTTTGATTGATAAAAACTTACATTGAAAGTTTCACATACATTGTTCTGTCATGTTGGTCCTATAGTATTTATATGTTTACCCAACTCATCATTTCTAGTTGGGATCTAAAGCCGGCTCAAGATCTCCCGGAGTGCATAAGATTTCCACTAGAGAAAATATTGAATAGCTATGAACTCATTGCAAATATGCTCCACCAAGAGGAGAAATATCGCATGCTACATCTAAGATACTTTGTAAGTTACCTTCCTCATCTACAAATTTCATTTTCTTGTTTCCCTTAGAATGATTATCTATGAAACCAAAAAGATATATTTTGTTAGTAAGTAGCCATGCATGTCGACTTGATGCTATTAGTGCAAACATGTTTATAACCACATTACTTATTATTCTCAAATATGTGAGAAACTTCTATATAGTTGCTATCTTAACTTTGCAGACAGAAGATCTGGTTAGGGGCTTCACCAAGGAGGCAAAAATGCTTAATGAAGGATACACTCCGAAGACTGTTGAAGAGCATCTAAATGTTTCGTTAAGAACTGGTGGATGCCTCCTTGTGTCATGTGCTTCCTTCGTTGGGATGCATGATATAGTATCAGAGGACTTCTATGATTGGGTTTCTAGTGTGCCTAAAATGGTCAAAGCACTTGCCATAATTCTTAGACTAGTAAATGACCTCCAGTCAGATGAGGTAATATTTCTTATGCGTTAACAATTAAAAATAAATAAAAATAAATCTCAAGCTTGATAACACACTCATAATTCAATCTTCAAATTGACTCGTGACTTTGGCACTGATCACACATATTTTGTTACTATTGAGCAATGCTGGAGTGAATAATTTGAAAAACTAGTTATGTTGTTTCTGGGTCTTTGCTATACCTTTCTCTTACTACATCTTTGAATATTTAACTTCATGTAGCGAGAGCAGGTGATCTCTCATGTTGCTCTAACAATCCATAGCTACATGAAGGAGCATAAAGTATCAATTGAAGTGGCGTGTGAGAAGATACACTTGTTAAAAGAGGAGTCGTGGACAGATTTTAACAGTGAGTGGCTGAATCCCAACAATGTGTATCCAAAGCAGCTATTAGAGAGGATATTCAACTTGACAAGGACTATGGAGTTCATGTACTACCAAGAGGACATTTTCTCAAACTGCCAAAATCTCAAGGATACCATCCATTTGTTGTTGGTAGAGCCATTTACGACCACCATTTAGTATCGACAATGGAAATAGATTGTAATGTTGGTTAATAAAATGTGGTGTTAGCTTATCCTTCTACACCCGTGTTTTGGGGCATATTTACTAAGGGCCAGTTGAGTACAATTATGTATTACTACCTTAGGTTTGTTGTTTGAAAGAGAGAGTCTTGTTTAGTCTGAGCACTTTGCTTTCTGCTGTTGAATCAAATAACAATCAATGATGCGATGTCTCCCTTCACAGTTCATACTCAAGTACTCAACTGAAGATGACATTGCTAAGATCGAACATAGGCGTTGTTGAGAGGGCAAACCAATAATTGTCACTACAAATTACCAGTCACTCTGCAAGCTGTTCATATGATTCGGTTTTGGCAGTTCATTCATCGTTGACAGCAGAGTTGTCGTTCAGCAAGCAGGATGTGGCGCCAGCCAATGATCTTTTTGCTGCATGCAGCGCGCGGAATTAGCTGCCGGAGTTGACGACGGCCGGCCGGAGTTGACGCGGTCTGGGAACGAGCGGCCGAATCCGTGCTTGCTGGACATGGCTCCGGCTCCTCCGATCCTCGGTTCGGTGAGCCAGCCCAGGCGGCGAAGCCCTGGAAGGCGTACGGTGCCGTATTAGGACTTAGGAGTGAACGAGGCGCCGCTCGCCGTGGACAGTTCGTGGTGGCACTGGGGGGCAATGAACGACATGAACCAATCGCGGCGCGCAAGTCGGCGTCCATGGTGATGGTGAGGCGATGGGCGCCGTTGGCGCGCGCGCGGCTTCAGCAGCACGATGCAAACCTTTTGTACTCTGCTGCAGGTTGTGGTTGTGGATCCGCTGCGGTGGAGTACGTGGACGGAGGATGATGCTGGAGGAGATCATCAGCAACTGCGGCGAATTCAATGGCGGGGTGGAGGAGGATGGTGGTGGTGGTGGTGACAAGTGAAAGCGCGCAGGCCGCAGGCGGGCGCCATTGTAGCGAGCAGAGGCAGTTGATAGTAGTGGATGCAGGCCTGCAGTCTTGCTCCACCCACATGATTTTCCACCCACATGCATCTTTTCTTCACAAGAATTGCTACGACGTGGATGCCAATTCGGGACTTCCTATAGTGGAAGATGGTTAAGCTAAGCTATCTTAGGCCCAATAGGCCCATTAGCTCTTTTTCACCTATCATTATGTCATTTGAATTTTTTAGCACAATTTTTTAACAAGCAGTACGAAAAACATTAAGATCAGATAAATCCAACAAGAAAGCCATCTTTCCTTTTTTTTATTAGAACACATGCTTCAACATTTTGTCCAATTTAATTCAACAATCTGGAAAATGTAATCCAACATTTCGAATATCCTAATTCAACATTTTTATCAAGAAATGTTGAAACAACATATCTTTAATGTTGAAATAGCACATTTTAAATGTTTATTTTGAAAGGATAGAAATTAATAACCAATATTTATAGGGCCTTATTTTGTTGCATTAATAGTAAATAACAATATGCTAAAATGAATTTGAAATAGGATGCACGGTTGAATAGATAAATCACTTGAAAGCTGAAAAACGTAACCCTGTTCCACACTTGCATTGTATGTATGCTAGGGGTGTAAATGTTACGGATATTATCCGTCCGTATTCGAGTTTCGATCCGTTTAGAAGGGTTAATATCCGATCCGTATTCGAATCCGGACATTTAGTATCCGATCCGTATCCGTATCCGAGTACTCAAAGTTGGATAAATATGACGTCGATAACCATCCAAGTCTTATCCGACACATTTGATCAATGTCCTGTATCGAAAAAAAATGAAAACAAATACGGTATCAGCGATATACGTCCGTTTTCGATCCGATTACACCCCTAACGTATGCGTTACCATCGGTACTCTGCATGTGCTACAGAGGCGGCGCAGCCTCTCCGGACGAGCTAGGCTGGCCCACTTCCACCAATCACGGCGCTCATTTTTCTGCGTTCCACGGATATCAAAGCTGAAAGATAGGTGAGCTTCCGAACTTTCAGAAAATGTATAGGATCTGCGTGCCAATTGTTGTTTCTCGGCCCACGATAGGTTTTCGGCCCAATTTGGTAATTAGATTCCGTTCCTGTTCTGTTTTTCACGTATTCTTTCCATGAATTTTGCTTTATATTTTTTTTCTACGTGCATTCTGCTTCTTCCATCCACGTTTATCTGAGTTTCCTTTTTCACGTCTTTCTTTTGTTCTCTGTCTTTTTCTTATGATTTGTTTCCTTGAGCCCTTTCGTTTGCCTTTATTTTTCAAAAGCTATATGACCCTAGAACATTTTTCTTAATTTATTCATGTTGTTCTTAAATTAATTCAAGTTGATTTATTTTATTATAGAATAAACTTGTAGATTTTTTAGGTAAAGCTTAAACAATTTCATTTTGAACATGGACCGTGTCCTTAAGAAGCTAGAATATTTTATAGTCTATAGGATGGAACCACTTTATTTAACGCCAAACAATTTATTTAATCGAGAATGTTGCTGATTTTTTCTATAAACCCAAACAACATTCTTGTGAAATATAAGATTTACCTTAAAAGACAGACAATTTTATTAAAATAATTTATTTCAATTTTTTTTACCAAACATAGTTAAGCGTAGTCTTCTCACTCCGTTTCTGTAACTATAGATTCCTCCTTTTAAACACCAAAGTCCCCAAAGATTTGCATTTTTCTCTCTTCATGAAGCTGAGCTCGGTTAATAGTTCCTAGGCACGACCCGCCACTATTGAAAGCGGGCCTGTGCCGGTCCAACATGAGAGCAAGTGCTGTGCCGGCCTGCCGGCATGATTTTTTTATTTTTTTATATACCGGTATGTGTATATGATGATGTATTATCTCATCACAAACACGAGATAAAAACAAGATTGAGTGGTTAGGGCAGCTGGGGGTATGCGCCTCTTGAGAAGGTTTGGTGTAGTGCCTAGGCAGGCCCTCCTGACTGTAGGGCGGCATGTCACGCCACTTTTTAACAGATCCATGTATAGCGGGCCTGTGCCTAAACCGGTCTATGCCGTGTCGGGCCATGCAGACAATTTTAATAATAATTTCTATATACTGTGGTTACCTAAATAAATTGTGTTTTGTACCTTGCTTATAAAATCATTCCAAATAAAACTTTGTATTATGAAGTCACTATTTCAACTGTATATTTTTCTCTCACTTAGACTCACGCTGACTAAAAAAGGGAGTTTGACTCACGTCACGCATCGCTCGTGGGCTCGTGGCGGCGTGGTGGATCCCCCCTCCGGCGGCGATCTAGCTTCGCTTCCAGCGCCGGCCTTTACTCCTCTCTTTCCTCCGTATAGGGGTCTCTGCCTGCCAGCGGCCAGCCGATCGACTAGCTTGCCGGTAGCCGCGATCCTCGGCCGGCCGGTAGTCTCCTGCGCGGCGAGTCATCGGTAAGTGCAGAAATCCATCCATATTAGAGATTTTCACCCTAAGTTCACCTGGCTTAGCTAGGGTTTCGGCGCTGCTTTGCGTTGGCGAGATCTTTCGCGGTCTCTTTTTTTTTTTTTTGGACTGAAGGGGCTTTGAGTGACCCAAGGAATACTGATATGTGATATCTCGTTTAAGCAAACACATAGATAGCACAAAAGACTGTAAATCGTGTATGAGACCTTTGTCATTAGGTAGGGTAACATGCCATTTTCAATCTGAAATTTTTGGAGGTAATTGCAGCGAGTTCTAGCGATTAGCTGACACTAGTTATTTTGAATGCATAGTATTTGCAATTGTTGTGGTGGTGACTGTCCTAAACTCCTAATTCAAATGCCTTTGCCATTTCCCAATGAAATATGCTCGTCTATTTCCTCTGAACAAGTTATATCCTCACTATTTGCTCCTGTCATCCTCATCTCATATGATTGGATTACGGCCGGTTTATAGATATTTCACTAGTTCGTACAAACTGTGTGATGATCTGTACTTGTACTCCAGAATATAACATGTTTCTGTCAAATTTTTTATATGGCCTACGCCCTTTCGTGGCTTTAAGACTTTAACTACCTACCTCATGCAATAACCTGATAATTCATCACCAAGAGAAAACTATTTGTAAACATGCATTTGTCGTTATTCATATGCGATTCGGTAAATCTTAATGTTATATCCTTATTCATGATTTTGAATAATTAATCTAGGTTTGTTTAACAATGAATAAGAAACTTTGTTCTAGTGGACAAGTGGATCTGTATTCTGATTCATTTGCATCTTTTTTTATGTGTGTGTTTCAATTACTGTTCGCACCTAGCAGATTTAACATCCAGTTCGTTAGGTTATCCAGACTCATGCTTCTCTATTTCTCAGAAAAAAGTCTACTAACGCCCCAACATTTGGTAGGTGGTCTACTTCATCCCCTAACATTCAGAACCGGATATTTAACAGCTATAAACTTTATAAAATCCAGACAAATTACCCCTGGAGTGGTTTTGGAGGGCAGTTTTGCCACGCTGGCATGCTATGATGGACTAGGATGCCATTGTGGCATTAGGGACCCACTTGTCGGTGTCTAGCCGTTATTTTTCTTTCTTTTATTTTTCCCTCTTCCTTCTATCTCCGCTGTTGCCTGCCCATGAGCTCACCGCCGCCGCCGCCCCTGCTTCCGTCCCTCACCTTTCTCCACAGCGCAGGCGGAGCATGTGGCTGCTTGCCGGTCCCGACCGCGTGCCCACCGGAGCCGCACGGGGGTGGGTGGGGAGCCGCTGAGGCTAGAGTCGCGCAGGGGTGGGAGGGGGCACCGTCGAGGCTAGAGTCGTGCGGGGGTGGGAGGGGGCACCACTGAGGCCGGGGCAGCGTGCGGCTAGGCGGGGCACCGTCGAGACCAGAGCCACGAACGGGTGGAATGTTTTATATGAGGTGTAACCCTATCTCCCTGTAGCTTTGAGGGTAAACCGCTGCAGCTCTCTCTTACTCCATATAAGCAGTAGGGTAAGGTTTGGAGCTCCTTAGTGTGGACGGCCTTATAGGTTATATATAGTTGCCATCATTGAGTATATGACACATGTTGCGCCTAAGTAGTTTTCAGTCATAAGAAAACGAAGTTTCATGTGTCAACTGTGTTGCATAACCAGCAAATTGTCACATGTATAATGTTGTATATTGCTTTTTAGTTTTATGTATGTTCACCTATATATGACATATTCTCATTTAGTTTTTGATGCCTATTTAATTAGCTAGCCTTTTCTATATACTTTTATACCTAGTTTCAGGTACAACACTATATCTTGAATTGATTATAAGGTAAACATGCCATTTCGAAGTACTATCTAATATAAACATGTTTTCACTTAGTTGATCTGCTTAGTCATATCTTGTTTTCAATTCTGATATGGTGTTTTTATTCGTGTCAGTATTCCTACTGAGCTCTCTTTTATATTATGATTTATTCTATTACCGTACTTTTTTATTAAAATAAAAGGTTCTATATATATGACAGGTTGTGCTACATCCAACTGTTCTTGCTGTTACAACCAACGACACATCGGAAGAAATGGCGCCAAAGGCATCCAACTTCAAAGTAGCGGCTGCACTAGTCTTGGTAGTATGCTCCACTATCCTCCTCATCTTCTGTGCTCTAAAGACAGTATTCTACGGCTTTACTGCTACCTGGTTAACGGATGGCGATCTAGACGATGACGTCATTTACAGATACTAAAGGGCCTACGGCTTCCGGGCGCTCAGGGCCTCGCCGGCCGCTCCGCGCCGCCGGCCGCCCGATGCGGCGATGTGCGGCCGCCTGCGCGCGGGAGCGGGGGCGCGGCGCTCCGCCCGGGAGCCGCTCCGCGTGGGCCCCCCTCGCCGTCCCCCGCCGCGGCCTCGCCGGCGTCGCCCTACCCGTGGCAGCGTGGGGTCCGCTGCGCCAGGCCGCGCTGCTGTGCCGTCGCCTCGGTGGCGTGGGAGACTCGGCCTGCGTGGGCCCCCGGGCTGTCTCCCGCCGCGGCCGCGCCAGCGCTCGGCGGTGACGCCCGACGCGTGCTTCGGTGGGGCCCCTAGCGCCGGAGCCCAGGCGTCGTTTGGCTAGCGAGGGGAGACGCTTCCCCTGGCACCCGGCGCTGTTGCCACAGTGTCGTCGTCCTCGACGCACTGTGACCACAGCGGAGTAGTTGGGGAGGGGCGGCTATAGTACCCTCATCGGCCGCTGTGTCCTCCCTCTCTCGCTCCATGTCTTCGCGCATGTATGGTACGGTTTCCCCCTCTTCTTTCGCTTCTCGCGGTGTTGCTTGTCGGCGCCGGCTCGTCCTCGCCGCCCCGCCTTGGAGGAGCCAGATCACGGTGGTGGATGGGTCCGGCGGGTGCATGAGGCGCGGGAAGAAAAGGGAAGCCGCTCCCCTCCCCCCGTCACCTCACCTCGGCGCTGGTACGGGCGAGCGCGGGCGACCAGCCATGGAGCCGCGCCGCGCCGCTCCCGCCACATTGCCCGGCGCCGCTGGTAAGGCAATGGCGAGCCCAGCCGCCGCCTCCTCACCTGCTCCTTCACCTCGGCCCCACCCCGCCGCTCTGCTCCCGCTCCTGCACGGCCGCTGCGGCGCCGCCCCACATCGCCTTCGCCTAGACGTCGCGCGGCGACGCCCGCCCCGTCCGGCCGCCGCAGCGCTGCCCGACGTCGACCTGCCATTCGCCCCGGCGTCGCCCGACTCCAGCCGCGCCAGGGCCCCGCTCCCCAACGTCGGCCGGCCTACCTCGGTGCGGCGCAGCTTCGTTGTGGCGCCTGCCCGATCTGCCTTTCCCCTCGCCAGATCTGGCCGGCGGCAGTGTGGCGACGACAGCGGGGTGGCAGCCCCACGCGGCGACGAGGCGGCAGCGCGTAGACGCTCGCGGCTTCCTGCTCTCCGGCCGCCGCTCGCCCTCAACGCCCGCCGAGCGGCCAGCGCACAAGCGACGTCACCACCGCGCTCCGCGTACGTGTCGTCGTCAGACACCATGGTGTCCTTGCTCCCCGCGCTGGTCCTCCTGTGAGCCATCTCCTCCCCTTCCTTCAATCCTCCCTCCCCGTCTTGCTGCTCTCCGGCATACTCCTTGCCTGCGGAGGGCGCCTGCCATGGTCTGTTGCAGGAGGAGGGCGTGGGGGCTCTGGAGGTCCTGTGGTAGATGCTCTGTAGCCGTTCCGGATTGAGGCCGGGGTTGCTCTACAATGTGCCCAGGATTTCCTACCCGTTGGTGCTTGGCCCCCTACTGAGATACATTCTTTTCTTGCACTGCTCGTTCTTGCAGGGTTCCACGAAGCGGATAGGAGGCTACGGTGCTACACATCGGTTCCTGGTGCAGCAAGCCCTTCCTGCTTATTCCCTCGTTGAATTTCGGAGATGAAATCCAGCTACCAGGATTGATTGATTGAGGTGATGTTCGGCGTTGCTGCCATGCTTATGGAGTTAATATGAGGTAGTACAACTGATGATCTATTTCCCTTTTTTTTGTTTACCCTGTGCTGAGATTGTGAATTGCAATGTTAGACTTATCCATATGTTTCAAATGCTAGCAAGAGGTGGTTGCCCAGTCCGTTCAACTCCTACAAATCCAACCCTTTCCATTGTCTCTTGTGCACAGCTGTCCCCACATCCATATACTCTGTATTTAGTTTGCCACCCCTTCATAATGTGCTTTCATTTGATTTTATGCATGGTTTTAGTGGCAAGGTTCATTTGAGGCTCTTTTGTCAGTGTCCCCTCAAGGAGATGCAGTTATTATTTTTATAACAAAGTGAATGTGTTCTTTCTTTTCCCCATGCATGGAGATACTGCAGCAGTAGAACTGTGGGATTTATATTTTCCCTGTTATTTTCTCCAGGTCAAAGATCACACAATTGTGGCTATTACAGCTACAGGTTGTTGGTCGTTTCATAAAAAGAGCCTGAGAGTCTAAGAGACTAAGCCAATTTTGAAAGAAAGCCCCAGCCAGTTAACATATCCTTTCATCCATTAAATAGACTCTGAATTGGTTGCACGGATCTTAATTTAACATGCGACTGAGTTTGGTTTCCCTTTCCTTTTATTATATTGACTTCTTCATCTACCCATTATCTGAATGCTCCTTTTAAAAGTAGTCTCAGTTCCTAATTACTTCCTGGTTGTAGAGAAAAATGTTATATTATGCCTTCTTTCATTGTTATTGTCACATATCATGACTGGGGCCTACCTTCATTTGTTGTACAAATTTTAGCCTCAGAGTGATAAGGAATTTCAGCATTACACAAAAGCTGATATCTTTGCTATGTGTATTTCTTTCAGCTTGCTCATTTTGATGAAAGCATTTATATGATTGCCCTTTCCTTGCAGCAGTGCACCACCGACCTCCGGTTGCATGCCATACTTACGGTTCATTTGTCCAGTTCACCTAAATAGCCACGGTTTATACACCCTAACTTTAAGGTTTGGTTAATGCCGCATAGCTGATAACAGAGATATACATTGTGCCATCTTAATGCAAGAATAAGTTTTGTATTGCTGTTCAAATTGGGTGTGTTGTTGGAATTTTAGAATATATCTCTATATTAACTAACATTGTTGCATTTTGCAATGCAACTTGCCTTCAGGAGTCATGGACAGGTTTGCTCTCTCTTGCTAATCTTATTTTCATCCTCTGCACTACCTTTTACCGACTTCTTTGAGGTGTTTTTTGTTTGGAAAAAGGAACAAGTTTAGCTCTCACATACAGTCAGTTTTTTATATTTGTTGCTGTGCAAAAGGTGTATCTTGATCCATTAATTTGTAACTAAAATAAATGCCTACATCTAATCCTAAAGGCTTTTGATGCCAAAATACATCCTACAATTATAAACCATGTGCGCATACAATGTACACGTTTTTGGGTTGCAGATACCTATCCTTATTACTAGGTATATCCTTGGAATACTTGGTTCATCTGATTTAGTTCTTATGTTCAATTCCTTGTGCCTGCAGTCAGGCCAACAGTATTTATTTATTTATTAACCAGCCTATGTTTGCTTATTTTTAGTATGAGAGAAATGTCCATGCTGGTCATATTTAGCTTTGTGTTCTCACTTTCAGCACTGATTTATCCATTGCAGATTGTTTTCTCTTCATTTCTTTTGCTGCAGTTTAACATATCTCGTGTTAGTTGCGCCTCTTATATAGAATGAAAGCATGCCTTCCGTTCTTTTCCCCTTGACTGGCTATATTGTATGATCCCCTATGTTGTGTTTTTGCTTTGTAGTACCCTGAGTGGCTATGATGAGTTCAACTCTTCATTAATAACCTCCTACCTTCTAGCACCTTCTGCCCTTGTATATTTGGTTCGGTTTGCAACTTAACTTGGATGGCTTGTGCCTTAACAAGCAACCAGTTATGTGGTCAGTTCGTATTTTTGCTTTCTGATACCCTTGAGTGGCTATGATGATTCACCTTTCCATTAGAGACCTTCTGCCCTCTAGCATCTTCTGAGCTGGTGCGTACGATTTCTTATTCTATTTCCTGCTTAACTTGGATGGCTTATGCCTTAGCAAGCAACCAGTTATGTGGTCAACTGCGTTTATGATCCCTCATATCTCGTTTTTTTGTTTTGTGCACCCCTTGAGTTGTTGTGATGATTTGCCTTTTTATTGGAAAGATTTTACTTTTTAACACCTTCTAACCGTGTCTTGGATATTTTATTCTGTTTTGTCACCTGGCTTGGATGGCTTGTGTGTTAGCAAGTAACCAGCTATGTGGTCAATTGCAGAAGTTTTCTCCCTATCTGAAAGAGCAATGGACAATGTTATATTATTCCCTGTAAACTGCAGTGCTCATGCTGATGAGTGATACATCTGAGCCATTCAAGGGCCCTTTTTGCCTTCTCATTGTGCTGTTGTTTACATAACCCTTTGATGTCATGTGCTAGAGTTATGGCTTATTCAAGAATTAACTGTTTGCACCTGTTCTAAACATGCATATAGCTGCATGGTCAACCATGTTGATTTATCATTCTTGTTTCAGCTTGTTGTAAGTATGTGCCTATTGACTTCTATAAGTCGACATGTGCTGTTTCGATGAAAGCTCATGTAAAACTTAAAATTCATATAAGCTTGATTACTAACCAAGATAAAAGTTACATAAAGAGATACCGACCAGGATAAAATTTACATGACAAGGTTTATTAGTCCAAAGCCATCAAGTTTATAAATTGAGGTACCATTGTTGATTTTTTAATGTAATGTTAGTAGCAATCAGATTGGCACATGTTCTCTGTCGACTCAAATCTTTCAAAGCTGTCATGGCTAATGTTTTGTGCATGAATTTATTCATCAAATTTTCTCATCTTTATTAAATGAATGGCCAGATATTTATCTGTTGTAGTATGATATATGTCAATTCTTATTTCTAAGGTAACATGCATACACATAGAACTTCTATTTGTGGTATCCTTATCTGACCAATCCAGGTCTAACCATATGGTTAGTAGCTTGTTATGCCTATAAATATGGTCCTGAAACACAAACCACATGGTTAGAAAATGTATGGTTAGCAACTTCATTCGTCAAGCCATATAGAAATAGCCAAGCTTTATTGGCCAAAGTTTTCAGATTCTATTCTGTTTTATCTTCCATCTCTTGATCTTCACAATCCACATATTCTACTGAGTGCCAATATAAAGCATAGTTTATAGCCTCTGATTCTGATTAATTGTTTTTTTCCCAGTTCCTGAAGTCTGAACATACAGAGCAGTGAGGAGGTGGCTACCAAGCCAATTTGCTCTTTATTTCGGGATCATCTTATGCAAGGTGCCAAGGTGTATAAGGATATTTGTCACTTTTGATACTATGTGATTCCGGACACACCTGAGTGCAACGGACACACCTTCGATTGATAACAAAATTTGACAGAATTTTGTGTGTATACTGTTCCACATGGGTTCTTTGAGATTCTTCGTGAACAAATTATTGAATTAGTTGGGTTATTTACATGAAATGGTGATCTGTATATAACCATTGCTCTAGAAAAATTATTCGTTGTACTGGACACGTTAATTTGACAGAAAATGGTCTTTCTTTCTTTGTGTCATTGTAAAATAGTCTTCCTTTTCGTCAATGTCCTCAATGAATATGCATCTGTGTGAAGCCATGCGGACACGGCAAAACTACAAAATGATTGATGTATAGTACCAGCAAATATTGAACCGTTACTTCCATTTTCAATTCATGCTTAAACCAAAACTATGGAAGCAGCCCTACCGTATTTGCTTCTACTAATTTAGCTCAATGTTGTATGTAGCACAACGTGTGGCGCGCGCGTGAAGCGCGCATCCTCACACTAGTGTCCAGAAAAACACATGGGTTTGGTGGCCACGGACATGCCTGGTTGCCGAATGACAATTTTATCCCTGGTTGGGAGGAGGAGAAGCTGATGTAATCAAATAAATCCCGGCCTCTTGAAAACAAACAATCAAGCTATATATATAGCAGGTTGGGAGTCATCTGTCGTTATTAGTGCCTCATCTTGACGACTGTATGCTCCCAAGGATGCATGGTGATTGATAATAATAAGTTGATCTGGCTCCTAGTAATAATAAATAAATGGGTAATATATATAGCGTTGCTGCGAGATTAGATGGGGTCTGCATCAACTCTCAGTCACATTGGCATGTTCCTTGGCCTAGATGAACTGTCCTACTCGATGTGCTTCGATATGATTCTTTACATGAAGCAAGCAGAGGTATTAATAGTTGAATCAATGGATGCATTGACGCCCTAGACTGCCGGATCGTGCACTAATTCAGTAGATTGATGTGGCTCGTTGCTTTATCCTCGTGGCGATGCATTGAATCTGTGTGTGCCAGAAGATTGTTTTTTAACAATCATGCGCGGCCTCTCTCTCTGCATCATATATGCGCCTGAAGTCGCAGCCCATACGTTCTGTACACTCGTATTTGCCGTGAAAAGTTTTGCATCCAGTAGATCGCATCTTGATGACCTAGTTTTTTTGTGTTAATGGGGGGTTGTGGGTGGGGGGGGGGGGGGTTGAGAGTCCCCAACTTTTCATTTTCCATTGATGCCAGGCAAACTGGTGCTAGAAGGAGCACTACTAGGTACCCTCTAGAAGTTACAAAGAGCCCATGGCTCAGATATTACAAGCAAGGGGGGAGACAAGACGACAACAACATCACGAAAAAGAAAGTTACAGAGTGCATCACCACCGATCTCTGCGAGCGCTGCAGCTGAGTGACATTTTTGCCCTATCAGTCCAGACCAAAGTCCTACCTCGCCACTCCTCGCATCTACACCTTCCTATTGCTGCCCTTCAACATCCGACAAGAAGAGGGAAGAGAGGCCCGAGGGATTAAGGGACCGCCATAGTAACAAGGTGACTAAGAGCAGGAGGAGCACGCTGGTCCAAGTGTCATGGGAGACATCAATCTTCCTTTGGAGATTGATGGTACCAGGCAGCACCTCTAGGCCCTCACCTACCGCTCCCCAATGCCCGTCCAGGTAAGGAAGCCTCGACGGAGGGAGGGTCGGCTACTATGAGAGTGCCTGGCATTTGATTTGACACCACCAACAAGCAGACTGGCGACGAAGAAGAGGATCCAGAGGCAAGCCCTCATTGATCTACGGATGAAGCACCTGTCAACGAACTCCACATGAAGAAGGAGAGGAAATGACCGATGCGAACCCAGTAGACCTCTGATGCAACACCTGTAGGCAGGGGAGCGACGCCTAGGGCGACGCCGTCGCACGTCCGGCGGAGCCGAATTGGGTTTTCACCCAGAGGTGCTTTTGGTATGGGTGTGGTGGTCACGGCGACGCCTCCAAGGAGTAAATGGCGGCCATGGCCGTCATCGTCGCCGACAGCCACAAGAAGTCGCACAGCTTTCGCCATTTCCCACACCCACACCACCACGAGCCACCATCAGTAGCCAACAGCTTGAACCTAAGCCATGGAGTCGACGAAGTCCACGCCTGCCGCGCTAGCAATAGGTGGGAGAGGGCAACGCGGGCGCAGGTGCGCCGACGGCCTTTTCCCAGTGCTACAGAGATGCGAGGGCCGGGGAGACCCGGATCTGGACCTCCTGACAGCGGACCCGGGCGGCCCGGTAGTGGATCCGGCTCACCGGCAGCGGAAACGGCCGGCGATGATGGGGGTCGACCGGTGGCGACGAAGCATAGGGTGGAGAGCGGAGAGAGTGGCGGCGCAGACTTAAGGCTGGGGGGTAGATCCGATGCGAGGGTGGCCGGAGCCGGCGGCAGCGGTGGCCGGAGGGCCATCCTCCGGCGGCGTGGGCGGCGACTGCCATGGAGGGGGAACGGGGGAGAAATAGGAGGAAAGGGAGAGAGCGGGGACGCGGCGGCTACCCTTGTGGGCGCCGCCGCTGGCCGCCGACGCCGAGGACCGGAGCTGGGGGCGGCGGCCGGGCTAGTGCTGGGGGGAGGGCAGCAGCGGTGTGGCGCAGGGTCACCCCGCGTCTCCCGACGTGGGACACGGGTCCTGGCTGGCCGTTGTTGATGTTACTGTTGCATCTTTCCTTGATGGCCTAGTTTGCATCTGTATGTGCAAGTTCTTTTTCAGTTTGATCTGTTAATGCAATGGCACGGGAAGGACACCTGGAGGTTGCCCTGTGTGGTCAGTGGATGTGAGCATACTTGCATGTTTGAGCTTGCTTGCCGTGTATGAGTATGCGGTGGCAGAGGGATGACTGAATGTGCTCGATTGGGTATACGGTGGCAGCGTCTGGGTTGATGAATGTTGGGGAATTTGTTGCGATCAATGTCATCAACACGGTGGTAATGAGGGGCAGACATTCACAAGGCATGGGAGAGAGGGCGGAGGAGGTGTGTGACGGCGGATGAGGAGAGACGGGTCAATCGATCGGCTTTATCTTTTAAGAAAATTTCTTATTTGGTTCAGGTTGAAAATCATGTTCCTGTCTCTAAAAACCAAAACTTTTCTATATGGCTAGAGCTAAATTTTGCATTCTCTTCTTGGCCTTCGGTTACATTTGAGAGTTAACGGTGTTAACTATGGAGGAAAAAGACACTTTTGCCCTCATCAAAACGCCGGAGGAGACGAGCATGCTGCGGCCGCTGCCCCGTGCCAGGCCGCCACGCCCATGCCCGAGCCTGCCGCGGCCGCTGCGCCGTGCGAGGCCGCCGCGCGACGCTGCAGCGCCCCTGCGCGAGTCCGCCGTACTCACCTGCCTCCCTCGCGCCGCGCTTACCTGCCACCTCCCCTGCGTCACGCTCGCCGACGCCGGCCGAGCAGTCGGCGCTGGTCTCGTGCGATGCGCCGCCCGCGCCACGCTCCCGCACCACGCTCGCTCGTCCGCTGCCGCCTTCCCCACGCCGTCCGAGCAGTCCGCGCGGCCTTGCCAGCAGCGGCGGCAGCCAGCAGAGGAGCGCCAGGGACCTCATGTTCGGTGACGCAGGGCGAGGCGGGCGCGCTGCGGGGCGCGCCGGCGGGCGCCGAAGCCACGCTGCGCGCCGCCTCCGTCAAGCGCGACCAGTGCAGGCTCGAGGCAGAGGAGTGCGCTGCTGCGTGGGGAGACAAGGAGCGCGTGCTGCTCGACTGCGCGCGCGCGTCCGAGGAGGAGGTCGACCGCGCGCGCCAGGACAACACCAAGTTCGTCGAGTCGCAGGGAGCTCAACAGCCTGAGCGCCGCCACCAACACGGCTTGCAGCACGCCCGCGTCGGCCAAGACTGCACCTGCGCCGGACTATAGCGGCTTCGAGCAGCGCCGCTGAACGCCAGCAGCAAGAGCGAGACGCCGTCGAAGCGGTGGACGGCGGACAAGCCGCGGACGCCGGGCCGAGCAGTCCACTTGGGCGAGACCGGCGCGGACTGCTCGCGGCCGCGGCAGTGGACGGACGAGCGCGGCGCGGGCGAGACGGCCGTGGAGTGAGGTAACAGTGAGATCGACGGAGGATAACAGAAGGGCCAGGGAACGTGTTCTAATCATACAGGGAAGTTTTGAATTTTAGAAGAAAAAAAGAACCAGATTTTCCAAATAAAAAATTCTCTCTTATTTTTTAACCCATTGCTGTAAAAAAGAAAGAAGAAGGCCATGTAAAAAAACACTCGATCTTCGGCCTTCCCCCGCTGGCGCGTGCCCCGCCTCTCCTCTTTCCGCCTGCGCGCACGAACTCTGCCTTCTTCTGCTGTAAGGGGAGGGCGACGGCGATGAGGAGGAGGAGGAGGAGGACGCAGCGCCCAAGCCCTATTGCCTCTCCTCGGCTCCCCGCGCCAAGGGCGGCGACGGAAGCCGCTTCTTTGGCGGGAGCAGAGCTGGTGGCGGCGGCAGCGGCGGCAGCAGCAGCTGCTTCTCCCGCAGCGGCAGGCTCAACGGCGGCGAGGCCGGAGGGCGACGCGGCAGGGGCGCTGTCGGCGGAGGAGGAGCAAGCAGCGGTGCGGCGTCGGCGGCGGCAACAGCTGCTGCTTCTCTCGCAGCGGTAGGCGCAGCGGCGATGGGGCCAGAGGGCGACGCGGCAGGGGCGCCGCCGGCGGAGGAGGAGCAAGCAGCGGTGCGGCGTCGGCGGCGGTAACAGCTGCTGCTTCTCTCGCAGCGGCAGGACCGAACGGCGGTGTAGCAGGAGCGCCGTCGGTGAAGGGCGGCGCACCGAAGGGGAACAGGACGAGTAGAGGGACGAGGAGCGCACGAGAGAGCCGGAGGAGCAGGTTTTTTCTGCTCCCGAACCCCAGTACAAAACGGGGGAGTGATTTGCTCCGCTCCTCCGGCGAATCGGTGCCCTTTTTATCTGTTTAGAGCGCCTTTTTTATGTGTTTAGAGCGTTCTCTGAATTCACTCCGTTAAATTTGAGAGTGGAGCGCTGACAAACGGTCGCCAAGAAGATGACGAGATGCATGAGACGCGGCGGTCCAGGTGCACGAGCCGCTTCTGCACGCAGTCTGCACCCACGGCCACGCACGTTAGCTGTACGTGCTGGACCCGGCCTGGTCGTGCGTACGTCCCCTGCAATGCAATCCCATCGTGCATGCTGCCTTGTTCTCTTGTGCCATGCATGCATGGTCGTCATCGTTCACGCGCGTGGTGCAGGGGGCGACTGATGAGTGATGAGACGGTGACCAGCATGGACATGGTATGGGCCACCTCGTGCCGACGTTATTTTATTGCAGGCAAGTGTCGAGCACAGCAGCTTAATTGGTACGGTAGGAACAACCACTACTGCTGGCTGCTACGGCATGCAGCTAGCGCGCGGATGATGACAGCTCGCTCGTTCCGCTTGCTAGTTGCTACGGGTCCATCTATTTCGATCGTACGTGGCACTATCACCATCCATGAATACTGTATAAATTAAATTAAGAGCCTTTTTCATGGTTTGTTGTGTGGTTTTTTTCGTTTTCTCATAGTTTTAGGTAAAGCTTTACGCCTTTATCCAATATTCTTTCTAAGAAACGGTTTCACACGAAAAGCTATTTTTACACTAAAAACGAAAAGCAACTAAAACATAGTTTTTTTGGCTCTTTTGGCTTCTAGGTTGAAGTTATTTTTAAGAAACCGACCTAAATCTTCGTTCTTTTTTTTTTTTTTTTTTGCTTGCACTGCACTGCTATTGCACCATACAGTATATCCTATCTCTCGATCGATGCAATATCAACAGCTGTCGTCGGCACAGTGAAAAGGAAAGAAAGCCACGCCAAACTGGCGTCAGAAATCGCCAGGGATGATGTTTCCTGCCAGCATATAATCCCCTAGATAGCCACTTGGGCTTTTCTGTCGGCTCCATGCAATGAACCAACTAAAATTACTGTCACTAGCTGGTCATTTTACCATTCCTCCACACGTCGTATCAAGGCGGCATCAAATTGTTCATACTACATGAACATACGTCTCAGATATATACCAGCTACTTCATGCATGTTGCTGTGCAATGCTAGCTCTAGAGATATCTCAAACTGCGAACACGCTAATAACAAACTAAGAGGTTTGTAAAATCAAAACTATATGGCATTAGCATTGAATAGCATATTTGATATAGTCTATAAAGACAGCATATGCAGAGTTACCGGCTTCATCTCTCTAGAGGAGAATTGTCGGATTGCAAGAGAACTACTTAGAGTAAAAAAATACAATCACTAAAAAGAGCATTAATTTTTTTAGGACCATAAGTAGCAACTTACCAAGCATGTATGAACAAACATTTAAACAAGCGATTTGCACCAGCTTCAAAATTCAGATGCCAACAAGCATGCGTGGATCCAGTCAGGTGCAGTACTGCACGCTGGACGTGCAAGCAGCATCGCAGAGAGAGCATGCATCGCTGATTACGCTGCACGCATGACGAGGCACCCTAAGTACCTCTGGCGGCTGTGGGTGCCAGACTTGTAGGACGCAGCACACGTATCATCAATCATCATCGCGCATATGATTTGCATGATAGAGACTACTACCAGACACGCTTACTAACATTTTGTCTACTAGCTTAGCTTGGCTGCCGAGAGTGCGTACGTTACGGTGGAGGAACAGAAAAATTGAGATTAGATTTATTTTGGACGTTATTAATATAATAGGCAGCCTTCGCCGGTTCGTTTAAAAAATGTTTTGGACACGTAAATGTTTCTGACATGCATGTAAACAATCAAAATTAATTACTGTGCCTAGTAGTCGTAGTTTAGTTATTGTTGAATATACTACATATATATACAAATGTTTTTTCTTAAGCCTGCCAGCTGGTCTTGCTTGATTCTGCGTGCCATAATCTCTATAAATAAACCAATGCAGCTAGCGTACGTGCACAAAAGCACTTCACAATCAAAGCGTAGTGTCCCAATGCATACAATCGATCTATCCTATCCTACAAATTAAAGTGCAAGCAAACTCTTGTAGATCGATCGAGAGAGGTGCACAACAACATGATCAGTAGTACTGCCATCATGGCGACCACCTGCTTGTCCTTCATCAGACAACAAGAGTACAGAAGCAGCATGAGGAGGAGCTGCCATACCCATACTGCTTCTGCGGCTGCTCCACCACCCCCGGGGATCATCAGGAGCGTTTCGTGGAGGTGGCAGCAGCACGGACGGCGGCGGCGGCGGCGGCACACCTGCAGGCTGCAATGCCGCCAGCAGCTGCTGGTTGAGCAGAATGAGACTGACAACCGCCTGACCCAAAACACCGGTGTTTTCGAGCCATCCATCTGGGGAGACTTCTTCCTTGGCTACTCCAACAACCCAGCAGCTTCTTCATCATCCCAACAACAACAGGTTTATATTTATATTATTCATTGATTTACTGACTGATAGTGATAGATTTCTCTCTCTCTCTCTCTCTCTCTCTCTCTCACACACACACACACACACACACACACACACACACACACACACACACACAGTCACGTACACACACGCACGTCTTATATATAGTTGCATTTCCTAGTCAGATTGCACTGTGTGTGTGTGTATGGTGCATGGTGAGTTTATTAAATGTGTATATGTATACTCTTGTCAACAACAGACTAAGATGGAAGAACGAGCAAAAGCACTCAAGGAAGAAGTGGCTGAGATCATAGCAGCTTCAACTGGATTGCAAGAGAGGCTACATATCATCGACACATTGGAGCGTCTATGCTTGGATCACCTGTTCGAGCACGAGATCGATGATGCACTACGGCAAATCGAGGCTGTTGATGTCAGCGACTATGATCTTAGTACTGTTGCTCTTTGGTTTTGTCTACTTCGGAAGCATCGATACCAGGTTTCACCAGGTAATAAGTATAAACACTAGGAAAAACAATGTGGAGTACCATGCATGCTGCCTTGACTGTCCACGTAATCAAACTCCCTATAATTAATTAATGCCCCACGCATGCACCACACAACCACGTACGCCCTGTAGAAGTTGGACTCACACGTACGTGCAACTGCCACTACGTCAAAATCAAACAAAATAGGCACGTGAGGAATTAGTGACCCTAAAACAAAATCACGTGAATTAGAGATCTCCAGAGAGAGAGAGAGAGAGAGAGATAGAGAGAGAGAGAGAGAGAGAGAGAGAGAGAGAGAGAGAGAGAGAGAGAGGGGGAGGGGGAGGGAGGGAGGGAGGGAGGTTTCTTCTAATTCCAGAAGGCTGATATTTTTTGATAAATAATCTTATGTCATATTTCAGATGTGTTCACGAGGTTCAAAGATGACGAGGGAGCTTTTCCAGGCCTTTACAACGCTGCACATATGAGGACCCATGGAGAGACCATACTTGACGAAGCCATACTATTCACAAGAAGACACTTAGAAACAATGCTACCCCACTTGGAAGGACCATTGGCACGTGAAATAAAATCTTCACTTGAGATCCCCCATCCAAGAAGGGTTAGAATTTATGAGTCTAAGTACTACATCTCTACATATGAGAAAGATGCCATGGTGCATGAGAAGGTGGTACAACTTGCAAAGGTCAACTCAAACATTATGCAGCTCCATCATCAACATGAGCTGAGTATCATTACAAGGTGAAGTAGATTTTTTACATTAGGAAATGTACTACATGATTCTCTTATTATTAGTAATTGTAGACTTCTTTCAGGGTAAATCTTTGTTAATCCTCACATGACATACTACTATACTAAAAAGAGAGAAAAATAGAATTATATGGAAAATAAAAAATATTTTACCATACGTTCATTATATGGTTTCATTACCTTGACAATTTGTATTATAGGTGGTGGAAGGATATACAGATTGAATCAAGGCTTCCATTTGCTTGAGATAGACTTGTAGAGTGCTATTTGTGGATCTTAGGGGTATACGTTGAACCATGTTATTCACGAGGCCGAATAATAATGACAATGGTTATTGCAATTTTGACCATGATGGATGATATTTATGATTCATATGGAAGTCAAGAAGAATGTGAATTTTTTACCAAGTGCATTGAAAGGTATGGATTCCTTTCCCTACTTAAATTGTTTTTAATCTTTGCTCCTACTTGTGGTCGCCATAGAAAGTTTGATCTACCTTGGAGGGAAGTCCAACAACACATTTCAATTGCACCAAATTAAAAGTTTACACATGTATGCCACCAAATAAAAATTGTACCATTGTGATCATATATAATTCATATGTCTCTTGAATTATCATGTCCAGCTGGGATACAAAGAGGGCTCATGATCTCCCAGAGTGCATGAAATTTGCTTTGGGAAAAATATTGGACAGTTATGAAACCATAGCAAATATGCTCCACCAGGAGGAGAAATATCGCATGCAATATCTAAGATACTTTGTAAGCTACCTTCCTTTACATATTTTTTTCTTGGTCTCGCTCTGATAGATTATCTAGAATGTTAAATTGATGCTGCCGGAGCAAATATGTTGATAAACACATGCTTGATCTAGATTTTTTACGTTGTACATCACCAATTTGCAGACAGAATACATAGCTAGCGCCTATAACATGGAGGTAAAGATGCGTCAAGAAGGATACATTCCAAAGTCTATTGAAGAGCATCTGAAGGTTTCATTAAGAACTGGTGCATGTCCCATTTTGTCATGTACTTCCTTTGTAGGGATGCATGGTATAGCAACAAAGGATTGCTTTGATTGGGTTTCTAGTGTACCAAATATGGTCCAATCACTTTCTATAATTCTCAGACTAGCAGATGACCTCGAGTCATATGAGGTAATATACTTTAATTTATTTCTAGGGTTTAAACATGACAATCTTTTGAGCCAGAAAGCAGACTCATAAATCAATTTTTCAGTTTGCACTTTGACATTAATTTAATGTTTATCATGCAAACAATACATAGCTTTGTTATATCTTGCAATGTTGAAAGTATTTTCTGACATGCTGATTTTGGGATGTCCCATCATATGTTATACCTTTCTCTTACCAACAATGCTGAACTTCATGCAGCGAGAAAAATTAAACCCTCATTTTGCTTCGACGATCGATAGCTGCATGAAGGAACATAATGTCTCGATTGAAGTTGCGCGTGAGAAGATACAGATACTAAAAGAGAAATCGTGGAAAGATTTTAATAGTGAGTGGCTTAATCTAGACAATGCCTATCCAAAGCAGATATTGGAGTGGATATTCAACTTGACAAGGACAATGGAATTCATGTACAGCCAAGGGGATAATTTCACAAATTGTTGCAACATAAAGGATACAATCCATACGTTGTTGGTGGAACCATTTATGGTAATCATGTAGTATCATGCTATCGGCAATAAACCATGTTTGCTGTTTAGCTAGATTGAAGCCATTTACTCGTCCCCCTGCTTGTTCTCTATGCTACCAGTGTAGTGATTTGTTTTTGTTGTAATGTAACATTAAAATAAGATCGAGCACACTTGCCTATACACTTAAGCTGAAATTATGAGCTAGTGCTGGTTTGTATGTGATGTTTCTTATGTTATATGTTAATTGGAGCAAGCCTGGTTGTGTGCATGCAGCTTGCATGCTCACGTGAGTTTCATTATTCACACCGTATACTAAATATGATTTGCAAAACATGTATAGATGCGAACACTCATACAAGAACATGCTCTCTCACCCCCTATGAATGCGGACAGTTTGCAGTTCATTGGGATTCATCCGTATATGTGTTGGAATGGAATTTTGCTCATACATGTGTACAATGCATTAATATCGATTGCGCGTGGATGTATGAATTTCCAAGGTTAATCATTATGGCTGCGGAAGCATAGCCATAAACTTATGTTTGTGTGGGTGGGGGGGGGGGGTGCATTTTCCTTGCTGTTTTCTACTCCCATGAAGATGAAGTATTTATTGGCCGAAACTAATTTTCATGGTAGTGTCTAAGTCTCACCGAAATGTTTTTTTTTCATATAGGTTTGGGAAAGTTTTCATGGTGGTATTAATAACTCTGATGAAAACTAAAATATTTTTCCAAGAGTTTTTTTGGACTTCCATGCATTGTCGTTGTTGTGGAGGTGGTCCTTATGAGCAGCAGCAATAAAAATGTCTATGGAGAACTGACAATGCCCTAATTTTAGCCGAGGCTGCAACCTCCCACCATTAGGGGTGGTAATGCGTCGCATGGAGTAATATTCTAAATTAATGTTTCTTCACAATCCAAATAATAAGCCTTTGGTGATTTTTAGCTTAAAATAGAAATATGATCCGGCCCTTTTTGGCCTGATCCTTTACCACCCCTATATTAGTCCCTACCCACCCATCATAAGAATGATTCTTAGCAGTTTTTGACCCAAGAAAATTCAATTTCAGTGCCACCTGATTCTTAAGGGGGGTATTGCATGACAACTGATGACCGACAGAAACTATTTTAATTTCGTGACGATAAAAGCATTTTTCGTGATGGTTCTTGCACCGTGATGAATTGAATCTGTAGATGGTTTCTGGTATCTGGCGAGAATTTCCACGGGAGGTCGGATGAAGTGACGGCTTCTAGAAATAGCTATTTCGTCTGCTTCGATCTTGAAATATGATGGACTATTAGATAGAACCAGCTAGCGCCCTGAGCAACTGTACAGGCGGCAACTCGATCGATCCGGCCGTTTGTGATGGAAATTGGACGACAGTAATAGAAAAAAAACGTTTTTTAAGTGGAGGCTCATATTAAAGCATAGGAATGTGGCAATGGCCGTACGTGATGGCCTCAGCAAGACAGCAACAATCGCCGTCGCTCCAAATGGAAAAAAGAAAACCAAAAAAAGACGCCACAAATAATATAACAGCATGTGGTTCTAGTGTGTGAGAGTTACGTACGTTTGCACACATGTTGCACAAGGGATCGGAAATATAAAAAATAAAATGGCGTGTGTTGATGATCGACTCAATTACGCACGTATGTAAACTCTCTTCATCAACAGATGCCTCGATCTATGCTAATCTCTAGCTCTCTATATAAACCATTATATTGCTGCGCCCTGCATGACTACAATCTATCGCAAAGCTTGCTAGCTCGATACGAAACGTACGTATACTTAACTTATTAGCAAGTGCAGGCTAACAGATTCGGAGAGCGCGCGCGCGAGAGAGATATGCACAGCAGCAGTACTGTAATGGCCACCACTACTACCACCTCCTTCAAACAACCACAGCAGTGCAGGAGGAGCTTCCATATTGTTGATGCAGCTGCTTCCGCTGCTGCATCGCCATGGCCGTCGCTGCCGCTCAGGCGACGCCGCCCACCAGCAACAGCAAGTATTTCATGGAGGTGGTGGCATCATCATCAGGGGCGGCGGCGGCATACTACCAGCAGTACCAGCAGGTTGCAATGCCGCTGCTGCCAATTGCAACAGGCCGATGAGGGAGACGGCTGCCAACACATGTATCTGGCCGGGAGGTTCCTTCTTCCGTGACTACTCCAATAATCCAGCAGCAGTAGCAGCAGCTTCATCGCAGCAACAGGTACTTCTTCATCTAATTATATATTTACCGCTCCATTATGCATATCAGCATATACCTATTTATTTAATCGTCTCTTCTACACATATATAAAAACGCTGTATAGCTAGTTAACAAATTCTTGAAACCAGTAACTGTTTTCCTAATCAATTTTCATTATTTATGATGGGTTTAAGATCCAAGTATATATATTAGACGAACAGTTTTAATTAATTTCATATATGTCCAGCTGAATCAGATGGTAGAACGAGCAGACAAACTCAAGGAAGTAAGTGGCGGGAATTATAGCAACTTCAATTTTTGGTACTAGCTTGCATGAGAGGCTGCATATCATCGATACATTGGAGCGTCTGTGCTTGGATCACCTGTTCCGGCACGAGATCGACGCTGCATTACAGCAAATTGAGGCTGCTGGTGCTGATGATGTCCTTAGAGATTGTGATCTTGGGACTGTTGCGCTTTGGTTTTGTCTACTTCGGAAACATCAATACAGGGTTTCACCAGGTACGGTAATATTAATAATACGCATGCATTGGGAGTACCGGCTGCTTGTCTAACACTGATCGAGAAGCCAAGACACCAAGAATGCGCGCGGTGCATTCCTTGAGTCTCAGTGATCTGCGCTGCACTGCACAGCGCGGACGAGGCCCTAACGTGAACCACTGAGTCTGTTTTCATCACACTGCATATATCCCTATGTTACAGTCATATTTTCGGTACCATATGCACCCACTCTCACTGCATATGCACATAAATGGTCTGGTGACTAGTCTAACCGATTGTCCAAATTATATATGCACAACACTTACACGGTTCGCTAGAAATAGTCTAACAGGTGGATTTGGTCCCACCTGATAGTGACCTGACATCTGCGGGACGTAGCTTAGCAGATCCAGCTCGATCCCTCCATAGAGCGCAGACTAGACACGGAGCTTGGATACGGTTCCCGATCGGCGATCCATGGATAGCCTTGGTCCACTTAATTATCACTGTAGTGCGGGTAACGTAGCACACCGTCTAGGCCATATATTCATCTTAGGACAAAAAAGTCCACAATCATCTAAAGTCAGTGTCACTATGCTTCTCTGACTTTATTTGAGTTTCCTAAAGCCACTGAATCCGAAATGAGATCCTCTAAAGTTGGATGTGGTGCAGTTGAGTCACTGAGGATTTGTGTCCCTGAATCCAAGGTGATGCACCCCATGCATGAGAAAAATGAAGTTACCCTGCAGTTACGTCACCTGCAGTGGAACCACTGTAATAGAATCCCAACTGTAATGTTCACAATTGCAGGGACCTCGTTTTCCATGCATGAAGTGTCCTAATAATATTATCTCTCTACATGGCGTGTGTTTATTAAAAAATATGACCAAAGCTTTTGAAAGTGTACTGAATTTTCTTCTAATTCTCGAGGCTGATATATTTTTGATAAATATGATCTGATGCCATATTTCAGAAGTGTTTGTGAGGTTCAAAGACGAGAAAGGATGTTTTCCATCAGACAATCCTACAGACCTACTCAACCTTTATAATGCTGCCCATATGAGGACCCATGGAGAGATAATACTTGATGAAGCCATACTATTCACACAGAGGCGTTTACAAACAATGTTATGCCATATGGAGGTATCATTAGCACGTGAAATAAAATCTGCACTTGAGATCCCCCATCCTAGAAGGGTTAGGATTTATGAGTCAAAGTATTACATCTCTGCATATGAGAAAGATGCCACAGTACATGAAAAGGTGTTGCAGCTTGCAAAGTTAAACTCAAATATTATGCAGCTCCATTATTAGTATGAGCTGAGCATCATTACAAGGTGAACCTGTTGTTTTCATTAGAAATCTGAATACATATTTCTTTAAGATAGTACAATATAACCATCTAAATTTATATTTATCTGCTTCGGTCATTATTCAAGAATAACCCAACTAACCATACATTTTTCATAAAATTACACATGCAGTTATGAAAATTACCTCCTAATTAATTTGGATATAAACTACCCACCATCTCTATACTATTAAAATTTAAAATAACGTACTCCAATTTTTCACTTAAATTGTCTATCTTTGCCATCATAATTAAATCCAAAAGCACTCCTATATATTTTTTAAGTTGCCTAATTATTCTGTTTTAATATAGGGAAAAGAGGAAAAACTAATTCAGCTATATAAGCATTGTGAGTGTCGTCATGCAAACCATGTATATGTATGCACGAGCGATGACAGTCATATCAATTTTCAAGTCAAACATGTAGCTCAAGCTAAGATTTCATCTAAACATACGTCAAACACATATAGAGGTAAGCTGCCGATGTGTGTGTGTGTGTGTGTGTGTGTGTGAGAGAGAGAGAGAGAGAGAGAGAGAGAGAGAGTACAAATGAAAGCAATGTTAAGTGTGTGTCCTAAATTCATCCACATACTTCTAACACTTATGCCACTTAAATTTAGCATAGGTTGATAGACTGGTATTCCAAACCAGTTCTATTACCAATAATAATACCTTTAATATATTTACATTACAGGTGGTGGAAGGATGTACAAGTTGAAATGAGGCTTCCTTTTGTTCGAGATAGAGTTGCAGAGTGCTTTTTATGGAGCATAGGAGTGTACTGTGAACCATGTTATTCACGAGGCCGAATAATATTGACAATGATTATCGCAATTGTGGTTCTCTTGGATGATATTTATGATTCTTATGGAACTCCAGAAGAATGTGAAATATTTACCAAGTGCATTGAAAGGTTTGTATTCCTCTCCTTTCTTAAAACATCTTTATCTTAGATTCATATAAGTCCATGCCTGTATTTACTTACTATGAAATTTGCAAAGAATAATAAAGAAAAAATATAGTAGTTCTATCTAGCTAAGTTATATATGTTCTCATCAAATGTCTTTACATGCATGAAGTTGGAAAGCAAATTTTATATTGTTTCCTTAAGGTAACTATATTTTAGCGGTAATAAGTTATGTCCTTTTTTGGTAATCTGTCTCCTACCTGCCATCACTATAGAAAGTCTGATCTAGCTTGGAGGAAAATTCAACAAATACCAATTTGATTGGTGAAAAGTCACACAATTAAACTGCAATAGAAATTCCAAGCTTCTACAAAAACATTTTTCTACTATTTTGATCATATAAAGTTCATAATTTTTTTCTTGAAACATCATGTCCAGCTGGGATACAAAAGGGGCTCGTGATCTTCAGGATTGCATGAAATTTGCTTTGGAGAAAACATTCCATACCTATGAAACCATTGGAAATATGCTCCACCAGGAGGAGAAATATCGCATGCCGTATCTATGCTACTCTGTAAGCTACCTTCGTCATATCTATATATTCCATTTTTCTTGGGATCCTCTAAATGATAATTTGGAATTTTTTCTTTGTGAGTAAATTTCATGGTCCCATGAGAGAGTAGTTGTGCCAAAATGACTTCAACACAGGGGGATGATACCTTTGTACTCTTTGTGGGAAAAAATTTCGAAATCTAGATTGACACTCCTTTTGGGATGGAGGTAGTAGTTAATTAGCTACTAGCCTTGCAAGCATGTTTATAAACACATACTCGATCAAGATTTTCTAGTATGTGAAAAGTTCTTATATTTGATATATCCAATGTGTAGATACAAGACATGGTTAGAGGATTCAATATGGAGGTAAATATGCTTCAAGAAGAATACATTCCAACATCTATTGAAGAGCATCTAAAGGTTTCATTGAGAACCGATGGATGTCCACTTTTGTCCTGTGCTACCTTTGTTGGGATGCATGATATAGCATCAGAAGACCTTTTTGGTTGGGTTTCTAGTGTACCTAATTTGGTCAAGGCACTTTCCATATAATTCTAAGACTAGTGAACGATCTCCAGTCGTACGAGGTAATATATTTCATTCCTAGACTAAAAATAAGAAAACATTTAACACTTACAATAATTATATAATTCAATCTTCAAATTGCACTAAGATATCACATAACCTATTTTGCCATCATTGAGCAATAATGTTGGGAGAACAATCTGACAAATTAATTGTGTTGTTCCTTGAGATGTGTTGTACCTTTCTCTTACAATAGCTTTGAATATTTAACTTCATGTAGCGGGAGCCGCTGATCCCTCATGTTTCTTCGACAATTGATAGCTACATGAAGGAGCACAATGTCTCGCTTGAAGTGGCACGGAAGAATATACACATGATAAAAGAGGAATCGAGGAAAGATTTTAACAGTGAGTGGCTAGATCTTAAAAACACGTATCCAAAGCAGCTATTGGAGAGAATATTCAACTTGACAAGGACGATGGAATTCATGTACAACCATGAGGATAATTTCACAAACTACGACAACCTCAAGGATGTCATCCATTTGTTGTTGGAAAAGCCATTTACAATCGCTAGTTAGTTTTGGTTTTGTACCTAGGCTATTCTCTAGAATATAAGTTTGATTCTCAAGATTTGGTTTGCAGATGCATCGCAATAATTTCAATCCACAAGTTGTATGGTTGTGCGTAGAGATTGGAAGAGTTTTCAAAACATTCAAGTTAACTCAATAATATAAGGATCTGCAACCATTTGGCCCCATATGCAGGCCGACCGAGATTGAGCGGGCGAGAAAGATCATCTTGATACGGACAATTACTGAATTAGACATGCCTGACGCCGACATCGATCAATGCCGTCCTTTCGATTCAAAGGGAGTTAGATGGATTGAAGGGAATTAAATTTAAATTTGAATAAGGGGAGATTTTTTAAAAGTTAAATAAGGAGGGATTTAATCCCCTCAATGCACCTTATTAAACCCAACAAGGCTTTACTATTGTCTGCTTCATCAGTCATCACGTACCGTTCCACCATTGCCGGCCGGCGGGCAATTGTATCCAGGGGATCCAGATCCTCGAGCGGCTTGTGAACCCACACGTTACCTGCCTAGCTAGACCAAAGCCTAATGGAACATGAATGTCATGCGTGTTCAAGTTACCAGCCTAGCTTATACCGGTGGAACATGCATGCAAGCGTCGTTTTTCTGTCATGCGTGTCATCATTCACCATGAATGGCTTCTTAATTTCTCAACCAATGGGCCCACCTCGTGTGCCTCGTGCCAACATTATTTAATTTATTATTCCATGCACGCAAGTAAGGAGCAGCTTTAGTACACGTATACACTTGGTAGCACTATTATCATCATTTATTATTATATATTTGTTTATTTATTTCTTGCTCGCACTGCACTATCAAATATACGATCCATGCAATCAACATATACCTGTTGTCGGCACAGCTAAAAATTTAAACAAAAGGTCGTCGTCCTAAACTAGCACTACTGGCTCAGGATCTACTGGCCGCTGCCCTTTCGCTGAGGGCATCTACTGGCTGGAGGCGCTGGACGCCATGTGCCAGATTTAGTGCACCAGTCATCCACCCACCTGATATCGCCCATTCGTATGTCTTTATGTCCTCAAGATATGTTACAATGACTTTTTCAGTGTCTTTATGTCATTCATATATGTGCCTATGTGAAAATTGCCACGTTGCTATCCAGATTTTGTCAAATTTTATAATGGATTACTTGCATTTAAAATCTATGAGAATTGACTCGATTTTTGTTGTAAAAATCTTATTACAATATGTTAAAATCATGCCTAATTCTTTATACCAATCAAGGGGTATAATCACAAATGATAGTACCAAAAGTAGGGGCAAATCTGCATGGGTACGATAGTCTTTTCGCATGAAAATTAACACCGTTAAGAGACCTAAACAGAGTAGGGTAAACTGTGTCTTCTATCAAAAACACAGGGGTAAATTCACAAAGTTTGAAAAAACGAGGGCAATCATTGTGAGACACCCAAAGTAGGGACATGAACGCCAAAGCCCCAATAAAAAAGGCCCAAATGGTAGGAAATCAAGGTGCAAACATTCTCTGTGGACTGTGGCAATTTGGCGAAGCCCACGGTGGCAAATTTGCGAAGCCACATCGTCTTAAGAGTCCCAAATAGCCAAATCTCTCCTTAAAAAAAACCCGTTGTCTTGACACTGGAGATGATTATTATGCACCGAAATTTGAAATGCGAACGAATCCATACAAGTGGTCCAGATATTGAGCATGCAAATATATATTTTGATGCAATCTCAATGGACGTGCTCTATCTATTCCAAATATATACTCTCCGGTTGACTTTTTTTTCCAAAACTTAATCATTCGTCTTATTAAAAAACCTTATTAATTAGTATCATTTATTTTGTTATTATCTTTTTGTGGTAGTTTGATTATGACTTACGTTTTTATATGTTTGCATAATTTTTTTGAATAAAACGAAGGATTAAGGTTTTGAAATTAGTCAACCGCATCAAATAAAAAAGAACCGAAAGAGTAACATATTTTCAAAAACCATACTTCATTATCTTTGACAACCAATTTCTTTTATAATATATCATTTATAATAATAATGTATATGTAAATATGAAACCATGTACTCCCTTTGTTCCGCAATAAGTGTTATTTTAGGATTTTTTAGGCAGATAAGTTACTAATCTCCTAAAACAACACTTATTATGGGATAAATTTTGAATCATATAAAACAACACTTAGTATGGAAGGGAGCTGAGTATGCCATAATATTTTTAAATTGTTAGACTAATAGTTGATCAAAGTTATGAAGTTTGACAAATCGAATTTTAAAAATGAGCTATGGTTCCAATGCACTTTGATTTAAATTCATTGGATGTATGATTTTTGTTTCTCGTGGCAATGCACAAGTATAGATTTAGTTAAAGCATACGAATGTGGCAACGGCGTTCGTGGCGGCCTCTGCAAACAGTCGCCGTCGTCACTCGAAATAGGGGGGAAAGGAAAAAAAATAAGATGGCCACACATATATGACCTCCAGTGTCACGTCATCCAGTGCTGCACTCATGTGGTTCTAGTGTGTGAAAGCTATGTTTGCACATGTTGCACAAGGGATCGGAAATATAAAAATAATTAAAATGACGTGTGTTGATCGACTCAATAATTATGCACGTAAACTCTCTTCAACAGACGCTTCGTGTTCTATGCTAATCTCTCTCTATACAGACCAGTGACCACTGATTAGTGAATATATCGTTGTTGGCGTCCAAGTTGGTTGAAGCATGAGAAGACTATTGATCTCAGCACCTCTCTACATCCACAATATCACAGTACAAAAAAAAAACATTCATGAGAGGTAAACATTCCAGATACTGTTTTGCAAGAGAACTTAGTAAGATACAATCAGTAAAATCACGAAGATTATTTTTTTGGGGATGATAGCAACCATGCATGTATATGGGCCTTAAACACACGATTTAATCACATCAGCTTCTTCAAAATTCAGATTCCAAAATTTTGCCCATCTGACCTGTTTTGGGCGTGCACGCGGCTTGTGGCCCTGACGGTGCCAAAAGATTTCCCCTCGCCCTCGGTACAGTACAGTATAGGACACACAAACATGGGAAGATGGCGACTCTCGTGCGTGACGGATAGTGCGGAGCCGCAGGAAAAAAAAACTGCTCTGGGGTAGTGACTAGTGAGAGGTACGTAGCTTGTCCAGATTTGTTGGACGGTGACTGGTATACTACATACGTTTCATCGTCATCACGCATGTGATTTGCTTGCGTGTACGAGCTGAGAGAAATGAGAGAGAGAGTCACGCTTATTACATTTTGTCTACTTAATCTTGGCTGCTGAGGGTACGCATGTTTCGGTGGAAAGGGACCAATAAGTACATACGTGTCGTATGTGTGTGACAAGTAAATAATCAAAATTAATTACTATGCCTTGAGTAATACTATACTCTTGTGTAGTTTAGCTATTGTTTAGTATTTATACGCACACTATAAAAAGAACGAGTTTTAGTAATACTATGTTTTATCCAATAAAAACATCTGTATCCTCGAATTGGCCCCACTGCCTATATTGAAAAATGTTAAAAAAATCTAAAACTAATAGAAGAAATTTGTTTCCACCATTTAGTCTATTATTTTCTCTCCTTATTGTTTTGCACGCATATCTACCATGTGCTTTTCTTGTCTTGAAATTAACGAAAAAAGAAGAACGTTAATCAAGCGCATCTCCTTCCTTTCCATCCTCTCTTGATTGCTGGGCCAGCCATTTTCTTCTTTTTTTTCTCGACGTCCTCCGCTCTTCGTGCAATCTATATAGGCTTAGACGTGGTTCACAATGCGGTTCACTGCACGTGCAAAAGCTATGCTGGCAGCTGGCTTGCTTCTGCTAGTCTCTATATAAACCATTGCAGCGCGTGCACAGAAGCATGCATCTCACAAGCTAAAATAGTGCAGTGTCCGATACAATATATCCTACTAAGTGCAAGCAAAACTTGTAGATAGATAGATGCACATTACTGCCATGGCGGCCACCTTCTCCTTCATCAGACCACAAGAGTAAGTCAGCAGCAGGAGGAGCTGCCATACGGCTGCTGCACCACAGCCGCGGATCATCAGGAGCGTTTCATGGAGGTGGCTGCAGGACGGACGGCGGCGGCGGCACACCTGCAGGCTGCGATGTCGCCAGCAGCTGCTGGTTCAACAGGTTGAGAGTGACAACCGCCTGACCCAGAACACCGGCGTTTTCCAGCCATCCATCTGGGGAGATTTCTTTCTTGGCTACTCCAACAACCCAGCAGCTTCATCATCCCAACAACAACAGGTTTATACTGTATTATTCAACTCCAACAGGTTTATATATAGTTGGATTTTTCTAATCAGATTGCACACTGTGTGCATGTATATGGTGGTGAGTTTATTAAATATGTGTATGTACTCTTGCTTGTCATCAACAGACTACGATGGAAGAACGAGCAGAAGCACTCAGGGAAGACGTGGCGGAGATTATAGCAACTTCAACTGGATTGCATGAGAGGCTACATATCATCGACACATTGGAGCGTCTTTGCTTGGATCACCTGTTTGAGCACGAGATCGATGCTGCACTACGGGAAATCGAGGCTGTTGATGTCAGCGACTATGATCTTAGTACCGTTGCTCTTTGGTTTTGCCTGCTTCGGAAGCATCGATACAGGGTTTCACCAGGTAATAAATATAACTTCTAGGAAAAACATACAATGTGGAGTACTCCACCGATATTAAATATGTCTCATTTTAGTTCAAAAATGAACTAAAATGCGAATTGTATTTAAATACGGAGAAAGTACCATGCTGCACCTTGATGTCGTCCTAAACTCCCCAATTAATGCCCCACGCATGCACCACCAGCACCACACAATGCAACCACGTACACGCCCTGTAGACGTGCAACTGCCACTATGCACGTCAACATCAAACAAAATTGAGATACGTCCCTGATGCATATTGTGTGGGCCACTGATTGATTTGATTATTGCTGTGGGATTACATCAGTTAGCTGTGGCTTGTTGGTCAGTCGTTGCATACGTGAGAAAGATGCTTCTTCTAATTCCAGAAGGCTGGTATTTTTTTTGATAAATAATCCGATGTCATATTTCAGATGTGTTCACGAGGTTCAAAGATGACGAGGGAGCTTTTCCAGCAGATAACCCTGCTGAGCTACTCAGCCTTCATAATGCTGCACATATGAGGACCCATGGAGAGGTCATACTTGACGAAGCCATACTATTCACAAGAAGGCATTTAGAAACAATGCTGCCCTCCTTGGAAGGACCATTGGCACGTGAAATAAAATCTTCACTTGAGATCCCCCATCCTAGAAGGGTTAGAATTTATGAGTCCAAGTACTACATCTCTACATATGAAAAAGATGCCATGGTGCATGACAAGGTGTTAGAACTTGCAAAGGTCAACTCAAATATTATGCAGCTCCATCATCAACATGAGTTGAGTATCATTACAAGGTGAAGTGATTTTTTACATTAGAAATATATTACTTGATTATCTTATTATTACTAATTGTAGATTTCTTTTAGGGTAAATCATTGTTAATCCTCACATGACATACTACGTTACAAAAAAGAGAAATAAATAGAATTGCATGGAAAATAAAAAATATCTTACCATCCCTTCATTATAAGATGTATTATATATACAATATTATAAAGTAAACCCCATAAATAGATATCTAAATGATTGGCTTTGCCATTAACAAAGCCAACACAAAGTTGACACATAATTTTTCTTCTAAATTACCCACCGCCTATGGTACCATTAAAATAAAACAACCTATTCCAAAATTGCATCTAAATTACCTACCTCCTCCATTTTAAATAAATCACAAAATACTCCTACATGTTCTTTTAAATTTATCTATTCTTCTTGTGATATTATAGGAAAGCAAGAGAGGAAACTAACACAAGGTATTTATGTATTATGTGTGTCACCATTCAAACAATGTTTACATGTATGTAGAAAGCGACGGGCATGTTGATTGTCATGTTAAACACATATGTGAAACACCTATGGAGGTATGATGCATAGGGGAAAATATGAATGATAGAATGGAAACATATAAGCTAATTCGTAGCTACAAAATACACTTGTACGAACAAATGAGAGAGAGAGAGAGAGAGAGAGCAATGAAAAGCAGTGCTAATCATGGGTCTCAAATTCATACCTATATTTCTGACCCTTATGCCTCTTGGATTTAGTACGGTCTCAAGATAACAGACTCGTTGGCTACTATTTCAAATTACAAACTATTTCTAATACTAATAATATTACCTTGACAATTTGTATTATAGGTGGTGGCAGGATATACAGATTGAATCAAGGCTTCCGTTTGCTCGAGATAGACTTGTAGAGTGCTATTGGTGGATCTTAGGAGTATACTTTGAACCATGTTATTCACGAGGCCGAATAATAATGACAATGGTTATTGCAATTTGTACCATGATGGACGATATTTATGATTCTTACGGAACTCGAGAAGAATGTGAAATTTTTACCAAGTGCATTGAAAGGTACGGACCGTATTCCTTTCCCTTCTTAAAAATGTAATTGTCTTAGGTCCATGGAAGTTTGTGCCTATATTATTTACTATGAAATTTGTAAATAACAATAAATGAAAATATATGCTACTTCTATCTAGGGATATTCAGGATTGAAGTTGTTTATACATGACATTGAGTAATAGAGTGCATGGTTTCCATGAGATAACCATATTGCGATGCGTAATAAGTTAATACATAATTAATTTGCTCCATTTTGCCTTAGCTCCTGCGTGTGGTTTGGGCCGGAGTCAACCAATTTGGATGTGAGAAGAATAATTACACAATTAAAGTGCATGAGAAAATTTACTCATGTATATATAGTAACCATTATTTTTATATCATTGTGAACATATAGAATTCATATGTTTTCATGAATTGTCATGTCCAGCTGGGATACAAAAGGGGCACATGATCTCCCAGAGTGCATGAAATTTGCTTTGGAGAAAATATTGGCTAGCTATCAAACCATTGCAACTATGCTCAACCAAGAGGAGAAAAATCGAATGTCATATCTAAGATATTCTGTAAGCTAACTTCCTCAGCTTTACATATTTCATTTTTCTTGGTCATGCTAAATTATTATCCAATGTTCTAACTTGATATTGTCGGTGCCAAACACGTTCATAAAACAATAGTCTATCTAGATTTTTTGATACGTGAAGAGTGTGTGCATTTACTTTCTCCAACTTGCAGATAGAAAAACAGGCTAGAAGCTACAACACTGAGGTAAAAATGCTTCAAGAAGGATACATTCCAAAGTCCATGGAAGAGCATCTAAATATTTCATTAATTACCGGCGGGTGTCCCTTTTTGGCATGTGCTTCCTTCGTTGGGATGAATGATATAGCAACAAAGGATTGCTTTGATTGGGTTTCTAGTATACCTAAAATGGTCCAAGCACTCTCTATAATTCTTTGAATAGTAGATGACCTCCAGTCATACGAGGTAACATATTTTTGTTTCTAAGTTCAAATTATGAGAACCATTGGAGCGCCTAATAATAGTCTCATATGTTTACATTTTTTGGTTTGCACTTTGACTTCGGTACTTATCATATAACATGACTTTTAAATGTCTACAAAAAACGAGGGAATTTACTACCAATAATCTCAAGATTAGGAGTTGCTTGCCATTTGGTGTTTCACCTTTTATTGACTAATGTCTTTGAATATGTGCCTCCATGTAGCGAGAGCAATTGATCCCCCATGTTGCGTTGACAATCGATAGCTATATGAAGGAACACAATGTCTCGATGGATGTTGCGCGCGAGAAGGTGCACATATTAAAAGAGGAATCGTGGAAAGATTTCAACAGTGAATGGCTTAATCCAGACAACGCCTATCCAAAGCTGGTACTGGAGCAGATATTCAACTTGGCAAGGACGATGGAATTCTTTTACAACCAAGATGACAATTTCACAAACTGCCACAGCGTAAAGGATACCATCCATTTGTTGTTGGCAGAACCATTTAGGATCCCCATTTAAGCATTGTGCTATAGGCAATCAAAATCCCATCCACCTACACCCTTGTTAGCTATCTTATCGGTCCCCTAGCTACCTTGCTGTTGTCTCTGTAACTGTAGTAACTCATTTTTTAACATAAGCTCAATTGTGTCTATTTAGCTTAATGGTAACATCGTGTTGTTATGTCAATATGTGAGGTCGGTCTGTGATGTTTCTGGTATTAAATGAAGCAAGTTGGTGTAAGGTTTGCTTACTCATTAGTTCAGGAAAGTTCTGTTATTTACAATTGTTTGTTTTGTGAGGTATAGTGTGATTCATATCGTGCGTGGAATTGGCCGCTCCTAAGCGCATCCAGTTCCGTCGATGCACATAGGCACTCAAACTCAAACATGCCGATGCATTCACCACTACAAATGTTGAGCAGAGAACCTCCAAAAGACTATATGCCGGCAATCAGCACATCACTTGTTGTGTACAGTACTGACCGTTGGGGGCATGCAGGGGACACCCGCATGTGCCTCGTGCGCATGTTCTTGCATTGAACGGTGGAACAAACCTTTTTTTAGCATCCTTGCTGCCTGAACCAAAGAGACAGGGAGAGGGAGGAAACTTTGCGTAAGCCCTGATGCAGTCACACATCCTTCATGTTTATCCCCATTACTATTTTCAATTGACAATTGGGTCAAGGCAAGTCTTATTATAATCAGCACCATACTGGCCTGAGCTTTTCAAAGTCTCATTCAAAGAGGAATAGAATTGCTGACAGATACGGGTGGATCCGCAGACAGAGGGAGGGGCACCATTTTTGTGAGTGAGGAGGCAAAAACGTTAATAACCAGCCAACCATTTTTTAATACTCAAAAGTCGATTATCGACCATACAACCTTCACATGCAGTGTAACAGTACCGACGGTAATTTCATATTGAGATGAGCCATTGACCTTTGGATCTATGTGCCTTGCAATTTCTCCTATTCTCAGTATGGGCAGCAATACTTAGTAACAGCTTCTCCTTCACATATACAGCTACCACGGATTAGAAAAGTGGGATAAGAACTGGGGCAAGCTTCTCGCCACCCGTGATATGAACCAGTTTACTATCATGAAGTACCAGGCTTTTCTTGATGATGCTGCACAAGCTGTAAATTTTCCAAAAATTCTCCTGCTAAAGTTTTGACTGAAATAGTAGCCTCAACTGCATCTTTCACAACTCCATACATCACATCCACAATACTAAGCCTAGTAGCAAGAGAGCAACTTTCAAGCTCGCACTTCTTCAACACTCGCCGTTATATGCCTGAAATCTCTAATATTCCTTTACTGAGCTCTCTGTCCTCCTGCCTCTCATCACCTTTGATTAGTAGATTAGTCTCAACATATGTACTGCTTATCAATGCAGGTCCTCGTTTTGGACATGTTAAGATCAGCGATTCCTCCTACACAAAGGATTGCATGGTAAGTTAGTGCTATATATCACAATGCTGATGTGATATATCACGTCTGCTCCCAAAAGTGGATTCTCCATGCACAGTTAATGATTTTAGACCCATTTCTCTGCTTAATAATTTAGTCAAATTGATCACTAAGTTATTGGCCAACAAACTCCAAACAGTCATTCAGAGCTTGGTGCACAAAAACCAATACGGGTTTATCAAAAGCAGGACCATCCAGGACTGTTTAGCTTGGTCTTTTGAGTCCTTGCACTTGTGTCACAAGTCCAGGAAAGAAATTGTTATTCTCAAGATTGATTTTGAGAAAGCCTTTGACAAAATTGAGCACCCTGCTTTGCTCAACATCATGAGAGCCAAAGGGTTTGGGGACAAATGCATGAATTGGTTGGAGTCAATAGTTTCCTCTGGTACCTCGGCGATACTCCTAAATGGAAAGCCAGGGAAAACAATACATTGCAGGAGGGTTGTAAGGCAAGGTGATCCTTTATCTCCACTCCTTTTGTGCTAGTAGCTGACTTGTTACAGAGCCTCCTCAATAAAGCCAAAGATTTGGGTCTACTGTAGTTGCCTATTCCATTGGGTTACTCTTCGAATTTCCCTGTCCTGCAATATGCTGATGATACTTTATTATTCCTAGAAGGAGACTCAAAGCAACTGTTCTTTCTCAAAGCTCTTCTAAACTCCTTTGCCGAATCAGTAGGCCTTAAGATTAACTTCAGCAAAACTAGCATGACACCAGTCAATATTTCTCCTGATAGATTGGCTCATCTTGCTAGTACCTTTGGTTGTTCTACTGGTACACTGCCTTTTACCTATCTCGGTCCTCCTCTTGGTTATACTAAGCCAAAAGTGGAGGATTTCCTTCCTTTGGTGCAGAAATGTGAAAGAAGGCTTGTCGGAGCGGACGTGCCCCTGGTCAGGTGGCGGAGTGCACCCGGCCGAGATCCTAAGTACTGAGAGTAGTTAGGGGGAGCAATCGTTGTTAGCTAAGTTCGTGGTGGCACGATGGTGGCGAGAGGATTTAGAGTGGTTCGGGCCGCCGGAGCGTAATACCTTACGTCCACTGTGGGTGTGTTCTTGTATTTCGTGGGCCTTCAGAGGAGTCTCTGAGCCTGTCTGGGTCTGTCCTCCTGTGTTGTGTATGCCTCCCCTTTTATAGCCCAAGGGGGGCATGTACACGGTGGCCGGGCCCCGACAGGTGGTCCCGGCCATTTCCTCTATGCTTCAGTTCTATCTTGTGCCTGATGTCCAACGCTCCCATGCTTCGCGCCTGTACCACCGTCGTGACCTGGTATGGCCTGGAGATCCGCCATACCGTCCTGTCGTCTGGATACGGCGCCGCGCCGTCCTGCCTTACGCCGTCCTGTCCCATCGGCTGCTAAACCTGCTGAGAGGCTTCAGAGGCCGAGGGGCAGGCGATGCGCACGCGTGATAGGACAGGGCACTCGTAGTAGCGTTGTAGCGCCGCTGCCTAGTATTAGGCTGAGTGCGGCCGCCGCGCGTGGCGTGGCTCATGATGAGTACAGCGTACTTGTTTACTCAATATAGACCCCAGTGTAGCTGGGGAAATCAACTGTAGTGCCCTGTTATCGCCGCCGCGCCTTGGTAAGGCGCGCCCCTTTGCCTTGCCGCCGCCGCCTGCCAGCGGCGATGGGGGCACGCCCGTCTGACACTCGTGGTGTCAGCAGCATCGGGGCGTGCCAGCCTGACAGCGGCGGTGTCAGCGGCATCGGGCATGCCCGCCTGCCCGCAATAAATGCGGCAGGTGGGCGAGGCGCCCGGTTGAAGGCCCCGCCACACGCCCTGTGGGCACGTGGCAACGCGAGACCTTCCCGTGCCCTGTGGTCACGTGGCGGCCTCGGACCACCGAAGGTGCTGGCTCCGGACCTCCACGTGCTCTGCGGGCACGTGGCGCCCCCGGACCACCGAGGGCGCTGGCTCCGGTCCTCCACGCGCTTCTGTACGTGGCGGCCCCGGACCACCGAGGGCGCCGGCTCCGGACCTCCCCGTGCTCTGTGGGCACAAGGCGGCCCCGGACCATCGAAGGTACGGGCTCCGGCCCGAGAGGTCCGGACCTCTCCTCGCGTGGCTGGGGGAGGCTCGGTCCTCGAAGGAGGTTCGGGGCCTCCCCTGTGGGCCGGGTGCGTGGCCCTAGCTTTCCCAAGGAGTGGGCCGGGCCCATCTGTATGCGGCCTTAGGCCCTCCTTGTACTGCAGTAGTTACCTCCCTTAGTGATCTTCGTCTAGTGTAAGCGGGTACCCGGTTGGCTGGGTACCGACAGTGGCCCCTGGGCTCACCTTTGGTGAGTTTTTCAAACCTGAGGTGAGCCCACTGTCGCTTACTACACAAGCCGCCGGGAGCCGTGGGCGGTTACCGGCGTTTAGCCGTTAAGCTCATTCTTGGGCAGGGCCCACCACTTGATTTCTTGGTCGAGGCCTCGACTCGCCTATCTCTGGAGGGGGCTTAGTCCATCCGACCCCGCGGGGTGGCCCCGTGGGCTCCCATGATCTGGGGGCGCGCGATCGTGGGAATCTCTCGGGGAACGTGGGGGCAGGCCCGCGTCGGAAACCGCACAGCGGTTCACCTACTTCTTCTCCTGCCATTAAGGCGGGGCAGACGGCTACGTGGGCAGCCGTGCGTAAAGCGGAAAAGGCAGGGGCCCCGCGCGTCGCGCCGAGACGCGCGTCCGCGAGCGGCCGCCGGTTCGCCTTCCTGCCTTGCTTGCTCTTCTACCCGTCTGTCATGACTGCCTCCTCGGGCCCCTGCTGTCATAGACCTGGTGGCCCGTGGGTGCGCCGGCGCGCGCGTACACTTGACGTCCGCGGCTTGCGGAGGATTGGGGGCAACCGTCAAATAGGGTTCTCGGCCATCGGCCGAGCACGTCCTTCTGCCATTTGCCTCTGCACCCCTCGCATCCGCCGCGGCGCTCCCAGCAGAGCTCTCGCTTCTTGTCTGCTGCGTGCTCCTTGTCTTCTCCACGGCCAGATTCCTCAGCGATGGGTCCGAGCCACCAATCCCCCCGGGAGACTGAGGAGAACCTCACCCGCGTCCGCCGCCTGCTCGGCTGGACGGACGCGGACCGTCGCGATAATGTTCGCACGGGCTCCCTCCCCCACCGCAACTTGCAGCTGGGAGAGTTCGTCCTCTTCGTCCCCTACCTCTACTGTGGTCTGGGGATTCCGATCTCTTCTTTCTTCATGCTGGTGCTGGAGGCGTTTGGGCTGCAGCTCCAACATCTCACCCCCCACTCCATCCTTCATGCGGCAATCTTTGCCCACTTCTGCGAGATGTTCGTGGGGGTTCCTCCCTGCGTGACGCTCTTCCGCCACTTCTTCTCGGTGAGGTGTTCCGGGAGGAGCTCGACGGAGATCGGCCGCTACTACTTCCTGCTGAAGGGGTCCGGGGGAAGATCGACCTACCTCCCCACCTTCGCTAGCGCCAAGTGGGAGCACTGGCGCAACGACTGGGTGATCGTCAGGGCGGAGCCGAACGACCGGTTGGCTCTCCCTGATAGCAGTCCCGACGCATCCCTCCCGGAGGGTGCCTCGACGGATCTGCCACCCGAGTTCTCCCCCGTGCTGGCCAGGATCGCCGAGCTCGTCAGCGGCGGGCTGACCTCACTGCACGTCCTCGCGGACTTCCTCAGGCGGAGGCTCGCCCCCCTGCAGATGCGGCCAAGGCTGGCGTGGAACTACACTGGCTCCAACGACTGCAGCCGGGTGGTACATGGCGAAGACCACGACCTGACGCCGCTCCTGCTGGAGGAATGGGTGCGGTGCGTCACGGACGTGAGTTTCCCTCCGGAGCAGCTGCGCCTGCCGTCCGCTATCGTGCCGCTCTGCCGCGACCAGGCCTTGCGGACGGCGGTGCTCCGGGAGATGCCCACGCTCGACGACGGCGGCCTCGCGGCGCGGCAGCTTGGAGGCGACCCCAACCGGGGGGTCCACATTGCTGTCGCCCCGGTTGGGGGTTCTGATGCCAGGGGCACCGCTCCTGCTGACAAGGGCAAGGGGCCAGTGGCAGCGTCCCCCGTCGTTCCGCCGGCGGGTGGTGAGGAGACGCGGCGAAGGCTGGTCCGCGGCGACGGGACCTTTGTCTCGGAGCCCGACCCGAAGCGTCAGCGGACCTCGGGGGAAGGAAGCTCCTCTGCGCAAGGGGAGCGAGTGCCACCGCCGCCTCCGGGCCAGCGGCACCCTTAGCGCCGGGCACCTCCACCGACGCCGGACCAGCCGCGGCGGCCCTCTCCGGCACCGCCGGCCTCAGGCCCGCGGCAACAGCAGCCACCGGCAGTGCCGACCGCAGATCGGCAGCCGCGGCGAGGCTCTGGCCTTCGTGGCCGCTGGTCGGCGCCTACTTTAAGGTAAGCCCTTTAGATTAGCTTCGCATACTTCGCGGTACCACGGCTAGCTTTTTTCAGGTTTCTCAGCCTTTCGCCGTGCGTTTTTGTTTAGGCCGACACGCCCGGGCGGCGTTCCTCCCCCCAGCGGCTCTGGTGGCCGGGCGACCACGGCAGAGAAGTGCGCCCCTGGTGGTCCGACGGCGGAAGACGCCACGCGGGCCCGGGCTACGACCGAGGGGCCTGCACCGGAGGCCACCCCGTCTGTCCGGCCCCAGGCCCCAGGTGGACCGACGCCGGGGGGCGCCTCGGGGGTCGAGACCGCACCCGAAGTCCCTGCTGAGGGGGCAGCTCCGGGCGCGCAGCCCCAGGCACCAGGCAGCCCGGTGCCGGGGGGCGTCGCGACCCAAGGGCCTGCGCCGGGGGCGGCTCCTGACTCCCGGACCTCGGAGCCTTCGTCGCCCGCCGCCCAGACGACCAGCCCCGGATCTCCGCCTCCTGCCGAGGGGGAACCGGAGGAGGTTCTGGGTAGGCCGCTTCTGCCCCTGCCCCAGCCGGGTGGAGCCCCTCTCCCTCGCGTGCTACGTCGGGCGCGCCAGGCCCTGGACGACGCCCAGGGGACGCTCCAGCTGGAGTGGGCCCGGCTGCAACAGGAGCGCGAGGGCCTGGACGGCTGGCGGGCTCGTCTGGGGGAGCAGATCGAAGCCGCCACTGTGATGCCCTAGGCATCTCAAATGCATTACACTAAAAACATTAGCATAATTGCATCTTTTCAAAGGCTTTCACACTTGATGACCAAGGCGTCCTGTGGTTCAAGAATCGTCTAGTGGTACCCAAGGACATGGAGTTGAGGAAGAGAATACTGGACGAAGCGCACACTTCAATACTCACGATACATCCGGGCAGCAATAAGATGTACCAAGACTTGAAACAAAAATTTTGGTGGACCCGCATGAAGCGGGAGATCGCCAAGTACGTGTCTGAGTGCGACGTGTGTAAGAAAGTAAAAGCTGATCACTTAAAGGCCGCTGGAATGCTTCAACCACTGGATGTTCCCGCGTGGAAATGGGAGGATATACACATGGATTTCATTGTGGGTTTACCTCGTACCCAAAAAGGATATGACTCCATATGGGTAATTATCGATAGACTCACGAAATCTGCTCATTTCATTCCAGTCAAGACCACCTATCGAGCAAAGCAGTACGCTGAGTTGTACCTTTCCAAGATCCTATCCTTACACGGGGTCCCGCGAACTATCACCTCAGATAGGGGTTCTCTGTTCGTTTCCCGCTTCTGGGAGCAACTGCAGACTGCCTTAGACACTACTCTTGTACGTAGTTCCGCTTACCATCCTCAAACCAGTGGTCAAGTAGAAAGAGTAAATCAAATCCTAGAAGACATGTTGAGGGCCTGTGCACTAACTTACTCCACCAAGTGGGAGGAGTGTCTACCCTTGGCAGAGTTTGCTTATAACAATAGCCATCAAAAGAGCTTAGAAATGGCACCGTTCGAAGCTCTCTATGGTAGAAGGTGCAGAACACCGCTAAACTGGTCCGAACCAGGAGAGCGTGTTACCTTTGGCCCTGATTTAGTGACCAAAGCTGAAGAACAAGTAAAACTCATACACCAGCATCTTAAAAGAGCACAATCCAGACAAAAAAGTTACTCGGATAAAAGGAGAAGGCCACTAGTCTTTGGTGAAGGAGATCATGTGTATCTCAAAGTATCACCGATGAAAGGGGTACAACGGTTTGGAGTAAAAGGGAAGTTAGCACCAAGGTACGTTGGTCCATTCAAAATCATGGAAAAGTGCGGAGCCGTCGCTTACCGGTTAGAACTACCACCACATCTGGCTGCGGTTCACGATGTGTTTCATGTCTCACAACTAAAGAAGTGCTTAAGAGTACCGGAGAAAGTGGTAGATACCTCTCAAGTTCAGATTGAACCAGATCTCACATACGAAGAACACCCCATAAAAATCCTCGATCAAAAGCAAAGATCAACCCGTCAGAAAGCAATCAACTTTTACAAAGTTCAATGGAGTAATCACTCCGAAGAAGAAGCCACTTGGGAGCAAGAGGAATACCTACACACTAAGTATCCTGGTTTTCTACCATCCACTTCAAATCGGTATGTTACAACAGCTTAACGTTAGGATCTAAACTCAATACATGAACACAACATTAACTACAACCAACTTCACCAACCATGTCACATCAAAAATCTCGGGACGAGATTTCTTTAAGGGGGGTGGGTTGTGATGCCCTAGGCATCTCAAATGCATTACACTAAAAACATTAGCATAATGACATCTTTTCAAAAGCTTTTTATCTTGAAAAGCATGCATAAACTAGGTCAATTGAGCAACTAAACTTAGTTTTCAGAAAAACTATGGTTGTATTGCGGATATAACTTTAATACCATTGGGATTTTAATAAAACCTTACATACCAAACTTGTAGGCAATTCCATAAGGAATGACTTTGGTATGTTGTGTTTTGGCATGCATGAATGTTGAAATCTAGTTTTGGGTCATTTTATGTGAAAATGTGACTTCTGCCAAATTCAGCCCTGTTTGGTAAATTCAAAATTTTGTGAAACAAAATTCAAAATCTTGCCATGTCATGAATACCAAAGTTGTAGATCATGAGATTCTATGCAACATTGGTATGTTTCACCTTTCATGAAAATGCTCCTAAAATGGACTTTTATAATTTCCAAGTTGGGGATTTCAAATGGTCAAACAAGAGTCAGCAAGTTAATTTCAAATTTAAATCATTTTAAACTTGGAATCTGGTATATGTCATTTTGACAAAGTTGTAGATTTCAAAAGGTACAACATTTCATTCAATTGGGTCTTTTTCAAATTCGGCTTCTAGATTGGTCAAATTTGAGAAATTCAGAAACCTGATCAGCTGGTCAAAGGGGATTTATCTTTTTCGTTTTTCTTTTATTTTCTAGTCTCTATGACAGGCGGAACCCACCTGTCAGGCCGCCCGCGCCAGCGCACGGACCCGCTCCCTCGCTCGATGCACCAAGTCCATACGCCGTACTCCCTGTTCCTGAGTTTGGCCCCACCTGTCAGCCACCGTGGTCCATAGACCGGGTTCACCCACGCGCCTCCCTCCTCTCTCCCCGCCCGCGCGCGCCCACGCGGCGCTGCGCGCCGAGCGGCCGTGGCCACGCGCCGGCCTTCCCGGCCGCCACGGCCACGCGCCCCTGCCGCGCGCGGACAGCGCGCACGGCGCGCCACCGGGGCGAGGGCGAGGCCGAGCCTATTTCTCGAGCTCTCCTCCACGCGCTCGCGCTCTCTGGTTTTTCCCCTTTCACTTCCGCGCGTCCGCCATTGCCGGAGAACCGCGAGCTCGCCCCCGGCCACTTCCGCCCGCTCCCGAGCTCAACCGTCACCGCGCCAAGCTTCGCCGCCCTCGACTCTACCTTCCCGCCCAGACCGCGTCGCCCGAGACCCTCCCACTTCGGCGTATTGCACCGCCGGACCTCGCCGGTCAGGGGCACTCGTCGCCGACCCTCCCCGCGATCTCCCCCACCGTCTGAGGTAGTGGGTAAAGTTCCCCGTCCTCTTCTCTCTCTCCCCGACACTCCACGGCGAGCTCCCGAGCCCCGCAGGGCCGGGATTGACCGCGCGCCGCCGGAGTCTCCCCTCCCGTCGCGAGGAGGAAGACGACGGGAGGAGGAAGACGGACATTTTGCGCTATCGCCCTCCGAGTTTAACAGTTTTATGTTTCCATACCGAGCACTGTGTTCTGAGTCTTGTAAATCTTGCACGGGAACCCTCAGAGACTATGGATAATTACAGATAGATCCTGGATCTGTTTAATTTCGGTTAAAATGCTTTTAAAAGAGGCTGAAACTTTGAAAAATCATAATAAAGGGTATAAAAATCCAAAAATAGCAAACTTTGTTGCATTGTGTTCCTAATAAATAGATCTACAGGATGGGTATGATGGTTGAGTAGGAAAGGACAGTTTTACCCCTGTTTCTATTCAAACATGTAAAACCCTAATAAATAGGAAATAAGGACTAAATGATCTCCAAAAATAGCCAAATTTGAACAGGGACTTTGTTATCATGTATAGGTTCTGTATAAAAATTGTTGGCCCTAGCACTTGCTGTTGAATTACTATTTTGCCCTTGTCTTGCACTAAGTACATATTAGACTTAAGAAAAAGAGTAATATGGTGAATAATGTTTCAAAATGGCTTTAAGTTTGATATAAGCTATGGTTATGAAGTAACTTGCTAGAATTGGAGATGATGCATGTAAGGTTTTGGTTCTAAGAGAAAACTGGTAGAAATAATGCGCTTCTATGAAAGCTTCGGTCGCTTCACATGAAGCGATGCTACCTCGCCACGCACACCCCACGTTATTTTATGTAACAAGCTAAGCTGTCGTAGATGATGGCTTGTACGATTTCTTAGTACGAAACAACTTTCGCCTCAATATGCATAACTCTATACCATAAATCATAAGTTCACTGATTTACTGCATTACGCTTACATCATAAAGCAAGCATTGCACTAATACATGCTCCAACTGCATCATGTCATGCATATAGATTCTACGGACGAAGAACCACCGCCGAACCAAACCGTCGCGGAGGAACCCGAAGAGGAGTTGCACCAGGAACCAGAGGGCCAGCAGCAGGAACCCGACTACGCTCCGGAGGAAGCTACTGACCCTAGTGAAGAAGGTAGGCAGGACCATACTCTACCCAGCAAATAAATTATACTTGATGATTACGCATATGCATTAGGAGTTACTTGGAACCAATTGCATTAGATTTCCTGGCCACCCTGGCCCTAGTACCTATACATAGAGTTCGTAGGACGAGTATGCCTAGAAATTGCTAGGTACGAGTAGACACGAGTGTGTGGACTCGTCACGTAGGTATTTTTTTTCAAAATCACAAAAGCTTAAAGTTATATCTCTTATAAGTGTTGCTCAGGAAGTAAATGGAGACCGGGCGGAGATTTTATTTCAGTATTTACTATTCATGATGTCACACCCGGACTCCGCCCGAGTCGTTTAAGGCCCGTCCGCTGTTCGTCTGCTGATCGGCATAACATTGCTAAAGTGCTTATCCGGGGAATGGGACCGGAAAAGTCTTTCCTGGGCTCGTCCGAAGCACAGAGACACGTTCCTACCCGCTGGTTGAGAGGAAGGTGGCCCGGGGGAGCTTGGTACTCATGACGAGGAGACCGAGATGTCGGCAGGCTCGTCATGGGGGCACAACCCGGGGGCTAGGCGGGAGTGAATCGAACTTGGGACGAGGCAGGTTAAGATTGGGGCTATATGTGGGAACGCGATGGCTAGAAAGCATATACCCCTGGCATGATAGTTATTCCCGGGAATTAAAAATCGATTCGAGTCGCTGATGCCCACCAGGTGTGGGAACGCTGATAGTGCACACGGGCAACGTAGTAATTACTTAAACTCTCGATATTTTAATACTCATGGTTTTGGAATACTACTTGTTTGAACTAAGTTGTTACCTTACGGAAATTTTACTGTTATGTTGGCAATCATACAGATAATGAAACATGTTCTTTATGTTAATTAAGTTACTGTAAAAACTAAAAGCTAAGGATCCACTTGCTAGTAAGCTGCTTCGCGTCAGCCGTAAGCCAAATCCATTAAGACCTACTGAGTAATTAGTACTCAGGGTTTGCCCCCACATTTTGAGCGCAGGTATGGAATTCATGGTGTGCACCTGTGTTGGAGGCGGGGCATGCCCTCATTTAGGATGAAGTGACTGAGTGGCATGAGGGCAACATCGGTGGGCTCGATGTTGTACCTCCAATGTAAAACTTTTGGTGGTAACATGGTGATCTAAACTTATATTTTTCCGCTGCGAGAAACTTTTAAACTTGCTACTTTATGGCATTATGTTGAACTAGTATTTTATGTAAAAACTAGTTTGTAATAAAGCTTAATTTCCCGCTATTCAACTGCCTGTGATGATGTATCTATTGTGGCTCCATCGTGAGTCAGATGTGTATGATGTCGGTTCCTCTGGGAAAAGGTAATATCGGGAGTCGAACGACTCTCGACGGACGACCGGGTTTAGTTCGGTCTAATCGCACTGCAAGCCAGAGGTGGCAAGTGTGCTTAGCCCGGATTAAATCGGCGGTTCCGCCACAGCTGGTATCAGAGCCGATCATACACAGACAACAGACATATCATCCAGTTTTGATTTGCAAACCTATTTTCAAAAACCCTTTATGAAGTATTTGAGAAATGAGAGTATCGATATGCCCAAATTAAGGATGTTAGTGAAATACCAGGTGACATCACTAACATTCTGACCTAGATAGAACTCATATGCATATCCGGCGCTTTGGGAAGCAACATTTCGGCCATAGCTATCCCCAGTACTGGCGGAACGCTATTGGGATTTGCGGACTGTTGCGAACCCTGCATTCATGCTGATAGGGCAGAACTCTTAAAGGGGGGTGGTCACGCCATTGGAGTGTTTCGTGACCACTTTTCCTTCAACCAAAAATTATAGTTAGATCTTGTTGGCCACCGTTTCTCTCCCCAGGAATTCCCCAGTACTGGAGGAAGACTTGGTGTGTTGGGAGAAATGGCGCCACTACGTCGTCCACCAGACGTAGCTTAAAGAAATTCGTGGGTGCCACTTCTAGGGTTAGAGTGGTAATGATTGGTCATGGTAATGATGATGGTATGAGCATGCATTTTTCTGCAGATACACTAACCACGTGCGAAATTAAGAACGAGTAGAGAACGACTAGTTGCATTAGAGAGTGCCGTGCATGTATGTCACCGGATATTCGTTAGATATATACATTATACATAAGGTGTGTGATGTGAGAACGAATAGGACGAGTCATGCATCATGTTTACTTGTACTTGTTCATACTTGGGGGATTATTGTTAAAAGTCAAATAAGTAAAATGAAAGATTCAAAGATGTTTTCTGCACCCATCACCCACTTAACCGTTGAAATTATATGCAACCTATGCCTATCACTGATTAAAGTCTCTTATTTTAAAAACAGATGGCCAGGACCAAGCAAACCGCTCGTAAGGCCACCAGTGCGAGGGGACTCCGTATACAGGAGGGAAGGGCTGCTCCCCTCCCACCAGTGACCCACACCCCTCCTCAGCTTGAGAATGGGATGGTCCACACCCGTTGCCGTGAGGAGAACGGCCTTGCGCAGATCCTTTGTCGGGCTCTGCGTGAGATGAGGCGCAGACCGTGCCCCTTCTTCTCCGTGCAGATAGTGCACGCGGAGGGACACTGCATGGCCAGTGTTGTCCTTCCTTCGAGCCACACCGCGGTCCGGCAGATGATCACCGTCTACGGGGCCAATGAGGAGGATGCTTACGACAAGGCCACCCTAGCAGCCATCACCTCACTCAGCTCCTCGGGTGCAGCAGGGATGTCAGTGCTGCGCTACCTCCCCACCGACGGCTACGACGATGAGTGGCTCCGTCGTCACAACATGCTAGAGGAGCGGATTGACACCAGGCCCTATGCTGCGACCATGCAGTTTGCTCACAGCGTACACGGGATGTACCTCCGTGCCGAGGACCGTGTCGCCCACTACCGCGACCAGCACATGTATGCACAGGACCGTATTGAGGAACTGGAGGCAGAGTTGGCTGAGGCACAGCAGCGCCTGGCACAGTACGAGCAGGACCCTTCAGTTGCCCCTGTGGTGGAGGATGAGGGCAGCATGGTGTCTGACGCGCGTAACGGGCGTTAGAGAGTTTGACAATAGCACTGTGTGGTGAAGCTTTTTGTAAATGGTGCACGTTGTGAGCGATGTTTTGTACTATATCGCTCCGTGCAGTTTGCCATGACTGTACTAAACAGTGGTGAGGTCGAGAGAACTCACTTATGTACGTCATGTAACCTAGTGTAGAACCTTAAGCTAGTGTTCCGAGGTGATGGATGAGATGGCCCATGTGTGTACTAAGTAAACCCTTAGTTTATTAAGACTCTATAAGTATGGTTGTAGTAACTGCTGAATACGCATGGACAATGTGAATGGTGCGATGCCATTAAGCTTGGCCTTGAGAGATAGAGTCTAACTGTTTTATTACAAGTTTACTTGTACTCACAAATTGCCTATAGCCCTATGATCTTGCTGTCACCGTATTTCTGCACAAGGGCTATTGGGCTGAACCCGTATGATTCCATTTTGCAGATGGTGAACACTCGCACCGGTCAGTCATCGGGGCAGTCAGCGCAAGGCGCTCCACCCCCGCCGGAGCTGGCCACCTTGGTGGTCCAACAAGCTGAGTTGATCCGTTTACTAGCAGAAGACCGTCAGGCCCGTGGGCAACAACAGTCGCGGGAGTACCGACCACGTGGCATTACCTACCAAGACTTCGAGGGGCTGCGACCCCCGGTTTTCACCAATTGCCCCGAGCCACTGGCGGCAGATGACTGGCTTCGTACCGTCCAGTCCAAGTTCACCCTTCTGCCAGGGATCAATGAGCAAGAAAAGGCTCGATTTGCTGCTCAGCTTCTTCATGGGCCTGCGGGAGCGTGGTACGCCACTTTCCTCGCCATGCAGGAGGAGGGCCATGAGCCCACATGGGAGGAGTTCTGTCAGGCTTTCCGGGCCCACTATATCCCGGCAAGTTTGATGGAACAAAAGCGACGTGAGTTCCGAGACCTCAGGCAGGGTAGCAGGACCGTCATGCAGTATGTGCAGACCTTTATCCACCTCTCTCAGTATGCTCTGAGAGATGTTGCTACTGAGCCGGAGCGGGCCGAGAGACTCCTAGAGGGCCTTGACCCTACCCTCCGGACTCACTTGGCACGGCGCTACCAGAGCTTCACTGAGCTGGTAGACACTGCTCTCGACATGGAGAATCGTCTCCGTGCTGCTAACGAGGATCAGAAGCGCAAAAGGCTAACCAACACATCAGCGACGGGCCCTTCACAGAAGCAGAAGACCGCATACAAACCTCAACAGCAAAATTATCAGCAGCCTCGTTATGTGGTCCGACCCAACCAACCAAGGTGGATCCATCGGGCAGCACCGCAGCAACAATACCCCATTTATCGGGCACCCGCACAGATGCCAGTTCCCCGTGCTCCCATCGTTCCGGGGCCGGGTGCTCCGTGCTTCAACTGTGGCAAGATAGGTCACTTCAGTCGTGACTGTAGGGCACCCCGCAAGATACAGGGTCCTACCCCAGCTGGTGGAAGTCAACAGAACAAGCCAAAGGGACCCATGCCCAAGATGGGTCGTGTGCACTATGTGCACATGGATCAGATTTCTGCCGGAGAACCGGTGCTTGCTGGTACGTTCATGATCAACGGTCAACCGACCGTCGTGTTATTTGATTCTGGGGCTACACATACTTTTATCAGTAAAACATATGCATTGAGGCATGGGATAAAAATGTACAAGTTGAAAGAAAACTATCAAATTACAGCACCGGGATCACCTATTGAAACCAGTTTGGGGGTTAGACAACTTAAGCTGAGCATTGGCACAGAAAATTTTATCATCAACCCCGTGGTATTACCACACCAGGGGATTGATATTATTTTAGGTATGAATTGGATGAAAGAATACGATGCAGTCCTAGACGTTGGCAGCAGGACAATACAATTAAAGTCAGGCATTAACGGCAAGACTATGCTGATACACATGCCAAATCAAAAACACATGACCCCCACGGTTAATGCGACTGAACTACAAGAGGTTAAAAAGATACCAATAGTGTGTGAATTCCCGGACGTGTTTCCGGAAGAACTTCCTGGATTACCACCAAAACGAGATGTAGAGTTTACCATTGAACTCGTTCCAGGCACGGCACCTGTATCAAAAAGGCCATATAGGATGCCACCTGATGATTTGAAGGAATTGAAAACACAGCTACAAGAGCAATTAGACAAAGGGTTCATTAGGCCTAGTTCATCACCGTGGGGTTGTCCAGCTCTCTTTGTTGAGAAAAAGGATCATGGTGGGAAAAGATTGTGTGTTGACTATCGGCCACTGAATGCAGTGACCGTCAAAAATAAATACCCACTGCCACACATCGACATTCTATTTGATCAGTTAGCTGGGGCTAAGGTCTTTTCTAAAATTGACCTAAGGTCTGGCTACTATCAGATGAAGATTAAAGAAGAAGATATACCCAAGACAGCATTCTCTACCAGATACGGCTTGTATGAGTACTTGGTCATGTCATTTGGACTAACCAACGCACCGGCTTTCTTCATGTATATGATGAACTCGGTGTTTATGAATGAACTTGATAAGTTCGTGGTGGTATTCATAGATGACATACTGATCTACTCCAAAAATGAAGAAGAACATAAAGAACATTTAAGAATCGTGCTCACTCGGCTCAGAGAGCATAAGCTTTATGCCAAGTTTAGCAAGTGTGCATTCTGGCTGAAAGAAGTGAGTTTCTTGGGTCACGTACTATCTGAAAAGGGAGTCGCAGTTGACCCTAACAAAGTAGAAGATGTTCTAAATTGGAAGCAACCAGAGACCGTGACTGAAATCCGGAGTTTTCTTGGTTTAGCGGGCTACTACCGCCGCTTTATCAAAGATTTCTCCAAAATTGCAAAACCCATGACCTCATTGACCAAGAAAAATGCAAAGTTCATTTGGAATCCGAATTGTGAAGAAGCTTTCCAAACATTGAAGAAATTGTTAACCTCAGCACCAGTACTAGCTCAACCGGATATTACCAAGCCATTTGAGGTGTACTGTGATGCTTCCGGCAATGGACTTGGCTGTGTCCTGATGCAAGAAGGAAGAGTAATTGCTTATGCCTCCCGTCAATTGAGAAAACATGAAGTAAACTATCCAACACATGACCTTGAGTTAGCTGCAGTCGTTCATGCACTAAAAATATGGAGACACTATTTGTTAGGCAACACATGTCACATCTACACTGACCATAAGAGTCTCAAATATATTTTCACACAACCTGAAATCAATATGAGGCAGAGACGATGGTTAGAGTTGATAAAAGACTATGATCTGGAGATACACTACCATCCGGGCAAGGCCAATGTAGTGGCCGACGCCTTAAGCCGCAAAGTCCATTGCAATATGATAGAAGCCCGACCTACAGCAAGAGTGATCTGCTGTGAGATGAATGACATTGAAACACCTCCGGGACAGCATGCAGAACTCTATAATATCATTATTGAGCCCACAATCAAGGCACAAATCATAGAAGCTCAGAAGCAAGATAAGGGTATGGCACATATCCGTGAAGGTATTAGTGAAGAGAAGAAGGCGTGTTTCACACTTGATGACCAAGGCGTCCTGTGGTTCAAGAATCGTCTAGTGGTACCCAAGGACATGGAGTTGAGGAAGAGAATACTGGACGAAGCGCACACTTCAATACTCACGATACATCCGGGCAGCAATAAGATGTACCAAGACTTGAAACAAAAATTTTGGTGGACCCGCATGAAGCGGGAGATCGCCAAGTACGTGTCTGAGTGCGACGTGTGTAAGAAAGTAAAAGCTGATCACTTAAAGGCCGCTGGAATGCTTCAACCACTGGATGTTCCCGCGTGGAAATGGGAGGATATACACATGGATTTCATTGTGGGTTTACCTCGTACCCAAAAAGGATATGACTCCATATGGGTAATTATCGATAGACTCACGAAATCTGCTCATTTCATTCCAGTCAAGACCACCTATCGAGCAAAGCAGTACGCTGAGTTGTACCTTTCCAAGATCCTATCCTTACACGGGGTCCCGCGAACTATCACCTCAGATAGGGGTTCTCTGTTCGTTTCCCGCTTCTGGGAGCAACTGCAGACTGCCTTAGACACTACTCTTGTACGTAGTTCCGCTTACCATCCTCAAACCAGTGGTCAAGTAGAAAGAGTAAATCAAATCCTAGAAGACATGTTGAGGGCCTGTGCACTAACTTACTCCACCAAGTGGGAGGAGTGTCTACCCTTGGCAGAGTTTGCTTATAACAATAGCCATCAAAAGAGCTTAGAAATGGCACCGTTCGAAGCTCTCTATGGTAGAAGGTGCAGAACACCGCTAAACTGGTCCGAACCAGGAGAGCGTGTTACCTTTGGCCCTGATTTAGTGACCAAAGCTGAAGAACAAGTAAAACTCATACACCAGCATCTTAAAAGAGCACAATCCAGACAAAAAAGTTACTCGGATAAAAGGAGAAGGCCACTAGTCTTTGGTGAAGGAGATCATGTGTATCTCAAAGTATCACCGATGAAAGGGGTACAACGGTTTGGAGTAAAAGGGAAGTTAGCACCAAGGTACGTTGGTCCATTCAAAATCATGGAAAAGTGCGGAGCCGTCGCTTACCGGTTAGAACTACCACCACATCTGGCTGCGGTTCACGATGTGTTTCATGTCTCACAACTAAAGAAGTGCTTAAGAGTACCGGAGAAAGTGGTAGATACCTCTCAAGTTCAGATTGAACCAGATCTCACATACGAAGAACACCCCATAAAAATCCTCGATCAAAAGCAAAGATCAACCCGTCAGAAAGCAATCAACTTTTACAAAGTTCAATGGAGTAATCACTCCGAAGAAGAAGCCACTTGGGAGCAAGAGGAATACCTACACACTAAGTATCCTGGTTTTCTACCATCCACTTCAAATCGGTATGTTACAACAGCTTAACGTTAGGATCTAAACTCAATACATGAACACAACATTAACTACAACCAACTTCACCAACCATGTCACATCAAAAATCTCGGGACGAGATTTCTTTAAGGGGGGTGGGTTGTGATGCCCTAGGCATCTCAAATGCATTACACTAAAAACATTAGCATAATGACATCTTTTCAAAAGCTTTTTATCTTGAAAAGCATGCATAAACTAGGTCAATTGAGCAACTAAACTTAGTTTTCAGAAAAACTATGGTTGTATTGCGGATATAACTTTAATACCATTGGGATTTTAATAAAACCTTACATACCAAACTTGTAGGCAATTCCATAAGGAATGACTTTGGTATGTTGTGTTTTGGCATGCATGAATGTTGAAATCTAGTTTTGGGTCATTTTATGTGAAAATGTGACTTCTGCCAAATTCAGCCCTGTTTGGTAAATTCAAAATTTTGTGAAACAAAATTCAAAATCTTGCCATGTCATGAATACCAAAGTTGTAGATCATGAGATTCTATGCAACATTGGTATGTTTCACCTTTCATGAAAATGCTCCTAAAATGGACTTTTATAATTTCCAAGTTGGGGATTTCAAATGGTCAAACAAGAGTCAGCAAGTTAATTTCAAATTTAAATCATTTTAAACTTGGAATCTGGTATATGTCATTTTGACAAAGTTGTAGATTTCAAAAGGTACAACATTTCATTCAATTGGGTCTTTTTCAAATTCGGCTTCTAGATTGGTCAAATTTGAGAAATTCAGAAACCTGATCAGCTGGTCAAAGGGGATTTATCTTTTTCGTTTTTCTTTTATTTTCTAGTCTCTATGACAGGCGGAACCCACCTGTCAGGCCGCCCGCGCCAGCGCACGGACCCGCTCCCTCGCTCGATGCACCAAGTCCATACGCCGTACTCCCTGTTCCTGAGTTTGGCCCCACCTGTCAGCCACCGTGGTCCATAGACCGGGTTCACCCACGCGCCTCCCTCCTCTCTCCCCGCCCGCGCGCGCCCACGCGGCGCTGCGCGCCGAGCGGCCGTGGCCACGCGCCGGCCTTCCCGGCCGCCACGGCCACGCGCCCCTGCCGCGCGCGGACAGCGCGCACGGCGCGCCACCGGGGCGAGGGCGAGGCCGAGCCTATTTCTCGAGCTCTCCTCCACGCGCTCGCGCTCTCTGGTTTTTCCCCTTTCACTTCCGCGCGTCCGCCATTGCCGGAGAACCGCGAGCTCGCCCCCGGCCACTTCCGCCCGCTCCCGAGCTCAACCGTCACCGCGCCAAGCTTCGCCGCCCTCGACTCTACCTTCCCGCCCAGACCGCGTCGCCCGAGACCCTCCCACTTCGGCGTATTGCACCGCCGGACCTCGCCGGTCAGGGGCACTCGTCGCCGACCCTCCCCGCGATCTCCCCCACCGTCTGAGGTAGTGGGTAAAGTTCCCCGTCCTCTTCTCTCTCTCCCCGACACTCCGCGGCGAGCTCCCGAGCCCCGCAGGGCCGGGATTGACCGCGCGCCGCCGGAGTCTCCCCTCCCGTCGCGAGGAGGAAGACGACGGGAGGAGGAAGACGGACATTTTGCGCTATCGCCCTCCGAGTTTAACAGTTTTATGTTTCCATACCGAGCACTGTGTTCTGAGTCTTGTAAATCTTGCACGGGAACCCTCAGACACTATGGATAATTACAGATAGATCCTGGATCTGTTTAATTTCGGTTAAAATGCTTTTAAAAGAGGCTGAAACTTTGAAAAATCATAATAAAGGGTATAAAAATCCAAAAATAGCAAACTTTGTTGCATTGTGTTCCTAATAAATAGATCTACAGGATGGGTATGATGGTTGAGTAGGAAAGGACAGTTTTACCCCTGTTTCTATTCAAACATGTAAAACCCTAATAAATAGGAAATAAGGACTAAATGATCTCCAAAAATAGCCAAATTTGAACAGGGACTTTGTTATCATGTATAGGTTCTGTATAAAAATTGTTGGCCCTAGCACTTGCTGTTGAATTACTATTTTGCCCTTGTCTTGCACTAAGTACATATTAGACTTAAGAAAAAGAGTAATATGGTGAATAATGTTTCAAAATGGCTTTAAGTTTGATATAAGCTATGGTTATGAAGTAACTTGCTAGAATTGGAGATGATGCATGTAAGGTTTTGGTTCTAAGAGAAAACTGGTAGAAATAATGCGCTTCTATGAAAGCTTCGGTCGCTTCACATGAAGCGATGCTACCTCGCCACGCACACCCCACGTTATTTTATGTAACAAGCTAAGCTGTCGTAGATGATGGCTTGTACGATTTCTTAGTACGAAACAACTTTCGCCTCAATATGCATAACTCTATACCATAAATCATAAGTTCACTGATTTACTGCATTACGCTTACATCATAAAGCAAGCATTGCACTAATACATGCTCCAACTGCATCATGTCATGCATATAGATTCCACGGACGAAGAACCACCGCCGAACCAAACCGTCGCGGAGGAACCCGAAGAGGAGTTGCACCAGGAACCAAAGGGCCAGCAGCAGGAACCCGACTACGCTCCGGAGGAAGCTACTGACCCTAGTGAAGAAGGTAGGCAGGACCATACTCTACCCAGCAAATAAATTATACTTGATGATTACGCATATGCATTAGGAGTTACTTGGAACCAATTGCATTAGATTTCCTGGCCACCCTGGCCCTAGTACCTATACATAGAGTTCGTAGGACGAGTATGCCTAGAAATTGCTAGGTACGAGTAGACACGAGTGTGTGGACTCGTCACGTAGGTATTTTTTTTCAAAATCACAAAAGCTTAAAGTTATATCTCTTATAAGTGTTGCTCAGGAAGTAAATGGAGACCGGGCGGAGATTTTATTTCAGTATTTACTATTCATGATGTCACACCCGGACTCCGCCCGAGTCGTTTAAGGCCCGTCCGCTGTTCGTCTGCTGATCGGCATAACATTGCTAAAGTGCTTATCCGGGGAATGGGACCGGAAAAGTCTTTCCTGGGCTCGTCCGAAGCACAGAGACACGTTCCTACCCGCTGGTTGAGAGGAAGGTGGCCCGGGGGAGCTTGGTACTCATGACGAGGAGACCGAGATGTCGGCAGGCTCGTCATGGGGGCACAACCCGGGGGCTAGGCGGGAGTGAATCGAACTTGGGACGAGGCAGGTTAAGATTGGGGCTATATGTGGGAACGCGATGGCTAGAAAGCATATACCCCTGGCATGATAGTTATTCCCGGGAATTAAAAATCGATTCGAGTCGCTGATGCCCACCAGGTGTGGGAACGCTGATAGTGCACACGGGCAACGTAGTAATTACTTAAACTCTCGATATTTTAATACTCATGGTTTTGGAATACTACTTGTTTGAACTAAGTTGTTACCTTACGGAAATTTTACTGTTATGTTGGCAATCATACAGATAATGAAACATGTTCTTTATGTTAATTAAGTTACTGTAAAAACTAAAAGCTAAGGATCCACTTGCTAGTAAGCTGCTTCGCGTCAGCCGTAAGCCAAATCCATTAAGACCTACTGAGTAATTAGTACTCAGGGTTTGCCCCCACATTTTGAGCGCAGGTATGGAATTCATGGTGTGCACCTGTGTTGGAGGCGGGGCATGCCCTCATTTAGGATGAAGTGACTGAGTGGCATGAGGGCAACATCGGTGGGCTCGATGTTGTACCTCCAATGTAAAACTTTTGGTGGTAACATGGTGATCTAAACTTATATTTTTCCGCTGCGAGAAACTTTTAAACTTGCTACTTTATGGCATTATGTTGAACTAGTATTTTATGTAAAAACTAGTTTGTAATAAAGCTTAATTTCCCGCTATTCAACTGCCTGTGATGATGTATCTGTTGTGGCTCCATCGTGAGTCAGATGTGTATGATGTCGGTTCCTCTGGGAAAAGGTAATATCGGGTGTCGAACGACTCTCGACGGACGACCGGGTTTAGTTCGGTCTAATCGCACTGCAAGCCAGAGGTGGCAAGTGTGCTTAGCCCGGATTAAATCGGCGGTTCCGCCACAGCCACCGCCCAGCACACACGGACCCGTGCGGAGCTTTCCACTGCCCGCCCCGAGCTCGATGCCGACCGCGCGGCCTTCCATGAGGACCTGCAGAGGCTCATTGGCCGAGAGCGCGCGGTTGGGATCCGCGAGAAGCAGGCCGAGGTGGGCGAGGCGCGGCTGAAGCTCGAGCAGGCGAAGCTGGAGTCCGCGTGGAAAGGCGTGGAGCAGCGTCGGCAAGAGCTGGTGGAGGTGTCCGAGCGGCAGGCTGCTGTCAACGCTGAGCTCGACAAGATGAAGCTGAGGCTTGTCGAGCGCGAGGCAGCAGTCGCGGCCCGTGAGGACTCCGTTGCTCAGCGGGAGGCGTCGGCCAAGGCTCTCAGGGACTCCGCCGTTCGCTAGGCTGCCACGCTCAAGGTCCGAGAGGACTGGGTGAAGTCCCGGGAGGCAGAGCTGGCAAGCCAGGAGAAGCAGCTGCTGGCTGAGCGGGCCGCCCTGGAGCAGCTGAAGCAGGGTGCTGCCCTACAGGCGGTGGCGGAGGACCGGGAGCAGATGCGCGCCGGCCTTCAACGCATTGCCGACTGGGCCGGGGAGGCGAGTTCGGCTCTGGTACCGCTCGGACTGAGTCCGATCCGGGTGACAGAGCCGCCGTCCACTATTGCGGACGCCTTCCCTGTTCTTGACTCGGCGGTGGAGCGACTTCGGCGCCTGGACTCCACGCTCGGGGAGCGCCTTGAAGCCGAGGGCCGCGAGCTGTGCCGCCTTGTGGTGGAACACCTCCTGGTCTGCTTCTGGAGCCACGACCCCGCCATTTCCTTGGACCCGGTTATCGCAGGTCCGGTGGAGGAAGCGGAGGCCGCCGCCCGAGACAGCGTGCAGGAGGCGGTGGAGGTCGTTGCCGCCCGGTTCCAGCGGACCCCTGCAGACGAGGACCCAGATGTACCGGGGACAGGAGCCTCCCCAGCGCCGTAGGGCAACAGCTTTTGCTGTTTTGTTTTGTTTGTTGTTTTTTTTATGTAAAACATTAGTATGCCAAGTAATATAAGAATGGTATATGCGACTTATCTCCATTTACTCCCTGCTGCATGCTGGTGTGTTGTTACCTGACCCCCTGGCCCCCTGGTAGGTAGGCTCTAAGTTTTGAGGCTGGCTACCACCAAGTCAGAGGCCAGACCTGCATGCAACTCACGGCAAACGTCAGTGTCGCACCTACGGGACCCACTCTGAGTTGACCTTTTCCGCTATTCGAGGTCCAGAGCGTTTGCTGTCCGGGCCAGGGGCTAGGATGTTTGTTCGTGGGATAGCAGGGTGTGTGAGTTAAGGGTACGGAACCAGGCAAAACTGCGACACAGCCCTGGACTATCCTTAGTCCAAAACACCTTAGCTCTGGTCCGGTCCTGCAGTCGTTCGGACCTCTCCTAGTGAAACAAAAGGTAACCGTGCCGCCTCGAAGTCCTTGGAGCCGCAGCCGGACCTTGCTGCTGAGGTTAGGGGGTGCGCCATTAGCTTAGGGGGTGGTCCGGAGCACTAAACGCACTGTTCCTGATACTGGGGGAACTCACGGCGTGGTAGGGAGTGTTCAGTGCTTAGGGTATGAGACCAGGCTAAGCAGCTGACAGCTCCATGCTACCAAGGCGAGCCCCTTTTCTCTAGACCTGGCACCCAGTATTCCGGACCTCCTTCCCAGCCTCTGTGCTAACCGTTTCACACTCAAGCTGCTAAGTACTACTGGTTCCAGGAGATCTTTTAGGCAAGAGTAGGATTCCACGCAGGGGTTAGGAAAAATTGAAACAGATGGCAGCTGAGTAAGCAGTAGGGTAACAGCGGAGACAAGAATTTCAGGGCTAAACTCTTTCTTTAATCAAGCGGTACAGGGTGTCATGTGATGTCAGCCAGAGGTCGGGATTACAAGGGCGGACCTTCACCGCTCTGGTCCACATGGTGGTCCTATTTAGCTTACAAAAAGAAAAGGGGTTGCCCTGAATTTCTTGCCTACGGATAAAACTTACGGAGGTGCTCTATATTCCAAGGGTTCGGCAGCGGAACTCCTTCCTCCGTGGCGAGGAGAACGCAATCGGGGCGACTAACTTCTGTCACCTTGAAGGGGCCTTCCCAGCTGGGGGAGAGCTTGTTGCGCCCTTCTCGGCTCAAGATGCGCCTTAGGACCAGGTCTCCAGGTTGGAGCACCCTGCCCCGCACGGTTCGCTCATGATAGCGTTTGAGCGATTGGTTGTACCGTGTGTTCCGGATTGCAGCCTGCCATCTTTGCTCCTCGATGAGGTCGACGTCGTCGCACCTAGCTTGTTCCTGCAAAGATTCATCAAAAGCTTGGACCCGTGGGGAGCCCAAGAGTATTTCTGGTGGGAGGCATGCCTCGGCCCCGTATACCAGGAAGAATGGGGTTTCCCCGGTTGCTCGGCTGGGTGTGGTCCGGTTCCCCCATAGCACGCAGGGGAGCTCATCAACCCATTTCGCACCGTGCTTTTCCAAGCAGTTGAAGGTGCGGGTTCTGAGCCCCTTGAGGATTTCTGCGTTAGCTCTCTCGACCTGTCCATTGCTCCTAGGATGTGCTACAGAGGCGAAGCATAACTGGATGCCAACGCCGTCGCAGTAGTCCTGGAAGACCCGGCTCGTGAACTGGGTCCCGTTGTCCGTTATAATACGGCTAGGGACGCCGAACCGGCACACAATGGACTTAAGGAAAGCTGTTGCAGTTCCTTGGGTGATGCTTACTACTGGGGTTACCTCAGGCCATTTTGTGAATTTGTCAATGGCGACGTAGAGGTACCGGTACCCACCGACAGCTCTAGGGAAAGGTCCCAGGATGTCCACCCCCCATACCGCGAAGGGCCAAGAGGGTGGAATCGTCTGCAGAGACTGAGCCGGTGTGTGTATCTGCTTTGCGTGGAACTGACACGCCTTGCAGGACCTTACTAGCTCAGCTGCATCCTGGAGCGCTGTCGGCCAATAAAAGCCATGCCGAAAGGCTTTACCGACCAGCGTACGGGACCCTGAATGATTCCTGCACTCGCCTCCATGGATCTCCGCGAGTAAATCGCGGCCCTCCTCCCGAGTTATGCATCGCATGAGGATGCCATCGGCGCCACGCCTGTAGAGATCCCCTTCTACTAGCGTGTAGCGTTTAGCCAACCGCACTATGCGCTCAGCAGACGCACGTTCTTCGGGAAGGATTTTGTCCTTCAGGTAGTCCCGGATCTCTGAGATCCGTGCATCGGGACTGCCCTGAGCCATTGGATGTGTCCCTGATGACATGCCGGGGTCATCAGTCCACACGATCCTCGGTGGGCTCCAGAGATGGAGGACCACCGGGACTGCTAGCTTCGAGGTGCTAGTTCTGCCCCCTTCGCCCAGTTCGGCTGGCTGGGCGGTTGGTCTCAGCAGCTGTCTTTTGAAGACGCCCTCGGGTACTGGGCCCCGAGTCGATGCCCTCGCTGAGAGGTCATCTGCCACTGAGTTGAGGTTCCTGGGAACGTGCTGCAGTTCCAGGACCTCGAAGTCTTTCTCGAGCTCCCTGACTCGCATGAGGTATGCTACGAGCTGGGGGTTATTGCAGCAGCACTCTCCCCGGACCTGTCTGATCACCAACTGGGAATCCCCCTTAACCAGGAGCTGCTTGATTCCCAGTGACTGAGCGATCATGAGCCCAAAGATCAAGCCTTCGTATTCCGCCATGTTGTTAGTGGCTTTGAATTCGAAGTGTACTATGTACTTTACTTGATCCCCGTTTGGGTCCACGAGGGCCACCCCTGCTCCGGACCCTTTTTCGCGGGCGGACCCGTCGAAGAAGAGAGTCCAGTGCGGCTCGGTGAAAACCCGGACGGTCCTGTCCGGCTGGGAAGGTTTCGCCTCAGCTTGCGGACCTCCAGATTCTGAGGCGGTGGGAGTCCACTCTGCGATGAAGTCGGCCAAGACTTGGCTCTTGGCAGCACTTCGGGGCTGGAAGTCGAGTTGGAACTCTGCCAGCTCCGCAGCCCATTTGGCGATATTCCCAGTAGCGTTAGAATTGCGCAGGATTGCTCTTAATGGGTAAGAGGTCACCACGGCAACCTTATGCTCCTGGAAATAGTGGCGCAACTTTCTGGAAGCAATAAGTATTGCGTAGGCGAACTTGTGAGCTTCCAGATACCTGGCCTTCGCCCCGTGGAGGACTTCACTGACGTAATAGACTGGCTTCTGGGTGGTCCGGACCCTAGTGGCAGGTCCGAGACCATCTCCCCTTGCCAGGCTGGCCCCCTGGGCGGCTTGGCCTCCAGCTTCTGGTGGCTTATCGCCTTGGCAGGGCAACGTGCCAACCGGACCTCCGATATCGGGGCCGGCTGCAGCTCCCGTGGTGGGCGGACCACCACCTTCCACTTGGGGGACCCCGGTGTCTCCTTCGTGGGGATGGGCTGGTCGCTCGGCGACCAAGACCATGCTTACTACCTCGGATGTCGCCGCGAGGTAGAAAAACAGGGTCTCACCAGACTCTGGCGCCACTAAAACGGGCAGAGTAGTGAGATGCTGCTTCAACTCCTGGAAGGCTTGCTCAGCCTCTTCGGTCCATATGAATGGTCCGGACTTCCTCAAAAGCTTGAAGAAGGGCAGGGCTCTCTCAGCTAGCTTTGAGATAAACCGGCTGAGGGCTGCCAAGGACCCAGTGAGTTTCTGGAGGTCCTTAATGCAGGCCGGCGGCCGCATAGCCTCGATCGCCCTGATCTTGGTTGGGTTTGCCTCAATGCCGCGATGTGACACTAGGAACCCTAACAGTTTACCAGCCGAGACGCCAAAGACGCATTTCTCGGGGTTCAGCTTCGTGCGCGTTGTGCGCAACCTATCGAAAACAAGGGCTAGGTCTTCCATCAAGGTCGACCCTACCCTGGTCTTGACAACAATGTCATCGACATAGACCTCTACTATGTTTCTGATCAGGTCATGGAACGTGAAGTTCATGGCACGCAGAAACGTAGGTAAAGCATTCCTCAGACCATATGGCATTACAACGTAACAATATAAACCATCTACTGTTACGAAGGCTGTATGCCTCTTATCCTCCTCATCCATCTGGATCTGATGAAACCCAGAGTATGCATCCAAAAAAGATAAAAGTTCACACCCGGAGGTGGAATCTACTATCTGGTCTATGCGCGGGAGGGGATAAGGGTCTGGAGGACATACTTTGTTGAGGCTGGTGTAGTCGATACACATCCGAAGCTTCCCGTTCGCCTTGGGGACGACCACCGGGTTGGCCAGCCACTCGGGGTGATGGACCTCCTCGATGAAGCCCGCGTCCAGGAGCTTCCGGACCTCCTGACGGACGAAGTCCTGGCGCTCCACGGACTGCCTCCGTGGCTTTTGCCGCACCGGCTTGGCGTCCGGGCTGATCTTCAGACGGTGCTCAATCACTTCCCTAGGGATCCCAGGCATCTGCGACGGTTCCCAGGCGAACACATCGACATTTGCCCGGAGGAAAGCAACGAGCGCGTCTCCCTATTTCTCTCCAGATTCCCTGCGATGCGGGTGGTCTGGGAGGGTTCCGCCCCGATCTGGACGGTCTTGACCGGCACGTCCTCGGGGTCGGAAGGGCGTACCTTGGGCACCTTTGGTCCCTTAGCAGGAACCTTGGCCCGAGAGGTCGAGGGGTTGTCCCCCGCCGGGTTCGCTGCGTCAGTAGCGAGAGCATGGAGCTTCTCTACTGCGGCGACGGCTGCGTGGCGGTCTCCCGGCACGGTGAGAACACCCGCCGGGGATGGCATCTTCACGACCAAGTACCCGTAATGAGCAACGGCCATGAAGTGGTATAGTGCCGGTCTGCCAATGATGGCGTTGAACGGCAGGTTGACTTCCGCGACATCGAACTGGACGTTCTCTGTGTGGAACTTCTCCGGGGTCCCGAAGGTGACCGGCAGGTTGATCTTTCCTTTCGGGTAGATCGGCACTGGACCCACGCCGGAGAATGGGCGCGTCGGAGCCAGGCGCGACTCCGGAATCTGCAGCTGTTTGAAGGCTGCGTGGCTGATGATGTTGAGGGCGGCTCCGCCGTCGATCAACACGTGGTGGAGCCGTATGTTGGCGACCACCGGCGATGTGATGATCGGCAGTACGCCAGCCTCAGCCATGTTCTCTGGGCAGTCGGCCGGCCCGAAGGAAATGGTGGTGTCTTTCCACTTGTGGTGTGGAGCCACCCCAGGGACGCTCGGCCTGACCGAGAGGACTTCTCGGCGCAGGGCCTTCACGTCCCGCCAGGAAGAGACCGCCCAGCTTCCGCCGTACATGACGTACAGCCTCTTGCGACGTTCGTTGTCGCTGGATTCAGAGCTGGAGTGGCCTAGAGCGTAGACGCTCTTGAGCTCCCGCTCCGGGGGCTGGTAGCCCATCTCCTTGCCCCCAGCGGCGGGCCCACCGTCGCTGATAGCCTTCCCCTTGCCAGGGCGCTGGCGTGGGGGTGAGTCGTCCTTGGCCGGACGCTCTCGGCGCTCACTGAGACGCCGCTGCACGAGCTTTTGTATCTCGCGGCAGTCGGTGGCGCTGTGACCGCTGTTGGGATGAACAGGACATGAGCCGCCACTGTTCCGCGCCTGTTGCCTCGGGCGCTTGCCGCCGGTGTCGCGGCCTCCAGGTGCTGCCGCAGCGACAGGGGCCCCTTCCAGGAACCTCTCAGGGCGTCGGCCCTTCTTCTTTTTCTTGCCGCTCTCTCGGGCGGCACCGGCAGAGGCGCCTGGCTGGGCAGTCCTGTCCTGTTGTGGGGAGTGCCATGCATGCCCCTTTGCGGCCCTTGCGCACTTGTCCGCCAGCGCGTACAAGGTGGCGACGTCCTGTACTTGGCGGGTCGCCAGTTTCTCCAGCATCTTCTCATCACGGACGCCTTGCCAGAAGGCTGTGATGATGGACGCATCGGAGATGCGAGGGATTGTCCCCCGCACCTTGGCGAAACGAGCGATGAACGCTCGGAGGGATTCGCCAGGCTCCTGGCGTACTGCAGGAGGTGGGCCTCCACGCCGTACTGCTGGCACGCACTCGCGAAATTCGCCTGGAACAGAGTGCAGAGCTCCTCCCAGGACCGGATTGACCCGGGGGAGAGGTTCATGAGCCAAGTCCGGGCCGGCCCAGACAAGGCGACATGGAAGTATGACGCCATAACGGCGTCGTCTCCGCCAGCCGCTGTGATAGCGGTGACGTACACCTGCAGGAATTCCGACGGGTTGGTATTCCCGTCGTACTTTTCCGGCAGGTGCGGCCGGAACTTCTGTGGCCAGCGCGTGGAGCGAAGACTGTCCGCGAGTGCGGCGCAGCCAACTCCAGCCGATACGACCCCTGGTGGCGTTTGCACGCCAACCGGGGGTGGCGCGTAAGCCGGGGGCTTAGGCGCTGCAGCGGCGAACGCCGCGTCAAGGTTCTTGCCCTTGGCGGCGCTTGGCTGCATCCATGGTTGCTCCACGGTGGTGGGGGTGCCTGCTTGCCGGCGGTTGAGCTCGGCCCGCAGGTCTTCCGTCTGCGCGCTCCTTACTGAGGGGGAGCGCGCGGATGTTGCCGCATCGTGCTGCCTGCGGCGGTTCGACCTCCCCCCGCTGCTGGGAGGGAGTCGTGACCCAGTCCTAGCCGGGCCAGGGGTGACCTCGGCTAGGTGGATCAGGCGATCTACATCGCTTCACCACTGCGCCAGGGTGCTAGGTGAGGTTGTCGGCCCCGGGGGGTTACGAAGCAACTCCCTGGCTGCGGCGAGCGGGCCGCTAGCAGCAGCGGGGTTCGCTGTGGCGGCGTTTGCCGCTACAGCACTTGTTACTGCAGTGCTTGCAGCAGCGGCGCCCCCCGCGGGGCGTCGAGGGAGCCGCGGCGTCCGCGCCGCGCCATCAGAACGGTGGGGGGAGGCCTGCGACCCAGTCGAGGCCACCTCCACTGATGCGGCTGCATCCTCATGGAAATCGCGGATGCGCACCATCATGCGGTGAGGGATGAAGCTAACTGATGCCCTTCCCCTACCTGGCGCGCCAAATGTCGGAGCGGACGTGCCCCTGGTCAGGTGGCGGAGTGCACCCGGCCGAGATCCTAAGTACTGAGAGTAGTTAGGGGGAGCAATCGTTGTTAGCTAAGTTCGTGGTGGCACGATGGTGGCGAGAGGATTTAGAGTGGTTCGGGCCGCCGGAGCGTAATACCTTACGTCCACTGTGGGTGTGTTCTTGTATTTCGTGGGCCTTCAGAGGAGTCTCTGAGCCTGTCTGGGTCTGTCCTCCTGTGTTGCGTATGCCTCCCCTTTTATAGCCCAAGGGGGGCATGTACACGGTGGCCGGGCCCCGACAGGTGGTCCCGGCCATTTCCTCTATGCTTCAGTTCTATCTTGTGCCTGATGTCCAACGCTCCCATGCTTCGCGCCTGTACCACCGTCGTGACCTGGTATGGCCTGGAGATCCGCCATACCGTCCTGTCGTCTGGATACGGCGCCGCGCCGTCCTGCCTTACGCCGTCCTGTCCCATCGGCTGCTAAACCTGCTGAGAGGCTTCAGAGGCCGAGGGGCAGGCGATGCGCACGCGTGATAGGACAGGGCACTCGTAGTAGCGTTGTAGCGCCGCTGCCTAGTATTAGGCTGAGTGCGGCCGCTGCGCGTGGCGTGGCTCATGATGAGTACAGCGTACTTATTTACTCAATATAGACCCCAGTGTAGCTGGGGAAATCAACTGTAGTGCCCTGTTATCGCCGCCGCGCCTTGGTAAGGCGCGCCCCTTTGCCTTGCCGCCGCCGCCTGCCAGCGGCGGTGCCAGCGGCAATGGGGGCACGCCCGTCTGACACTCGTGGTGTCAGCAGCATCGGGGCGTGCCAGCCTGACAGCGGCGGTGTCAGCGGCATCGGGCACGCTCGCCTGCCCGCAATAAATGCGGCAGGTGGGCGAGGCGCCCGGTTGAAGGCCCCGCCACACGCCCTGTGGGCACGTGGCAAAGCGAGACCTTCCCGTGCCCTGTGGTCACGTGGCGGCCCCGGACCGCCGAAGGTGCTGGCTCCGGACCTCCACGTGCTCTGCGGGCACGTGGCGCCCCCGGACCACCGAGGGCGCTGGCTCCGGTCCTCCACGCGCTTCTATACGTGGCGGCCCCGGACCACCGAGGGCGCCGGCTCCGGACCTCCCCGTGCTCTGTGGGCACGAGGCGGCCCCGGACCATCGAAGGTACGGGCTCCGGCCCGAGAGGTCCGGACCTCTCCTCGCGTGGCTGGGGGAGGCTCGGTCCTCGAAGGAGGTCCGGGGCCTCCCCTGTGGGCCGGGTGCGTGGCCCTAGCTTTCCCAAGGAGTGGGCCGGGCCCATCTGTATGCGGCCTTAGGCCCTCCTTGTACTGCAGTAGTTACCTCCCTTAGTGATCTTCGTCTAGTGTAAGCGGGTACCCGGTTGGCTGGGTACCGACAAGGCTCATGTCCACCTCAATGTTCTTCTCTTAGGCAGGCAGGCTTCAACTAGTTAACTTTGTCCTTACATCTCTGCCCCTCTTCTGTCTCAGTACGTTTAGCATGCATGATACTATCATAAGTCAGATAGACAAATACAAAAAGCATTGCTTGTGGAGGGGTGAGATATTACTGGAAAAGGGCAAGCAAAGGCTGCCTGGCCATTGGTTTGCTTGCCTAAAGATTCAGGGGGCTAGGGGTGTTAAATTTGAAAACCCAGAATGAGGCGTTGTTAATTAAGCATTTCCACAAATTCTTCAATAAATTGGACATCCCCTGGGTCTCATTGATTTGGGAAAAGTACTACCCGGCTAGCAAGGTGCCCTCTCATGTTAAGAAAGGTTCCTTTTGGTGGCGAAGTATGCTAAAACTATTGCCGAAGTTTAAAAGCTTTTCTTTAGTTATAATTGGGGATGGCTCAACCTGTCTGTTCTGGAATGATTCTTGGGATGGTCAACGCCTTGCCGAGGCAACCCCAGAACTTTTTTCATTTGCAAGACACAAGAATCTGACTATGTCAACTGTCTGGCCTCTTGAGGACCTCTCATCGTTGTTCCATCTCCCTCTGTCAGCCCAGGCTCATGCACAGTTTCAAAATTTGTTGGTGAAGGTAGAGTCAGTAGTTTTAGTTGAAGGTAAAGATGGATGGATCTATAGCTGGGGTTCCAAGGAGTTCTCCACAAAAAAGTTCTATGATTTGCTTACTGGCTTGAGGCAAGTACATGCTAGTTTTGGCTGGCTCTGGAAGTCTTTCTACCAACTAAAGCATAAAGTCTTTTTCTGGTTGATCCTCGTGGATTGTCTTCCAACCAGGGAAAGGCTGCAAAGACGTAGAATGGCACTCCCATCGTATGCATGCGTTATGTGCAATCAAGGTCTTATAGAGAGTGCTGATCATCTGTTTCTGCAATGCCCTTTCGCGCAGGAGTGTTAGGAGACCATGGGTTTGTCAATGCCAACCAACGGCTCCTTGTTTGCAGCTTGGGATGCTTTCAAGGCTCATCTGAATTTGCCTTTCGCCATGGAATTAATCGTAGTCATAGCCTGGAGCATCTGGGTGACCAAGAATAGCTTCATCTTCAGAGGAGTGAGGCCCAGTGTGAACTCCTGCTTGCTCACCTTCGTAGAGGTGTTTTCTCTCAGCCTGCTGCGTGCTAGAGCTTCTCTAGGCCCTGTGTTGGGTCTGTGGCTAGATAGTTTCAAGTCCCAGCTTCCTCCTGCCTAGATTGTTCTCCTGCTAGGTCTTACTTTGGCTTTGTTTTCTCTCTTTGGCTCTTCTCTATTTCTGTTTGTTGTAACTCTCCGGACTCGCTGTTGCTGGTTTGCTCTTTGAATATTTTTTTTAGGGGGCAACCCCTCTAGGTTCCTCGAAAAAAAGGTAGTGCTATATTTCTCCAAATATAAAAAATGAATAGTGCTGCAGTCCAAGTAGAATAAAATTCCAGCCACAAAGCATAAGAAGCTACCAAGATGAAACTCTGCAAGATGGGAGTTTCTAAAGGAATTATGTACCTCAGAGTTGATGGTATGGAAGTCTTATCTATCACGGCGGAAAAGATAAACACACTTTTTGTCAAGGCTGTCCCTCGCAATGACAGTGCCATAGACATGGATTGGGAAGTCAATATCCAAGGAGCCTATCTTCACAGAGAGGATGTTTACTGCCTCGCAGAGCTCAAAGTCCTTCACACTTTTGTAGACCACATCAGTGAATCTCATTGGCGGAAGGGGTGCTGCGACAAAGGAAAAAAAAGATTATGGGAAATTGAATAGGTATAATCCTTCTATCCTTTTTATTATTGACTACAAACTGAACCCCCCACACCTATGAGACAAGTAACTGACCCCCTGGGTAATTTATTTGCTCATGTTATAGGAATAGAAAACTTAAAAGCAAACAGAGGGTGATCGGCTACACTATTAGTTGGGTGGTTAGTGGTGACACCAGATCACATCCAACTGCAGTGATCTGTGAGTTATCCGAATCGGCACCTTTTTGTGCTATCAATTCCATATGTTATTTGAACTCAATGATGAGAAACTGGTCGCAGTTGCAGATTCAAGAGATGGATCACAGAGCCTATTAGAGATCAGTGTCCGGAAATAAAAAAAGACGGTGAGGGGTCTCTGAACAAGGAGAATGATCACATTGAAATCTTCATGTCGTCATAATATATTTGGAAAGCAATCATTCCTCATAAAAAACCAAGATTTTTATGTCGCTTCCGTCACAAAATATAACCTGCTGAGGAGGAAGTGGCAGGGTTGTCCTACCCTGTTATTTCTATTCTCAAAGATGAAATATTAAACACTTATGCTTCCGTCTTTCTTCAGTCTCCAGAGTAAGCACCAATATCCTCACACACATCAGAAGTTTAGATTATTCTGATAATAAATTTTACCAAATACATATATTGGCCACATTGACATAACCAATCAAGTATACAATAAACTGTATTCGCTGACAATTTGGGGGGCATGATCTGGCTTCTTAGCAAACACTTAACTGAGGCTACCACTGACATGGTGCAGATTAAATGAACGAATCCAATCAGCCAGCGAGCAAACAAACAAACAAACGGTAGTTATAACAATGGTGCAGATGTAGGCGTGATGGACCAACTAGGTAGGGAATGCACGCACGCAGAGAATGGCAAGACGGGATAGATCACTGAGAGAGATGGACGGATGGACGGAGTACTCACGCTCCTCGCTCGTCGTGGTCGAATGAGGCGAGGTCATAGACGCTGTAGATCCGAGTGTGGTAGAGGTCCCTTGCTTAATTGGGATCGTAGTCGAGGATGCGCTTCTCGGCTTCCCGACTCCGAGCGGCGAGCTCCTTGCGCTGCTCGATCACCCGCTGATGCATCCTCTCCAACTCCTCGTACTCCTCCTCGTCATCCTCATCGGCGTTGTTGCTCGGCCTCCGAGAGCTTGACGGCCATGAACTCCCAGTGCATCTGCATCACACTCTCCGCCTTCGCTGCTCGCTCGGACAATGCCTCGTCGATAAGACGCTGGCGTGCGGCATCCCGCACCAGGGTTGGCATTGACACGAGGTCCGCCATGGATTCGCCGTTGCCGAAGCCGCCGACCACGACGATGGGGAGCACTGCACCGCAGGCCGTCCGACTCGACAGCTAGCCCCACCCATTCTAAGGAGCCCAACCCAGATGGGGTGGGTCAGGTAAGCTGGGCACAGCCCTAGCCTTCCTTGGGTTCCTTTTCTATTTTTTCGATTTTTGCAAATATAAATTTACCCGATCCAAATTTTTTTTTGTAGATAAAGTATGTAACAATGCCTCCACTCTACAATATGGATTTTGGAAAAAAAAAACTCCGAGTGGCGTGGTGTTTGTTATAGATATAATTAGCAGTTCCAAGGTACTAGTACTTTTTGACCAACTTGTTTGCCCTTCTTCACACTGTTCTGTAAAGAGTTCATCATGATGCAGCTCTGCTCGACGCGTCCAAGATCGATTCCACAGCAGCCTGCAGTGCACTGCAATCTCTTCCGATCAGCCTTAGTTCTTCCCCTCACATCTCCCTCTCGCATCTCAAATCCTTCGTAACAACTCTCTGTTCCCTAGCAAATCTAGCAGCGGCCAGGGAGGAGGTTCTCTGAGGCCCTTTGAATCTACTACTCCAGCAGTAAGCCGGTGGAAACAGGGGAGGATTAAACTAACCAATAACCATGCGCAATAACAAGACGGAAGCGCGCGGCCAAACCAGAACAGGCAACAACATCACCTGGTATTAGTAATACCACACAATGACACAATAATTCACCGCAACCATAAAACGCAAACACGATATTGTCATAACCAGGCCTAATCAGACATAGTACTACCCCCACTTAATTACACAAGACAATGCCCAGTCCATAATGATCAACACTAGCTGCAGACTCCACCTTGTCCTGCCAATTTTTTATACTCAGAAATCAATTATCGACCATACAACGTTCACGCGCAGTACGGCAGAACCAACCGTAGCTTCATACTGTGATGAACCGTTGATCTTTGGCACACACTTAATGTGACTTGCAATTTCCCCATCCTCAGTAAAGGCAGCAAAAGTTAATAACATCTTCTCCTTCACATGGACAGCCACCACGGATCGCAAAAGTGGTATAACAGGGCCAAATTTCTCGCCGCCAGCGACATGAGCCAACAACCTGCTGTCATGAAGCACAAGCGTGTTCTTGATGCTGCTGGTGCAGGCTGTGATTTCTCCAGAGAACTCTCCAGCTAAAACTTCGATTGAAATAGTAGCCTCCACTGCGTCTCTCACAACTCCGTACATCAGATCCACGGTACTAAGCCTGGTTGCAAGAGAGAGACTTTCCAGCTCACATCCCTTCAACGCTCGCCGTTCTGTGCCTGGAATCTCCAAGACTCCTTTACTAAGCTCTCTGTCCTCCTGCCTCTCGTCGCCTTTGATAATCAGATTAATCTCAACAAACGTACTACTTATCAATGCAAGTCCTCGTTTTGGGCCTGTCAAGATCAGCGATTCATCCTACATAGAGGATTGTTGCATGCTTAGTTAGGAGTGCTGTATATATATTTCTTCAAATATAAAAATAAATCAATAGCTCTGCAATCCAACTAGAATAAAATAGCAGCCACAAAGCATAAGAAAGATGCTACCAAGAAGAAACTGCGAATGGTCCAATGCTATACTGTAGGTCTGTCATAAGGGTAGCTTTACCACTAGACTGATCAGAAGAACCACATGGCAATATTGTTCTCTCCAAGAGAACAAAAAGAAACTGGAATATATTCTCATTATATAGTAATTGGATTCATGTGTAATTATCTTACCATGCTCCATATAAGACAAAAAGGAACAGTTCCATCACCTAATTCTACCCGTACCACCACCATGCAACCACGGTATGCCCATTTGTGTGTACAAAAACAAGCATAAAAAACAGAGTCTCATGACAGTTGTTACACGTTTTATTTTGAATAGCAATGCGGTGATCTGACATTTTGATGAGCGATCGGTGACAGAGAGACCTCAATATATACTTTCGACACCATACGGGTTCAGAACGATCGAGAAATGAAGACACATTGTCACATATGAGTTTATGACCTAGAACTAGAAGTTGCATTGTCCATGTATTATTAACTAGTCTCTATGTTATGTACAAGCTAGATGGGAGTTTTAAAGGAACTACAATATACCTTAGAGTTGATAGTTTGGGAGTGCTGTCGATCACGGCAGAAGAGATAGACACACTTTTTGTCAAGGGTGTCCCTCGCAACGACAGTGCCATAGACATGGATTGGGAAGTCGACATCCAAGGAGCCTATCTTCACAGAGAGGATGTTTACTCCCTCACACAGCTCATAGTCCTTTGGACTTTTGTACACCACATCAGTATATCTCATTGGTGGAAGGGGCGCTGCGACGACGCGGAAAAATAACTCCATTATTCATAAGAAATTGAGCATGCACATGGCAACCTGGCAAGAGGGGGCACTGATAGATGAGACGAGGGTCAGATTACAACTCACACTCCTCGTCGAGGTCGAACGAGTGGAGGTTGACACAGTAGATGCGGGTGTAGTAGAGGCCTCCCTGTTTGGGATCGTAGTCGAGGATGCGCCTCGCGGCTTTCCGATGCAGAGCGTCCTCCTCAATCACCTGCAGCTTCTTCCTCTCCCACTCCTCCCTGACCTCCTCGTCGACCCCGTCGTCCTCGTCATCCTCGTCGTCGTCCTCGTCGTCCCCAGCATCGAGATTTCTCTCGAGGCGGCGTTTCTTAGCCTGTAAACTCATGCGCTCCATATACTGCCGCATCTAGGGGGCAACCCCTCTAGGTTCCTCGAAAAAAAGGTAGTGCTATATTTCTCCAAATATAAAAAATGAATAGTGCTGCAGTCCAAGTAGAATAAAATTCCAGCCACAAAGCATAAGAAGCTACCAAGATGAAACTCTGCAAGATGGGAGTTTCTAAAGGAATTATGTACCTCAGAGTTGATGGTATGGAAGTCTTATCTATCACGGCGGAAAAGATAAACACACTTTTTGTCAAGGCTGTCCCTCGCAATGACAGTGCCATAGACATGGATTGGGAAGTCAATATCCAAGGAGCCTATCTTCACAGAGAGGATGTTTACTGCCTCGCAGAGCTCAAAGTCCTTCACACTTTTGTAGACCACATCAGTGAATCTCATTGGCGGAAGGGGTGCTGCGACAAAGGAAAAAAAAGATTATGGGAAATTGAATAGGTATAATCCTTCTATCCTTTTTATTATTGACTACAAACTGAACCCCCCACACCTATGAGACAAGTAACTGACCCCCTGGGTAATTTATTTGCTCATGTTATAGGAATAGAAAACTTAAAAGCAAACAGAGGGTGATCGGCTACACTATTAGTTGGGTGGTTAGTGGTGACACCAGATCACATCCAACTGCAGTGATCTGTGAGTTATCCGAATCGGCACCTTTTTGTGCTATCAATTCCATATGTTATTTGAACTCAATGATGAGAAACTGGTCGCAGTTGCAGATTCAAGAGATGGATCACAGAGCCTATTAGAGATCAGTGTCCGGAAATAAAAAAAGACGGTGAGGGGTCTCTGAACAAGGAGAATGATCACATTGAAATCTTCATGTCGTCATAATATATTTGGAAAGCAATCATTCCTCATAAAAAACCAAGATTTTTATGTCGCTTCCGTCACAAAATATAACCTGCTGAGGAGGAAGTGGCAGGGTTGTCCTACCCTGTTATTTCTATTCTCAAAGATGAAATATTAAACACTTATGCTTCCGTCTTTCTTCAGTCTCCAGAGTAAGCACCAATATCCTCACACACATCAGAAGTTTAGATTATTCTGATAATAAATTTTACCAAATACATATATTGGCCACATTGACATAACCAATCAAGTATACAATAAACTGTATTCGCTGACAATTTGGGGGGCATGATCTGGCTTCTTAGCAAACACTTAACTGAGGCTACCACTGACATGGTGCAGATTAAATGAACGAATCCAATCAGCCAGCGAGCAAACAAACAAACAAACGGTAGTTATAACAATGGTGCAGATGTAGGCGTGATGGACCAACTAGGTAGGGAATGCACGCACGCAGAGAATGGCAAGACGGGATAGATCACTGAGAGAGATGGACGGATGGACGGAGTACTCACGCTCCTCGCTCGTCGTGGTCGAATGAGGCGAGGTCATAGACGCTGTAGATCCGAGTGTGGTAGAGGTCCCTTGCTTAATTGGGATCGTAGTCGAGGATGCGCTTCTCGGCTTCCCGACTCCGAGCGGCGAGCTCCTTGCGCTGCTCGATCACCCGCTGATGCATCCTCTCCAACTCCTCGTACTCCTCCTCGTCATCCTCATCGGCGTTGTTGCTCGGCCTCCGAGAGCTTGACGGCCATGAACTCCCAGTGCATCTGCATCACACTCTCCGCCTTCGCTGCTCGCTCGGACAATGCCTCGTCGATAAGACGCTGGCGTGCGGCATCCCGCACCAGGGTTGGCATTGACACGAGGTCCGCCATGGATTCGCCGTTGCCGAAGCCGCCGACCACGACGATGGGGAGCACTGCACCGCAGGCCGTCCGACTCGACAGCTAGCCCCACCCATTCTAAGGAGCCCAACCCAGATGGGGTGGGTCAGGTAAGCTGGGCACAGCCCTAGCCTTCCTTGGGTTCCTTTTCTATTTTTTCGATTTTTGCAAATATAAATTTACCCGATCCAAATTTTTTTTTGTAGATAAAGTATGTAACAATGCCTCCACTCTACAATATGGATTTTGGAAAAAAAAACTCCGAGTGGCGTGGTGTTTGTTATAGATATAATTAGCAGTTCCAAGGTACTAGTACTTTTTGACCAACTTGTTTGCCCTTCTTCACACTGTTCTGTAAAGAGTTCATCATGATGCAGCTCTGCTCGACGCGTCCAAGATCGATTCCACAGCAGCCTGCAGTGCACTGCAATCTCTTCCGATCAGCCTTAGTTCTTCCCCTCACATCTCCCTCTCGCATCTCAAATCCTTCGTAACAACTCTCTGTTCCCTAGCAAATCTAGCAGCGGCCAGGGAGGAGGTTCTCTGAGGCCCTTTGAATCTACTACTCCAGCAGTAAGCCGGTGGAAACAGGGGAGGATTAAACTAACCAATAACCATGCGCAATAACAAGACGGAAGCGCGCGGCCAAACCAGAACAGGCAACAACATCACCTGGTATTAGTAATACCACACAATGACACAATAATTCACCGCAACCATAAAACGCAAACACGATATTGTCATAACCAGGCCTAATCAGACATAGTACTACCCCCACTTAATTACACAAGACAATGCCCAGTCCATAATGATCAACACTAGCTGCAGACTCCACCTTGTCCTGCCAATTTTTTATACTCAGAAATCAATTATCGACCATACAACGTTCACGCGCAGTACGGCAGAACCAACCGTAGCTTCATACTGTGATGAACCGTTGATCTTTGGCACACACTTAATGTGACTTGCAATTTCCCCATCCTCAGTAAAGGCAGCAAAAGTTAATAACATCTTCTCCTTCACATGGACAGCCACCACGGATCGCAAAAGTGGTATAACAGGGCCAAATTTCTCGCCGCCAGCGACATGAGCCAACAACCTGCTGTCATGAAGCACAAGCGTGTTCTTGATGCTGCTGGTGCAGGCTGTGATTTCTCCAGAGAACTCTCCAGCTAAAACTTCGATTGAAATAGTAGCCTCCACTGCGTCTCTCACAACTCCGTACATCAGATCCACAGGTACTAAGCCTGGTTGCAAGAGAGAGACTTTCCAGCTCACATCCCTTCAACGCTCGCCTGTTCTGTGCCTGGAATCTCCAAGACTCCTTTACTAAGCTCTCTGTCCTCCTGCCTCTCGTCGCCTTTGATAATCAGATTAATCTCAACAAACGTACTACTTATCAATGCAAGTCCTCGTTTTGGGCCTGTCAAGATCAGCGATTCATCCTACATAGAGGATTGTTGCATGCTTAGTTAGGAGTGCTGTATATATATTTCTTCAAATATAAAAATAAATCAATAGCTCTGCAATCCAACTAGAATAAAATAGCAGCCACAAAGCATAAGAAAGATGCTACCAAGAAGAAACTGCGAATGGTCCAATGCTATACTGTAGGTCTGTCATAAGGGTAGCTTTACCACTAGACTGATCAGAAGAACCACATGGCAATATTGTTCTCTCCAAGAGAACAAAAAGAAACTGGAATATATTCTCATTATATAGTAATTGGATTCATGTGTAATTATCTTACCATGCTCCATATAAGACAAAAAGGAACAGTTCCATCACCTAATTCTACCCGTACCACCACCATGCAACCACGGTATGCCCATTTGTGTGTACAAAAACAAGCATAAAAAACAGAGTCTCATGACAGTTGTTACACGTTTTATTTTGAATAGCAATGCGGTGATCTGACATTTTGATGAGCGATCGGTGACAGAGAAACCTCAATATATACTTTCGACACCATACGGGTTCAGAACGATCGAGAAATGAAGACACATTGTCACATATGAGTTTATGACCTAGAACTAGAAGTTGCATTGTCCATGTATTATTAACTAGTCTCTATGTTATGTACAAGCTAGATGGAAAGATGGGAGTTTTAAAGGAACTACAATATACCTTAGAGTTGATAGTTTGGGAGTGCTGTCGATCACGGCAGAAGAGATAGACACACTTTTTGTCAAGGCTGTCCCTCGCAACGACAGTGCCATAGACATGGATTGGGAAGTCGACATCCAAGGAGCCTATCTTCACAGAGAGGATGTTTACTCCCTCACACAGCTCATAGTCCTTTGGACTTTTGTACACCACATCAGTATATCTCATTGGTGGAAGGGGCGCTGCGACGACGCGGAAAAATAGCTCCATTATTCATAAGAAATTGAGCATGCACATGGCAACCTGGCAAGAGACGAGGGTCAGATTACAACTCACACTCCTCGTCGAGGTCGAACGAGTGGAGGTTGACACAGTAGATGCGGGTGTAGTAGAGGCCTCCCTGTTTGGGATCGTAGTCGAGGATGCGCCTCGCGGCTTTCCGATGCAGAGCGTCCTCCTCAATCACCTGCAGCTTCTTCCTCTCCCACTCCTCCCTGACCTCCTCGTCGACCCCGTCGTCCTCAGTCATCCTCGTCGTCGTCCTCGTCGTCCCCAGCATCGAGATTTCTCTCGAGGCGGCGTTTCTTAGCCTGTAAACTCATGCGCTCCATATACTGCCGCATCTCCCTCTCAAGCTCCTCCTCCTTTGCCGCTTCCTCAGCAATGGCCTCGTCGATGAGACGCTCCCGTGCGGCATCCCTCGACAGCAGGGTCGGCATCGATCGGAGGTCCGCCATGAATTCGGCGCCACCGCCGGTGGGGAATGGAAGGGAAAGTACTCTAGGGTTAGGTTTGAGGGTTCGAATCGATCCAACTATCCTACTCTAAGGATGTGGGCCTGTTTTCTGGCCTCGGCCTGGTCCAGGTTGCGTGCACAGCCGAGCCCATGATGGATCAGGTTACCTTCGGTTTTATATTTCCTTTTTTAAAAATATTTTTTATAAGAAACAGCTCTTTATTAAATCAACCCAAAGTGCGATTGCAAGTTTTACAGGACATTACAGTTCCCTTCATGGGAATAATTCCTACAAGCAAAGGCACATCTCGCAAGCATGGATCCTCTTGCATGCCTAGCTAAAATTATGTGTAAATATTTTTCGTGTGATTCGTTAAAATAAAGTTTTTTCATGCATGTTTACTTCAAGTTATTCTCTTACAATTTACTAGCAAAAATGCCAGTGCGTTGCAACGGGAGAAAAATATGAAAACCTAAATCATGTTATTTATTTAAAACATGTAAGTATTTCCATCCACATAGTGAATTTTGTGGTGATGTCGGTTGGGTTACAAAATTTATCTTTTTACATTTGATGATACGTAGAGTGCCCAAAACAGATGTAATATGAATTTTAACGCTCATTTTCATATAACATTTAACATCACATAACTAATTGTTCGTGTACATTGTTTCAACAATTCATATATACTCTAAATAATTATGTGGTGATGTCGGTTGGGTTGAAAAAAGTTATCTCTTTACTTTCCAGTCGATATATAAAACATCAAAAATAGAGCTTGTATCCGACCTTTGCATTCCTTTATGCCCTCTTATGCATCACATGTGTCATATTGCTTCAATAATTCTCAGTGTCTGCAAGTAAATTTTAAGGTGGAGTCAGTTATGTTGGAAAATGTCGTCCCTTATCTTTCCGCCGATATAGAACATCGAAAACGGAGTCCGTAAACGACCTATGCGCCCGTTTTCGAGTGGATTTTTCTTGCAGTCCGAATTAGACCCGCGAATAAATTCGGGGCAAATGGAAATCATATGTAAAATAGATAAAGTTAGGCCACAAAATCACTACCTATTTTTAGACATGATAAACATTTAGCAACAAGATAAATATTTAGTAGTAATATTTAAGAACGGAAAAAGATCCTATAAACATGATCTCGGCAGAAGACCATTGGATAAGGCAGCCGTGCTTCCGCATGACCACATTTTATCTCTACCGGGTCTTGGCCCAACGCCCCAACCTCAACCACCACTGGACACAACGCCTCTCTCTCCTCCTCCTCCCTTGTATAGTCTAGTGCTTCTTCCACACAGCCACACCAAAGCTCCATGGAGCCAGGCCAGAGCACCGGTCCGGCACCGGCAGTGAGCTCATCTCGGTAGCCGAGGGCAAGGGCCTCCTCTCCGGCAGATATGGTGCGGCCCAACAGTTGCTTCTTCCCCAAAGCTGTTGACGGTGGAGCTTCTCCAGGCAAGGGTCTACATCTCGGGGCTACCTCTTTCAATGGCAAAGCGCCCATGGCTTCAGAGATCCAGGTGGGGATTGTGTTTCTTTTTTCCGTGATTTCCGGTGTGCTGTGATTTATGACGCTTCCCCCTCCCATTGTTTCTTTAGCATCAGGCCAGAACATCCATGGACTATGGAGACAAGCTTCTACCCAGCGTTCATATGGATGCAGGGAGCGGCCACTTATATCTATATTTTGATGTGTTTTGAGTTGGATCCAGATTTGTTGCCATGGGTTGTGAATTGGAGTTGGATTATAGGGAAAAATCTACATAGTCCTCTCACCTTTGGAGACCTTTGGAGGGTGGTCTACTTCACTTCCTTCATCTTCAAAACCGGTTATTTAACCCCCTTACTTTTTCAAAATCAGACAAAACACCCTCCGAGCGGTTTTGGAGGGTGGTTTTGCTGAGAAAAAGTCTACATAAACTCCCATATTTGAAGGGTGGTCTACTTCACCCTCTCACCTTTAAAACCGGTTATTTAACCCCTTCACCTTTGCAAAACCGAACAAATCATCCCCTGGGTGGGTTTGTGGGCGGTTTTGCTGATGTGGCGTTTTCAAGGCCCACCTGTCAATGCCACGTGTGCAAACCGTCGTGCTGCTCCCTTCTCTACTCTCCCTCCCACCGGCGCAGCCCTCCCCATCGTTCCCTAGCCGCCGCTCCCGCTCGTCCCCTCTCCACCGGCAGCCGCTCCCCTTCTTGCTCCCTATCGGCACCGCTCCCTTCTCGCACTCCCGTAGGCGCATCTCTCGGGTAGACGACTGGGAGGCGCCGGGAAGGAGGGGGCCTGCGGTGGGTGCGGAGGGGACGAGGGCCGTGGGCAGAGGAGAGGTGGGAGCGGCGGGAGCTGCACCTACAGGAGAGCGAGGAGGGAGCAGCACCGGTGGGGACGGACGGCGGTGAGGGTGTGAAGTAGATCACCCTTCAAAGGTGGAGGGGTTATGTAGACTTTTTCCAGCAAAACCACCCTCCAAAACCGTCCGGGGGTGATTTGTTCGGTTTTGGAAAGGTGAAGGGGTTAAATAACCAGTTTTGATGGTCATGGGATGAAGTAGACTATCCTCTAAAAGTGAGGGGGTTATGTAGACTTTTTTTTATATTATAGTTCTTTATATAGACAGTAAAGTTCTTATCCAAGATGAGATTCGGATTTTGTTTCCACCGGAGGGGATTCGCGAGGTGATGAGAAGGTGCGACCAGCAAGGGGGTCCACATGCCTGACACACAGATAAAACGACGGACCAAGAATATTTATTGGCTTTAATATTAGGTATAGATATAGATATAGATATAGATATATATTAGTAGCAACTAGCTAGGGAGGGCAATACAGAAAACAGATATGCATTTATGTGGTATCCAATTGTCTAATTATACCAAAGAATAATGTAGATCTAGATGTAGACTTGATGGGACATTTTTTCTTATATTTTCAATAATGACATAGATAAGTAATTTACATGCAAACTTGGGATTTTAGATAAATTTAGGAGTTGTTTTAAATTATGTTTTTATAGTGGCATAAGTGGATATTAAATGAAAAACCCCTAGGGTGTTACTTAAAATAATTTAAATGGCGCATATATAGTTAGTTTAAATTGAAAATTTAGAGGGCTATTTTAAACTATATCTCATAATAATAGCATAGTAGGTGGTTTAGAAGCAAATTTAATTAGTTTTCATAATGTATACGTTGGTAATTTAATCCAAATCCAAAAAGGTGACTAGAAATAATATTTAAAATAGCACAAGCAAGCAATGTAGATGGACATTGATGTGTTAATTTAAAGGAAAATCACCATTTCACAACCCTATACTTTTCAAATCGTCTGATTTTCAACCCCGAACTACGAAACCGGACATCGAACACCTCGAACTATCAAAAAACATACAAACTTGGACCTTTAGCTGGATCACAAGTATATTTTTTGAAACAATTAAAAATTATTTATTCTCTAAAAAATCATGATTAATTTATTTTAAATTATAAATATATAAAATATATACCAAATGTTTGCTAAAAATATAACCTATATACTTGTGATCTATTTGGGGTCATTTTGAATTTTTATATTTATACGTCTAGTTTTGTTGCTTCAAACAAAACATGAGAAATATGAACAAATAAATGCCAAATAACCCTGAGCAAAGAATTATTAGATAGACTATATTTTTATAAAAATACGGTATAAGTTTCATATTTTTCTAATTTATAGTGAATTAATTATAAATTTATAGAGATAAAATAAGCTATTATTATTATTTCTTAAAAATATAAAACTCCAACTTTATCCGTTTTCTAATAGTTCGAGGTGCTTGATGTCCGGTTTTGTAGTCCAAGGTGAAAACCGGATGACTTGAATAGTATAGGGTTGTGAAATAGATTTTTTTAATTTAAATTATGTTGATATTGGTAAATTGAGTTTTTTTTTATAAACCAAGCTTTGTGCGTATGAAAGAAAGAGAAATAATCAAATGAACTCACGAATCAAACGTGGCGATCGAACTATACATGTATGGATGCACCGGCCGGCCAGAGGCGCCGGTTGATCATCGTCCATAGAATCGAGCCTGGTGACGTGCCTATTCCCAGGCGATCACCTTCCTCATCTCCCACAGCCGCGCATACCACACCCATCTACTAGCAATAGTAAGATATCTAGCATGATAGGTAGTAATAATCTATTAACGGATTTATTCATCTTTCTTGTTTATTGCTTGAGCTCATAATACATTTAATCTTAGTTTACTCCTTAAAATTTATTATCTTTGTGGTACTGCTTTCACAACCAACATTTCTTAAAAAATAAATAACTGCACACAATCATTTTAATAGATTATTACCTCCTATTTCACACATTGCGTATCTTCATTGCAGTGTTAAATTTAATCAGATAGAGATTCCTTAGAAAGTACTTGATTTTTACCAGCATGAAAATGCAGAATAATTAACATTTAGAACTAACATTTGAAGATAATGTATGCTAATAATGATTCTTGTTAATAACCTACAGGGATAGGCTTGGACTGTTTAAGGGCTTGATTAACAATTTTACATTTTGCAGTCTATGTGGTAGTGTGCAATAGAGCGTCAGTCCCTGAAGCATCATTAAATTTGATGCGTCGGTGTCTTGCCAAATGCAATGCTCTTCAAAGAGTCAATTCCCTCATTGTTATTGGAATGTTACCTCATTTTCTCATTGCCACTAAAATTTTGGAGTTTTCTTCACTGCCACCGAAAATTTTTTCTACTTCCTTAGTTGCTACTCCAGTCCATGGTCTATTAAGTTCGTGTCACTGACAGCTTGCCCACTCACCCCTCCGTTATCCCCACTGCCCACCTCTCCAGGGTGCACACAAGGCGCCAGGTTGAGGCGCAGTAGCCGCGCGGCCTTGGCGCCGGACGGAGGAGTGGTGCCAGTCGGAGGCGCCGGGGCGAGGCCGCGTGAGAGGTCGAGGACCTATGCCTCCGCCTTGACGGCGTCGTCAGGGAGGTGCGCGCGGGGGCAGGGGCACACGCCGAGGACGACGAGCCTCCGCCGCTTGCGTCGTCGCTCGCCAGCTTCACTGCGCCTGGAGCTGCTGCCGCAATGCCGCCCCCTGGTGCTGCTGCAGCCTGCAGCGCGAGCGTGCCCGCTAGGCGAGCGCCACAAAGTCCTGCGAGCACCGCTCGTCCGGCGCCAAGGCCGCGCGTCCGCCGCGAGCCGGCCCGCCAATGATGGAGATGTGCCCGGCGTGGCAACTCAAGGGACCAACTCCGAGTCGTATCGGCTCTGGCATGAGTCGATGCTGAGTCCTAGCGGGACTCGACCTACGGGTCTGACTCGGACGATCGCATATGGTATGCGCAGTTGGACCTCTATCAGGACTCGGATACTTGATCCGTAAGCAATTAGAATCATGATGGGTCTTTATAGTAAAAGCCCATTAGCGGATTATATATATGCATGAGAGGGCACTGCTCAAGTGACATCGGTTTTGTGAGAGCCATCGCGAAAAAGATTTCTGTGAAACCCTAGCTGTGCCCTAGTCAAATCTCTCAAGATCCGCTGCCAAGTTCGTGGTGCTAGCACGCCAAAACTTGGCGTCGCCTTCCCGCACGTGTGGATACCGTAGAGGCGCTGCTACAACTGCTGCGCTAATCAGCCGACTGATCTAGAGGGCGTCCGAGTGGTACCTGATCGAGAACGACTGAAGGCATCGGCATCGGCTCTTCCTGCACCAACCACTCGGCGTGCACGACTCGGCACCCGACTGACCTGACTCGGCACTCGGCTGCTTCGACTCGACTTCCGCTGCACTGCGCGTCTAGTGGTAACGATCTGTGATCTCTTGCTTGTACGTATTTCTATGTCTTACGTGGCAATAGAAAATCATTTTCATACTATGATAGCCTACCCCGTAACCCTGCAGCCGGCTCCTGCGCCCGGTGCCAAGGCCGCGCCCGCGAGCTCCTCCGCCCGGCGCTTCGCGCCGCTGGCCAGTGCGTGCCCCTCGCTGCCTTGCTCACCAACTAGTGGCCTGACATCACATCTATTAGTTTACTTTGCTGCCTACATCGAGTATTAACCAAAGGCCAATGGATCGTACAGGCTAGACCGCCCCCTAGAGGAAGGGGACGCGGAAGAACCTGCCGTGGTAGGCGACGGGGGTAGGACTCGGAGGCTTGCGCGCACTGGAAGCTCACCATGATGCGGGCTCTTCCGCCCGGCGCTAAGGCCTGCTTCAGCGCCCCCGTTGCCGACCGCGAGCTCCTCCGCCCGGCGCCAAGGCCGCACCGCTACTGCGCCTCAACCTGGCGCCGCGTGCGTGCACCCTTGGAGAGGTGGGCGTGGGGATAGCGGAGGTGGAGTGTGGGCCCAACCTGTAAATGACACGAGCTTAACAGACCATGGACGGGAATTGCAATTAAGGAAGTAGAAAAAAATTTCAGGTGGCATTGAAGGAAACTCCGAAATTTTAGTGACAAAGAGAGAATGAGCTAAAATTTCGAGTAACAATAAGAGAATCGACTCCTCTCCAGATCGCTGAGGTAGAGATTGACAAGCTCCTTGGAGCAGCAGAAAATTACAGTTCATAATGAAATTGGCATGGCAACAAGTGCAACTTAGACAGTTCTTCATATGCTGATTCAACTAGATGAATGAATGTCAGATTAAGAATGCGACTTGTTTCTAATTGGATTAGTCCGATGCCACCCATCATACGGAGTAATTTGTGTTACCCATGTATTGTGACTACGAATGTATACTTGTATTTCTAAGGATGTAACTCGGATTTGATCTCACTGTAATAAACTTTGGGATCTATGACGATTTCTTCATGACACTTGGGGTTCTCGTCATTAGTTCTGTTTAGTGTATGAAGACGTTTTGTAGTGAACTAGATAACTTAGTGACGAAATTTATATGTTCGTCACAAAACCAATAAAATCATCATAAACATGACAAATTGTTACGAATGAATAGTATAGTGTCGTAACCTGGCAACTAGCTATATCGTCATAAACTCATGACATTTACGCTTCATCGTAATCTTTTCTTTTTGATTTTTAAAAAAAGACATATTGTCCTCGGTGACATTATATTTGCTCAAATGTCATGGCAGGTTACAGTGCCACATAGGTAAACGGGTTCTACATCTCATATGTTTGTCCTTTATTGTCTCAGCCCACTCTATCTTATTAACTTTTTTTATTAGAATTCTTATTAACTTTTTTTAGAAGACTCTATCTTACTAACTAAGTGGGCCTCTTTGTAAAATGGGTCTGTATGGCTGTATAGGAAAAAGTCCATCACGGATCCTTCAACTTGTAACCGAATCCGATTTTCATCTTTGAAGTCGAAAACCGGGTACCGCAGGTCTCTGAACTTGTCAAACCAGGCATGTTGGATCCTTGGGCCAAATCGACGGTGGTTCTCGCTAACGTGGATGCACCTCTCGCCACGTCATCAGTCCACGTGTACCCGGACCCACCGTCAGTCTCTCTTCTATCTCTTCTATCCCCATCTCGGCACCTCTCCACCTGCCCCTGCCGGCCACCGCCGCCGCCCTGGTCGGCCTCGGCTGCTCTTGGCGGCGCCCCTGCCCCGGCGGCCATACCCGTGGGCCACGCCCCCGCGACCTCGCCTGGCCGTCGCCTCGGCCTCCGCCTGGTGCCTGCCCGCCTCCCGCGAGTTCGCGACACCCACGGTCCAGCTGGCCGCCGGCCACTCTGGTGCTGACCCGCGTCGCGCGAGGCCAAGGCGCCAGCGCGCGCAGCCACCGAGCCGCGGCCCGCTGCGCCGCGCGCCGCCGATGGCCGTTTGTCCCCGTTCCCCGTGTAGGCGTTGCGCCGCCGTAGTTGTCGGTTCCCACAGGCCGCCGCGCCCAAGCTCCGCGTGCAAGCGGTAGCGGGAGGCGGTGGCGAGCGCGGCCACGGCGTCGGCGTTGCGCGAGCGATGGGAGGCGGAGGTGGCGCTGGAGACGGCATTCCCGGCGAGCGAGAGCACGCAGAGCTCAGTGGCCTTGAGCAGCGCGGCGGGGAAGCTGCCGTTGAGGCTGTTCCCGAAGAGGTCGAGTTGGCGCACGTGCTCGAGGCGACCGAGGTCGGGCGGCAGCGTGCCCGAGAGATTCACGTTGAGGACGAGGCTGATGACCCGCGACACCGTGGCCGCCGCCAGCGACGTGCTGAGCCCACCGGCGCTCGTCGTCGAGTTGCCATCGCGGGAGGCGTCGTCATCGTAGCTCCACTGGGGACACCTCCGCCGCGCTCTCCGCCTACTGCGCGGCCACAGGGGGATGACCTATTCGCGGGAGCGAGGCGAGGCCGGCAGCGGGCCGCCGAGGGAGAAGGGGCTAGCTCGAGCGGCGAGGCCGACCGCGGTTGTTGGGGTCGGCAGTAGCCGTCCGCGGGAGGGACGCGAGGTCCGACATCGGGCCGCTGTGGGAGAAGAGGCTAGCGCGCGGCCGTGGGAGGGAGGCGAGGCCGGCAGTGGGCCACCATGGGGATGCCGGGGCTGGGGCTTCAGCGGCGGCGACGAGCGGGAGAGGTTGGAGAACGCGGCAGCGCCATTGAGCTTGGGGATGCCGGGGCCGGGGCTTCAGCAGGCGGCAATGAGCGGGAGAGGTTGGAGAATGCGGCAGCGCCATTGAGCATGCTGCATGAGGCGAAGTCAGTGATGGAAAAGGGGAGGAGAAATAGGTCCACGGTGAAGGTCTGACATGTGGGTCCCACCGCCATGTCGGCATAAAACCACCGTCGGTTTGGTCTAAGGATCCAACATACCCGGTTTGACAAGTTCAGGGCCTGCGGTACCCGACTTTCGACTTTAAGGACGAAACTCGAATTTGGCTAAGTTAGGGACCCGTGGTGGACTTTTTCCGGATGTATATGAAGTAGGTCGGCTTGTTACACATGCAGGCCGAACTGGGCCGCGGCCTGGTAGGTGACTTAGCCAAGCTTAAGGCCCAACTTGGCGTAGCGCAAAAAAACAGCCAAAATAATAAGCACCCAAAAATCTTAGGATTTGAACCCTAAGCAAATACTGAGTTGTTGTTAACTTAGCGTAAATTAAAATACCTATAAAATAGCTTCCTGTCAAGTTTAAGGAAAGAAGAATAGCTACCCTTAATGACTATTGCATAAAAAGTTAAAAGTAGTTTGACATGTCTAAGCATGTCCTAACATAAAAAAAATATGATTATTTGGTATATTTGTATTTGTAACTTGTTTAAAGCTGGAATGGAAAAAATATTAAAACCGATGGCATGTGAGAAGTGAGATATTCTGTTTGTGGTGGGTGTGCTCTGGAAAACAAAATGTGTGGTGGCAATAAGTGTAGCAAAAATATTTAAATGGGCACTAAAAGAAGCTGGATAGGTCAAATTCGACCTATCTCCAAATTCTCAAGATTCATGTGGCACCTTCCACAGCCTAGAAAGAAATATGAAAGGCGCATTCTTTGCAACATATATGAGTAGCACCATCGAGCGATGCAGATTTTACATATGAAACACTCCAGTCGAGTGCCACTCATCTTTTCCCTGTGCCGTGCGGCCGTGCCCAGGTCACAAGGTATAAACCAGAGATGATTACAAGTCCTCCAATAATACACTCCAAACAAACAAATGCAGATTGCGCAGCACTGTTCGGATCAAAAGAAATGAGAAACATCAATTCCCTAGAGGCTTGAAAGTTCAGTGATGTTAGCATATGAGTAGGACATCAAATTATGGTACCGATGATATATATATCTATTACCTGACACTCTGGATCAGTACTCTAACACACACACACACACACACACAAAAAGAATGGAAAGCAAGGCTAAGTAATTAAAAAGAGTAGAACAGGTGACAAAGTAATTGATATCTTTCGAGGTAAATTAGGCTTCCCAGAAAAATCATAGACAATATAGCAGAGACCACTGGCTGAAGAGGCCAGTATTTTGTTGGACCATGTCAACAAAACATAATTAAGAGCAGACTAGTACATCAACCCGTGCAAAGCACAAGTAAGAAATATAAATGTTAGAAATTTACATATAGATTTGAAACCCACAATTAATCAAAATTGTTATCATTCAATATCTATCATATGTCCATACTTTAATATAATGTTTGTATATATATGTACATTTTTATCTTATTTGTCTACATATTATAATATTTAATACATTTTTAGCTAATTAAAATTTATATTTTGTAATGGCACAACGGTAATTTATATGTAAATTTAGGTGGTTGCTTTAAATTATCTTCTACAATAGCATGATAGTTGACTTATAAGTAAATTTAGGGAATATTTCAATTTATTTTCATAATGGTAATTTATGTGTTATTTTAATTTATTATTCACAATGGCATGGTGAGTAATTTATATTCAAATGCTAGGCTTATTTTTACTCATCTTTCATAATGGCATGGTGGATAAGTTATATGTAAATTTAGTGGTTACGTTAATTGATTTTTCATAATGACACGGTGGGTAATAGATATGAATGTTTTGGGGTTACTTTAATTTATCTTTAATGACATGGTGGGTAATTTATATGCAAATTTATGAGGTTATTTTAATGATCTTTCATAATAGCATCATGGATAGTTTTTTAGAAAATATAATAAATTCAATGGCTAGGATTATTGGAGCTCATCTGATAGATGTTTCTAATTTTTAGTGAGAATTTAGAGGATTTACCTCTTTTCTAGTGTGCTTTGTAAATTCGTGATTTTCTTTTACCTTCAATTAGTAATAGTAAGGTGCCCATGTCACCTTGGAATAATGGAAGAAATATGGAATTTGAGTAACCAAAGTGTCGGCATGCATAATGCGTCTACTAGTTAATTTATAGCATATAAACTAGTGCAAAATTCAATCAGAGTCTCCTCCATGCACACCGTAGCTGAATCTCAAAAAAAAAAAAAAAAGACTGCCTAGGGGGAGAGCATCCCCACTTGTTGATTGTATTGATTTTTGGCCCAAAACGGCCTGCAAACATGTTCTTACAGCATGGCCTGTGTGTTAATCCGCAAATCCTATCGGTCTTTCTGAAGACGCATAGCAGTACGTATCTTCCAGGTGTTTGAAAACTGTGCAACCAATCAGCTGGCAAGTTGAGTGGGATCTACGGTTCATCACGTCCACCGGAGAGGCTTCGCTTGGCGCTGGCTGGATGCCTAGGGACCGTCCAACGGGACGGGACGGCAGGAGCCTAGGACCCTCTCCATGTCTCCGTGAGGGTGGCGTGGTGGTGTCTGAAAAAGGCATTGTTTCTTCTTTTGCAAAGTTCCCAGTCACAGGAGCAGGAAGGAGCTGAATTCTTGCTCCGGTATATGAGGGGTGGGACAAGGTGTGGACTGTGGAGGTTGATGGAGATATGCCCGGCGCGGCAACTCAAAGGACCAACTCTAAGTCGTGTCGGCTCTGGTAAGAACCAATGCTGAGTCCTAGCGGGACTCGACCTGCGGGTCTGACTCGGACGCTCGCACAAGGTACGCGCAGTTGGACTGCTATCAGGATTCGGATACTTGATCCGCAAGCAATAGAATTCTGATGGGCCTTTACGTGGCTTAAAGCACATTAGTAGAGACTATATATATGCATGAGAGGGCACGGCTTAAGATAGCGTGGTATGTGAGAGCCATCGCAGAAAAGATTTCTGCGTAACCCTAGCTGTGCCCCAGTCCAATCTTTGAAGATCCGCCGCCAAGTTCGTGGTGCCAGCACGTCAGAACTCGGCGTCGCCTTCCTGCACATGTGGATACCGTAGATGCGCTGCTACGACTGCTGCGCTGATCAGCCGACTGATCTGGAGGGCGTCCGGGTGGTTCTTGATCGAGAACGACTGAAGGCATCGACATCGGCTTCCTCCTGCACCAGCCACTCGGCGCTTTTGACTCGGCACTCGGCTGCTTCGACTCGACTTCCGCTGCACGGCTTCCGCTGCACTGCACGTCTAGTGGTAATGACCTATGATCTCTTGCTTGTACATGTTTCTGTATGTTGCGCGGTAGTAGAAAAAACGTTTTCAGGCTATGGTAGCCTACCCCGTAACCCTACAGAGGTCTTGGCTCTGATTGTTCGCTGGATGTTGCATACGAATCCCAGCCCAGAAAGTCGTTGCGAAAGGGGAGTGGAATACAATGTCGGAGGCCGTTTCCGTCGCCAAGCCGGAGATGTCACAGGTGTCTTCAACAAGAACATGCTTCGGTTACTCTTGCACTGAATGTGTTCCTGCAACAGGAGCCAGCCGAAGAATTGCACTTGAGGGGGGACTCGGTTGCCCCCATACGAAGGAAGCAGTGCGGCCTTGATCACCTTCTCGCCCTTTCAGCAGTCTGTATAGCAGGCACGTCTTCAGTTTGCTGTCATCATCTGCTAGGAAGCTACCCATCATCTAAAAAAAATCATCTGCTAGGAAGCAGTGGCGCTGGTCACGGCCATCAGATAGTGCACTGGTCGAGAATGTCTTTGGCAGCCTCCAGCTCTTGTGTGGCCCTCAGCGTGAGTCTAACAAGGAATAGCCCCTGCTCCTTAACTTCCCAGACACTCACCTGATGTTTGACGCAGTGCGAGACTGCGAGTAAAGTGCCGGTAAGGTGGTCGCAAGGTGGACGTGTCCAACCCAGGTGTCATGCCAAAAATCAGTGCTTCTGCCATCACATACAGTGGAGGAGCTGATGGACTGATACACTGGTAGAACTGACCGCAAGAATTCCCAGTTCCAGCCCTGAATCTGACCCTCCATGGTGGCAAGGTTTACATGACTCTTAACCCAGGCAGCCCATGATGAGCTTGTTGATCTGTGCAGCTGATGGATTAAATTCACAAGCAGGCAGGTATTCTGAATATTCAAGTCTTTGATCCCCAGGCCACCGTCCTCTTTTAGCATACATACTTTTTACCAAGCGACCAGGCAGTTTGCACCGTTGGTGGTCGATTCACCAGTCCAAAGGAAAGATCGGCGGCGCCTATCAATCTGAGATAGGATGGTCAGTGGCAGGGGCACCGTGCACATAATATGGACCAGCTGACTGTCCAGTACCGAATTCACCGGAACGGCCTGACCCATTGGGTTCAGAAGAGCAGCTTGCCATCCAGCTAGGTAGCGATCTGTCTTTGTGATCTGCGGTGCAAAGGCAGATAGACATAGCTTATTGCTAGAGAGGAAAGACCAAGGTATGTTTGGGGAAAACCTTCTTGTTTGCATCCCAGGACATCAAGCATGGCGGGCATGCAGGTACCGGGTGCTCACATTCATTGGCACTGCTGTGCTCTTGGCGAAGTTAATGCGCAGCCCGGTAGCCTCAGAGAAAGCATCCAGTCGGACCTCTCAGACCGGAGAAGTATCAGTACGTCATCGCCTCATCGGTGTATTGGAGTACTGGGCACGGCTTGTTGGCAGCGATGGGGTGTCTCAGGAATCTATTACTTTTGATCAGAGCTTGAAGAAAGTCATCTACAAGACAGAACAGGTAGGGTGATAGTGGATCCACGAGTCTACTACTTTTGATCAGAGCTTGAAGAACGTCAGCTAGTCCTCTCTTGCAGGTAAATCATGGACTAGGGAACCCATTGACCAGCACATCAGCCTTGGAGGCGTCTAGGATGTTTTGCATCCAACTGCACCATGTGTCGTTGACCCCCCTTGCTGCGAGTATTGTCAAGAGCTTCCCAGTTCACTGTGTCAAAGGCCTTGGCAAAATCCAGTTTGAGCACAAGCGTGGGAATTTTCCTTTTGTTGCAGCATTGGACTACTAGCTCCAAGGCATAGATGAAATTTTCAATGATGGATCGGCCTTTGATGAATCCAGTTTGATCCAAGTTAGCAAGCCTTGGAATGACACTCTGCAATCTCGTGGTCAGAACCTTGGAGACGATCTTAACACTACAATTTTGCAGACTGATCGGCCTAAATGAGTCCACTGTAGTGCACCCAGGCTTCTTTGGCAGTAGAACCATGTAGGCCATATTTATTCGTTCTAGCTCCACTTGCTGCAGGTAGAAAGCATTCATCAACTGCATCACCTCTTGTTTCACAGTAGACCACGCCGCGCAGTAGGAACTAGGCCCGAACCCATCAGGGCCAGGAGCACTATTCTTGTTCATAGCCTGCAGTGGCAACTTCTTCTTCAGAGAAAGGCCTGGTGAGCGCGTCAGTTACTTGTGCACTGTCCTTGTATAGGTGGTTCACATCGAATGGCCAGCCAGGCGTTGTGTTGATGCTCATCAGTTGAGCATTTAGCTTCATGGGTTGCTAAAACCTGGCCATCCGTCTCTATTGTTCTGATCTGTTTTTTCTTGTGCCTGAGAGTAGCGTGAGCATGGTGGAAGGAGGTGTTTTCATCGCCCTCCCTCACAGCCCCGTTGTTTCCCACGTTGCTTCCAGTAGGCTGCACGTTGCCGCAGGGCCAGGCGCAGGGATTGCCAGCACAGGTCTCTAACCCGGGATTCTACAGCTGATAGATGACGATGCTCTTCAAGTTCATCCATAAGAAGGTATGATGATTGATGAATTTGCAGTTTGGTATGAGTAGAGTGGGCGTCCTGTTACGCCTTGACAGTCAGTACCTTTGCCGCCGCCTGCACGCTCTTGAGGTGGTATGCCAGGCAGCCGGCAGCATCATCAGTTGCAGGAGTCACACTCCAGGCAAGGAGTAAGGTGGGTAGGAAACTGGGATTTCGTAGCCATGCGTTTTCAAAATGAAAGAAGTTGCTTTTTGGTGTAACTATGGAGATTGTTAGCGACGATCGGCTTGGGGTCAGAGGTTGGCCACACAAGAGAGGTGATGGTTGTGGAGGGGAAGGTGGGGGGAGAAGATGTTGTTGGTGAATGCTCTGTTGAGTCGAGCTAGAGTTGGATTTTTTTTTTTTCACGCATGCTCGGCCAGGTGAACACAGGTGGTTTATGGTGTTATTAAAGAGGCCAAGCAGGCGTTGGTTTATGGTGCCGGTGTTCTTCTCAGCCAAGACTAACCATGTAGGGTTCAGAGATGTGGGTGAGGATTTCAAGGAGATCTTCCTAGTCACGGTGGTCGGAGGGTGCATAGACGTTTGTGACTGCTAGGCTGGAGTTGGAGTCCAGCACGCGAAGTGGCAGGTTAAGGTGTATCGCCAGCTGATGGAGTCCAGTTGAAGGTTGTTTGCATTCCGTGCCGTGATGAAGGAGCTAGCCCACAGCGAGAGCCGTCCGACTGCCCATAGGAGAGGACGTGAAGGTTCCCGCGAGGTTGGGTGGTTGGAAGGTTTTAGCTTTGAAGTTGGATACATCGTGTGGTTTGGTTTGTTGTAGGCATACACAACGGAGGGTGAGGAGGAGACAAGCAGATCACGAACAATCACGCATTTTTTCCGAGTCGCCTAAACTAACCACGAACGTTCCATGACAGTACCGCGAGGTCCTTACAACCGCTAGATCGACATTGAGCCAAGAGTAGAACACCAAAGCCACAGTTGAACTGTGGACAACTAACATGAGCGAGGACAGCAGGACCCGAGGTGTAAAGTAAACAGACGAAGAGAATACAGACGCGCACACGAGCAGAGCAGTCCTCCAGTGCTCGAGGACAAATTCCACCAAGATTCATTCCTTGATCGGTGCCATAATATACCACGCCCACCGCATTAGCAGCAGCAGATCAAGCATCCAAGGCCAGCAGCAGCTCGCGCAGTGAAGGAACTAAAATTGACAGTTTTGACTCTTGTTGACAAGGTTGCGCTTCTTGACCTCGTTCTTGACAGCAACAGAACATGGCTTGAGTGACAAAAAGATCACGAGCATTAATTTCCTAGGCAAGGCGGGCGCACTGGCGCTGTGGCTTCCCGCGAGCAGCAGCAGTGACTCGAGCGCAGAGGCGTACGTGCCGGAGGGACATTTTGGGTTCGCTGGCCGGGGATGCAGCATGCTGGGGGAGTTTGTGGATAGCCAGGTGGGCGAAGAGGGCGGCAATGCCGAGCATCTGTTGGGCACTGGTGTACGAGTTGGATTGGCGGCTGCGGTGTGGGGGCGGAAGAAAGGTCCCAGCTGTTCTTCACGGATGCCACAGATCCTTCACGTCGACCACGCTCTTTGGCCGACACCCAGACCTCACTGGGAATGTCAAGGTGGGAGTTGAGCTCTAGAACCAACCGTAGCTGGCCGAAATTGGCATTACGAACCTTGCGCCGGAACCAGTGCTCTGGTGGGTAGTCCACTACCCATGACAAAGGCACGCAAGCCACTCGGAGTCCCTGAAGAACCTGTTGTCGGTCTCCTCTGGACGCTCAAGGGTGTGATGACGTGGTCTCAAATTCATAGTCATATACGCAGGGGCCTATTATTCTTTCCACTGCATCAGTACTAAGTACAAGCGCATATGACAGTATATAAGAACTAGGAAATACAAGGACAGTAAATAAATCGAAGGCTTACAACGAGAGTGAGTCAAACTCCAATCTCTTTTATCGTTTGCAAAAAACTCTTGAAATGACCTTTCAAACAGCTCCCAAGAAGTACGTGTATGCAGTCAGTCACCAAAATTGGAGCCTGTCAGCTCGATATATCAACACACGAGAATGACCTGAATGATGCTTTCTATGGAAGAAATCAGAACAGATTGAAAAGGCGAAATGCAATACATACAAAAGAAGTCAAATCCTAGTATTTCTGAATGGCCGCTGCTTTAGACCACGTGGTGGATCAGAAGCCTGTGTTATTCGTATTCCCCTGTCCAGCATTTTTTTAGAGTTGATTGTAGGAAACAACATATTGGGAGCAAATAGTGTAAGCAGAATGTATACATATCTGAATCTGCTTCTGTTGCGGACCATAATGCAGAAGGTGGAGGGTGGAGCAGCACATTTATACTAATTTAGTAACATGATATGATAGGCAGATCAATTTAGAATGCGAGCAGAGTTGTGATGTGTGCAAAGAAGTTACGTTTTGATACAGGATGTGAATCTGGTTTTAGGTGTAGGTAGGGGTGTAATCGGATCGAATACGGACGGATATCGCTGATACCGTATTTGTTTTCATATTTTTATTTCGGATACGGATATTGATCAAATGTGTCGGATAAGACTTGAATGGCTATCGACATCATATTTATCCAGTTTTGAGTACTCGGATAACGATACGGATCGAATATTAAATGTCAAGATTCGAATACGGATCGGATTTTAACTCTTCTAAACGGATCGGAACTCGAATACGGATGGATAATATCCGTATCCATTTACACCCCTAGGTGTAGGTGCGAGGCAGCTGTTCCATCAATTAATGAAGCAGAGTTTGTCCTTGTCACAAAAGAGGGCCGTGTGTGTGTTGTGTGTGCACCCCTAAAAAAAGAGAAAAAGAACGTTGGGTTGTCATTCCGTGAGCTGCATGAGCAACAACAATACTTGTAGACCAAATGAACTGATATGTAGTATGTAACTGTTATGCAAACATGGCATTTGATTGATCAAGACAAAGTCAATGTATGCTACAGGGCCATCATCAGTATCAGTAAGCACCATGGTGTCACATGGACACAAACGATAATAGCGACTTTATACATCGTGGTTCAAATGCTGACTGCAACAAGTCAGAGCATATATGGGGTACACTGATACTCAAAGAGGTACATAGCTAAAGCTGAATCTAGAGGAGGAATAAAAACAACAAATGGCATGCAAGACATAAATAAAGCATTCAGTCAACTCTGCTTAAGTTTCGGAGTCAAGAGTCGACTCAGTCAGACTCCGACTCCGACGTGTCCACAAGCTCGGCCTTTGGTGGCCTGCTCAGAAGAACAACAACTGTCTTCAACATCTTCCTGTACGTCTCGAATCCCTTTCCAGCTACGAACCGTGCCGGGCCTCGGCGGATCCTCTTGCTGATTGACGACCAGTCGGTGAACTTCTCACTGAACTCCACGGCAACGACGTCGGAGCCATATCTGCGAAGAATGTTCTCGAGATTGAGCTCCCATTGGGGGAACCTTGTTGCCTCGGCGATACCAGCAATGTATTGGTACAGCGCAAGTTGGATAGCTCTGCTATTGGCGGCAGGATCACAAAGTATCAGCAAAGAGAAGATCATAGGCTCCAATCCTAGCTTCCGCCCCCACATAGCTCCAATGTAATTGCCTCCAAACGGGAGCTCGCGCCAGTAGGCGGCATTCGCCGGGTTGTCGACACCACTGCCAACCAAGTGTGCGTCGTTGTACAGCTGCCAGACCCCGTTGAGCAGGTATCCAAGAAGGTATAAATCCCTGAAGCTGAACACAAGTAGAACCTCTCTTACCCTAGGATCATTCCAGTTTGTAGGGGACTTCACGAGCACTGTGAAGAACCCACCATCAGCGGTGAGCGCGACTCTGTCTGTACTCGCGGTCCTCCACTACAATTGTCTCGACCTGCACCTGCCCCTCGTGCTCGAGTGCGGTACGAGCAGCAAGCTGTCGTTTGATCCATTTGATCAACTTAACGAGGGACTTGGCCATCCTTCTCGGATTTGTGTACATTCGATAGATAACTGAAGGAGACTGAAAATATGTAGCAGCTAGCGAGAATAAGGCACGGGCAATAACGAATGAATGATGCATGAGAAATACTAAGAAACCAAGTTTGATTGCACAACACATAGACATATCCAAGACATCAAGTAATTAATTGTGGACCACCAAAATCCTAATTTCAGTAAATAGCACCATGGTACAAGATGTTTTACATCGATCGCCAAACAGAGTACACTCTGTATGCAAGCAGCATACCGTGAACACAAGCATAAACCCAGATTATGATTGTAGCATGGTTGAACATGCACAAAAGGACAAGAATCGCAAATACTACTTGAGACTTGGAGGGATAATATATATGCAACGAAATGGGCAAGTCCTTAATATATATATCCAACCTAGTAACACAGCTACAACAAGTACCAAACAGTAGCGTGCGCCAACATCGGGGAGTTCTCAATTTAAAAAGCCCGGCCGCACCAATGATCAGGATTAAGTAATTAATTAATGCTGCTACGAGTAGTAATAAACAGTACAGCTAAGATAAAAGGAGGGGCATTTAATACACATCCTTGCCTAATTAATAGAGTGAGCATGGACCTACGAGTACTAGCAGCTTACCCCAGGAAACAGAGGATTGGCTGCCGCTGGGTTCGCCATCCTTGCGATCAAGAATAGTTGAACCATCTGGGCCGTTCATCTGTGATTCTACTGCTCAGCGAGCCGTTGATCGCTCCTTCTGCTAGCCAGTGAGGCAGTGAATCGACGCACAGTACAGTATATTATATTATTGTTGTTACATTTATTTACTGTGTGTTACCGTGCCAGCGAGGCACGCGGGCGCACGGCCGGTCGTGTCCGTGTGCATGCAAGACACGAAAATCCCACATACGTAAAGGCTCGTCAGCTCGCACTCGTGTGCTCGAGCGGTAGTCAGAGTTCAACCACGAATTTCAATATTTTTTCCGTTTTTTGATCTCTACGGGACACAAATTTCGGTCCGAATTTCTAGATATTATGATTTAAAATTTAGAAATATAAAAGTCAAAAAAAAATTCAAAAACAAAATCAGAAAACGAAATTGTGAACCCTAGCGGCAGAGTTGACCTTTTCCGTCGGGAACCACCGAATTTCATTGTTTTTTCCCCGTTTTTTTATCCTCTACACGACACAAATCTCTGTCCAGATTTCTAGATATTTCGATTCAAATTCAAAAATACAATAGTTTTTCTCCAAAAGCGAAATTGTGAGCCCTAGCGGCAAAGTTCACTTTTTCAGTCGGGAACCACCGAAATTCGGTGTGTGTTTTTCCCCCTGTTTTCGGTCTTCTACGGGACACAGTTTTTCAGTTCGGATTTCTAGATATTCTGATTCACAATTTAAAAATATAAAGTCTAATTTTTTTTTCCAAAACGAAATCCGAAAATCCAAAACAAAATTGTGAGGCCTATCTGGCGGTAGTGCGTACCCTTATCTTCTACGCTATAAAAGGGCGAATTTTCGCAATACCATTTTTTCACCAAATAAAAACATCTATACCCCTCACATTTGCCCCACTTGACAGGTTGGAAAGCATTGGAAATTGTTTTCATACTTTGACCATTTATTTTCTCATCTCATTTTGTACCCACACCCACCACATGGTTTCCTTGCTTTGAAATTAATGAAAAAAGAAAGGGCATCAATCAACCAGGTTTCTTTCATTCTTTATTCACCACGTGCATGCAGCACGTACCTCTGCGGAGTATACTGTGTGTGTCGGCCTCCGCCGGCCGGCGCCGCCACGGAGGGAGCTGCCATGGCTTGCATGCCGGCCCTCATCAACCTCCGATCCGCGTCAGGCTAGCTCTACAACCTCCGCGCGCATGGTGGTGGAGCCACGTCGCCTTCGACACACCTACGCAGCTCGGCCGCCGTGTCCTCGCTCCACCTCCATGCATGCGAGCGAGATGGCATCGTCGCCGCCGAGGACACACTCGCGTCCTCCCGTGTCTTGTCGCCGTTCCAAGATCGAGCCGATCGACCGACCCGCAGTGTACACGTGGCATCACGCACGCTAGGAACTTAAAAGCCCCGTGACTCGCGTTCCATCCGTCTGGCGTCCACGCGGCCTCGAGGATCATTAGGCTAATTGGTTTAGCGAAACAACTCGACCCAGGTTGATCTCCAACGATGGATCATCAAGATAAGAAACATAGTACGTAGTGCCAGCTGCTAGCGGCCAATGCAACGAATAAACAACCCCCCCCCCCCCCGGTTAATTTAATTATCACGTCGTCGAGTAATTTGCTCGGTAATCCCAATCATCATCATCCAAATCAAATCAAATCAAATTACACAGAGTGCGATGTATGCTCGTCGTCGTCGTCATGGCCAAGAAAAAGGGCCAAAAACGCAATGGATGGATTCATTTTGTTTTGCATCACGTGTGTGGTGGTCATAAGTATACCGAATAAGCAGAACGAAGCTTCACAAGTAGGAGTATATTATAAATTGAGCGAGAGGGCTTTGCTTGCTTGCATGCACTGCTGCTGATCAGTATGTAGTACGTGATATATCAATGCCGACGTACAGTGCAGCAAGCAACTCTCCATATATAGTACGTCTCGTCCGTGCTTATTACCAACTACGTACGACGTACACGCTGGTCGTCGCCGAGCCGTGCATGTATCAACAACACGTACGTAACTGTGGCCGCCGCCTTACGCGCTACAATGATCACTTACACACCATCTCATCTCATGATCGAAACATTATAAGTACGTACGGCGGACATTAATTCATCCAAATCGAAATTCAATCCATGCATCACCTAGTCCTAAACGGCCGGCGTGGCGACGCGACCCCTGCCGGTGCGTGGTTTTTTTTTTTTAAGCGTGAAACGGCTGGTGTCCTGCCTTTGCATTGTAATAGAAGCAAGAGCACAAGTAGCCAAATAATAGTTCAAGTTGCCAAAAAAACCCTAAGGAAACAGTGATATTTATACAGACACAACAATAAGGCAACACTTCGGCTTAACAGAGGAGGGTAATAAGGCACCTGTAGACACCGCTACGTACCACAAGACACTATATATAAATAACATTATAACAATATGCAAGCCTCTCAAGTTTATAGTATTAATTTCAGCTTCGCCCATAAGCTTGCTTACGGTGGCCAAACCAGAACGGGCAGCAACAACACCCAATACCACACAATAATCCACCATAATAATCTGGATACGAGATCGATTAAATGGTGCATACACAGTCATTCATAAAAGCCAAACATGGTATACAAACACGAGTTTGTCATAACCAGGCCTACTCAAGCATGCATATTAACTCACTTAGACAAGACAACGACCAATCCATAACGATCAACACTAGTTATTACAGACTGATCTCACATATCCTACCACTAATTCCATCGCAAACTGTCAAATAAACAAGCCAACCCAATTTTCCATACTCAAAAATCGATTATCGACCATACGGATCTTCACATGGGGAGTATGGCTGAACCAACAGTAATTTCACTTAGAGACGAACCGTTGACCTTTGGAATAAAATCAATGCACACTGTAATTTCTCCATCCTCAGTATGGGCAGCAACAGCTAGTGACAGCTTCTCCTTCACATAGACAGCTACCACGGATCGCAAAAGTGGGATAACTACAAGGGCAATTTTCTCACCACTGTTGATACGAGCCAATCTGCTATCATGAAGCACAAGCCTTTTGTTGATGCTGGTGGCGCAGGCTGTGATTTCTCCAAAGAATTCTCCCTCTAAAACTTGGATTGAAATAGTAGCCTCAACTGCATCTTTGACAACTCCATACACCACATCCACAGTGCTAAGCCTGGTAGCAAGAGAGCAACTTTCGAGCTCGCATTTTGTCAGCACTCGCCGTTCGGTGCCTGGAATATCTACGATTCCTTTACTGAGCTCTCTGTCCTGCCCCTGATCGCCTTTATTGATGACCAGATTAGTCTCAACATATGTACGGCTTATCAACGCAAGTCCTCGCTTTGCGCCCGTCAAGATCAGTGATTCGTCCTACACGAAGGATTGCATGCATCTCAATAATAAGTTAGTTCTGTATTTCTCCAAATATGAGAAAAATGAACAGCTAGCGCTGCAGTCCAAGTAGAAAACAGCAGCTGCAACACACTTCAGCATTCTGAAAAATGCGAAGCAGCAATCTGACATTTTGATGGCTGATCATCAGTGGGCGTGGATATACCTCAAAACAAGAAATGAGGACGTGTATGACTGACCTTTCTGACAGCTACTAGCTAGAAGTTGCACTGTCAATCAATTAACTTGTACATCTCTGTATATGTGCAAGCTGGGAGTAGTTTTAGAGGGGATAATAAACTACATACCTTAGAGTTGATGGTTTGGAAGTCTTCTCTGCTACGGCGGAAGAGATAAACACACTTTTTGTCCAAACTGTCCCTGGCAATGACAGTGCCATAGACATGGATTGGGAAATCGATATCCAAGGATCCTATCTTCACAGAGAAGATGTTTACTGCCTCGCAGAGCTCGTAGTCGTTCATATTCTTGTAGATGTCATTAGTAAATCTCATTGGCAGAAGGGGCGCTGCGATGCAACAAGCATGCAGTTCATGAAGATGATCATTATATCGGTACGTAGATCTCATATTATTAGATGCTATGATAAATAATGGTAAGAAAAGATTGTTCAGACGCCGCAGACTTGATGCACCAACAAAATTAACGAGGCAGGAGGGCAGGGGCAAATAAGTACTCACACTCCTCGTCGAGGTCGAGTGAGGCGAGGTGGTGGTCGAGTCGGGTGTAGTAGAGACCGCCCTGCTTGGGATCGTAGTCGAGGATGCGCCTCTCGGCTTCCCGGCGCCGCCGGGCGGCGAGCTCAATCTTCATCCTCTCGTCCTCCTCGTTTTCGTCGTCCTCATCATCATCAAGATCATCCTCCGATGACGACGACGCATCAGACGGCTCGGCATCGGGATCGTCTCCTCCCTCGAGGCGGCGTTGCTCGGCCCGCAAGCGTATGCGCTCTAAGAACTCCCGGTACATCTGTCTCTCCCTCTCCGCCTCTGCCGCTCGCTCAGCCAAGGCCTCTTCGACCAGACGCTGGCGTTCGACGGCGTCCCTCACCAGCGCCGGCAGTGATCGGAGGTCCGCCATGCATGAACTGAATTCGCCGATCGAGTCGCCGATGATGGCGAAGGGAATTGAACAGACGATTGCCGTACGTGATGGGCTAACTTAGCTTGGGCCGTAGTACGCACCGGCATCGCCGGTTCAGAGAATGACTGGACATGCAAAGGATGTGGCATCCCTTTTACCAAACGTGCGGATTTTTTTTTCTTGTCAAGAGGATTTAAGTTCCAAATAAATTCATATGTTATTCAATGTACAATAAGACAAGTAGTATTCCCTCTATTCACAAATATATGACGTGAAACTTTGATCGCTTGTTTCATTCAAAAAAATATAAATTGTCACTTATTTTGTTGTGATTTAATTTATCATTAAATATAGTTTGAGTATAATTTATATTTTAATATGTTTGTGGAAAAAATCAACCACGTGAACGGATTGATTGAGTGGTACTCCGTAACTAACATAGAGCAAAGACATTGGAGCCCAGCGTGCTCTGCAGGAACTTTCTGTAATTACCATCCAACCTCCAAAGGCACGACATATGATCCAGAATACATACGAATACATAGCCTACTGAATCTCCATATACAAACTCCTAAAAATCAAAGCCGAAACACCTCTGGCGATGCTACTCGCATGTGGGCAGGTCACTGTCCATGTCACTGACTGGTGGACACAGCGTCTCATAACTGCTGCTTTCGGCACCTTTGTTCTCAGCTATCTGCAAATGCTCTTCGGCTTGTCCAAGACATGTCCTTGTACCTATATCAAATCGTCAAGTAGTCTTTAATTGGCAAAATGTCATATCAAGTGAAACCTAAAGCAGCATAGCAATACAATTGCTACTTATTCAACCCGACAGCTCTCATACTTATTTTGGAAAACTAACAGATTGTTCCAAAGCATCGAGTATTTTTTATAGTTAAATGCATGCAAGGCAAAATATATATTAATTAGAAGCACAACCATCAAAATAAGATAGATGGTGCATTGAGTCCGAGAAAAAAAGAAGACTTATTACACATTTACTAATATGAATCTTTACCATAATGCAAATACTTCTATATATGCGTTAGTCGTCGACATTTTATACAGAGTAAGTTTTGATTGCAAACATGAAAGTGGCGACTGCACGCTAAGTAGGACGAGGAATCTTATATCCATCAGAGACATTTTTATACCCATATTATGCTGTGTTTGTCTAGAATGGGTTGAATCTATTTCCTTGATGCGTATACTGTACCACTAAATTGGTAAGGCAAAACGTTTCCATACCGTTAATAAAACAAAATAAAAGATGCGGTACTGCATCTACTTTTTACAGAAGTTTTTCTGTTCTCCAGTAGAATATAGTACTAGTTGCTGCACTGAATGCAACGTTTCAATTCAGTAAAGTTCAGTTTTCATTTTCCAACTTTGTCAATAAGCCCACGGTCTGTCTTAACAAACATGGAATGGCGCATATAGTAACCCTTGGTAGTACTATTCTAATCAATAATATCATTCCAAATTGACTTCACCGTGTTGCTAATTTGTAGTCTTACTTTGCTCATCCAGACCACCCTAATCAATGGATATTATGATCAGGACATAAATCCTTAAATAGCATTTCAACACACTATGGTGCTGCATTCCATCTTAAATAATGGGAAGGAAAACATTTGTTCAATTAAATGAATATCCTCGACGACTAAATTGCTAAAGAAAACCATTTCTATACACTAAAGGTAGTGGTATTGTGTCAATTTTCTACAAGAGCTTTGCTACTTTCTGGAAGGACTATTTTTAGATGATGCATTGCAACAGTTTGATTGAACAAAATTCACTTTTTTTTTTCAATTGCATATTAATAATATTACCATCATGATTGCCAACAGGTACCGCTGAGCACCTTTCTATTTAACAATATGATAAGTGAAAATGTAGCTAATAATAAAGAAATAAGATTGGTGACACAAACTAGAGGTCAAAATTCTAGATGTTTGATTGCACAAAAGGGAATGGTGGTGGCATTATTACTACTTAACACAAAAGGAAACTTTCGGCGTACAAATTAAATGCATTACCCAAATGGCACTGCATTTGTCATGGAACAGGTTGAATAATATAATTTTTACTTCTAGGATGGATATACTATAGCAACCACTAAAATGTGGAGGCAAAACATTTCCACACGCTTAATAAACCAAAAGATGTGGTATATATATTCAGTGTCTATTTATTTGTCTACAGTGTCACACCATGCTTATCATCATTAAGATTACTCCTGAACTTCCTACCTTGCTGTGTAGCTGCAGATTTGCAAATAACAGGCAGACATTGTAAGTGTTTATTATGTCATATCATCAATGGGAAAAAATGACGATTAGAGGACTCATCAGAGCGAGCAAGGGCCATGCATGGATATAGCGCAAGTAAGTACCTCTATCTAGTCCTGAGATGATGATTGTAGATAGTCGCAGGCAAGGAAACAACGCAGGAGACGGATGTTCTTTTTTCTATCAAGCTTGGCAACACCTTGAAGCTTCTTCTCCCTCAGATTAACAGTGACCACGGCTCCCATATTTCCATAGAAGTCAGCCTTGCATATCAGGTGAACAACATCGCCGTGTATGCTCAAAGTGGGGATAGCCATACGCAGACATCCCAGGGACATGGTTTCCCACGTTTCCTCCTGAATGTCACTGCTGCTCATGGCGAGCTTATGCAGCAGCTCATAATGCCGTGGGTCGTCGACACGCAGGTCGCCCTGCTCAGTGGTGCAATCGAGGTGCCAGTCCTCAAACGAAGCGAATTGGAATGGGGCAGGCATGCTCCACATGGTAATCCTCCAGCTACCAGGGGCCAAGATTTCACCACCTTCAAGGTACGAATCAGATTGACGCTTGCTGCTGGCCACCTCCTTCTTCTTGATTGGTGGAAAGATTTCCATCTCGACGAACTTGATAGAGTCGTTGCTTTGGTTGATGGTGATGTCCCGGCAGCTGGGCTCGTTGTTTCTCAGGAAGCGTCTCCAGTTGCTGGCGGCTGGATTTGGCAGTGGCAGGTCGCGGAGCTTGGGGCTGTCGTCGAGCACGTCGCAGAAGAGGATGCCACGCCACAGATCGACCCAGCCGACGGTGCCTTTTGCGCCTCCTATTACAATAGCCTTGGTTGTCTTGTGGAAGATGAACCTGTCCGCCGTGCTTGGGGTCGGGCACACCCTGTTCCTCACCGGCTCCTCCACAGACACCGCCTGGGACGTCCAGGTCCTTCTTCCGGCGGGTTTGGAGAAAGAGGAGGAGCGGTACAGGTGCAGCTTGGCCTTGGAAGTTGATTCAAACATGCAGCTGAGGGCGGCCACGACGTACTGCCTGCCGTCGTTGTCGCCGCCGGCGCCGGCGCAGCCAAGTACAGGCGAGAGCGGTGTCTGAGATGGGAGCGGGCGGGTGCGGGAGCAGATCCAGCGTCGGATGCTGGTGCTGAGGGCGTGACGTGTACACGAAGTAGTCGTTGAAGTACTTACTGGTCATGCTTGCCCATGGGGTCGACGGGGAGTCGGAAGAGCACGAGGTCGGCGTCGGTGGCGAGGACTTTGGGCGCCATGTACGGATCTTGGTATCCGTTGGCCGGCAGCTGCAGACCGGGGCAGTGGACGTTGAGGTAGGAGAGCACAGGCGGCCGCGCCGTATAGAGACTAGAGAGTCACCTCGATGGGATGGCCGTTGCTCGTCCTGGACCTGACGGTGGAGGCAGTTCCGTCGGTCGGCGCTGTAGGCTCGGATGTCCAGCAGGACGCCCTCTCCCCCGTCTCCGTGAGGGCTCGCGGAGGAGGCGGCGGCGGGGAGGGAGGCCATGGTGGGCGTAGAGAGTAAGGATTGGAAAGACGGAAGGTCGGCTCGGCGGCGAGGGATTCCTGACGAGCGGTGGGTGTTCGGGATCTACTATATCTAGGGCGGCCCGGACTGACAAGTGGGCCCAGTTGTCGGCGACAGTAAATAAAGGAAAAATGTAAAAGGGGAGAATGGAGTTTGACTCGCTCGTGAAGACGTGTTATTGAGGTAAACCGCTTGATTAATCGTCTCATCACAAGGTTTACAGTAGAGTAAAATGCACCGGCAGTCCATTAATTTTTCACGCTGTGTCAGTTAGCTCCATCAACTTTCGAAGTCCATTTTCAGGTCCACTAATTTTTTAAGCGGTTCATCGCAGATTCATACCCCTTCGTTTTATATTCTATTTTTCATTTAACCCCTTGGAATTCTTTTAACACTCTCACATTTGCCCTTCTTAGGCAGGCGCGGCGTAGACGGACGGGCGGCGGCGGCTCTCGCTCTCCCTTCCGCCTGACGATTGACGAACGAGGCCGCCCTTGCCGACGGCCGTGCGCCGCCCCCGTCCCCGACTGTGGCCCCGCGCCCCGCCTGGTCGTCCCTTGTCGCCTGCTACGGCCCGTGCCGTGCCACACCCTATCCCATGAGCAACCGGCCTCACCCGCGTCGCTCCGGCCCACCGGCGACCGGCCTTGCCCGCCGCGCCATGTCCTCCCAGCGCCCACTGCTGTCCGAGAGTGAGAGGACGTCGTCCGGATCGACGTGGACGCCTACGATGGATGCGACGGCGTCACGGCACTGGCCCGCGGTGAGCGCCCGTGCGGCATGGCTCAGGTCGTTGTAGAACTTGAGCACGTAGAACATGCCCGTGTCATCTTAAGAGAATGGATCATGAATGAATGATCAATCGATCAATCGATCGAATTGGCTTCTTCTTTGACAACATGGCATCACTATACTCACTGATTGTGTCGTATGGAAGCTGAAAGACCTCTGCTGCGTGCACTGCGGCCGCGCGCGCTTGGAGTCCCCCGCTGATGCACCCCGTCTGCTGGGCTCCGCCATGGCCAGCGCCACAGGCGCACCTGGCGCACGGCGCGATGGTGCTGAGGAGAAGAAGGAGACGCAGCAGCAGGGGTACTTGGAGGTGAGCTGCTGCGAGTAGGTGCAGGTGACGGTCCAGGTCATGTGCGCCTGCGTCTTGTGCCTTGGCCTTGGCCCCTGCGAGGGTGAAGTTCTTGGGCAGCTTCGTCGTCTTGTTAGTGGTGCCGGTGAGGCCGACAGAGACTAGGGAGGCCGACCGCTGCGGAACAACAGCGGGGCCAGTGCGGAGCCGCAGCCACGGATGGAGGGAGGCGGGAGGGTTATGGATGGCAGTGGGTCAGGGTTCGGGGCGGGTCCCCGTGGGTTTTGGACCCAGCGGGGGTGGGGGCGGGTTCAATTTCCCACCCGCAGGTCTCGGGTTCGGGGACCCGAAACTTTGGCGGGTTCGGGGGCGGGTTTAGAATTCACCCCGCGGGGACCCGAAGTACATAGAAAGCCCATTATCTTGGTAGCCCAACAAAGCCCAACATCTCAACCCTAGGTATATAATCAACCTCATCCACTCCCACTCCCACTCCCTCTCAACCCTAGCAGGCTGCCAGCCCTAGCCGCAGCGCAGCCGCTCGCCTACTCGCCGACCCCGCCAGGCCGCCACCCCGGCACCCTGATTGGCCGCTTGGGGGCGCAGCTCGCCGCTCGCCGCCCCTATCTCCGGATCTCCCCACGCGACCTCCAACCCCTGCGCCTCCGGCCGCCGCAGGCCCGTAGTGCCACACCCCCGCGCCTCCAGGCTCCAGTCATCCACGCACCGTAGCACCCCGCCTGGCCGCCTCTGCCCGCCGCGGCGCCGCACGTCCAGCCGCTGCACCCCCGCGCCTCCACGCACCGTACCACCCCACCTCTGCCCGTGGCCCGCCGCACCCCCGCGCCTCTACCCGCCGCGCCTCCAGCCGCCGCACGCCAGCACCCCAGCGCCTCCACGCACCGTACCACCCCACCTCTGCCCGTGGCCCGCTGTGCCTCTAGCCGCCGTACCCCCACACCTCCGGCCGCCGCGCCTCTGCCCACCGCGCCTCCAGCCGCCGCACGTCAGCACCCTCGCGCCTCCGGCGGCCACACCACTTTGCAGCCTCCGTTCGTCTCGAGGAGGACGAGGGGAGGGACAAGGAGAGGGGCAGAGGGCCAAACCCAGCGCAAAGGGCCCGAGCTCACGCCGATCTGCTTCCAGCTTCTGCCTACCATCCAAACCGACGAACCAGAAGGTAACCTACATCTCTAACTTGCGAGATTCCATATTTCCATCTTCACATCTTGCATGTAAGCATGTTTGCATTTGTTGTGTGTTGTCCTCTATTTCAGAGTGACTGAATCAACTACAATGTCAACTCCGGGCACTAGCGGATCCCAAGCTGCCGGTGCATCTGAATCAGCAGGGACTACTCGTCGAGTTACCCGTGCACGGTTAGCATTGGAATCTGGCTCAGCAGCAGCTCCAGCGCCACCTCCATCTGATTCGGCTGGTGCAAGTGCAGAGGATGCGATAGAAATAGAGGATGATGTTCCTGTTGGTACTAAGAGAAATCCAAAATTAAAATCTGCTGTTTGGAAAGAGTTTACCAAAGTTGAAATAAATGGGGTTTGGAAAGCAAAATGCGACTGGTGTAAGAAATATTTAGGAGGGAACACAAAAAATGGTACAAGTCATTTGCGTGGCCATCTTGACATCTGTCCAGATAGAGCCGTTAGGAAAGGATTGAAACAATCTTCTCTTAAATTGACTGCTAATCCAAAAGATGGGACAGTTACTTTGGAGAAATACACTTTTGACCAAGATGTAGCTAGAAAAGAGCTTGCACTAATGATTATTGTCCATGAGTACCCTTTGTCTATGGTTGACCATGTTGGGTTTCGCAAGTTTTGTGCTGCCTTGCAACCACTATTCAAAGTTGTTTCTAGAAACACAATTAGGAAGGATATCTTTGGTATGTATGAAGTACAAAAGCAATCTATGCTACAGTATTTTAGGAAATTGAGTTCTCGAGTTGCAGTTACTACTGATATGTGGACAGCAAACCACCAGAAAAAAGGCTACATGGCTGTGACTGCACATTTTATAGATGATGATTGGGAGCTAAAAAGTTTTCTTCTTAGGTAATTTATCAACTACTCATGTAGAAGTAGAACTTCATCTTCTACTGTTTTTATAGCTTCTGTATATAATATTGTACTCATTATTGTTGCAGGTTCATTTATGTTCCTGCTCCACATACAGCAAATGTTATAACTGATGTTCTTCATGAGGTTCTCCTGGATTGGCATATTGAGAGGAATTTGTCTACCATCACTCTTGATAATTGTAGCACAAATGATAGTCTTATATATGAAGAATATGATTGGCAGCAGTAATGACAATCTGAAGCAAAGTATGGACACTATGCAAGGCAAGTTACCCCTCTCCTCTTGTATGTTAGAGGGTAAATTAGTCCATATGAGATGTGCTTGTCATATTTTAAATCTGGTTGTGAAAGATGGAATGAGTGTAATGGACACAGGAATTGATAGTATCAGGGAACTTGTTGGATTTTGGTCTGCCACCCCTAAAAGACATGAAAAGTTTGAGAAAATGGCATTACAAATGAAAGGGAAATATGAGAAAAAAATTGCTCTTGACTGTAAGACTAGATGGAACTCTACTTATATCATGCTTAGCACTGCTTTGTTGCACCAAGATGTTTTTGAACGCCTTGCTGCACATGCCCCTTGTGTTCCAACTCAAGAAGATTGGCTATTTGCTAAAGAACTTTGTGATAGATTAAGAATGTTTTGTGATGTCACAGAATTATTGTCTGGCACTCACTATGTCACAGCCAACCTTTTCTTTCCAAAAATCACCAATATTTATTTGGCAATTAGGAAATGGCAAGTTAGTACTATCCCAAAGGTAGAAGAAATGGGTTCTCAACCTAGGACTAGTGCTCCTACTGAGATGGATGATGAGGACTGGATTGACACATTTGATGATTACATGTCAAAGCAACCAATTGTGAGCACCACATATGTGCGTACGGAGTTGGATTTGTATTTGGAGGAACCATTGGTTCCTAGGACAAATGACTTGAATGTCATACACTGGTGGCAATATGCAGGGATTAAATATCCAACTCTAAGAAAGATTGCACGTGATGTGCTTCCAATTCCTGTTTCAACAGTGGCATCCGAGTCCGTGTTTAGTACCAGTGGGAGAATAATTAGTCCACATCGTAGTAGGCTTGCACCATCAATGGTAGAAGCACTTATGTGTATGCAGGCTTGGTCCCGGGCTGACATGTTAGGTATGTGATCTAATGTCTTAGTATTAGCAGCTGTCCAATGTGTATGCAGCTATCCAATTATCTTATCATTCAATCTTTTTACAATGCAGGTTCTAAATCCACTTTCATAGGTGCTTTGATGACTTGTCTAGATGATGAGGAAGAAGAAATGGTAATACATCTATATAAACTATTTCATTATTGTTATTACATCTACATTGAACTATTCTTGCCGGTTTTACATTGCAGGATGAACCTGATTCTACTATTGTCGATTGATCAACTCATTATCAAGTGAAGATGACTCTCTGCTTTCAAGTTATTTAAATTTTATAAAATAACTCTTGCTGTAATAATATTGGATCTATTGGACTTGTAGTTCTTGCTGTGAACTGCTGTGATTATTATTTGTGATTTGTGAACACCAGTGAACTTTGATGGCTTGATGTAATCCTGTAGTCCTGTGAAGTGTGATTGTGTGAGCTGTTTGGTGGAGACTTGATGTAATGTTGTTTCAAGTGTTAAAATGTTCCATTTGTTTCCTCACTTTCCTGTTAGATGCACATGTTATAATGTATACATGTATTGCTGAATAGTGTAGACCTGTATTGTTGTAATGCTGTTAAGTGTTAATTCTTAGTAGTATTCTCGGGTGTCGGGTTCCCCGTCGGGTTTCGGGTCCCCGGCGGGTTCGGGGGCAGGGGCGGATTTTCCCCCGTGGAAGGCTTCGGGTTCGGGGCGGGTTTTTTCCGCCGGTTTCGGGGGCGGGTCAGCGGAAGCTCCACCTACCCCGAACCCGCCCCGTTGCCATCCATAGGGAGGGGGGGTGGGGCGGGGCAACAACGGACGCCGACCGCCGTGGGGCAGCAGCAAGGGCTGGAGGGACATGGCGCGGCGGGCGAGGCCGGTTGCCTGCGGGCGGGAGCGACGCTGGTGAGGCCGGTTACCCGTGGGATGGGGGTGCGGCGCGGCACGGGCCGCAGCTGGTGACAGGAGGTGACAGGGCGGGGCGCGGGGCTGCAGCCGATAACGGGGAGCGAAGCGCGCGGCCGGTGGTGCGCCGCGCCTGCCTGAGAAGGGCAAATGTGAGTGTTAAAAGAATTCCAAGGGGCTAGATGAAAAATAGAACAAAAAACGAAGGGGTATGGATCTACGGTGAACCACTTAAAAAGTTACTGTACCTAAAAATGCACTTCGAAAATTGGTGGACCTAACCGACACAATGCGAAAAGTTAATGGACTACCGGTGCATTTTACTATTTATAATATATAGCTCATACATGTGGAGGAAATGGAAAAGAAACAGCCACAGCAACATACGTTTATACTAAACCGAAACTCCATAAACACAGACGACGGTAGGGCTTTAGTGAAGAGATCGGCGAACTGCGAGAAGGTTGGCACATGAAGAACACGAACAGCACCAACAGCCACACGCTCCTGGCAAAGTGAAGGTCAATCTCTATGTGTTTTGTGCGGCTGATGTCGCACCGAATTGGAGGATAGATAGACAACGCTCACATCCGATTTGAGTGACAAGAATATAACGCATCCACCAAATTTTGTATCCTGTAACCGATTTGCAGTTGCCTTCATTAGAAGCTAAGGCCAGATGAGAGAAGAAAGATGCGAGGAGGAGGTCTTTCTCACCGTGCTCCTTGGCTCCCCGTCGTCCTCCCGAGGAGCGGGCTGCGGGCTGACGAGCCGGCCTGGGCTCCCGCTCCAAAGGCCCGTAGGGAGAGGAGGGCGGTGCCGAGGTGGCACGCTTCGGAGTCATGTGGGGGCGGCGGTGGTGGGCTCCCGCTCTAGAGGCGCGTGAGGAGAGGTGGGGCGCTCCGAAGGCGTGGGGCGGCGACAATGAGTGACGCGGCGGACGATGAGACGCCGAGTGGCGCGAGGGACGATGAGACATCGAGGGGCGGCGCAGGGTGGGGGAGCGGGTAGGCGGCACGATGGGGAGAGACCAAGAGAGAGAAAGAGTGCATGTACAATGCCCCACGCGAGATCTAGATCTGACCAAGGTATTCATTAAGTTCGTCGTTCTGGGATTTGACCGATGAAATTAAATAAGTTCGTCGATTAGTATACAAGAACCAACAAACTTAATTAAATTCGTCAATCCAAGGAAAACTGATGAACTTATTCACTATTAGTTCGTCGGCTGACTGGAGGCCGACAAACTTAATAAAGGAAGAAGTCCACATTACTCCCCCCCAATCTCTTCTCGCAGTCTGAGTTTCAACCTCAAACTCTAAACTATGCAACTCACACCATCCAACTCTTGAAACCGGTCAAATTACCCCGCTCAAACGGTTTCATAGGGTGGTTTTCCGCTGACATATGGGTCCCACTTTTACCTTACCTCACTGACAGGTGGGTCCCACCTCCACCTCTTCTTCCTCCGGACAGGTGCACCGAGCGTGCGGGAGCCCCGCACTGGCTCAGCCTCGCCGCGGGCGGCGGGCGCACCGGAGCCCCGCGACGGCTCGGCCGCACCGCGGGCCGGCGAGCGCGCAGGAGCCCCGCGACGGCTCGGCCGCACCGCGGGCAGGCGAGCGCGCAGGAGCCCCGCGACGGCTCGGCCGCACCACGGGCGGGTAAGGGAGCGAGAGCCCCGCGCCGGCTGAGCCTCGCCGCGGGCAGGCGAGCGCACGGGAGCCCCGCGCCGGCTTGGCCTCGCCCGGGCCGGCGAGCGCGCGGGGGCCCGTGCTGGCTCGCCCTCGCCGCGGGCGGGGGAGCATGCAGGAGCTCTGCGCCGGCTCGGCCTCTCACCGTGGGCGAGAGAGCGTACGGGAGCCCCGTGCCAGCTCGGCCCCGCCGGGCGCGGCGAGCACGCGGGAGCACCGCAGCGGGCCGGCACGCCTAGGAATAAGGTGACAGCGGTGGCCGTTGTCACCATGGAAAGAATCCCTATGGTGGGGAACACCTTCCCTAACCATCTCCGTCGTCGCCGACTCCTCGCGCGGATCCGCGTGGCAGGCGGGATAGGGCGGTAGGGTCATAGGCGCGGTGGGGGAGTCGGTGCTGCCTGTCCAGTGGCAGCGAGGCCGAGCCTCCCGCGTACTCGCTCGGCCGGAGAAAGAAGAGGAGGTGGAGGTGGGACCCACGTGTCAGCGAGGTAAGGTAAAAGTGGGACCCATATGTCAGGGGAAACCACCATGTGAAACCGCTTGAGGGGGGTAATTTGACCGGTTTCAAGAGTTGGAGAGTGTGAGTTGCACGGTTTTAGAATTTGAGGTTGAAACTCAGACCACAGGAAGAGATGAGGGGGTAAGGTGGATTTCTTTCCTTAATAAACCCATGAACTTTCTCCTGTTTCCTATAGTGAGATGTACTAACCTCGGTTCTTGGCTAGAACTTCAATCTTTTGGACTTCAAATATTATGATAAGGTCTATTTTCATGGTTCAACCAATGAGCACTTCAGATTTATTCCTTTAATACCATAAACTCATTGGTAACATAATAAGTGTCGTCATTAATCATCGAATTGAATTGATTTCCTATGGATATCTAAGTTTCAAGTTTGGAGATTAGAGTGCAACTGTCTATCCTTTCATTGTATTTTTAACATATTTGAGTAAAGAATGTTTCGACCCAGACCTTATGATACATATGTGCGAGGCCGGCCGTACTCGGCAAACTTAAGGCCTCCTTTGGTAGGGCTTCTTAGAAATAGCTTCAACCTAGAAGTCAAAGAACCTAAAGAAGCCATATTTTAATGGTTTCTCTTTTTAATGTAAAAATAGCTTCTCTTCTCTGTGGCTTATCTTTGAAGCCGTTTATTAGAAAAATATTTAGTAGAGCTTTACATAGAGTCATGAGAAGCTGAAGCCACACAAAAAGTCATGCCAAAGGGACTCTAAGTCAAGCGTAGGTCATGAAGTCACTTTGTGCCAAGAGTTGTGTGTAGATATATAGAAGCAAGACAATTAGCTTAGCCTATATGTTTTCTCCAATAATGGAATATAATTTTGTACTGTATTTGAATGCAGGGCAATCACCGAATACGACGAATAACTATCGAGTGCTTCCACCTACACATAAAATATTCAAGAAGTTTGCGGGAACTGCCTAAGTAAAGTTAGTAAATGGTGCAATATAAACAAACCGATTATACATATGTATAGATATCAAGTTGCATGGATTCTGAAAATAGGAAAACATTTTGTTGATATATAAATTTTTTAGCACATTTGACTATTTGAGATAGAAATGAAAGGAAAAAAAACATGCAACCCAGGTTATGAAATTGGCCCAGTAAAAGCCCCGCAGACCCAGAAAGGTTTCGCTTTGCTATCCCGCAGGCGTCAATCAGTTTCGACGGCCGCCCGTCTCCTCTTCTTGGCCTCGCCAAGTTGAAACCCAACACCCGATTCTCGATGAGAAATTTACCTTGGTCCAAAAAAAAAAGTGACAGTTCCTTCTTTAGACTAAAAAAATTTTTGGTTCCTTAATTGACCTGAAAATTTTGTACCACGCCTTACTTGGCCTTTCCATCCGTTCCGTCAAGTTTTTCATCCCAGGCAAGAGAGAAAAGACATGTTTGCCCTGGTCCCACTTGTCAGCTGCACCTCTTTCCTCTCTCTGTCTCTTCTTCCTCTCCTCCTCCCTTCTCTCTTCACAAGACGCGGCAAGGGCACGGGCGCATGGTCGCCAGCGTGGCCCTCCTACGTGCCCAGCGTCGTTGGCCGGCTCCACGTCCACGCCCAGCCGGCTCCACGCACATCGCCGTTTACCTCCGGCTCCAGCGCCACTCCACGCCCCGCCGGCCATTTGCGCCTTGCCAGCCACCCTCCCACTAGGAGCACGGGCGCCGCTGTCTCCGCAGCTGCCGGCCAGCGCGAGGCGGAGCGGGCAGCCGTGCGGGAGCAGGCCACCGCGAGCAACGCTGGCGGAGTGGGTCGTGCGGGAGGGAGATGGTGGCGTGGGGAAAAGCGAGAGGGAGCCACTGCATAGCAGCTTGGTCGGCAGCGGCGGCACCCTCCTACGCGCAGCCAAGCTCGGCAGCAGCATCCTCCCGCGCGAGGGTCAAGGGACTATGGCTGGCGACGGGACCCCGCGTGGCCGCTGTCTGCATGCGCCCTGGCCAGAGCTCCTCGTCGTGGTCCAACCGCGTGCCACTATATTCGCCGTGTCGGGCCCCACCTCCGCCTCTGCCGCACCAACGGCCACGCAGGGCCTCGCCTCCGGCAGTCCCCGCGTGCGCCACTACAAACTATGGCTCGAGCGCTCCTGAGCTCGATGAGGCCATTGCCAGCGGTGGTGGTGGCCTCGGAGATGAGGCGCGTGGCCTCGCTCTCGCTTCTCGGCGCGCGCAATGGCGGCGCACCTCTCCTACTCCGCGCGCGCGATGAGGAACCTGGAGCGCTCGGCCTCCTGTTGTGCAACCTGCTTCTTCTCGACGGCATTCGCGAACTTCGGCCCCGCAAGCGTACTGCCGGTGGCAGCCGCTGCCAACAACAGCGGGAGCTCCGTCGGCTGCCGGCCCACGGGGTGCGCCGCTGACCTTAATGCGCCTAGCCCTGCGGAGCTGCGGGTCATGGGTGCCAGCGGCGGCGCGGCCGTGGCGTGCCGCAATGGGTGCGACGCCTTCGCGGAGGCCGAGTACCGCTGCAGGCCTGCAGCGGCCGCGGGAGAGAGAGGGGAAAGAGAGAAGAGAGGTGGGCTTACATGTGGGACCATGGGCAAAAATGTCTTGTTTCTCTTGCCTGGGATGGAAAAGGTGATGTAATGGACAGAAAGACCAAGGAAGACATGGAGCAAAATTTTCGGGCCATGAAAAGAATTAAATTTTTTTTTGCTGTGTCTCTACATCAGGTGACTGATTTTTTTTTCCCATCACTCAGCTATATCAACCATTGGATCTCCATCCAACGGTCCACGCACCCTCTCTCTTTTTTCTCCTTCCCCTCTCTTTTTCCTCTGCATGCGCACGCCCTCTTCTTCCCCGCGCCTCCCTCGCCCGCTACGCCCGAGCACCCCCGCCTCCGACCCTCCCCGCCCGGCTCCAGCGGCGCCGCTCCGCCTCCGCCGCCGCCCTCCTCCGCGGCCCACGTGAATCTGACGTCGAGCTCCCCCTCCTATCGCCCTCCTATCCCGTCTGCCGGCGTCCGCCGCCGCTGGATCTGGCCCCACCGCCCACAGCCTGCTAATCCAGCTTCGTCGGAGCAGCGAAGCCAGCACCGTGACGCCCCCGCCGCCTACTCTCCCCAACCGCCATCCTTCCCTACCCGACCGGCGGCGCCCTCGCCGTCGGTCTCAGCCGCCAGCCACCCCGCCACCACCGCCGGGCCAGCCAGCCTCCCCCGGCCCTCCCTCTAAGTCCGGAGGTGGAGAAGGATCCTGCCGATGACCCCAACCCCGACCCCGAACCATAATCCTAACCCTAACCCTAACCCTAGCCCTAACCACAAAGCTCCGGCGAGGCGCGGCGGCGACAGCTTCTTCCTCGATGACGGCGCTGGCGCCGGTGAGCTCCCTCCCCATCTTCCTCTCTTCTTCTCAGGTGACTGATGGATTTGGAAAAATCAGTTGCCTGATGTTGAATGATTCTCAATTTTTTTTGGGCAAAAAAGAAACCCACGCTTTTTTTGAACCAAGGAGGTAATTTTCTCATTCTCCATTGGAATTCTCTCGCAAGGCGCAAATCTGCTTCATCTTCCACCACACATCTGATGAGGTGTCTCAATCCCGATGTCCCCCCATTCCTCCTTCCTTTCTTCTCTGCTCTGGGTGGCGGCGCGCATGAGCGAGGAGGCAGGGCTCCCGTGCAACTAGGGTGGCGGCGGAGGAACAACCAACCAGTCAGGAGGGCTTTGCCTCGTTGCCTTGCCGCCGGTCCTTCTTCCAGATCAAGAGCGATTGAACTAGGGGGTACGTTGCTTAACAGTCTCGTCTTTTTTTTCAAATAATAACCACGCATGGCAGCAGCGCCCCTGGTTCGATGGCGGAGGAGGATGAATTCGGCGACGATGAAGCGGAGTTCGCAGGCCTGGAGCCTTTCTTCTTCGACGAGGCGGAGGCGGTTGCCAATCATGAGGCGCGGATGCGGAGACTGGAGGAGGAAGCGCGGAGGAAGGAGCAGTGCGAACGTGACCTCAGGGTCCACAACGCCGCCATGGATAAAATCCGCAGATACGATCCCAAGCTCCGGCGAACCCACTTCACCCGCATAAACTTCGTCAACCTCTGCAAATTCGACCTCGACGAGGAATGTAATAAGCCCATCCACCCATTCGTCTCCTCATCTCAATCAATCAATATACTATACTATACTCTAGTATAATTGACTTGCTTAATTTGGTCTCATGACTGCATGTTGGTTGCTTCTTGATTTGCATCTATCCCTGTTACTTATTCTACTAGCTCTGCGCTTGCTGCAAATTTAATTCGGTTGTATATAATCAATGAGTCCCCTAGCCTGTTGTACTAGTTTCAGTCACTGCATGCATGAGTAGTACACGAGCATTGAGATTTATTATCACATATAAGTAGTAAAATGCATAATCCCGACCCCTCTTCTTCCACTGCTCTGCAGCACCCCTTTGTCCAGTGAGAGACACCAATGCATCAATCCATGTGGATGGCACCGTCTGCAACGAGGTTGCTGGTGACTCTGCAAATACAGCCTCCTCCTCACATGATGGTGGAAGAAGGTTCTATGCTGGTACCTCAGCAAACATCTTCACTGTAAAGATTGCCTCCTGGGATGTTGGCTTCCCGATCGATGTATATGAAACTGTTATTGCCAGAGACCGCCTTGATCTCAAGTGTATTTATCTTTTCCAGCGTGATAGAGATCATGCCCAACTCATCGTCTCTAAGGTACGTACGTAGCTCAGTAGGGGTACAGGTAGAGACTTGAAGCAAGTCCTAGCTGTGCTTGTGTGCATTCTGTAACTACATTTGTCAACCTATTTATTATTATTATTATATATACATTTGTTTAAGAGGGGGGGAAAAATCACCGGATGTAGTGTTAACATATACTCCATACTTGTACCAAACTACTAATACACACATGGGTATACACATAACAATACTGGACCTATAACAATTTGTCTAACAGCTTCCATATGTTGTGGCTGAAATCTTTTGGTACTTTCATTGCATCTATGCACATTCAGATAAAGATACCAGTAACGTCCCGTGCAAACTTTTTCACACGATGATTCATTGATCTTGACTGGGCCAAAGCGAGGACTTGCGCTAACGGATGGTATATATTTTGAGGTTAATTTGAGGATCAATCGTGGTCGGTGGCACAAGGATGAACAACTTAGTGAAGGACTCCTAACATTGGATGGAGGAGCAGTTAGATTGCGGGACAAAATGGTGGTTGAAAGGGACAGCCTTGACACTCAACTCAGTAAAGCTGGTGGTTACGTATGCAGTTGTGAGACATGCAATTGAGGCAACTATTGCAGTTGATGTTCTCCAGGGAAGATTTTCGGGATCAATCGCTGCTTGCACCACCAGTATCCGGAATAGCATTGTGCTTCATGATAGCAAAGTGGCTGAACGTATGGCTGGCAATGCTAATAGTGCAATGCAACTGTTGCGACATGTTGTAGCAGTCAGTTTGAAGGAGAAGCTGATAGTAACTATTGCTGCCCGGAATGGTGATAAGAGCACCATTAAGTTTACCCCTAGAGCATGCGGTGGAGATGAAAGAAGTCACTTGTGGTTCCGTCAAGATGCTTGTGAAGGTTACTTGGTCAATAATTTATCGCAGTTATTTGTTTTGACTCAATGTTAGGTTTTAGTGGCATATATGTCTAAGATCGACTGCAGTGCAGTGCAGCTGAACCGATCAACGCCAAGATTGAGCTTCACATGGATGCCTTGCCTTGTCAAACATCGCGCTTGCACTGCGGGATGGCTGCTCCTGCGGCATCATCTTCTTCTTGGGCGCCATCCCGGCCAGGCGTCGACCACGATCAGCAGACCGCCGCCGCCGCCGCCGCCTTCGCTTACTTGTCCGACGGACCAAAACCGCAACCCTCGGCCTGCTGGTTGGCATGGAAGTGTAACGAGAGAAGTAGTGCGGTGTGGTGGTGGCTTCGGCGGATCGAGCCAGCCAGCTGTCCCCATGCCAGTGTGGGCAGCGGACAGCCGTCGGATCTCAGCTCGTCGACCCGGCCAGTCACTCCCATCCCATCACATGGCCGGCATGCATGTGAGGTCAAAGCAAAGCCAATGCATGCAAGACCCTACCGCCGGCAGGCCGGCCGTACGTCGTCGCGTCGTCCGTGCCGCCGTGCCAATGCATGCCGGCCAATGTCGTCGTCGATCCGCTAGCTGCATATTCATCCCCGGAAAAAAAATGTATTATTACGTACTGCACAAGTGTGACATTTATATATCCTTTCTAACTAATTATTATTAAGCCGCTACATAATCATCGACCTAGTTCTTAATTAGCCACGGTGCATAACTAGCCCACAAGCAAAGTAGTCGTGTCGGTGTGGAATTATCTCACCAATCCAGAACACGGGTATGCCTCGATCAGCAGTGATGTTTGTCAAGTACCATTCATCCTTCATAGCAAGGAGCCACAGTACCTTTGGCCTGCAAGTACACACATATATAGAACTATTCGTAATTGATCGACTAGCTTCAGTTATTATGAAGAAGCAGTGATTGGGGTTTAAGGCTGGACAGGATCGAAATTGTTTTCCAAGCACACGTTCGTCGTCTAAGCATGTATATTTCATTATGCAGTGACAACAGCAAGATTACAACAACAATATAATAGGGGCAAGAGACGCAGCTTATATTATATAAACCGTGCATGCATGAAACAAGAACGAATAAGAGATCGAAGAGAAGCTACCCGGCCACACACCAAACACCTAATTAAACGATCGACCATGCAAGACCATTGTGGCCCCTGTGAATAACGAAGAACAAACAACGAGACTAGAGGTGATCGATCGAGTCGGCCAATGGGCCGGGAATGAGACACGAGAAAAACGACGCCTTCGTTCGACCAGGACCAAGTTTTCACTTAATTGGAGTGAGGGATTGGAAATTATATTTTGCGCGCATTACTAATAAAGATGACTAGAAATTATTTATATATATTGCTTTAATTTGTTAGAGATGAATCTATAGGGCGACATTCGTTCTATATATACATTTACTGCGCTACTAGCTAGCTTAGTGTGGAAAGAGTAGAAGACGAGTAGTTGTTTGTTGGTCCGTAGGGACAAAATTATATTGGTGTCATCCATTTGATGGCTAGCTTGATCATGTTAATTACTTGCCTTGACATATTGATCATTATCCATCGTCTTACGGTTTGCGCGCGCTGCTGGGCCATCAAACTGAAATGCAGAAATTCTTAAATAAAGATGGCAATGGGCAGTGAAATAGCCCGCCTACCACCCGTGGATAACAAACCCGGTGGGGAAGGATATGGGTGTGAGTTCACGCCCACGGGCATGAATACAGGATGTGAGTTTGCACCCGATGGATATTTATTCGCGGGTGAAGAAATTTACTATCTGCACCCGCATACCCGCGTACCCGACTGACATGTGGACCCCACTTTAAGTCTGCATATATATACATGAACCTAGGGTTTTCTCACTCTCATTCATTCCTTCCCCCACTCCCCCAGCCAGCCGCCACCCTCCTGGCGAGTGGGCGACTGGGCATCGCCAGGCCGCTCGCCACCGCCGACCGCACGCCTCCGTCGCCTCACCGACGCCGCCCGCCTCCGTCGCCTCTCTGCCGCCCCCCTCTGTCGCCTCTCCGCCACCCCTCTCCGCCGCCCGCCTCCGAGCCACCGCGTCGCTCGCCTCCCGCCGCGTCGCGCCAGGCACCCAGGCCACTGCCGCCCGCCCGCCCGCGTGGCCTCCGAGGCTCCGAGAGGCTCTCCGCCGCCAGATCGAGCCCGAGCGGCCAGATCTAGCCCGACTGCCCCTGCACCGAGCCGCTCCACTACCGGCCAGCCGCCAGCCGAGCCCGACTGCCCCTGCCCGAGCCGCTCCGTCGCCCCTCTACCGCCAGATCGAGCCCCTCCCGTTCTTCTACTGCTTGGGTAAGTGCCTACATCAACCCTAGTATGTCATGTGAGGCTTAGTGCATGCAAGATGAAGCTGTTATTTGCTTGTTGATGCTGTTGTATGGACCATGAACTTTATTTGCTTGCTGTTATGTATGGACCACGAATGGTGTGTTGGTTAATTGGTTGCTAATCTCTACTATTTGTTGTATATTTGTTATTCACTCGCTATATATTTACTGTTAATTTGTGCTATTTTAAGATTGGTTAATATGTATCTATTATATTTGCGGGTAAATGGATATACCCGCGGGCATGAAATATCCGCGGATGGCGGACGCGGGCAAGGATATCCACCCATTACGGGTGGCGGGCGCGGGCAGCGGGTATGGATTTGGCTCGCGGGCGCGGGCGTGTGGGGCTGGTATCCGCACGGATATTACCCGTTGCCATCTATAGTCTTAAAGAGTGCAAATTAATGCATGCCGGCCGGGCTGTATTTGTCTTTGTTTCAATTTGTCTTTTTGTGTACGATTATTGTGTTAATTATGCTCAATGGGCTAACGACTTGAGTGCATGTGCATGACTGGATCGCACTCGGTTACTCCACTCGTGTCCGATGGAGCCCCTTTTGCATGCATGGTTCTATATACTACACGCACGCATGTATACGTGCGCTCATACCTAGCTACACGTGCCCGTCTGTCGGACTTGTGGCAATCATCGGCGACAATTGGATAATCGATCGGGAACTACTATGTCATATAATCGAGAGAAAAAAAACTAGCACTTTCATATATCGTGGTCGTGGCTGCTACAGTATGTATGCGCATATATAGCTACTCCGATCCCCTTCCTCATCAACTCTTGTTTCATACTATTTGTCTAGTGGAGTCGGCAAGCAAGCCGTTGGTTTAATCCAACCCGTTTAGTTTAGAACGATCAGATCCTATTTTGTAGGATGCTTATCCATTTTGACTGCCGTTCATACATTTGTGAACTGAGGTGGTATAAGCTATTCATGCTCTGAGCTGATTTCTACACATTCGATATATGGAAGGTGTATGTATGAAAGGATAAAAGGAAAAATAATATGTATGCAAAGATATGGAAAGTTCAAAAAGCTTGGGAAATAATCATGAAGACTTTGGAACATAAATGATTGATTGGGAACAAAGTAATTGAATGTATAGGAAGCTTACAAGATCAACCCAAAATCAAATCAAGATCAGGTCAGATGTTCTCGGATTCTAGGACGGCACTACATTACGGGGGCCAATTAGGTGGCCGAAGAAAATATCGAATAAGAAAAGTTTTAATACCAATGTTTTAGATCTTTTCGAGCTCTAAAATTTAAAGTATGAATTCTAAACTGTGACGATGGAGATATGAAAGTCCAGTTATGGTCGAAAATACGAAAGGTGCAAAAGTCTGATTCATTTCTGAAAATCCGAAACACCACCTAGTGTTAATGTGACAACGAATAAAAGTGTTAATGTGAGAACTAATAAATGAGAAAAAAATGTGCCCAACAGATCCGGAAAAGTGCTAGGTACCCACCCGGCTTTTTTTATTGAGAACGTTTTTTAGCACGTATTTCACTAAGAGGAATAGACAAGTAGCAAGGAGGATACAACAGTAGTGCGACAAATTTACAACCACAGCTACAGCCATGTTATGCAAAGATGTGACCATAGACGATGAAGGAAGCCGTGGGTGAGTACCTTTCGAGTGGGTGAGTGTGGTGGTCTGGATGGTGGTTTGTAGTGTTTTTTTATCTAGTCTTTTAATAAAATTTGAGCCGTGGCAATCCTCTTGTCGGGCGCTTTAAAAAAAAACGATGAAGGAAGCGACCACTACAGAATTGTAGACTGACTGCATGGGCCCAGACCACAGCCTCATCTTTTATGGCATCGACAAGTCTAGCAGCAGAATTGTTGGAGTCATATTAAACATCCTAGCACTTCTTTCCTTCCACAAGCACCGGAATATGAGCACTACGGTGCTATTGATCGAAAGCCTTTCTCGAAGTTCTTGGGAGAAGCTTTCGAGCATGTATAGCCACCAGTCCACGAGTGAATCACTGGCCGCCGGGGTTGAAGGCTGCGTGATCCTTTGAGTACTGAAAAGGCCATAAACCAAACCTACTCGCTGATTGCTGTAGAGGAACAATGGATGAGCAAGTGTGGTCGATTGTTTCAGTTTCTTGGTCGCACGGTACACACATATCCGAATGTTGAAGTCCATGTTGCTTCCTCCGCTCTGAATTAAGATGTATAGCTAGCCGCATGAAAAAAAAATCATTTCTATGGAGCCTTTACGACAAACTTCCAAAGCTGCCTTGTACCCTCAATAGCATATATTGGCCCAAGAAAAAAAAAGACGAGGACGAGTACTGTGTGATCAGGCGTCCATTTCCAAAGGAACCGGCCGGTCAAGCACATCTAACTGCATAACACACACTCCCAAATATGCAGGAAGTCAAGGATCACTTGTACGGTGAGTGTCCATGTGTTGTTGTGAAGTGCTTCATTGACCGTTCTTGTCAACCTAATCAATCCTCGGTCTTACCGCTTGGAATAGACATATATGGCGCCAAAGTAGAGATAGATATGATGTGCCCTATAGGACTATATATAACCTGTTATCAGTCAGTCCAAAATAACATCATCTTGCCATCATATCTCCCACTGCTCCACTGCCACCGAAGCATTATTAAACATTGCAGCCAGGTAATACCGGCCGGTTCTGTAGAGCCGTAGAGGAAGGAAGGCAAACACGACCATGCATGGATGGCTTGGTAGTTGTTATATCATCAGTTCTTCATGCATTCTCATCTACTACACTAGAAGCAGCCAACCCGACGGAGGTATGGGCTGGCTTCATCCGTATCAGCTGCAGAGTTGGGCTGCTAGGAATCTAGGATGAGCTTATGTAGGCAGGCCCAATATTCTTGCGTCGCGGATTGTCTGACTTCACCACAGCAAAGTCAGGGCTGACTTTACTACGTGCCGATGCCGTTCGCTCTCCATCCTGCAGCTGCTATCAGTCTCTTCCTCATGCACACATCACTCTGTCTAGTTGTAAGGCCTAGCCCAACTAAAGCCCATGTCGGGAGGGATAAAAAAAGACACCACAGGAATGAAGATTTAGACATTCAGTTCATATGCTCAAATCAGTTTCAGTGCAAAGGTACAACAACATTTCACTCCAATATTTTAAATAGTTTAATGCTTGAAATGAACAAAATAATTTCAAGCATGGGTCACCCCTACAGTAGAAGTACTCTAGCACTCAGCCACACAATTTTCAGAGTTGCTAAATATCCACCAAAAACCATCCATTAGCGTACAAGTTTTCAACAAGTGCTTGTTGATGGCACTTAAGTATGGTAAACTTTATACAGCAAGCGACAGTATCGTGTGTAGCTTTTTCTCAGAATGAGTATCATGGGTTTTGTCAATCCAGAAAATTAACTAATTAAGAACTAATTAACAAAAGTTTATGGTAAACTAAGGATATAAAACAAGGCTCTAATCTACCTCTAAACTAGTCCTAAACTATATCTAATCTACGTCTAAACTATACTAATACTATAAGATAAGCAATTAAAACAGAACTAGAACACCAATTAAGGAGGTATTAACTAGAGTTTAATCAAGCTCTAATTGGATCCAAGACATGCATGATATGGGACGCCACAATTAGATAAGAGCAATGAGATAACTAGTAGCTCAAGGTAGACAAGCATGATCAAGCATAAACTTCATAGCATGATTAAATCAAGATCAATCAACCTAATCCATAGATCGAGTTTAACATTTCCCCATGGCTCTATTGTCACTAAAACCAGGTAATCGACTGAGAAACTCTCAACAGGCATACATAACTAGAGAACTAGCTTCTAATTACTCCACATAGTCTAATAACATAATTATCAGCAACTAGAACCTCTAATCACCATGATTACAAGAACTAGATATACAACTATAGAATTAGTAAGCTAGATCAATGATCAAGAACGCTAGAAGAATATAACCCTTAATAACATGCTGTAATTAACATGCATCTATACCTAAAGTTAATTAGAGCTAGAACAAGCATAATTAAAACAAGAAGATGATAATTAGACAAGATCAATGCTTCATTAATAAATTGTATCATAGCTTACAACTATGATAGGTCTTTTCTTACTCGAGGTAGATTATGATGAATTTTGCGAAAAAATGGCTCAAAAACCTGTAAAAATTAAGTATAGCAAAATTCCAAGACAATGTTGCAAAATCCACAATAATCGGTGATAATTATTAGTAAAAGATATGATTGGCACTCAAAATCAGTGAAAAACCATATAAAATGATACAAAATATTCATCTAAATGTCGCGTCAACAGTGCTCAGCCTCCCAAAAGAACAAAGTAACTCCCTTCTTGACAGGTGCTAAATTTGAGCCCTAGAGAAGACCTTGAATAGATATATTATCGATTTCACTAGGACCCTACAAAGACAAAGGAAAAGTTAGAACGCAAGAAATAATGAAATCAGTTTATAGGAGTTGAAATAGAGCAATGTAAACTACCGTTAGCAATCCTGTAAAGGTACCGAAGGAGTTACTGCCGCCCATATAAGCATTATGTATTGGTACTTGAGTTTCTACACCATCGACATTCTCAGGATGCTGCATAAATCAACCAATATTTTTAGTTGGCATGTACTGATAAACAAAAAAAATTACAGCAAAGGTTTTCATAAACATACAGTAGATTTGTTTGACACTTTTTTTTGAACTTGCGTGTCTTCTCAAGCCAACTTCTATGTCGCTTTGAACTTTTTGGTTGGACCTCTTTTTTCTTTAAGCGTGCAGCACTAAGCAAATCTTCGTCTCGCTGCTCATTAGGTTGGACAGAATTTGATTCACTCAAAATTCTGTCAGAATTTTCCTTTAAGCGCACAGCAGTAATTTGTTCCTCTATCTGCTTGCCAAGGCAATCAAGTGCATTGTCCACCAACAGACAACATTCTGGATAGCTCGCAGCTTGATAAGCCATGCTTAGAAATTTATGAGACATAAATCTATATTGCAGCATGGCATCCAATTTCGGATTTTCAATTATGTTCCTTCCTTGGTTGTCCTTTATAGCTCCAAACCTTGCTTCTCTTGTCCAACGCTTCGCAATATAATGGTCGGGCAATTACTTGATATTCATCAAATCAAGAACCTTCAAAGCATGAGCACACAATACACCTGTCCTTTTGAACAGCCCACAATTACATGAAGCTTTTTTATTCAAAGCATCGCCGATAACTATGCGCTCTTTTTCAGAACTTAAATCACCATTTGCCCTCACAATTGCAACTGCATATGTGTTGTTTCCTTCTAATGTTGTAGTACATGTTGCCATGGATCTTCATACTCGTTTGGAATGCTCAAATATGGTAGGTGTATAAAGTTTGCTTGTTGTCCGCGCGGTAGCTCACTTGGAGTTTTCATCTTCTCTCTGCTCTCCTTTCCTGTAGTTCCCTAGCTGGCTATAAGATACGCTGCAAGATTGCTAGATGAAAAAAGCAAAGAAATGGAAGTAACGACTTTGTAGTGCATGAAGTTCATCATCCCGCCGGAGTATAGACACAACGATAAAAAGCATGAACTTGTTCCGGCGGCGGCTGCACGGTGTGGAAGTTTCTCGTTCTCCTGCTCTGTTCTGGAGTTGGGCTAGCTGGGCTGAGTAATATACGCTGCAAGATTCATCGGCCATAGGATGAAGAACGAACGGCATCGGGAGGAAGTAAAGTTTGTCCTGGACTTTGCCGTGGTGAAGTCAGACAATCCGCGCCGGGCCTAGTATCCTCGTCACAACTCACAGGCAGGCCCATGACACGAGTCCATGTCCACCGTCCGGGTTGGGGCGGGGGATCTCTTACAAATGCTGCACTCGGACGTAATGAGGCAATTCCACATTCCTGCTTGAAACGTTATTTTGGTTAGGAAATGACACTAACTCAGTGAACCAGAACAGTAAAACATCTGGCTTGTAACTAACACCAGCCAGCAGAACACCGAAAAGAAACTGCCGATAGCTGCTGATTTGAAACAATCAGTAACCAGCAATGTTTTCAGAGTCACCAGAGACTGAGACTGAGATGGCAAATATTGTACTACTTGGACGCATTCCAATCCCACTTTACACGCACAAAATGGACATTCAAGGACCATAGAACCCACAAAAGCTCAGAACATTCGACGACGAATTAATGACAAATTACACATGTAGAACCTCACAAAACTCTTGCTAACTTATTCGACAAGTTCGACTCTTATAATCCCAAGGGGGGCAGGGGCAACAAAGCTAAGCAGACTCTGATTTGGTGTAGATCCTAACGGCGACAGCCAACCCCAGGATTGCCAGGGGAACCAAGAACTGGAGGATCTTGATAATGAACTCCGGGGTCTTGTCCTGGTTGTAGTGCGGTTGCTTGGGGGGAACATACTTCGTCCTGGCAGGGATCGTCGACGCGTCGATTTCACCCAACAAGTACTCGTCCATCATCGCACGGGCAGTGGTGCTATGCCCGACATCCTCGAAATCATCAGTAGCATCCTTGGCTGTACAAGGTACAAATGGATTGTAGGTTTCAGCACAGCTTTCGCGACCTTAGTCGATCACTAGTTAGTGGTAAGGAAAGACCAGAAGTCATACCAGTTGAGGACAACAGCACATCATCACCTCCTGGGTGGTCTTCCAAAAACTTGGTCACATCGTACACCTATTCCACAGCAAAACAAAGAAATGGTAAGCTCCTTTACGGAGAAAAGGATGGGACCACTAAACATTAATAAGCAACATTCATTAAGGGGATGGTGCCTTGAAAAGTGTGGTACAAGAAGACCAATCTGTTGTTATCAAATAATGTCATGAAAATGGAACCCTCAGGTTTCAAAAGAAGGCCGAAAAAAAATATAATGCAGAAGGCTAATCAGCTATAACAAGCTTCATCAAGGTTAAGTAGCATGTAGCCTTCAATCTTTTGTGGAAAGGCAACAGAGAACATCTATATGTAGAAGATTAATGTGATAGGTTAGCATCTACGGTACTAAACTTGTACAGAGATTTACATGCTTAGCAATTTGAAGATTAAAATAAAACAACTTGTTAGTTCAAGGTGGTGTTTAAGGTGGTTGATTTGCCTAGCAGAACAGAGACATGGCACCTTATAGCGGACAGAAATTACAATTTACCATAAACTTTTGTAAGAGGCCAAATATACTCAAGAGCAAAGAGAATGAATTTATTTAGAAAATACGGCACTACAAATCTGTGAGCCCACTAAGCAGTATATCATGGACGATTCAGTGCTGATAACACAACTGGATGTTGAATTGGAGGGGAGAAAAACCATCTGGAAAAGAGAGGCATAATACGCTTCAATTGCCTCTATCAAACAAGATGGGGCAGCACACGACATGGTTAAACATCTGTCAGGATCAAACAAGCTGCTCTCACTGTCAGCGGAAAAACACTATGGCGCCTCGCACAAAAGAACAAATCGCAAGGTTTACAACAAGACATGAGGAGGAAACATGACATCTAAGAGCAGATGCCCAAAGGCCAAATAACTAGATGCGGGGATCCGCTTGCAGTTAGGAAGCAAACATGCAGAATCGATCTAGTTTGTAGGTGATCAGGAACTGAACTGGTAATATCCACCAGAGCTGTCGCAATTCGTCAGTCAGAAACAACTTCAACTAGGAGGCGGATGAAGCAGTGACTGGGGCCTGATTGCAGGAGGAGTCCACACAGGAGGGAGACGAACACTAACTGGACCAACCAATCGGCAGGGAGACCGTGCCTGGGAACTAATGGTCTTCAGTTCGCCGGATCTGCAGGCACGCTGCGTCGCAAAGGCTGACCCGCGTATATACGAAATAGTAATATATACAGCAGAATCAAGAATCCATCTTGGTGCTTGGACGGACAGAACATTCAAGAAAAAAACCGAACCTTGGCTAGGATAGGAGGCAAAAGATAGCCTAATCTTGGATCGGAAGGTATCTCCTCCCAGGGGACGAACCAAAATCATGGGGCGAAGGAAGAGAGATGTATACCTTGCCGCCGATGATGAGCCAGCAGTCGTCCTTGGAGTTGTGCTTGGCGACCTCCTCGAGGGTGTAGACCTTGGTGGACATCTCCTCGACCCCAAGGCAGCTGCAGCGGGAGCAGCAGATCCCGTCGGACCACTCGGTCGATCGGGGGGAAGGAAGATGTCGACGGCAAATCGAGATGGGCAGGGATTGGGTTCGGGCCCCTTATAAAACCCGCAGCCGCTGCCGCTGCCGCAATGGAGTGCAACTCCCCCCTTCCAGCCACAAATCCCCCCACCCCCCGTTTTTATCGCATCCACACCACACGCCCACCTACCCTCCTCTCGCGTATCACACCAAACCCTCTCGTTGGCCCACCTGTCAGCCAAACCCAAAAACAGCCCCATAGAGTGTGGGGCCCGCATGCCAGACACCCGATGGCGGCAGATCCGCTGACATACTGTCGGCTGCCCAACTACAGTCGATGATGCATAACGCCTACTAGCAATTTTATTTATGGTTCGTCACCCATAAAACTTAGCACAGTGATGTTTCTACCAAAATCTACGCTTTCCTTCCAAATAAGTTAAGCTAATGATCACGCCCGCGGTATGCATGGTTAGGTGACGACTGTACCACTACGCTTTTGTCATTTCAGTTACTGTTCGGTAGGGACTTTTTTTTTTTTTTTTTTTTGCAAACTTGAGCACCAGTGCAGATCAGATCTTAGGTTGGACTACGCCACACGCCGCAGCCGGGATTAGGTAATGTAAGAATATGTCATGTCCATATGGCTTGTTTATACAAATGGGACTAATTAGGGCATGCGCAGATCCACTGGCTAGAGATCTACACTATATATCTAGCTAAAATGAAGTAGAGAGTATTTGGATCGATGAACTAAAATTTGGTAGATAATACTGTATCAGCTATATATTACAGACATGTAAGGCCGCCACTCTCTCCTCCATAAAAAAAAGGGAGAAAATTTTTTTTTGAAAAAAAAAAAGACACATAGGCATAGGACGCTCATGGATGCATGAAAAGCTGCTTTATGCTTGCTTATACTCAGCCACAAGACTATATACTAGCATTATTGTGGCGTCTACATCCGTCAGTCAACAAATAAGGGGACGACTTTAAAGTTGAGGAATTGTATGAGCTCGATTGTTCTCAAGTCTGACCGCACGTTACTTTTCTACCTGTTGAGTTTGAATGTCTAAAAGCGAGACCGGATATGTGAGTAGTTGTCTTGAAAAACTAGTTTCATACGAAAGTGTAAGTACTGCTTCCCTCCAGAATTAGTTGGCCGTTGGACCAAATAAATACGTAGAATAGACACCTTCGTTCAAGACGCCACGCTTAATTATTTGTGATCAGAGTCAAAGAAAAAAAAGTTTTTTTTTTTTGCAGAATTTTATTTGCCACAGCATTGTTGTGCACTTGTGGTTGGAACAAAAGAACCTACCGAAGCTTCTGGAAAGATGGCAGGTGTACGGTTGGTGGGGTTGATCGAATGTGCGGATGGGAGAAGGATAGAATCAGTGGGACGCGCCCCCAGATTTGGTTCGGTTCCAACGGCGACCTAGTATTTATTTTTCTACTACTATTATTAGTTACTATCCACGCAAAAGAATGAAAACCTGATTTTTAAACTTATTTATAAAATAATAAAAATTTAGAATTAGACCATGATACATGCATATTCAATATATTGAAAAAGGTGTCTATTGTATTTTATTCCTTTGACGACTAATTACGCATGGAAAACGTAATTATAGTAGGGGTATATGTGGTTTTTCTTCATCACTGATCTGTCTAAAAAATCTAGAATTTATTTTTTTCAACGAAGAGAGTACTGCTCTATTTATCTGAACTGTCACTGCTATATTAGACTATTCTCAGTGCAAAGTATCATAGTACAGTATCCAAAATTGCTACTTAGGATAAAAAAATATTGTTAGGAAGCAACAATCTCTACAATGCATAGTATCATACATAAATGTTCAAAATAATTAATTAGAGTGTCTATAGAGTAGACCTATGGTATTAAATTTTGTACCATGGTCTAAGATATTGCTTAAGATACTATTTTTTCTCCCTCCTATTAATATTGTGTCACATCAACTTAAAATTACATGTGACATCTCGTTAATCATACTATACGCTGGAAATAGCCTTAGCGATTAAAATTAAACTAATCCTGCATGCACATTATATGCTAGCTAGTCCCGGCAGGCGGCAGTTGTAACTAGAAGTGATGTAGACGTGCATGCATGGGTCATCAGAGCCGGAGTGTACGACGACGCTAATAAACACCTTTGTTTGTTTCACACTTGGCACACATGCGATCCCTCTATTCCTGAGAAAAAACACATTCTTTGCTCTTCCATAAAAAAGAGGTCTTTTTCACACTTCATAGCCATGAGCTCATCTTTGTTTCTTGGAGAAATTTAGGCAGGATTGGTTGCCCGCGTGTGGGCAACCTGGCCGGGTCAGCCAAGGCAGTGAGAGCCTGGCTGTACACCGCGAGAACTCTAGAGATATGTAAATTTTGATTGCATCTCCAGAGCTTGGCCCGAGATATTTTCTTGCACCATGAGAGACAGGCTCACGGTATATACAACGAACCAAACAAAGCATAAAGTAGCATGAGTTTGGCTGCGTGGATGCAACCTGCAACCAAACACGATGCACTTGCATACCGTGAGACTTGATTGGCCTATATGCGGGTAACCAATCCATGCATCATCTACCACCATGGACCAGAAAAACTATATGCATTTTTTTGTCTGCCATTAACTATAAATATTATAAGATGGGGAAAAAAACGGGAAGCTGTCTTTAGTCGGTTCCCTTGGAAGTTGAAACTGACAGAATCCGGGTAACTTTTTCATCGTCCACTAGGAGGAACCAGCGAAAAAATCATTTTTCGTCAGCCACAAGCTGATGGACTTTGTTCTTGACGTGTTGAACCTGAGTTTGGCGATTTAATTAATGTTAGTTTATTAGAAACGAGTAGCGAGCAGGAATGATTAGCAATTCTTTTAGGGGTAATTCCGTGGGCCACATAGTTATTGTTTTTTTATGAATAAAGTTATAACATTTTTTCTTATAAATAAAGTTGTACCATATTTCTCTTTATAGCAATTTTTTCTTCAGTGGAACGTTCACAAATCCAATCGGTGGAATGCCTCATCTTATACGAGCGCAACTTTTCTTCCCTTTAGAATTAGAGGGCACTTTTAAGCGAATATTCACAAATACAAGTGATGGATATGCAAAACATGAGACCAGCTCAAGATAAGCAAATATGTATACTATACTAGTGCTATATGGAAAAAAATGGTTTCACGCAGACATTTGCTGAACACACGTACCATATATAAGATGGAAGGTGTCCTAACGCCGCGTCCGTTTTAAATCGCCCACATATACGCTTGTTTTTAGTATTTTTTCCTATGTTATCCATGATTTAGTTAGAAAACATGGTTATAGATAAATGCATTAGTTTTCTTTAGCAGTCTTCATTTAGATGAACTCAACTAAATATTAGGTACATGAAATTGTAGAAAATTAGCTTATTTGCATCTAAATATGTCTAACTAATAAATTAGTTAATAGGTGTCGAATCTGTTAGCTTTCATTAGCTAGTTGAATAAAATTAATGCTAACTAATTTTTAGTTGATTCAAATGGATCCTCGGATACTATTATTTATGTATCCTTGGCAGCACTAGATACGTGGTAGATAGGGATACAAACGGATTGAATCGGAGCAACATCTTCTCCATATCATAATCATATTTCTTTTGTCCGATTCGAAGCGGGGTGGATATTACACGGTTATGGATATGGATGTTTTAGATATAAAAAGTAGTGCGGAGTCGGATCAGCGGCAGAGCAAAAGCGGATTCTAAAAGATAGGATAGGTGTAGCTTTTTTACAATGACCAATAATTCATAAATCAGATTATATAATATTCCACATCATAATTTACATATCAGTATATCATAACTAAGTAGATAAATAATAAATAACATTGATGAAAATTTTTGCAAGTAGTGGGCAACAAATATATCTTATTATAAGGGTTGGATAATTTGCGTTCAAACATGGGAGAGTCCACATCCGCCGGATTTTAATGACATCATATCCTACTCCGCAACCATTCATGAATTATATTAGGATTATCCTTATCTGTGCGGATATTAAAAATGTTTTTAATATTCACATGTTTTGCATTCGGATTGGATTATATTTGGAAATTATTCGTGCCGCTTTCACTCCTAGTGATGCGCTGAGAGGCAGATGTGTTGGTCCCATAAAAAATGAAGTGAGGAAATCATGCGGACACACTGAGGTGCAAAGCTGCATCAACCGTGAACGTACGCTACCTGTAGTCACGCGTCAGCTGGTTATTGGCAGAGATGCCAGCGAGACCCTAAGGTGCCCCGGTTTTCTTCCTCGTTAAAGAGGTAGATATTAAGCAGCAAGAAGGAAAAAGAAAAGGTAAAAGTTTGTTATTCCATCCAGCATTTGAAGCTGAACCAATGCAAGCAACGATAGCTCGCGCATGAGTGCTTTTTAATTTGACAAATTACACTTACGACCTCAACACACACTCAGGAAAAAAAAGGGTTTAATAATGGAGTATAAAAGAAACCAAATTAACGTGAAGGCTATATGAAGAAACACACAAATAAAAGGCGGCCGGCTTGATCGTCGCTCGATAACGCTTGTTGAGCAGCTGGACTTTTCCATGCATTGCGATCGGCATGCATGATCTTTCTTTACTGGTCCTTGGTTGGGTAGGATGCCATCTTGTTGGCGCCGCAGAGCCCGTCGGGCTTGCCGGTGCCCCTCTTCATGCGGATGTAGCCCTTCTCGCCCCAGTGCGACCCCCACGAGTTCTTGACGACGATGTAGTCCTGCCCCTTGCTGCTGCCGTACCCCACCGCCGCGACGCCGTGGTCCAGCTGCGCCCCGCACGGCCCGTCGAAGACGCCGCCGCTGTAGAACTGGAAGTGCCGGCCGGAGGCCTCGATGGCGACGCTGGGCGGATGGTGAGCGAGCGCCTTGACGAGCGCCTCCTCGTCGCCGGCCGGCACGTCCTCGTACCCGGAGATGGTGACAACCTGCTGCGCATCTTTCTTCTGGTCGCACTCACCCTCCTCCATCAGGTACGGGTAGGCCTCCTCGGTGTGCAGCCCGCCGCTGGAGGCGATGTAGGAGAAGGCGTAGTCCATGACGCCGCCGTTGCAGCCGTTGTTGCCGTCCGTGCTGCAGTCGATCAGCTCCTGCTCCGACAGCGACGTCAGGTTGCCCGTCACCATCGCGTTGATGCCCTCCACCGCCGCCACCGTCGAGAAGGCCCAGCAGCTGCCGCAGTTGTTCTTAATTTAATATCATCTCTACTCTCGCCGATTTTTACTTGTCATCCATCACAAAAAAAGGCAGAGATTGCAAGCATTAGGCTCTAAGGTGAAGTGGGCTAATTGGTAGCTTCGATAGATTTAGGATTTTTTCGATTAGAGTTTGAAATTAGCCCAATTCACCTCTCTTGCACATCCGATCCTTACACCTCCCCGCCACCGCAGCGCTCTGCTCCGACCGCGCTGCTTCGAGCCCGTGCTTGCCTCCTGCTTCTTCGCTATCTCTGTTGGTGAGTGCACCTCCTTTTGCTTCAACGCATCTGCGGCTTCCCAGCGCTCCACCACACGCGGCGGCTCCCTCTCCCGCACGGGTGATAGCGCGTGTGTGCTCGTGCCTCCGCAGACCTCTGTTTTCTCCTCATTCCACTCCCTTTCGATGTGCTGATTCGTTCTTGTTTTCTTTTTTCTGTTATCACTCACTAGGTGTGCTCCAGCCTCCAGCTCCTTCTGTCGATGTGGATCAGTTGGATCCTCAGCCGCGTTTGTTGCCTTGGGTGCCGCTTCAGGTATTCTCCGCCCCTTTGCTTCTCCTCTGATGTTTGATTTGCCTTGCTCACCAAAGGAATGGTTGCGCACGTACAAGGGCCTGTGTTCTCCCAAGGTGGAGATATCTCCTTGCTAATGTCGTTTAGAATTCAGTGCCAAGTTACAGACTAATATTGGTATTCTCTAAATAGAAACAAATTACTTGAGAAAATCTAACTATCTTTTTCTCTTCAAAATAAAATACATCTATCAGTCAATCAGTGTTATGTCATACCACTATTACAAGACATTCAACATTTCTTTTTTTATAGGAGATTGTCAATGAAATCAGCAAATTTAGTCTTAAACTCTTAATGTCTTACATCATGTGGCCTGTATGTTCAGATTTAGCAAAGAGCAAAAGATGCAAGTCAGCATAGGGAGCGTGTGCTGAACTGCATTCAGGACACCATCTATTCAAGTTCTATGGATTATTCTGTTGTTTTGCCAAATCCAATATGCAAGTTCTTCCTGAGTCATTGCTGATGGACCAATACTCTAAAATATATGTGTCAACTGTCTGCTAAACCTACACGCCCTAACATTATGTCGGCCGGACATTTGTTTAACAATGTATATTTCTTGCACTACAAATAGTCTGTGTATTTCCTATTTCGTATTTGTTGTTTTCTTTTGCCATGACATGTTTATAATTTAATGTCTTCTACAGCAACAACTGTTCTAAAATATTTTGAGGTTTATGTTTTCACGAATTACCATTGTACCTTTCTTTAGACAGTGTACACATTCAACTTTACTATCTTGCCTCTATGAAATGGAAATTTTTGCTGCTCTTTGGGAGTTGGTGGTCCATGTGTGCCTATTAGTTTGATTTATCAGTTGCAGTGCATGAAAAGCATGATCCCCATAGCTGTTTACTCTATCAGCTATTTGTCTCTGTTATTTTTTTTTGTTTGCTTGCAACGTGATTTTTCTAAATATGTCGTCATTTTAAACTCCCATCCATAGTGTTGTTACAAGAAAAACAAAGGAAAAATGGAAAATACACAACCAAAGGACTATGTTGGCCTCTTTGTATTTTATGATCCGGAACAAATGAATGATAAGTTTAGCGGATATATTAGACTCATAATATTGATGCAGCGCCTCTCAGAGTTTAGGGCACCATTATTACAGGACAAAACAATTTATGCTAGAGTATTATTTGTAAATTTCTACTCCATTTGCTTACTGTTGATGCGGTGATGCATCAACTCCATGGTGTAGTTCTTCAAGATTTATGGCATACAGAGAACATATATGCTCCTATGATTCAATATCTTAGCATGAATTTGTGAAATAAATATTCTAAGTGGCTATTAGTCTCATGTATTATTTGTGTTTATTATAGCAGGGAATGGCTAATGGCCATGGGCTTTCAGCCTAATTTTACATACATAGGGTTATAATAAATATATAATTATTCTTGGATTTCCATTAGATCCAAATCATAAGGTTCTGAAGTTTAGGCTATATTCGGAAAGCTTCAACAACGTCCTCTGATCAGTTGCAGTACAAAGTTAGTTAACTATGCGTTGTGTTGGCGTAGCTGCATTTTGAGTATAGAGCCATAGAGGCAGGTGTCTCCGTATGTTGCCAACTGATGATGCGACATATTATCTGGTTTCCAAAATTTCTTGCACCGATTTATCTTTTCTTTTCATCAAAATATGATACCCAAAAACCATCACGGGCGCGGCGTTAGCGCACCTCCATCCCTAGTTCTTACTATTTGAGACGGATAGTGTATTTGCCATCAGATACACTCATACATGTGATCACTCTCGTCGTGGGTTTTCGTACGATTGTCACCCACTTCGTTATCTTCTCATTTTTCTGCCATTTTTCTTCTTTTCATCATTTTTACTAGGCATGGGCGCAGGGCAAATAACCTTTCTACACATGGTTCCACCTGTCATTCTTCATCCTCATAACGTCGGCTCGGCGTCAGGGGTGGAGACAAGGGGGGCTGGGAGAGGTCAAGCCCCCTTATGGTTGGAAATTTTGCACTAAAAATTTTCAAATTCAAATAAAATTTAAAAAAAAATAGTACTATCGGTTTTTCCTTATCAATGAAAAACTCAATTTTCTGGCTCCGCCACTTACCACTGCTCGGCGTGGCAATGTTGTGAGGGGAAGCAAATCTCCTGCACCACTGTAGGGGACGGCTACGGCTAACGTGGGGGACTACTATCCATCGAATTTGAAACAACAAACCAGTGGATCAATCTTCTATGCTTGGGTTTTTATACTTAGGCAACATAACATTGACGATAGTAACTTTATGGTCCCACAAATCTGGTTTCAAATTGCTAGTTTGAAAGAACAAAACAACGAATCGATATTTTAATGCTTGCCTTCGTATGTTTTTATACTTGCAAACTACCTTTAAACGTAAAATTTTGAATTTTCTTTTGTAAAAAATATGTACAACATGGATTTCAAACTGTGTGCAAAAATGCCGGCATTCTAATGGTAGAAACCATTTCTCAATTAAGCTTTTCGTTGACGAATTATAACGAAAATATTAAATTATGTTTGAATGGGCTAGCAGCATTGAGTATTTGGAAGGCGCCTAGGTGGTGGGAAGCCACCCAACTCCCAGCGAATTTCCTTCTATACTTTTTGTGTCAAAGGCGCAATAACAGCCCATTATATGTTTCTCTTTTTTCTTTTGTTGTCTCACTATTTTAAACCATTTTTATTGGGTTTTTATCTTCTCTTTCTTATTTTTTCCGTTTGTGTCTTTTTTATATTGGTATTTTTTTTTTGTCATGCTTAGTTGAGAATATTGTATTTGTAAAACTGGAACATTTCATTTCTTATAAAGTTAGAATATTCATTTTTGGAAGGCAGAACATTTTTCATCATGAATGTGAACATTTTCCTGTAAAGATAGAATATTTTCTCTCTGAAGTTCGAATATTTTTCCAGGGAAGATAGAAGAATACTTTCTTATACACATCGAACAACGTTCCAACGTATAATTATCTTACTAAAAAAATTTAGAAAAATACAAATATATTGAAATGTGATCTTGTTTTGAAGATTTTTTACAAGGATCGCAAAGGTGCAATCGGAATTTAATTTGGACTTATGGCCTAATCTCTATATAATTTTATAAATTTTGTAATCTACGTGGGGTCTACGCATTCATTGCTCCCGCCGCTCGTTCGGTCCGGAGCATTGCTAGTTGCTACCTCCTAGGAGGTACTAGCACACCCCGGGAGGACATGGACATGAGGAGACGAGCTCCGCCACCCTTGTGTTGTGTTGCTGGGGTGCTGCGCCACCCTTGTGTGTGTTTTGCTTATTCTTTGTAATTAAAGTCACATGTAACCTTCTTATAAGATTTGGCAGTGCTCCTGCTATTTTTTTTTCCTAAGAAAAAGTGCAAGGATCGTAAACAAGTTGAAAGGCGAGTGTAATGATACATAGTTTGAAGACACACAGAACAAAACCACACTGCTGCTCATTAGGGATGGATGCTCCTTGCATCATGTTAAGGTTGAACTTAGCGAGGATTTATCTTGCAACACAGTTAGATCATTCCCAAGCGGCTTGTCTATCCACTTGCTTATCCACTGTTTTTTCACTGTTCCAACTACTTTTCTCTCTGTCTACAGTAGCGTTACAATGTCAAACAATATATAGGTAGTCCTTTAGATAATCCCATTGGGGATAGCTTTATAGATGAGATGCCACACATACAATAAACAGCTGGACTCGCTCAGTGTCACCCATGGCAACATCCAAGTCGGCATCGTATAACACCGCCGTCAAGGCTAGCTAATGTATACGATATTACCGACCAAGTGACCTTCACTTGCATCTTAAAGGAAGCACAAGAGATCTCTGCTAGGTCTCGACCGTTCACCGCCGGGTTAAACTGAACGGTGTGCCGCCGCCGTCGTTCATCATTGGTAGCAGCAGTTTCTTCAACCCCATCACCGTCATCGTCAGTGCCGGCAACCAGAACCGTCACCGTCAGCGTCTCTTGCAGAGAGGCAGCAACGACGGATCGCGAGAGGTGGATGCTGCTGCTGCTGATACCACCGTCGTCGTTAGTCGCTGCACCCGCCGCCGGTCTTCTGCTATCGTAAAGCACAATGCTGGTGTCGTGGATGCTGGCTGTTTTGAGCCGTGATCTTGCCGTCGACGAATTCTCCCTGCACAAGGTCGACTGCAACGGTAGCCTCCACTGCACGATTGACGATCGCAAACCTCATCTCTACCACACTGAGCTTGGAATCCAGGGATTCCCTTTCGACAGCCATTCTCTTCCAGCATCTGCTTATGCCATCAATCATGAGATACCCTTTACTAAGCTCTTGTCGTCGTCGTCGTCATCATCTTCTTTGATCTTGAGATCCATCTCAACATAAATAGGATCTACTAGCACGAGTCCTCTCGTTGGGCCAGTCAGGATCAACTCATCATCCTGCAGCATGATGCATATGTATATATATGCATCAGTTACTAAAATGCATGATTAAAAAAGCTGGCCAATACTTTTTTCCTTGAAAAAGAAGGGATTAATTAATTAAAAGAAGAAAGAAGAGAAGAGCCGCGGCCGGAATTGATCGATGAATACGTAGTAGCTAGATAGGACGTACGTACCGGAGAGTTGATGAGTTGGGGATGGTGTCGATCCCGGCTGAGAGAGAGACGCACTTGTGGTCGATGCAGTCTCTGGCAATGACAGTGCCATACACATTGATTGGGAAGCCAACATACGACGATGCAATCTTGAGCGAGAGGATGTTTGCTGAGTAACACGGCGTAATCCAGCTGTCCCTGCCGCCGCCGTCCTGTGGTCGTCTACAGACGATGCCACCATGCTCATCGGTTGATGTCTCCATGGGGGTGTCGGTGAATGTCATGGGACCAAAGGGTGCTGATCGATGATGGCGAATTGGCGATGCATGCATGCACGAGATGAATAATATATATGAGATGATGATGATGATGATGATGATGCATGAGAAGAAAGAAAGAATTCAGAGCGAGAGGAATTAAAGAAACTCACATTCCTCGTGGAGATTGTCCACGGCCCACTCGAATCGGGTGCAGTAGGTGCGCCCCGTCTTGGGATCGTACTCGCGGATGGCATCGAGGGCCGCCTTGCGGGCTTGGATCCTCTCCTTCCTGCGCTTCTCCTCGTCGTCCTTGCGCCTCTGCCTCTCCAGTGCCGCCGCGTGCTCAGCCACCGCCATCGCCTCGTCGAAAAAGAAAGGCTCAAGCTCTGCGCAGCCATCGTCATCATCCTCCTTGCCGCCGCCGCCGCAGAACTGCTGCTGCGCCGCCATGGGCCGCCCGCCGCGAACAAATTAATCAGTCGAGGGCCCTATCTACCGGTAGCTCAATACTCGTACGTATACGTAGGAGTACGTACGTACAATATATAATAAGGCATGCAGCAGGCCCAAAGCTAGCGCGAGCCGAGTCCGATCGCAAGACAGATCGAAACGACAACCAACTAAACGTACGTGTCCGACTGTATATGCTACCGGTACGCACCATACGCCTCTTCCAGCCCAAGTGCTAAATAAAAATACAGTAGCTCCGTTTAGCCCTTCCCGAACTAGGAGTACTATTTTTCACATAGACATTGGTGATATTTATTTTTTTTCCAAATAACTACTACTGTACTGTATATGGTGTCGATTTTTAGCTACATACACCCCATCTGTATACAGCTGCGTTTTTTTTTTTACACTAGCGGCCATGCACATGCATCGTGCATGTGTCTAAAAGACTTCATCCATATCTTTGTGAAATTTTTAACTTGATTTTATTCACCATACGTAAATTAACACACACATACCGGCATACTACGCCGGTGCGCCCTCCCGCTCCCGCCGTGCAGATAGCCTTGGGCCTTCGGTTCTTCGGTTCGGTTCGGTTCCTCGGTTCTCTAGAAACTTCGGTTATATAAAAATGGAACCGAATTATCATCCAGACAAGGATGGAACCGAGTAGGGGTGAGCGTTCGGGTTACCAAAAAATTCGGGTTGGGTTTTTCAGGTGTTCTGAATTTCAGGTTTTAGAAAACATCACCCGAAATACACCTGAGAAAACAAGGACCAGATATTTCGGGTACCCGAAAATTCGGGTTCGGGTGTCGGGTAATTCCGAGTTACCCGAGATAATAGGAAGAAGAGAACGCCTGTAGCAGATCAAGGTAGAACTGTAGAACACGGCTATGTATTAGCAAGGAAATACAGCAGGAAAGCTTGAACAAATTCGAACATTGAACATATTTAAGGACTAGAAGAATAATCGTTCCAAGCAAGCAATACAGCAGATCTCCAAGTGAAATAAAAGGGTCATGAATTGGGATGAGAAGCAAGAACACCAATCCACACCAAGGAGACGGACAGAACTTGCTTCATCGAAAGACCTGCCCCGTTGCCATGAACATTAAGCAAAGCTGGGCACGGCAACTGCCTGTCTTGACTCTTGAGTGGAATGCGGACAAGGCCATCAGAAAGCTTGGAGCCCCGGAGTCCCAAACGAGCTGCAGTCTTGCGGCTGGAGCCAGGCGACGATGTAGGACGCCACCGCCGGGCTGCTGCTGGGCGAGATGGGAGGGACAAAGAGAGGGAACGAGATGGAGAATTGCGGCTAGGGTAAAAGGGTGCCGGGTGCGTGATGGCCGCGGTGGCTAGCTATGGTGGGCTGGGCTGAAATATTACTCAACATACGCGCCGGCCTACTAAGCCTGTTAAAATCGGGTTTTCTTTGCATTTTGGGTACCGGGGTTCAAAACCCCAATTTACCCACAATAATTTCAGGTTTTTGAACTTCCTACCCGATCTAGCTTCGGGTTAATTATGTTTCGGGTTATTCGGGTTCGGGGTTGGGTTTTCCAGGTTCGGGATTCGGGTTTTGTGCCCACCCCTAGAACCGAGGATTTCGGTTCGGTTCCGGTTCTGACCGAACTAACCGAACAGTCGCGAGGACGCTGGGTGGGAAGGGCGTACCGAGTGCCGCTGCTGCACCGGAGGGGAGAAGCTAGGCGCCGTCGTCGCAGAGGACCGGGAGAAGCTAGGTGCCGGGTCGCACCGGAGGGGGTAAGGTCCGGTGCCGCTGCCGCGCCGTAAGGGTGAGGTCGGGCATCGCCGCCGCCTCGGAGGGGAGAGGCAGGGCCCGCTGGCCGCTGCCGCGTCGGAGGGGAGAGGTAGGGCGTCGTCGCCGCGCCAGAGGAGGAGGGCCGCGGCTCGCCGTCGCCGCAGAGGACCGGGAGAAGCTAGGTGCCGCCGTAGGGGTGAGGCCGGGCGCCGCCGCCGGCTGGAGGGGAGAGGCAGGGCCCGCTGGCCGCTGCCGCGTCGGAGGGGAGAGGTAGGGCGCCGTCGCCGCGCCAGAGGAGGAGGGCCGCGGCGCGCCGTCGCCGCAGAGGACCGGGAGAAGCTAGGTGCCGCCGTAGGGGTGAGGCCGGGCACCGCCGCCGCGCTGGAGGGGAGAGGCCGGGCGCCCCTGCCACGCCGAAGGGGAGAGGTAGGGCCCGCTGGCCGCGCCGGAGGAGGAGGGCTGCGGCGCACCGGAGGTGGAGCCGAGGAGGGACGCGCCGCGCGGCAGTGGGCGGAGAGCGGGTGAGAGGCAGGGTGCCGGGGTGAGAGAGCGGGGTAGGGTTTGGAGGTACTGGGCTTGGGCCGATTTGTTTTAGTGGGCCTTTTTACTTAGCTCGGTTCTTCCGGTTTTTTCGGTTCTTTGGAGTTGAGAACCGAAAATAGCTCGGTTCTTTCGGTTTTCTGGGAGCTGGAACCGAACTAAAGATCGGTTCTTTCGGTTTCGGTTAGTTCGGTTTCGATTTCGGTTCCGGTTTTTTCGGTTCGGTTCCTCGGTTCCGGTTCTTTTTGCCCAGGGCTACGTGCAGGTGCGGCCTCCTGCTCCGCGCGGACACGCCTGCCGAGTCCTCCTACTCCGCGCAGCCACGCTCTCCCGCGCCGCATGAGGAAGAGCAGCGCCGGCTCCGGCGGCGCGCGAGGACGGCACAGGCTCAGGAGGGGCGCGGTGGCAAGGAACAGCGCACGTGGGCTCAGGCAGCGCGCGAGGCCTGGACTGTCCTCCTCCTGCCTCGATGTGGTGCTGCCCCGCGCATTGGAGGTGGCGCCAGCGGCGCGAGCAAGGGTGGCAGGGCTGCCATTGCCGGGGCGCGATGGTGGCGGGGAGGGGCCGGCGCGTGTTGAGTCAGGTAGGGGCTGACTAGTGGGGACCGTGTGTCAGTGAGAGGGGTTTTAACACCATTAACCTAGAACTGACGGCAATGGTGTAGAAGGAAAGTCATATTTTTCAATGGCATATAGAAGATTGGTATAAGTTTTGATAGCATACAGCGAATTTACTCTACATTCATCGTGGAAAAATTCGGAGCGGATCGGACGACAGCACAACTATGCTATCATTCCCATATTCTTGTGTCCGTCTGTGTCATACTGGAAAAGGTTTCTTCGGATAGGCGGGCCAACTAGAGTACTGCTACTGTATTTCTTAATTCAAAAATAAATAAATTATGACATCGTGGGAGCTCCTGAAATAAATTTTCTCCCTTACTCATGGCATGCAGAAGATGACTTCTCTGCTGTAGCAACAGGGTCCTGTTCTACCGTACTAATAACAGCTTGTTCAGAGTTCAGACAAATCCTTTGTATCATATCTTCTATTTTAAATTTCATTCTGTCACAGTCTTTTATCTGACTTTGTATCATATTTTCTATTTTAAATTCCATTCTGTCTACAAAGTTACTACAGTATTTCTACCGTATTTTGCATATCCTAGCGACAACAAAGGGTTCTTAGAATTTATTAGTTTTTTTTCTCTCAATTGTTGAGAAATTAGACAATATCTGAATTAAATTCTGAAAGTAAATCATGTAAAACATGGCAGAAACTAGCATGTATTTATCTAACATACTAAATAGGACGAACACAACAAAGATCTCGCAGATCATAATAAACAGATAGATAAGATCGATCTGATTATACCTGTCGGCAGCTAGAGCCGATTCCGTACTGACGACGTTGATGATGACCGTGTCGCAGACGTCGCTGGTACTGTACACAGCACGATGTAGAAGCCCGTGAAGAAGTCGCCGGCGATGGCCTCCAGCAGCGGAAGCAGATGGATGACCCGTGGTGAAGACAGCGAGCAGTCGCGCGGAGCGCTTCCCAAAAACCTTATTCGCTTTCTCCTGGTGCAAGAGCTCGAAAGGCGAAAGATTCCGGAGACCTGCTCTCCCGGTTACAGATGCACGTCGATGCCGGGATGGAGGGAACTACGAAGGCGGCGCAGCAGTGAGAGTTGGCAAAACCCTAGATTTTCTGGTGTGTCCTCTGACAACGCCGGTAGGCTGATTATATAGGAGCCTGCGATCCGATCTCGTGTCGCGATCACGATCTCGATCGGATAAAGACTCTAAAACTTAAGGCTCAAGTTATGACTCTAAAACTTAACGTCTAAGTCACCAAAAATAATAACAGCAAAAGGTAACCGCGCTCCCACAAGGTCAGGATCCGAATTTTGCCTGACCATTCACGCAGGTGCCGCGCGCCTGTGCCCATCGCCTCGGCCCGATGCCCGAGCCCGGCGAGGCTAGCGAGCGCGTGCATGTGGTCTTCATTTCTCCCTCCACACTATAACTAAGTAGGAGGGGAGAGGCTACACTTTTAAGTAGGTGAAGCTCCTTTTACACTAGCGAGGTGGAACTAAAGGTTCCACACTTCTCTTGCTCACCATTGGTCTTTCAGATTTTTTTAACATTAATAGATGGCCAAACCCATATATTCAACACCAATTGCATGTAAAAGTACTTCCTTCGATTTTCTTTTAAATGATACCATCGAATTCAATTTTAACTTGGCAAGCGACAAACAGAAAAGATCTGAGGTAGTAGTTGGCAAGTTTACTTGTGAAATTCAAACAATAATAGCTTCAAGACGTCGTCGCTTCTTTGTGATGAGGGAGTCAAAGGAAAAAAAAAGGTTTTTGCAGTCTTTTAATTGCGACCATGCGTGTTGTGGACCTGTGGCTGCAACAAATCTAGCTCCATTTGGGCTCGCCGTTGAATTGAACCTACCGAAGCTTATGGCAGAAGAATAGAGTTAGTGGGCCGCGCTCCCAGATTTGGTTCGAGTCCAACGGCGACCTAGTATTTTCTAGTATTTCTTTCCCCAAGGAATTACCTACTCTATTTATCTTAACTGTCACTGCTACAGTGATGCATGAAAACTGACGGTGGATCGGCATCTTGTTTGTTACTGATTGGAGGCTTTTTTAAGCCTTCATGTTAATCTCACGCGCTAGGAAAAAAATAAATTCTAAAATTTTTCAAAAAACAGAAACATCCGGTCGTCCATCACATACTTCTAATAATAATAATAGCCATTGAATCTATTATATTTTCTAAAAAATTATCCTACATGACATTATAAATGATGAGATAAAATAATTCCTTAAATTTATATAAAAATTACCCACCGTGCCATTACGAATACGAGTTAATAAAATAACCCCCTAAATTTGAATAAAAATTACCCAACATGCCATTATAATATAAGTATGAATTAAATTACTCCCTAGATTATTACATAAATTACTCACCATGCCATATAAAAGATGAATTAAACTAAGCGCTAAATCTACATACAAATTACCCAATATACCATCATGAAAGATAAATTTAAATAATTTTTAAATTTGCATATAAATTATCCACGATGTAATTACAAAATATGAACTAAAATAATTACCTCTAATACTACTAAGTATTAAAATTTTATATTTTCTAAAACTCTAACCCGTTCGAGGGCGGGTTGTTGGACTAGTTACTTCTAATGCTAGCCAGTCCAAACAGTTGCAACTAGAAATGATGTAGACATGCATGGGTTATCAGAGCCGTAGCTAGTGTACGACACTAATAAACACCTTGTTTATTTCACACTTTTGACTATAGATGTCCATATGGGCCGTGCCCAACGGGCGGCTCGAAACACGGCATGATTTTGGCTCAGCCCAAGCATGGGCTGCATGTGTAGCCCGTCATGCTGGCTTGGGCACAGCCCGCTAAGCCGAGCGGACGGTCGGCCCGATGATTCTTCATATAAAAGGTCAAGGAAACCCTAAATCTTCTCCGTCTCTCCACTTCTCTAGCCGCCACGCTCCAACTCCCTCTCGAGTCCCGACTAGGACCCCCCACTCTCTCTGACTCCCAATCCATGCTCTCTCCCCGACACCCAAGGCGGGATGCGACAACCCTTCCTCTCCAGCTATCCGTCTTCTCTCCGGTGGCACCCCTCTCTCTCCATCTCTCCACGCGGCGAGGACAGGCTGCAATGCGGTGGCGGCACGGGCCACCGGGCTGGCAAGGCACAACGAGCGCCCGGGCTCCCATGCCGGCACGGCACGATTAGGCCGTCCCCGTGCCGTGCCTGGGCCAAGGCACCAGCACGGCATGCCGGGGCCGGCCGCGTCGTGCCATGTCAGGCGGTGTGTCTTCGTGCTGTGCCTACGCCGTGCCCAGGCTGTGCTGTGCCGGGCAGCACCGTTTGGACATCTGTACTTTTGACACGCATGCACCCCTCTATTCCTGAGAAAAACACATTCTTTGCTACTCAATAAAAAAGAGGTTTGTTTCATACTTCATACTTCATAGGAATTAGTTCATCTTTGTTGGAGAACCATACGTTTGATGCATGCATTTATCTACGCTACCAAGAGGGGTACCCATCACGAGCCTGAAAAACTATATACATTGTCGGTCTGCCATAAATATTATAGAATGCAAAAAAAAAAAAAAACGGGAAGAAGCTGTCTTTAGTCTGTTCCCTTGAAAGTTGGAATTGACAGAGGCTCCGTTCCGTTTCGTGTTTACCCACGCTCCACAGCACAGTGTTCGGATGGGATTAGCACCGTCCATGTCTCGGTCCAAGTGCCCAGAACTATCCACGTACTCCCAGATTTTGCTGAAATGCTCTGCTCCCTCCGAAAGAAACACAGCCAGAACTTTTTTCATCCACTGGGAGGAACCAACGAAAAATCATGTATTTTCGTGATTTCGTCAGCCAGAAGCATGAGAACAACAATGATGGACTTTGTCATGCACGACGCGGTGAAACTGAGTCCGGCGATTTAATTGATATTAGTTGATTAGAAATGAGTAGCGAGCATGAATGAATGATAAGTAATTCTTTTAAAGGCTGTTTGGACCTCTTGAATTGGAATCTCATTACAATAACTGTTTGTTTCTCGCTAATACAGAAAGAGAAGAGATAATTTGAGAACCTTGAAGAAAGAGAGGAAAGAGATAAGAGTCTACAACTCCATGATACAATTCTAAATAGTTCACCGGTGGAAGGAAAAAAATCACTTTCTCTTCGATCAATACACTGTGGAACGATGGAAGCTCAACTATTTAGTCACATTTCAATTCTACTCCAAACAGGTAATTCTGTGGGCTACATAGTTATTGTTCTTCTCATGAATAAATTTATAACATGCATTTCTCTCATAAATAAAGTTATACTCCATCCGTTCTTTTTTATTTGTCGCGTTTTAGTTCAAAAATGAAATAGCATACGACAAATATTCGAGAACGGATGTAATAACATTTTTCTCCTAAGCACAATATTTTCTTTCTTTATTGGAACATTCACAGATTCAAACGGTGGAGTGCCTTTTTCCTAAGCAAATTAAACATCCACAGGAAGTTTATTTATTGAACACTCATCAATGTACCATATATATTAAGCAGCAAGAAGAAAAAAAGAAAAGGTAAAAGTTTATTATTCCATCCAGCATTTGAAGCTGGACCAGTGCAAGCGACAATAGCTCGCGCACGAGTGCCTTTTAACTTGAGAAATTACATTTACGAATTAAACGCACACTCAGGAAAAAAAAAAGGGTTTAATGGAGTATAAAAGAAACCAAATTAACGAGAAGGCTAGGAAGACAGACACGGCTTGATCGTCGCTCGATAATTAAGCTTGATGAGCAGGAGCAGCTGGACTGGGCGGGCTTTACTGGTCCTTGGTTGGGTAGGATGCCATCTTGTTGATGCCGCAGAGCCCGTCGGGCTTGCCGGTGCCCCTCTTCATGCGGATGTAGCCCTTCTCGCCCCAGTGCGACCCCCACGAGTTCTTGACGACGATGTAGTCCTGCCCCTTGCTGCTGCCGTACCCCACCGCCGCGACGCCGTGGTCCAGCTGCGCCCCGCACGGCCCGTCGAAGACGCCGCCGCTGTAGAACTGGAAGTGCCTGCCGGAGGCCTCGATGGCGACGCTGAGCGGCTGGTGCGCGAGCGCCTTGACGAGCGCCTCCTCGTTGCCGGCCGGCACGTCCTCGTACCCGGAGATGGTGACCGCCTGCTCCCCGCCGGCCTTCTGGTCGCACTCGCCCTCCTCCATCAGGTACGGGTAGGCCTCCTCGGTGTGCAGCCCGCCGCTGGAGGCGATGTAGGAGAAAGCGTAGTCCATGACGCCGCCGTTGCAGCCGTTGTTGCCGTCCGTGCTGCAGTCGATCAGCTCCTGCTCCGACAGCGACGTCAGGTTGCCCGTCACGATCGCGTTGATGCCCTCCACCGCCGCCACCGTCGAGAAGGCCCAGCAGCTGCCGCACTGCCCCTGGTTCTTCACCTCCGTCACCGCGCCCTTCTTGCGCCAGTCCACCTCCTTGGGCAACTCGTCGGCGGCGACGCCCGCGTACCTGAAGCTACCGGAACCGGAGCTGCCGCTGCTCCTCGTCGGCCGGCTCGGCCTCGTGTTCAGCCCCAGGTACGTGGCCTTGAACTCCTCGTTCGTCAGGTCCGCGAACGCGTTCAGCCCCAGCCAGTAGCTGCTCACCTTCTTGTTGATCTCGTCGATGTGCTTCAGGTTGTCCTTGAACACCTCGAACCGCCGCAGCTTCTCCTCGAAGCTCGCGTACGCCTTGCGGTGCTTCGCCACCCACTCCTCGAACAGCTTGATCAGGCGGTCGTGGCTCACCAGGTCCTCCGGCGAGTAACCCACGATGGAGTAAAAATCGCTGTCCATGTCGCTGTCGCTGTGGTGGTGGTGGCGGGCCTCCACCGACGACAGAAGGCACGCGCCGGCGGTGCACAGGAGGAGGAGGGCGGCGGCAACGGACAGCTTGCTCATCTGATGAGCGGAAGCCATGGCAATCGATATGATGGCGCCCTTCAGGAACGAACTGCTTCAGTTGGATGTACTATGTCGTTTGATGATTCTGAGATGCATGGCCGAAGAAGATGCATGCATGTATATATACACATCATTTCGATCGGGGGCGCGTGATCGAGCGATCGATAAGATGGATTCGAAGCAAAGCGAAGACACTGAAAGAAAATGTGGCCGGCTGGCAGTCGATAATGAGTGTTTCCTGAATCATGGCAAAGCTTGAAGCTTTGGTCTCCGCTGGCCGAGTAGTCTGAGACTTTGCTTCCAAGCATGCTGGGCGCAGAGAGAGCATGCGATCGATGCTTGCTGTTGTTGGGCTGCAAAGTTCAGAATCTCAGTGACCCTGCCTTGGACCTACTATTCTTTTCATTCGGCAGGGAAAGCAATATAGTAATAATCTGGCACGCATCTGAAGTCTGAACCTGATGGATGAGCCATCTTTGTCGATGGTCTCTGTAGCCCTTTTACAGGATAACGCCTCCTGTCTCTGCTCAACATGGTGCACAACAGTATAATGGTTGGTCATGTCTGCTCCTATTTGCACTACACTAGAGGTCTAGAGGATTATCTCAATATATAAGTTAAGGGATTCCTTCCTGTTTCATAAAGAGCACGTTATCTCTTGGACCACGCTTGCTAGCTCGCTACATGGAGTAAAACAGGGGCATCAGATTCATCATATTGCGTCATGTGCACAAAGGACATGCATGCAGGATACATGGTATGCATACTCACACATCTCCTGAATGCAGCCTCCAGGTCCAGGCCATATCAAAAGCCAAAACTGACTTATCTCTTTGATTCAGATCCACCAATAACGCCTGAAAACGTCTACATGAAGGCTGATGTTGATGATACGGTTTCTAGAGCGAAATCAGGTTCACTAAAAGTTCACAAATGCCTATCACCGTAACTCACAACTAACAGAAATAATTAGCATGTAAGATCGAACCATGTACTCTACTCAACAAATAATCCATTGTTCATTATACATCCATTATATAACAATAACATAGTCTACTCCTTGCATATATATAAGCCGATCCATTTTAAAAATAAATATCTGTTGAGTCAAGGGTGGCGCTAGAATTGCAGGACAGAGAATAATGATCCTTCTGCACCCGCGGAAAACCAAAGACTCCACGCTGTGAGGGTGATCTCAAAAATACGAACAATGGTTGCAGTTCCAATATATTATCTTGCTACAGTAGCAGTGCCTATCTGCTTCATGTAAGCACCCAAGGCCAGCAACCAACTGCAGCTTCAGTTTGATAAACCAACTGCAGCTTCAGTTTATCAAACGCCATCCACAACCCTGAAGTTAAAAAAAAAAAAAGAGGCACAATCCGGATACAGAGCAAGTGCTACAGTTTCCGTGACTAAAACAACACAAGTATATATTATCCTAGATCACCACGAGATAGACATCGCAATGACATGCAACCACCCTACACAACAGCAGCTCCATAGATATCCATCTCTCAACGCGATTGCAAAGCAGAATGACCCTTCACTGCGGCTTCTCATAGCTGTTCTGATCTCTGAACTCTGATATCTTACTCCTGATCATTTCTGCCACATGTGGATGCACAAACATGTGCGTAGGATCAAGCATGTGCACGATGAACCTCTCTGATGGTGGCATCGAGGCATTCAGATTAACAATGAACTGCGCCATAGGAACATCACTGGCAGGGAAAGCAGAGGAATGAAGTATCAATAAACAACTCTCAAGGGAGGAAACAAGGAATAAAGTGATGGATTTGTCAGGAGCTTACCAGGAGATGAACAGACCCTTGATCGCATTGACCATCTTGCCTGCGCTCTGTAAAAGAAAAAAAAAACTGATTCACAAACAACAAAACAATGTCATTTGGAGTAGATAGCAGCAAAGTTACAACAGGCACAAATACAATGCTAATGCACTAATGCAGTTATTCTTGCTTGAGGGAGCTCCAAAAATAGGAAGAACCAAGGCTCAAGAACCAAACGGTCGACAAAAATGCACATTGAAAATAACTATGCTTACTGGCAGCTTCTTCCTCACCAGAAGGCCCCTAGTTATTAACATTTCATCCTATTAATAGTGGTTAACTGGAAATAAAGGGCAGTTTAATAGTGATAACCCTCAATTGTTCAGAGATACTTCTGTAAACAAATTTACCCTATTGAGTATTGACCCATTAGCCCCTATACAAGTACAGTTGAAGTATGCAACATGGCAGCAGTGTCCACGATACCACAGCCTGAAGGAGAAGTTTAGCCTACTGACACATTAACCCATATATAATACGGAGTCACGAAAACCACATCTAGGCAAGCCTACTACCAATTGCACGACTAAAATATGCAAGCAGGAAAATAACACTAAGATGTTAGGACAGACCATGAAAACAAAGGCAGCGCACATTTGCGTCAGGTCAAAAAGAACACCATACGCTAAACTCTCAGCTGGTTCCTGCTGAGCTGTGAGTTGATTTGCCAGAGAAGGAAACACCAGCCAGAGTAATCCCTTGGACTGGCACAACAACACGAGTTAATATAGGTGGGCTTACTGACCATCCACACAGCGATTGCTACCATGTCGGTGCTGAGTGTGGTTGGCTAATTAGCCACCAAGACCAAATACAAACTTGCTCGCGTTTTAGGACCCAGCTACATGTTATTTGTCCGCCAATTTGTAACCTCGAATCGAAGTACAGTAGAAGTATGCAACATGGCAGCAGTGTCCACGACCACAGCCTGGAGAGGCAGTTTAGCCTACAGACCCATTAGCCCATATACAGGACAGTCACAAAAAGAAAAACACACATCTAGGCGAGCATAATAATTGCGCAACTGAAATATGCAAGCAGCTAACAGAGTCAAACACATCTAGGCAAACCTACTACCAATTGCACAGCTGAAACACATCTAGGCAAACCTACTACCAATTGCACAGCTGAAATATGCAAGCAGCTAACAGCGTCATGCACATCAAAGTAAGGGAAAATAACACAAAGACGTTAGGGATGCGTTTGCGTCAGGTCAAAAAGAACACTATACACTAAGCTCTTAGCTGGTCCCTGCCGAGTTGTGAGTTGATTTGCCAGAGAAGGAAACACCAGGCAGAGTAATCCCTTGGATTGGCACAACAACAAGAGTTATTATAGGTGGGCTTACTGACCATCCACACAGGGATTGCTGCCATGGTGGCTGCTGAGTGTGGCTGGCTAATTAGCCACCAAGACCAAATACAGACTTACTCCGCTTTTTTAGGACACTCAGTTATTACTACACAGGGATTGCTACATGTTATTTGTCCCCCAATTTGTAACCTCGAATTGGAAACCGGTAAAGTACATCATCATCTAGCGTCGATAGTCAGTAGCCTCAGTTTGTAACATCGATAGCTTTCGCCCAAAAAAATCGAAGTTCGTAGGCGTAATATATGTATACACTTGTCATTAGATCAGATCCGAACACAGATTAGCTTAAGCTAGGGTTTGGGTGCTCGGTTTTGCACGGCAGGCAGGAAGAGATGGGCAAAAAAACAACAGGCATATGGATCATGTATGAAGTAACTCAAGTAAGATATGGTGTTCTATTTTAACATGGTGATGCAATCAATCTTCAACCAGCAGCCACAAAATAGCAAGAACTAAATATGATGGTTGAAGAACGAAACAGGCAACGAAATGCTCCTCCTAATGGCGCGAGAGAAGACTCCACGGCCGCCACATACTAGTCCCTTGTACTGCTTCAGTAGTTCCTCCTCCTTTCTAATCAAGGAGGAGGAAATCAAGCGAGAAATTGACTAGATCACGAGGGGGAAGAAAGAAAGAAATAGAGAAGAGAATCTCACTGGAGTCGCCGGCTGCTGTGATGAGTCGCCGCAGGAACCGGAAGCGCTAGAGGCCGTCGAAGACCTGCGGGTGGCGCACCGGGTGGCTGGCGGCGGCGGCTCGTCGTGGTAGGGCTTGGCGGACGTGTTCGCGCGGGCGGCCCGCCTGCAGGGTGGCGGGTGACGGCCTGATGGGACGCGGGCAGAGCAGCGGGCGAGCCCTTGCGTTCGGGCGACGGGTCCGCTCCGGCTCCTTCCCGGCGGACGGCTGCCGGCGGGGAGGATGCGTAGGGCTGCGCTGCGCGGTTGGGCTGGGCCGTATCGGATTGTAGGCCAAATACATTTGCAGCCCGCGTGTCGATTTATTTCGAGTTTTTATACGGATATATGGGGAAAAAAGAAAATAGGTATGCTACATAGCGTACTTGACTACTTGAGTCGATGAGTACCTTTGGTCCCACATACAACGGGCAAAACTGAGTCAGCTAAATGCCTATATGTACGCCGATGCAGTGAAAATAGGGGTAAAAGGGTGACGGATGATGAATGGGAAAAATAGAGTAAACCCTATGACTCTGAGGAACATAAAGGACTAGTTGATCATGGCATGTCAAAGGTTCGATTCAAAAGCCGCGTCTCGTGAATAGTCTTCATTTGCTTCGTGTTGGTCAATAATTGAGCACTCTTTGTTGGTCGTGAACTTGTGTCGGGTTGTAATAATTTGGTCTGATGCCCGAGGTTGGAAGCCAGATTCTTCCATTATCTAAAAAAGCATACTGCCCCTGATAGTGAGGGATGTGTAGACAGGCTCAACCTATTGTTAGCACACATTTATCGGCACCAATTTACGCATTTGTCCATATTTCTAAACATTAGTTAGATGCAAACGACATGGTGTAAAAACTTTTTTTTGCTAAAAAATCTATTCTCATATATTCTACTCCCTCCATTCCAATCTATATATCGTTTGTTTTTTTGGTATTAAGTTTGGCCGGCTTGTTTTATTCAAAAAATTCAAAATTATCATTTATTTTTAGTGTGATTTAGTTTAGCATATAAAATACTTTAACTATAAACTAAAATTTTCTGCATTCCCGTAAATATTTTGAATAAGACGAACTGATCAAACTTTGTGGAAAAAAAATCAAACAGGCTATGAATTGGGACGGAGTGAATATAAAGTCTTCTAAACTACATGGCCGACGAGATGCTGGGACCAGTTGGAACAAGTGTGCAAAGCTTTTGAAACAAGTGTGCAAAGCTTTTGAAACACATCTCAATCATGAGGAAAAATAAAAAGAACAAAACTACCACAAAATCGAGCACTTTTGTGTTGAAAGCTTGGGAAAAGGTCCGGCAGATCGACGTGTAGCAAATGGTCCACCCTGTTTTTGTTAAGTCGGCAGCTGGCCAAAGGCATCCAAAGAATTCAAAAAGGCATCAACGATACTATAGCTTTACACTGCATTGCCAAAAAAAAATATATAACATCTGCCCCGCCCCTTGAATATTAATAAATGAATTTATACTCATCATCGCAATGGAGAATAACTAGCCTTTTTATTTTCTTTTCTAACAAAATATATATGTACAGATATATGGAGCTGCATTATTATCTCCTTTTCAGTTTTCATTAAAAATATATCACATGAGATTATTTCATGTACTCCCGCTATTTTTTTTATTTAAATGGCGTTCATACAACATATCTTAGCCTATTTCTAACTCAAATGGTTGGTTGAAAACATCAAGTATTATCAAATGGAGGTAGTATAACTAAGCAATGGTGAAGCACCGAGAAATGGGTAACCCTTAGGTGGGGGTGGAGGAAGGGGGGTTGTTTATTCAATATATAGGAGGTAATAAAAAAACTTTAAATCTCCCATCGGTACCGCCGTCCATTAGAGTTTGCACATTTGCCAGTCCATTTTACATTCTATACCTACATTCTTGCAATCATGTGTTTCTTTCCCACTCTAGCTTATCGATAGGCTAGTTTCTAGGTTGGAACTTAGATTGCTAATCTCTTTTTTGTGACAGAAGTAGCTACACTTCGAAAATTGTAGGGCACTTTATTTCATATCGTTCATAGATTGTGTTAAGTTGTCTTTATGAACCTTAGTTTTTAGAAATCCTAATTCACACCCTCTTAGGATGTCATGGTCTCCCTTTCAGTGATGAAGCTCGATGGTTTGCATGAATGTGAGGTACACGACTTAGACAAATCCAGGCCACTAAAGCACATAACACCCTGCATCCTTTGTGTATGGTTTGTATTGCTTTGATGGAATGGAATTAGACTTATAACATGGAGAACATAACTCTAGGCCTTGCCTATTGTGTTTTTTTCTCCTCTTAAGAGGGTTCCTGCCCGCCCTTATATACTACTAGGAAGGCATGATTACAAGGGATTGAATCCTAGTGGGATTAGTACTTCATACGTACGCATCCTATTTTACATGGGACTCTCTCCTATATGTAGCCAACCAATTCTTCCTTGTATAGGACAATGAGTCCTTGTACGTCGCGTCTTATTGAGTCGTAATCTGTTTGGCTGACCAATCCCGCCTATTAGCCAACCGCTTCTTGGTACATGATACACTACATTCTATGGATCGGAGTCTATACCCGGACTCATCATCACCTTAATGAATCATGCATACATTGACTCCTCAAATGGCAACATGACGCATGGTCCATCCTCCCATACTTATAGTTCTGAATATATACAAGCTAGAATACAAAGGACATGCATGTAATATGATGTATGGATTTGTATGACATGTGCACAAGCTAGCTAGCTGGCTGGCTGCTGTTTGCAGAGTCGGTGATCATATATATACATTAGCGTAAACTGAAGTGCAGTGAGCTGGGAGCCATCACATTATGCTTGTCAGATTGTCAATGCCTACGCAATATATATGCATCTCCTAGCCTACAATATTGCATGCCGCGGCATAGCAATGTAGTAAGGACTAAGAAATACTGCTACTGTGCTAGGGTTAGTTTGTTCCATGCATACTGAGAGTCACTACATATAATATATATACATGTATGTATGTATGTATATATGTATATATATAGAGAGAGAGGGAGAGAGAGAGAGGGAGGCATAAGAGGACAAGGTTATCTATCCATTTGATTCCATTTTCTTTGAGGCAGGGAAAGCAAAGCACAATTAAGCACAGTCAGGTAGGGATGGGCATGCACATGGCCAAATGGTAGTGGTTGCTGGAATCCACCACAAGGGACCCCTGTCCGCTGATCCCGGGCATGCACAAACCAGCATACTCCAGTCAGTCTATCGATGCATGCATGGAGTATAAACTAAACAACACAGCTTCACACAATCCCACGCTAGCTAACTAATGATCTAGCAGTATATATTTTTCATCTTTAGCATGCAGCAGACAACTTCAAATTAAACTTGCAGGTATCTCTCCGCAGCATCGTCTCGGATCTCACAAGACTAGCTAACATATACCTAAAGTATGCTGTATATATCCTATATGCTTATTAGTTTTTAATCTTCCTCTTCCTGTAATAATAGTATACTATATTGTTGTGCTGGCTGCTTGATCCCTTTCTGTTGCAGGACAGTTTCACTATATATAAGTATAATAGTTTCTTCAGAGAGCAGGGATCGGAGTAACAAGAGCTACCACTATTTGTGGAAGTCAAAGTCAAACACTGTGTAGGTCGAGCAATAGTAAATCCTGCAGTGCAAGTAACACAGTTTGACCATCAAGCAAACTGTAAAGTCTTAATTCTGAAACGTATCGAGCAGAGAGAAAAGGGGGCCAAAGAAATTCAGGGAAAACCCAGTAGCCTGTCAGGAAACTGCATGGGGTTGTTTAGTAATATTGTCATAACGACAGTGGTAGCAGCTTTGACCAGGGCAATGGGGATGATGCTTGCGGCTAAGGCTGTCCCAACGGGACTTCTTTGAGGAGTCTCTCAAAACACTGTAGCGGTAATATTTGGCATTATTTTACACTGTTTGATACTGCAATGTACCTGACATGACGTACAGAGAGAAGTGAAATTTGAGGAATTGGGATAAGTTGTCCCATTGAAGACAGCCTAATGACCTTCGTAGTACATATATATATGGGAATAATTGAATTGTTCCGAATTCTCGAAGAGATCCGAATTTTGATAGTTATTGATTTGCGTTGTGTCAGTTGAACTCATCCTCAGCTGGAAAGACAAATAAATATACATATTTACTCCTCTTCAGTCGTCTGATATTTGTCTATCCATCAGTCAAATTGTTTTGTGTGTTTTGTATCTGTTTTTGCTAAATTACTACATATATATACACAAATTAATAATATTGTTGTACTGTAATTTTTTTATTGTGTTATGTAATTTCGATATGTGACTGATAGATTGAATTTCATCAGTCACCTATGTGGTAGTATAAAATGTGACTGATATATTGAATCCATTCAGTCATCATAGGGAGCCGTTCGATGAACATCAGATGGTTATAAAATGTGACTGATGGAAAATTAAATATCAGTCACCTGATGAGGATACACATCCATAAATATAATGTTGGTTTTAACTTGCCAAATAGCTAGTGAATTGTATACTCTATAATATAATGGTCTTTGCACAAATGCCATGAAGCTAGACAAATGGCACCAATGGCAATAAGTAGCATAACGGATCCTTCGATTTTGTTTAAGCAAAGAAGAAAATAAAGGGCCTTGATTGACACACACACACCAGCTAGCTAGCTAGCTATCCAACAGACAGATGTACATGCAAGAAAGCTGGTACAAGGGAACAAAATGGACGATGCACATTGTTTATTTTTCCCATCTTAACTTCCTTCATCCATTCATATATTGTTTTTCCGATCGATCCCCATGATGGAATCTGACAGCCTTGCTTTTGACATCTAACCAACACACACGCGATCATATGGCAGGCGGCCGATACACACACGTAATTAATAAACAAATGGAAGAAATACAGCCATGCAAATTTCTCATGACAGGCCGGTAGTACACCATATTATATAAACAACCGCACCCCCATATGCAGATATGTATCTGCGATCCATATGCAGATCACTAGCTTGAACAAATGGGTTTTTGACCCGTTTCTATCTAGTTTGAACACAAGAACTATTTCATGGAAATTAATCTCTGCTCTCCTGCACGGAAGAAGAGAGAGGGAGATGTATCACATAGGATGCCATGTCGTCTTCTGTACGTCTTGCTAGAGGTGGTTTTATATAGTATAACAAATGTGAACAGGTGCTGCAGCATGAAGACCCCAAAACTAATCAACTGTGTGCAAAGGGGCAAGAGATCGAAGATTAATTAGGGGCCGGGGTTGTGTGGATCCAATCTGTCACCCTTTTTGCGTTGGCAATGGCAATATAAATATTTCTTCCGATCCGGTCCCTTGGGTGGTGGATCGTCGTCAGTGATGAGCTAGTAGAGGCTAGGCTGAGTCGTACGTCGTCAGCCAGTCAGTCCCTCGCGTCCACAAGTGCTGCTGCATGTTGCTGCTGCTGGATCACACACAGACACAGACGCCCCATCAGCAGGAGCAGCACTGGAACCCACTCTCTGTCGCTGATCGTCTCATCCTCCCATGTGCCTCCCACCCCCCACATTGCACTGCAGTCTTTGCAGACCACCTGTCGTCTCGTCTCCTCCCTCCTCTCATATATCAATTCCCCCCTAATCATGCATGCATGCATGCACATCTCTCTCTCTCTCTCTCTCAATCACATTATTTATGTATTTATATGTGTACTCGCCAGTAAGAAGTTACTACTTACAGTACTAGTGTATCCTTCATATATATACAGCATGCATGATCATCATATACAAATTATACATGGACTCGGTGAGAGAAAAAATCAATAGCATCTATCTGCAGAGAGAGGCTGTGATGATGATCGCCGTCTCTCTTATTGCTGATAATGGAGCTAGTATATATAATGCAACAGGAAGATGCATCAGTGGCAATGGCCTCTCTCAATTAATTTGAAGAATTATATACCCAATAGTTATAATTGCTTTTCAAAGTTACAAAATGGGAAGAAGAAAAAAAATCTTACTCCATCGATCATCAACCCTCCTAGTTCACAGCCAGCCAGCAGGCGTTTTTTGGCTGACAGAGAAGGCAGCTAGCAGTCTCATCGATCAACGACATGGTAGATGGCACTAGCATGCAAGCAGCGGATGGAGATCGACGACACAGCAAGCTAAACGAGGCTGTAGCAATGCCGGATCGATCGGATCGTCGCTAGCTTCTGTGCTGGCTAGTACGTAGCTTTAGTCGAGCTTCCACGCGTAGAGGTACAGGCAGAACCCGGCGGCGGCGGCGCCGGCCACCGTGCCGTCGAGCATCATCCCGGCGGGCGCCGACGCGCTGGACAGCACGATGGGGCGGAAGATGAAGAGCGCGGGGCGCGTGCCGGCGCTGAAGAGCCAGTCGTGCACGTCCCAGTAGACCTCCACCTTGGCCCGGCTGAAGGTCACGGACTGGTTGCCCCGGAACTTCCACTGCAGGTGCTTCACCTGCACCACCTCCTCGCCGTCGATGGCGATGCTCATCTCCATGTCCTCCCCGCCCTCCTCCCCGCCGCCGCCGCACTCGATCGCGATGTCGTGCATGTCGCCCTGCTCCTGGAACCGCGCCTTGGCCGCGAACCGCCGCCGCCCGAACACGTGCTCCCGCCGCGCCACGGCCACGGCCTCCGCGTCCGCGGCCGCGCACGGCGCCGCGCGCCGCAGCGCGTCGCGCCGCAGGTCGCCCTGCACCAGCACCACCTCGCCCGCGGCCTCCAGCGCCACGTAGTACCCGCCGCGGGGCTCGGGGCCGGCCCCGGCCCAGCCCCCGAACCGCGCGCGCCGGAGGTCCCAGAGCACGCGCACGGTTGCCGGCGCCGTCGACGCGCCGCCGCACAGCTCCACGCGCCGCGACCCGGCCCGGCGCCAGAACTGCCAAGGCCGGACCTCCACCCGGCACTCCGCGGCCGCGCCGTCCGCGCCGGAGATGGACACGGAGAAGGCGTGCGACAGGAGGTCGCGGGACCAGGACACGGTCACCACGCGCGAGTGCCCCGCGATCTTGGCGCGGTACACGGACGCCGTCACGGCCTTGCCCGGCTTGTGGTTGTGGCTGCCGTTGACCGGGACGTCGTCCACGGCCGCGAGGTCGCAGGCGGCGGACGACGGCGCCGGCTGCTCGCCGCTCCGGCGGTGGTGCATGCTCGTGCTGTACGACGGCACGTGGTCCAGCATGGCTACTACAGCTGCGACATGTCCTGGCTGGAGGGATGATCAGAATTGGAAGAGTGGAGGCGCGCGGCGGTGAAGGTGAAGGAAGGTAGCTGGGAAAAGGAAAGGAAGAGAGAGAGAGAGAGAGAGAGAGGAAGGCGCAGGGAAGAAGACGACATGGTTATATACTAGTGGAGATCGAGAGGGAGGGGAGGTTGTTGTTGCGGCGACGGCGAATACAACATGGCATGATGAGAGATGAACTCATCATGATCATGGAGCTCTCCAACCCCGTCTCCATCGCCCAACTATTCTATTCAAGATTTCGGCGAGGCCCGGCTGGATACAGTCAAAACGCTACATAATTGCATTGGATTCATGCGTTGGATGATGGGCTGTTCGTTGGATATACTCATATACATGGAGGCATGTATATTATAATATAATGGGATATATGCATGGATCGATCATTACCATGCATGGTCCTCGTCATCTTTGGATTGAATACACATATATACTGATAGCTACCTACCAGTCAGCATGGTGTGATTTGTGGATTTGATTTTGTGCTGTTTCTCTTGTTTGTACCCGTTTCAGTTCAGTTCTCGCTCCTTGATTTGCGCTAGCCGATGATGCATGTCGGTATCGTCTTTAATTTGTAGCTACTGTAATAGCTATTAGTGTAAAAATGAGATGATGGAATGCAACGCAAGATGAGTGTGCTTGTTGTTTTCATGTGCATCTGGGCATGCATCCTCTCCAACAGGTTTGATGCATGCATCGAATCCACGAAAGAGGCTTTGTTTGTGGGGCGCATGTATACCACATGACCGTTCAACACCACCCTCACGCAGACAGCAGTGCAACAGGTTAGATAGAGATGTTCAATTTATCATCTCTCTCGACTACTCTACGTAACATATGTACTCAAAATTACAACTCCAACTGTATACGTAATGTAATCTTTTTGCTAGCATTGGATTTAAGTATTGCATTCACACCTGCATGCTGCTTGTGTTTATTTTTAAATTTTAAGCCCCAAAATTTAACCAGTTCTAGTGGTCAGCAAGTCTCCCCATCCCCTCCATCCTCCTTACATGGAGCTGATCGAGGGGATTATTGGTCCCAAGATATGGTGACAGCAGCATTGGAGGGTGGCCCTGCCACTTTAACACAGATCCAAACTCTCTGTGCACCACTCCTAACCCAACCAGCCGGGTTGGAGAGCCTCAGGTTTCAAGTACACAGATTCAGATGCATCGCTAAAAAGAAGTGCGCACAGACACAGAGCTGGGGCAGCCCAGGCATACGCATGTGAGAGATCTGGTCATCTGGAGCATGCATCTGTTGCACAAATGCTTCTTTATCATCCACTTCCCACTCCAGATCTGCTACCTCATCACTGGGACTGGGAGTGGAGAGTTCCTCCGCAGCTTCAGCGGCCTCCACGGCACACTTGCAATTAACAAATATTGCATATAACTGTATGTGTGTGTGTGTGTGTGTGTGTGTGTGTGTGTGTGTGTGTGTGTGTGTGTGTGCAGACAATCATAGACACGAGTGAATCAAGTATGCATCGGTATGTGCACGCATATGGTACAGCTCTAAGAACTTGGGGTGCCATGTGATCCAGAAAATAATTGCACTTTAATTTTGTCATTGCAAGTTTGGAACAGCTCAAACACTGATGTATAACCTTGGCAAGTCAAGGTAGTACAAAAGAAACAAAAAAAAAGTAAAAGAAAAGGAGGCACTCCTTAAGAACAATTCAGGCACACAGCGGCATACTGGTATCTGCAGATTTCATTTGGTGAGCAGAAACTCCATCATGCCTTCAAAAACCTCCACGTAGTTTGATCACTATTTAGTGATTTGTCGGCGAGAGACCTCTAGACAAGCACTTCCAGCTTCTCCATTATATCAAAAAAGAACAATGAAAAAGGCTTCAGGCTAACTTTTGCACAACAGACATCCCATTTTGCACGACGACTGTAGATAACTCTTTGGTGTATGTATAAAAATCTAACAACACGCAGAGAAGACACGCATGAAACAGTTTAGCTAAGCTGGGGTCGGCTGTTTTTCTGGCCCATCTTCAAACGGCATCGAGCTAAGGTCTCTTCGCGATTCTCTGCAGGTACACTTTTCAACATGTCCTCTATGTCTGCCTTATGCTTCCTTTGCATCACACTAAGCTCCTCTTGCTGCTTACCCAGCAAGTTTATTAACCTCTCAGTGATATCTGCTACCAGATGCTGGTCAGAATTGTCCTCCCACTCATCATCATCTAAAGAGCGAGGGCTGCTACCAACAGAAGCTCCCCTAGACATGCTGTCGACTGCAGATGAGTTTGACAAGTCCACAAATGATGATATCCGTTCAAAGATACCTTCCACAGGGCGGATGGAAGAGCCAAAGGATTGATCCCCCTTATCTTCTGCACAGTTCAAAATGCCTACTTCATTCCTCTTTGGTGTTCCGTTGGCAATATTATTGACAATTTGAGGTTCCACCACCGATTGAGATATTTCACAGTCTCTCCTGGGTGAGTCCGACCAGTACTTTCGTCCAGAAGGAAGCTGTTCTTGAACAAACCCGTTATGTGAGGAATCAGGTTCATCACGCAACTCAGAGGTTCCCTCATCACCTTCGGAACTATGGTTATCAGAATGAGCAGCTTCATCCCCTTGGTTGTCAATGGATTCCTCTGCTGCCCAATCAGGAATATGTGCACGTATTTCAGCATCTATCATTTCAGCAATTGATGTTACATCTTGGTCTGTGAGATCCAGCTGCACAACCATCTCTGTCGCAACACTGATTGAAGTGTCCGCTTCAATATCAAAGGGGAAGTGGATGTTCTGGGCATGACCTGTGCATTGGAACAGAAAATGGGTAAATGAGAGTGCCAGGTTAACAATACAATGATAATTCAATGATATTTAATCATAAAAACCTGTTGAATCCGCAATGCGCAGCTTCAAAAATATTGTATTCAAATCCTTCCGTTGACTCTCGACTGTGATACTTCGACTAATCACAGCATGTGGGTCCATGGTGTCATGTACATAGTTATCAGAATGTTGTGAATCTGACATGCTACCTGCATTTCAAGATAAGGTTGATGTATCAAAACTTCAAAAGGCGAGAAGCCTCATATCAGTGAATCATTAAATTGGTACCACATTTGTTACACCTCTTCACAACTATACCTGTGCAATCATGGCGGCCCACAGATGATGCTACTCTGTCATATCTGAAACTAGTACTTGGGTTTGGACTGCCAGCAGTATCTGCCATGTATATTCTACAGTACGGTTATGTGGGGACCAAAGAAAGTTTACTGAAAGAAATCTGCATCTGTATTCTGTAACACCAGATATCTCCAACCCGTTGACGTACCTGATCTACTAATATTTGGATGCGGTGGATAGAATATTTTTTCATCACTAACATCGAGGAGAAAAGGATCCATTAAGAGTTCTTTTGCCGACAGTCTTTCATGGACTTTGGCAATGCATTTCTCTATAAATAACTTCACTTCAGGATCACCAATTTTAGCAAGTGAACCAGGCTTTTCACCCTGTCATACCACATAAACAGATTAAAACAGTTAAAAAGTATAATGTTGCTTCATTTTACTACGACGATTGATTCAAGAGAGAATACATTTCCTAGGACACACAGAGCATGAACAATGTTATCAGATCGGCTGATCGACGCTGATCGTATGAGGACCGATCAGACGATTAATCGATTAATCGCGATGATTAATCGTGATTAATCATCCGATCGGTCCGATTAATTGGTTACTAATCATCCAAGCAGAAGTAGAGAGCAGCCCAAGCAGAAGCAGAGTAAAAGAGGAAAGGGTCTCCGGCCATGGAGGAGCCGGCGGGTCGGAGGAGGAAGAGGAGCCGCGGCAGGCGCAGATCCGGCCTGAGGAGGTGCCGCCGGCGGCTCCTCTAGGCGACTGCGTGGGCAGCGTGCCCTCCTCCAGGCGGCGGCGTGGGCGGCACACCCTTCTCCAGGCGGCGGCGTGGGCGGCACACCCTCCTCCAGGCAGCAGGCTCCTATGGCAGCGTGTCCCCTAGGCAGCACTGCAGCAGCACAGCCTCCTCCAAGCGGCGGCGCGGGCTCGAAGCTCCTCCAGGCGCCACGGGCGGCGCGAGCTCGGAGCTCCTCCAGGCGGCAGCGCGGGCTTCTCCAACGGCGGCGCGAGAATGAGAGGAGAGGCGCGCGAGACAGAAGCAAATGGGCGCTATACGCGAAAACCTAATGGGCCAAAATACCGGCCCAGTCCCTCAAGGCTTGCCCAAAGTCAACTGCATCACGGGCCGATCAAATCCAACCAATTTGGGCTGATCGGACTGATTAATCGCGATCAGCTGCGATTAATCGAGCGATCAGAAACTTGATCGAACTAATCGGATCGAGGTTCCTAATCGAGGTTCAGGGACCGATTAGTGATTAATTGACCGATCTAATAACACTGAGCATGAACAATATAAATCCACATAATAGAGCAGACTATGCAGCAATCTAGCACATGAATCCTATGAGGTGCGTTTAATCCACTAAGGAAAAGGAAGGCTGGCAAAGAAAGGACATTCCTCCAAAACATTGCTGATGAACGAACTAGTATGTGTTTTGCTCTAAAGAAAGGTCATGAACTCTTTGAGAATGATGCAGCCACCAGTGTGGCACTATAGGCAGTTTGATATCAGGTTGAGACAATAAGGTAAAACGGTAGTAGAATACAAGGCAATTACTGAGATAGATGTGGCACTTGAAGTAGCTAGCCACTGCCCATCAAGCAGCAGTGGTTGCTTATGTAATTTCTATGAACAATAATACTAAAGCACTGGCATACACTATCTCCATATTTTTATGTATGATGTTTGGGATAAGGGCATTAGTTCTTTTTTGAACTAAACATTATGTCCTAAACGTCATACAAAAAACCCTAGGGAGTGGTATAATACTCCCTGTTTTAAATACATGACATTTAGGAAAAGCTATTTGGTTTAAAAACAGATGTAGTACAAGACAACCATAGGGATTACATGTGACACTACCTATGGCTTTAAGGCCTTAGACCATAACCATCGACCCAGTTATGATAGTTCAAGTAAATAATGCTGCCGGTTACTTATGTAGTTTCTATGCACAGCCATGCTTTTCCCGTACAATACTCACTATGGATAACCTTGTTTGCTCATAAAAAATATATAAGGAATTTCAAAAGAGATATCCAAGTTTCATTCAGACCATAGTGGCATATCCTAGCAAGACATGAACACCCAAATATGCCTTCCATCGAAACTTACACGATCTTTGCATGTGGAGAACATTAAAACTGTTCTTCACATAGATGTATTGATTCAACTAGACTATATTGGCAGTCAGATAGCACGCTGTCTGCACACTTTTAAAAACTTTTATTCAGATCCCACACTTTTAAAATTACTTCAGTCGAAATCATTTGTAGGTCTATCTCTATCCCACAAATTTCATTAGAGAAAAGATACCTTACACAGCTCTTAGTTAACTCTAATGATTAAAAGTAACAGTTTATGTCGGGAAATAATGTTCAAATATTGTCCTAATAACTAAAATAACTCAGGCTTCATGTTTACCTAATATCCATATGCCATTTCCATTTTGAAAGAAATAGACAAAAGTAATTAAAGGATAAGTAAACTAACATCAGAGACTTTTTTGTATATCTGTGCTGCATTCGAACATTCGCAATATGGGTACTCAAATGTAACAAGCTCCAGTAAACACATGCCAAAAGCATAGATGTCTACAAGCTCATTATATTCCTCATCATAGAGCTCCGGTGCCATGAATTCCGGTGTACCTAAGAAGAAGCAGAGGCTACATGAGAAATGACAAATGCCTAATGAAACAATCAGGATATTTAGTCATATGAATTGCTTACCAATGATACTATGAGCTGACCGTGCATTATCTAGGATAGTTGCTAAACCGAGGTCCCCAATCTTTACCTCGCCCTGATTTCCATTCACAAATATATTGTCGCATTTTAAGTCTCTATGGATTACTGGTGGATCGTGGCTGTGCAGGTAGACAAGACCACTCAAAATTTGCCTTGACCATTTCTTTAGAGCTCTAATGTCTACCTTCTTATGCTTAATCCGGTACCTAAACAAAAAAAAAGGAAGAGGTGGGTGAAAGGCTCAGAGAAAGAGAGGTCATGTGATTCGAAAGACCTAGATGTATTTATCTTGTAAATATAGTACATATCAGTTGTGTGGATTCAGTGTTGGCATGCAAACATGGCATCCAATTATCTATCCAGAGGGGCAGGCCCTTGATACTTACATGTGTGACTGGGTGATAACAACAATGTTAACCTAAATGGTTTCAATTACTTAATGTAGCTTGAGGGAAATATCTGAACGACAACAACTATAATCAAAGAGGCACATACTGGCGCAATGTCCCTGATGTGAAGACCTCTGTGATGAAATTTATATTGTTGTTTTTCCTGTCAAGCCATGAATTGTAGAACTTTATTATATTTTTATGCTTAAGGGTCTTGAGCAACCGCACTTCTGATCTCAGCCTCTCCAAATCATCATTGTTTCGGAGTAAATCACCCACTTTGATCTGGTTCCAAGCAACTTCTAGCCCTTCAAGTTGATCAAAAGCCTTGTATCTATGGCAATAATCTAAATCAAGGATCCCAGGTGCATATAAATGGACCAGATATAAGTGCTAATTATCAAACATAGATGATCGCTGCAGCAGATCTCCACATAATAAAAATGTTATGGACATAAAGTACAAGTCTAGGCATCTAAAGAAAAAGGTTGGCTGTGCTTTGTCATCAAGGCGAACTAAACGAATCTCTCAAACAAAATGCATACACACATGGCCTTGGTGATGCTAGAAACAAACAATGATATTATTGATCTTTACACGATGGATGGAAAACTGTTATATATCCTCTTTTTTTTTTTTGAACAAATGGATATGAGATGCTGCCTATTTCATTGATTGAGGAAAAATGTTCTTGTACCAGCACCTAAAAAATAGTACTGCATATGGCAAATGCATCAGCGTGTATAAGATCAGCCTGGTATGGGCAGAGTTAATTTCAAGTATCCTGGCTATTTCAATGCTAACAAGAAAACTTGGACATTGAAGATTAATGCAGCATACACAGAAAAAAGAGAAATAACTCTAGACATACACTAAAATGACACGGCTATGCTTCCGAACATTCAAAATGACAATGCAAATGACAGCTATGCAAATGGGAGAAGGATAAAAAAGGCAGCCAAATAACCATGTCAGCCACAGGCGTCAGGCTCTGGAATCGACACACCAAAAATTGTGAACTTAATGAGGCAAGGACAGCAGGCATCACAGCAGCAGCCAGCAGGTATAGGATGAAATGCGGAACTGAAAGGAAAGACAGTGGACCAAGCAATCACAGCAAGAGCAATGCGGTCGCGTATTTAAACGAAAGGTTAGAACTTTTTCTGCGCATACAGTAAGGCAATAACCAGATGCCGCACATAGAGGTAAGAGGCATCATCAGGGCTGGGTCTTTGGGCGACGAGCGCGTGAGAAAGCATTGCACGGGCCCAAATGGCGTAAGAACAGATCCTCCCGTGGCATGGGCCGCGTAAAAACGGTGCCTTTAATCGGTATCGACAAGTCAAACGGCCCCCTGGCGGGCTCCGAATCGGAATCAGAGGACGCGGAGTGGAAGGATACACCGTCTTGAAGGCGCCCTTGCCAAGAACCTCCGTGTACTGCAAGAGAGGAGGCAGGGATCAGGGACCGGAGAGGAGAGGAGAGGAGAGGTGGGTGGCCGGGGAAGGTAAGGGAAGGGAAGGCATTACCCGTCCGTAGCGGCCGGTGGGGTCGACCTCGGCGAACTCTGGCTCCGTCTCCGGCTCCGGCGGCGTGGGTGGCATCGCGGCGGGTGGACGGGCGGCGCTGCGGTTTGGGAGGGGCGGAGGGGAGGGGAGCTCGCCGTTTTGGGGGGTGTGGCGTGGTTGATCGGGATCACAGGGGGCTCGCGGTTGGCCCCCTTTCCGGCCGGAAAGCGACCTTTCTGACCCAGCCAGCAGGGACGACGCCGCGTGGGTGTACCATGCGATGCGATGCCAAGGAGACGATGGTCAGAGTCACTCGCCTACGCTCGCTGCCTCCTCCATCTCACCCAGGTCAGTCGCTCGTCTCCGTTCCTCACGGGCAAAAAAATCTATCTGGCACCTGCTCTTGCCACACCTCCTCACCAATAAAATTATATATTAATTGCCAATAAAATTAGGTGCTATGTGAAAAATGGTGTGTTCCAAAATGGCTAGCTAGGCCAGCTAATGTAGTGTCTACTGTGTCAAAGCATATCTGCAAACTCACTTCACGGGTCATTTGAACAGTATTAGAAGCTTTTAAGGTCTATAATGCCTAGTTTTTATATTTGAAGGTGCTACACAGTCAATATTCAATGCATTAGGAGGTTACACGGCTTTTTCCATTCTCCCGCATTGGAATTTTGGAAGGTTGCTCAGACTCTTCTAAATTTATTTTATATGAAAGATAAAGGTGGAACTGTGGAAGGGTAAAATGGATGTAGCGGTGCTGTGTAGCCTCTACATTTTTAAATGTTTAGCGCCATCAACCCTCTAGACATGGTGTTTGACTATTTGCCTTCAAGAATTTAGTATAGGATTATCTTTAATGGTAAAAGTCACAGCAAAAAATATTACATCTGTATAGTGGTTTTTAATAAGGTGGATGGTTAAAACTTAGGTAAAAAGTAGACCGTATAAAATATTTAAAAAGGTATTATTGAACGGACTGTGTTTTAATGGGTGTTACTTTCCCTCCACCGGTACACCCATATCTCGACGCCCATGATGCCAGAATGTATGGTTTGACCTAGGCTAGGAGGCGGAGGCGATGTTGTAATCAAATCCCTTTGAAAACAATTAAGGCTGTATCTGGAGGGAGTCATCTTTAGTGCCTCATCTTTTAATCTGCAGCAGAATTGTATCGCATGCTCCCAAGGATGGTGATTGGTAATAATAATAATAATAATAAATAAATCGGCTATATAATAGTGTGAATTACATACCTATGAGGAGAGAGTTCATGCACAAGAAGAACACGGCACACATGACAGAACACCATACCGGCTGCGTCCTAGGACACATTTACCGTGCACCTGGATACGTACCGGAAAGCACGCCATGGCCCATGGCTTTGCGCCTCGTGCATTTACTTATTACTCCCTCCGATTTTTTTTGCTTGACGTTTTCTAGTTCAAAGTTGAACTACGCTGCGACAAATAAAAGCAAACAGAGGCAGTACATGACACAAGGAGATAAAGGCACAACACTTGAGCAGGAAGAATGGGAATGAGATCAAGCAACTGGACGCTGCATGCATAACAATCGTTCGGTATGTGACTGTGTATCCTCGTGCTCGTGTAAATTCTTCCATCACAGATTCACCACGCGTTGTTTACTTACAGCCCACCTCTCATCGGTAGCTACCTCAGACCTCACTCACCAGTCACCATCTCTATCTAACTCTATATATCAACTACTACCAGTATCGTCAGCTCACCCACCACCACACCCTGGAACCGGAGAAGGTCAGAGCCGGAGGACAAATCAACAAGAAGAATCGCTTGGCAGAGTAAGAGGCTGTTGGCTAGACGAGTGTGGAGTTTGGAGGCGTGATGCCCATCATTTTGTAATACGCCTTCTCCGCCTCCGCCATCCTTGTCTGGAACATGCCCCATTCCTTCCTGCACCGCGCCCTCACCTTAACCACAAGAAAATAACATGTTAAGAGACCCAATGAACAACACAAGATGACAACTGCGCATAAACTGAAAAGCTAGCATTCTATGGCGAAGTTTTCAGATGTTAAACATACCCCTTCCCATGGAGCTCTTCCGTTTTCTGACTGGCCCTGTGTTTTTTATATTATACAATTATGTGACAGTAAGGAACAAAGTTAGAAACCCAACTTCCCATAGTCAGTCGAATAGATGAAAGATTAAACCTTAGAATTTCTCCTTACCTGGTTCCCGAGAGAAGGGACCACCTGGTGAACAATCCACTGTGAATCAACAACCCCGATCTTTTCATGAGCGGGCTGCAAATAACAACCATTGCATTCAGTGAGCACATTCAGAAACAGAAGATTGCTAGAGCGCTAAAAGTCCCAAATAAAACACTGCTCGAGCGCTAGAAGTCCCAAACAAAACACACCTCCACACATTTCCTGAGAGCAAAATCCAAGCCCCAACCATGAACCAAGTCATTCTGCATCCAAAGCAATATCGAATAATTATGTAAGGGATGGAAAGACCGAAAGAGGGTGACACAAGGGACAGTATGACAGACAAACCTGAATCATATGCCACACACATCTCCATGCAGATCTAGAGAAGACTGGAGCCATTATTTCAACAAAACTGTAATCAAAATAGAGAACTTAATTCGCTATGTAAATCATCCAAAGTTAATTCAACAAGAGGGGTAAACTCTGCAAGAGGGCAATAACCACATACGCAGCACAAGGTGGAAGATGAGGGTCAGAGCACCAGCCCGGCCTCTCCTCTGTATCCCTGTAACAAAATGGTCCAAAATTAAACACCAGACCTCAACAGAAGAACAAAAGAAGTATCTTCTTCAAATATGAATTACACTCACTTGTGAACCTCGCGGTCACCTCTTCTTTTAGTCATCTGCCATGTTAAACCCCGATCAGGCTCCAATCCAGGCTGAGAGATGTCCAAATTATGCTTCTTAACAAGTTTGATGTACCTGTAAATCAACACCACAATAACATGTAAGCGAGTCATGTTGAGAAGCACAGAAAGGTAATGTGGATAATGGAGGCATACTCTTCTGCATTAAAATGCTCCACCCCAAGGTCCTCATCCCAGATGAATATGTACTCATAAGCTGCCACAATATCAGGATGCAGGAATCTCTTGGCATACCACCTAGAGGTATGTGCAGAAACAAACTTTTAGCATGAGACTTTACAAAATTTAAGCAATCAAATTGAAATATGACCAGTACGCTAGAACACAGAAACACACCATTTAGTTTGTTTCCTGACACTTATATGGATGGCTCGCTTTGACCACTCAAATTCATCCCACTCAGTGACCCGGCCATCATAATGGAAGAGCAGAATAGCAAAATTTTCAGAAAACTGCAGCACCAAAAACCGACATGATCAGGAAGTTGAGTAAACAAAATGTCATATATAGACCGAAAGCTTCGGTACTATCAAAACTAGGGAAAGACATTATTTTAAAACTTTCAGCTCAGCGAGGCTGTTGGAAAATTACCTTCTTCACGGCTCTGTTTATATTTTCTTTCTGAGCAATTCCGACAGTAAAGGCAACAAGGTACTTTGGTTTGAAAGGCAGGTCCTGTATATTTGAAAACAAATATCAGCATACAACATCGCAAGTAACAAAATGTGGAAACAGTGCAAAATTTGACTTTTTTCCTGTTTGAATTATCTGTGATTCCAAGCATGAAAAAGTAAACACACGCTCCGTAGATGCTTGTAGCACATGCCAAAAGAAGCATAAGACGACAAAATTGGGAAAAGGGAACAAAACCAAGAAAGAACAAGAATCAGGAGGAGCATAAGCTTATAGCTTGCTTAGGAAAAGCATCAAAGTGGCCTGATATTTAGTTTTTTCCAGACTATTTTTTTGAGATGTTCAGCTATCTACAAATACTTCAGATGCAAATGGAGGAAGTCACTGGTCTGAACCCCCACAGGTCAAGTTTCTTTATGACGTAAGTATTGTGTACAAGAAAGCATACCTCACTTGGGTCTCCCCACAACCTGCGCAAATGGAAGTCAGACTCTGGTACAACAATGCCTGGTGCTAGCCCCTCTGCACCCTTGGGGTTTGTTGGGACATAAATCTACAAACCATCAGAGAAAAAACTCGTCAGAATGGAACTAAATATATCAGGAAATAGCAAGTGGTTTTTTTTACGTATTTATTATGAGTAACATGCATTCAACAAGAGGATCATGATAAATGGGTATCATTAAAACAACTAAACTAGTAGTCTAGCAGAGGTGCAGCTAACCTTTAAGGTACTATTTGAAGTTTGTTCAGTACCGTTTCCCCTTGCATTTCTAGCAGAAGTCCAAGCATGATTGAGTAAAGCTTGGGTCGTGAGCGCAGAATTTTTGTCTTGAATGTACGAAACAAAGCTAGCTGGGAAGTGAAGCTGGCATATTTGAAACAGGCATAAGTAATTTCCTCACAGGTGCCAAGTAGTCGAAAGAAATACTGCATGCATGTGGGCACAATTACCACAATACCTTTGTTATGCTGACCGAGGGGAATGAGATTCCAATGAAAAAGCCAAGGACCGCTCCAATAATTGTCACCATAACAATCCTCATGCTTTCATTTGGAAATCTAAGCACACCGCAGAGCATCAGCAAGGGGGGCCGAATTAGTAGGCAACATTAGCTGTTTCGAAGCTCGTGGGCATGGCAAGTGAGGACAAGGTTAGCCATACAAACCTGCGACCGAGAGCAGCGAGTTTCGCCATGCTGCAGCACAGGGATGCAGCTAGAGGAGGGGTAAGAAAGCTGCGGCTGGAAAATCCTAAGCATCAGTCGGGGAGATCATAATGGTACTGGTGGACCGTACGCGGACAGGAAGGAAACCTGGAGGAAGCACAGAGAGTGGCAATCCATAGTCAGAAGACTCCAAACATGATTTTTTTTTTTGTTTGTATTTGCATAGCTAGCGCATAATAACTTGGTAGCTAACAATTGAGCAGAAGAGGTAGATGTGCACTGTTGCTTCATCAAAACAAAAGGGAAAAAAAATTGTGCGCTTTAATTTGCCTTGGGTTGCTATAAATGAGCGGTGCCGAGCCTCACAATCAGTAGCGTTACAAGTTATTGTGCGTGTGGAACGACAGTTTCCTTTGCAGCCAAAATGCAGACAGCCTGTTTCCTCCACGGAACTAGTACTCCGTAGCGTAATTAGTACTGTTTCCTACAGGGAGAACCGCTCCAAATTTGAAACCGACAGCACCGTCCCCAAATCTATGGCCTTTCCTCTTTTTTATTTTATAGCTGTTGCGTCGAAGTAGGGAGGAGGCCCCCGTTCGTCTGGAATCCCGATTCCAGGACAATCCAAATCACCTACCCCTACCCGGCGCTTATATATATATATATATATATATATATAAAGAAGAAGAAGAAGAAATGTTTATCTTTTGCTTCTCTGCGAAGTAAAAAAAATAGTCCTAGAAAAGAAGAGATAATTCTTTGGACGGCGGAACGATATTATACTAGGGAGTAGCATACTAGTGCGGTCGGCGGACTGGTGTGTAGCACGGCGAATCGGAGCAAATCAAAGGCGGAAGGTTTTGAGAGCAAAAACAAACCTGGCGTCCAGACGAGCTTCCCTGGGCGGGGGGCGGGCGGGCGGGCGGGAAGCCCCGGCGGGGATTCCGGCCAATCAGGCAGCAGCAGCCGCGCCGGTACTGCGGCGCGGAAGGGGCGAGGAGCGGAGCGCGTGGGCAGGCAGGCGGGCGTGCAGGGGGGGGGGGGTGGAGGGGAGAGGAGGCAGGCGCGCGCGTATATACGCGTGAGGAGGGAGGAGGGTGGGGAGGGTGGAAGTCGTGCGCGTGGCGCGGCGGCAATGTCAGTTGGGAGCGGAGGGAGGGAGGGAGGGAGGAACCAGCAACGATCCGCCGTTCCCCGACCGACCCGAGGAAAGGACCAAGGGCAGGCGAAGGGAAGAGTAAATTCTTTGTACGCCATCAAAAGTTATACTAATTTTTTATATACTATCGAAAATTATGCAATTTTTTATATGTTATCGGTTTTAATTTCTAGACCCTTCTATGCCACCACCGCGTGAACTTCAGACTGACGCCGTAACCGGCCCCGTGTCTTCGCTTCGCCCCTAGGACCCGCCCCGACCACGCCAACGCTCCGCTCTCGGCCCCGACCCTGGCCTGTTGTGCCTCGTCCGTCGTGCTAGGCCTGCTGTCGTGTCGGCCCCGTCCGCGCTCAACGACGACGCCCGCGTCGTCCCCGTCCGTCGCGCTGGGCTCGCTCGCTCGCGTCGTCCCCGTCCGCCGCGCTAGGCCCGCTCGTCGACGCCGCCCGCGTCGGCCCCGTCCGCTCTCGTCGACGCCCCCCGTGCCGTCCCTGTCCGCCACGCTGGGCCCGCTCGCCGATGCCGCCCTCCGCAGCGCCGCGTTCGAGGCCAAGCCGGCGCACCGCCTCCACTGCCGTGCCCTGCCTCCGCAACGCGATCACCGGCTATGATTGGGCCGTGAGGGAGAAGGCTGCCGTCGAAGCGCTCGCGTCCACACCCGCGGCAGGTGTCGAGCGAGAGAAGGGATGGATCGGCGGCATCAACGCTGAAGCTAGCCTCGAGGCGCTCGACGACGCCAACTCGTGACTCGTGGACCACACCCTCGCACCGCCGCCTAGCTTCGACGCCGTCGGCGCCATGCTCTCCGCGAGCTTCTTCGATTCCGGGCGGTGAGAAGGTCGCAACGCTGCTCTAGTGCCAGCACGCGGAGCAGCTCTGGGCGGCCCAACGCCACTCCAGCGGTCGGCCGGGATTGGCCCGAGGCGAGACAAGCCCCACCTTTTCTCCTCTGTGGGTATGACAGGTGGGTCCAGCTAAAATACTAACGGCTGCAGTGACGGCAATGGCATATAAGGGTCTAGAAATTAAAACCGATGGCATATAAGGAATTGCATAATTTCCGATGGCATATAAGAAATTTACTCCAAAGGGAAAGCAAAGTTGGAGACGACAGGGTGGTGACGACAGGGAAAGGAAGGGTATATATATTTTTCTATTTGAATTGCATTGAACAATTCATATTGTGAGTGGAACACTTTATTTTTCACATAGAACAATTTATTATGTGTATAGATCAATTTATATTTATTATATGTAGAAGAAAAATTAATTATATGTGCAGAACAATTTATATTGTTAGTCGAACAATTTGTTTTCGCATCGAACAATTCAGCATGTGTATAGAACAATCCATACTGTGAGTAGAACAAATAATTGTATATGTAGAATAATTCAGCATGTATAGAACAATTCATTATCTATGCTGAACAAATTATTGTGCATGTTTGATCAATTAATATTGTACATAGAACAATGAATATTGCATGTTCAACAGGATGCAACGTTCTGCTGTGGGACTCCCCCATGTATCTTCTACAAGATAGTTAAGCCGAGCATCTTCATCTTCCAGCCCAATAGACCGATTTAGTCGGCCACTAATAATAATCAGCAGTGACTAACTAATTTCTTTCTTCGTTTTTTATGCATTTTTTATTCGTGCATGTGTAAATAACGACTTTTTGCTAGACTTCGGATTTTCCATTTACACATGCTTCAACATTTTATTGAACTTGATTCAACAATACATCAAACCTAGCTCAACAATATGAGTAAATTAATTCAACATTCTATTGTGAAAATGTTGAAAGAATATATTCAAGATGTTGGTTTAGTATGTTCCAAATGCTCACTTAAAAATAAAAAATAGGACATATTCATATAGATATTAATTTATTGTATTAATTATCAACACAGTGGTTCAATTACATTTTGAAATAGATAAGTATAATCTCAAACACCAAAAGGAAAAATAAGTCACACCAGGTAGGCCATGCTTAGCCCGCCCGCTCACCCATCTGGCCGCTTGGGCCATCACGGGCCTGCATGCACATGCGGCCCAATTCTTCGCTGCTTTTGTGATTGGCTGCACGAATGCTAAACATCCTAAGATACACCAGCTACCGAAAGGTGTATGGGATCTGCGTTCTACAGTGGTACTCTCTCCGTTCTAAAAAACGTCGCCAGCCATACATTTTGCTTTGGGTCGCAGCAGCGACGGATAGCAACCCCGAGGGTGGGCGAGCGCGGCGGCCGGCGGGAGGTGAAAGGCGAAAAGCTTTGGCACATGCGTGCGAAAATAGGGTTACCGTGCGCTTGGCGCCGTTCCTTCCCTTTTATAACCTCGCCGCCGCCAAGTAGGAGGTTCGCTTGGCATTCTCCTCACCAGCTGAGCTCTCTCTTCTTCCCTTCCTCATCCTGTGCTCCTACCCCTTCCTCTCTCCCTCTTTTCATCGTGAATCAGTGCCTGGCATGAAATCTTTCCATGTTCTTTTTTTTTAAAGAACGCCAGCTGTATTGGATTAGCAGAAACGGGTCGATCGAGTTCAAAAATGCCGTTGCTATTGCTAGGCCCACTCATCGGCATCCACACATGACCCGCATTGACATTATTCGGACAATCTAAAGAACACACAGATCAGAAACACCATATGCGTGATCCTACTCCATAGTGATTTTTTTGAATCCTCAGGCTATCCGCACTCATTCAACCCTATTTCTCTACCCTAAAAGGAATATTCCGTCTTAGTCGGCAAGATTATCTACCCTATCTCATAATCCTACGCAGTTATCTTTACTCTATATCTCTACCCTATATCAACCACCTCAATTTTTTATATTATCCCACCCATCCCTCCCAACCTGCCGCCAGAACCTTCCCCTCCCTCGTCCCACTCGCCCGCGGCGGCCTCCCGCTCTCCCCGCCTCCCTCGCCCGCGCCGCCCTCTCGCTCCTCCTCCGCGCCTACCGGCGTACGGATCTGGCGAGGCGGAGGCTTCTCCGCGACGCCACCACACCCAAAGCCGCCTCCTCCCAGCTACCCCCTCCCGGCTCCGACGCCGCACCATGGAGCCGCCGTCGGACCCGGCCCCCACTCGCCACGCCGCCCCGCCTGCTCCAGCCCGAGCGCGAGCGCGGGCTTGCCGAAGAGGTCGCTGAGGAGGAGGCAGAGCGGGCCGTCGACCTCGCGCTCGAGCTCCTCCGTGACGGCCTCTCCTCCCCGCCGCCGACGCGCCGCGGGCCTCGTCGACGCCGGCCCTCTCCTTGGCCCGGATCCGGGCTTCCCCGGGCCGAATCGACTCCATGGCCGCTGTAATACTCCGTATTTTAAACACTTAAATGCATTTGCAATTTACCCTAATTTTCTCTCAAAAATTTGATTCAAATTTAAATTTGAGGCCTTTTTAAAAAATTGGAGTTTTCCAGGGGCAAAAATGTGAAATGGTAGTTTAAATTAAGCCCTTTCACTTTTGTATTTGGACCCCTGTCGAAATATGTCAAAATCTAGGATAAAAAATGAAAAGGGTAAAAGTAAAAAAAAACAGAGAAATCGGGGAAAGCCCCGCGGGCCCGCTGGCCAGCCTGCGGCCACGCGCCCGCTGGGCGAGGCCCAGCCGGGGGCGGCGGCCCGCGTGGCGGACAGCCCCCCCGCCTCCCGCGCCCCCCGTCAGTCGGCGCTGACAGGTGGGACCGCGGGGGCGGGGTCTTCTTCCCCGCCGCGGCGCGCGGGGAGCGGCACTCCCTCGCTCCCGCGCCACGCCGTGCCCCAGCCCCGCGCTGTCGCTGCCGCCTCCGTCGCCGTCACCGCCGCGACACCGCGCCGGTCAGCACGCCCCCACCCCACTCCTTCCCTCTGCGCCACGCCGGGCGCCGGCCCGAGCTCTCCAGAGCTCGGAGCCCGCATGGCGCCGGGGCCACCACGGCGTCGCCGCCGCGGTCCCCTCGCGCGGGAGCCCCTAGGGTTCCCGCCGGCATGTGCATCGGGTGCGCCGCGACAACGCGCACCCCGCGCTGTAGAAAATAGGCCGTCGCGGGCACCACCGCGGCGGGTGGCGACCGCACAGCGAAGAGAAAGGGGAAAGAAGGGGAAAAGGGGAGGGAAAGAGACAGGAGCTCGCGCCGCGCCCGAGGCCACCGCCGGCGAGGCCTCTCGGCCTCCGCCGCGCCGGATGGTCGCCGGCGCTGCCGGCGCGGCGCGCGCCGCGCGCCGCGCAGCCGGGGGAGCCGGGCGAGGACGGGCCGCTGGACCGCCAGCCCAGCTGGGCCGCTCGCCTGGCAGGCCGGCCTGCCAGGCCGCGCCATAGGGGAGGCAGGCCGCCGGCCCACTTCGGGCCGGGCCAGGCCGAAAGAGAAACCGAGGCGATTTTTGGAGGGGGAAATTAGAACTTTTTGCTTTCTTCTTTTTTGTGGGCTGGGCCGAATTTCAACAGTATTTCTGTTTTTCTTTTTCCTTTTAAATTTAATTGTTTACCTATTTTGTTTTAATGTAATATATTTAATTTAATTAGGAAAATTATTTATTAATTCATATAAATAATTTGGTAATTCCAAAAAAGAAAGTAAATTAGAGTTTATATATTTTAAAAATTTAGCCTTTATTTAAAAATGCAGAAAAATTCATAAAGTGCATTAAAAATAGAAAATTAATTCAAAAAATCAATTTTAATTATTCAAAAATTCCTACAAAATTCATTTAACCTTTAAAAATTATTTAAAATATTAAAAATACCTGGTAATTCATTTAAAGCTTAGGACAATCATCCTCGTTCGAAAAATATCCATGTTTAACCCCAATCCCTTTTTTTCTTTAGAAAATGGTACATTTTACTTTTTCAACAGGTTGATCATCCTCATGTTTTAAAACTCCTGCATGTCATCAACTTAGGCACGTTGGTCCCACCGCTTCCAGTTGAAGAGTCTTCCACCGCAACGAAAAATCCGGAAGCCGGTGCGACCGAGGCATCCTTCATATCTGCAGGAGGAGACTCCGAGTCACCGACAGAGGCCGATCCTGTGACTCAAGGCAAGCCCCGGTGCATTACCCAGTTTTCTTAAATTTCTTAATTTAAATCAGAGTTATGCTTGTGCATTAGAGTTAGGAGTTGATTGAAACCCTAGAGCATGATGACTCATTACCCAGCATATAATCCTATGCTCAGTGGATGGCTTAGGTGGCAAAGGCCTAGGAAGAAAATCTTTTACAGCAAGTTTTTGGTTGAGAATAAGAAGATGGATAATAAATTGACAGGCATGCGGCGGGATCAGTTTCGCTTTCATACTTTACATGTTATGATTATTTGCTATGGACCCTGATCCTGCCTGTGTCGCATAAGGCCGTCCGATGTGTGGCCTGGTTGGGCCGAACGCGCCTCATTCACTTACCGTCCTTAACGGGCTCCGGTAAGCCTTTCGTCCTGTTGTACCTAAGCGCGGAACTAGACGAGACCAACTGGAAGGAGAAGGTTGGGCGGGTGTCGAAGGACTGACACCCGGGTTCGGTGAGGATGGTTCCGGCTAGGTGGCACTGGATGTTGGGTTGTCGTATGTGGGGTCGGTGTACACACATATGACGGGTGTCTGAGTATCCCTCTCGATAGGTGGAAAACCGATTCGAATCGTCTGTGGCTTGCCGGTTGTAAGCTGCCTGATCGCGACCAACATCGTAGTAAGAGAATTGATCTTGTTAATGATGAATGTTTGACAACATGTTTGTCTTGGTGGATCCTGGTGGGTTAGTAGAATAGGAATAACTTAGTATGATCAGGTAATAACTAAAAGGGTGAACTAAATTCTAAAGCTAAGGATTTACTATTAGGCCTGCCGCAGTGTGAGTTGACCTAATCACCCCGGCCTTGAGTTACGAAGTCGGGTTTCGACCCAGTGGTCGGGTAAGTCTTGCTGAGTAACTAGTACTCAGGCTTCTTGCCTATGCTTTTTCAGGGGCGGAATATACTTGGTTTGAATGGGATCCTTATCTGAATCCTCCTTCTTTTGATCTAAGCTTGGCTACCTCTGGAGCAGTTAGGTGTATGCGTGAGTTGAAGGAACATGAGAACTATGTTACTTTGGTTTTATGGCTGAGGAACTTATCAGCCGGAAATGTAATAAGTACCAAAACTTATGTGTAATATTTTAAGTTATGTAATAAATATGATGTGTATGTTGTAACATGTGAACTCCTTCGAGAGTCGCCCCAAAAAAAATCAAGCTCGATCCGGATGGGAAGGCCAAGTCAGGATACCTACATCCTGAAGGACTACCGAGGTTAGTCCGGATCTGGTAATTAAGCGCTAAATCCGGATTAATCTAGGCGGTTCTGCCACAGCTGGTATCAGAGCTGAGCTTGAGGGGTGGGTTACTATTTTAAAAACTATTTTTCACTCTATAGTAAGTGAGCCCCGTATACGGGTGTATTTTAAAATATGAATTAACGAAATCCTTTTTCCTTAAAAATGAGCGTGTAGAGAACATTAAAAGACCTGGTCTTAAAACATGTCATGCATCATCATTGCATTAGTGTTATTCTTCTATCTTTAAAAATAAAGTAGAGCAATTCAAAATGATTTATTAACAAAGGTTTTTGTTGTTCTGGTCCAGATGCCGCATACTTTCGTCCCTTACGAGGATGCCAGGGGTTGTTGGCACCAGGAGTGTCCAGAAAACTGTCCCTTAGCTATGACTCTTCACCATCGTCTTCAAGAGTTGGGATATCTTAGTTGTCCCCGTTATATCGTTCGTCATGCTGATCTAGGTCTGATGGGTGAGACAAGTGTGCGAGTGCGTATGCCTCAACACCCTAGGGTACCGGAGGAGGAAGTATGTGAAGTTGAGGGTAGTGGGATAACTCCTGGAGAGGCTTTTTCTGATGCCGCTTACAGGGCTCTAACTGAGCTCTGTACGAGGCATCTGAGTGAGTTGGAAGGGTCTGAAGTCATGTTTCTTCCTCCTAATGACCGAGCTCAGCCTGAGTGGGAAAGGAGGTTGAGGAATCTGAACCGTAGTGCTCGAGACTTGCGAAGGCGCCAGATGCATGAGCAAGTCCACTACACCTCCCAGTTGGCGGATCTTTATGATCAACGCCACCAAACCTATGCAAGTATCAGAGAGGGTTTCTTAGGATTAAGGGCCCAGAATGAGCACATGTTAGAACAACAGCATAGGGATACCTCTGAGATCATTAGTTTGGGTCTTCGTCAATACGAGGACCAACGTACCATGAGAGACTTAAGGGATCAGTTGCATACTGCTAACTTGACCATTCAGGATCAAACCACACACATCGAGCTTGACCACACCATTATAGACAACCTTAATGAGCAGGTGATTGCATTACAACTGCAAAATGATCAGCTTCAGGCAGAGTTAGAAGAGAGTTCTTCAGAGGAGGAGCCCATGGAGTCAGTCCCTGAGGGTTCAGGGGCTACTCAGGGATCCTCGGGGATTGTTTCCGGTTCCGTTGGACCACCTGCCCCTGCTCCTGGTACAGGGTACGATTCAGATGCGGGTGAAAATTCAGTGGGCCAGAGCAGTGCTTGAAGGACGAGTTGTTGTGGGTTCGGTGTTTGGGGTGTTGGAAGTTGTACTTTTGTAAAAAATTTTGTAAAACAGTTGTCTGCATGTGTTGTTGTTTGAATAACCCAGTAGGGACAATATGGTTGTATAATAGTAGTAGCTAAGGATGGCTTGAAGTTGTTATGTAAAATATTATGTGTGCCTTTATTTTCAATAAAAGAATGTAGATCCTTTGTATATGTCTCTTCCCAGCTGTCGACGTAATAGTAAGCTTACCGTGGTTTTCACTTTATGCTCCGCAGATGTCGGGCGATCATTCTGATGAACTTCCTCCACCACCCCCAGCTCATCCTACCATGGCTGATGTTTTGAATCGTCATGATTGTTTAATTGAGCTCTTAGCTCAAAATCAGCTTGCTCAGCATCATTTTATGCAAGATAATCCGCGCCGTGGGCGAGAGGCTGGAGTGACTTTTCTAGACTTCGAAGCTCTCCATCCACCAATCTTTCAGTCTGCACCAGACCCAATGGATGCCAAACATTGGGTGCGGACTATAGAGAGTATGTTTGAACTCTTGCCAAATCTTTCAGATCAGCAAAAAGTTATGTTTACTACTCGAAAGTTGCAAGGCCCCGCTGGAGCATGGTGGGCAACCTATCAAGCTTCTTTGCAGCCCAATCAACAGATTACTTGGCAAGACTTCCGCAAGGCCTTCGAGGACCATCACATCCCTGAAGGTCTTGTAGAAATGAAAATGCAGGAGTTTTTGAGCCTGCAACAAGGTAATAAAACAGTCCTGGAGTATCTTCAAGCCTTCAACCATCTTGCTCAATATACTCCTGCCCTGATTACTGGGGATGAATCAAAAAGGATGTACTTTTCACGAGGCTTATCTCCTCGTATGAGGGCAAAAATGAATATGTCCTACCCCAGTTTCCATCAGATGGTGAATGATGCTATCCAGTTGGAAGAGAGACTCCGGGTGTATGGAGAAGAAAAGAAGCATAAGAGAGCCACTGAGGGAACGAGCAGCCGGCCACGGGTGGTTTATCAACCACCAAGGTATGCTTTTCCCGCTCCTCGTCCCTCGTGGATGGTTCGGTCAGCTCCACCGCCGAATCAATCCTCACGACAATGGATGATGAGGCCACAGTCACAACCCCCTCGTCCTTTGGCTCTTGGTCCTCCTGCTCCTCGTACTTCAATGCCGGGCTATACCTGTTATAATTGTGGACGACCTAATCATTTCGCGAAGGACTGCCCGTATCCGCGTCAAGGTCAAGGGTTCCGTCCATCTGCCCCAACTTCCAGTGGGAACCCTCAAAATAACTTTAAGAAGAAGGGCCCTGCCCCGAAAGTGGGCAAGGTACATTATATGCAGCTGGAAGAATTGCCAGAAGGAGGAGCAGTCATGACGGGTACGTTTCCAATCAATGATCTGCCTACTCAAGTTTTATTTGATACGGGAGCATCACATACTTTTATCAGTCATGCATATGCATATCGTCGGGGTTTTTCTGTATTCCCCGTTAAACAAGGATACCTTATCACGGCTCCTGGACAACAATTGCTAACTAACCAAGTGGTTAGGGACTTGCAATTGGAGTTGGGTGGAAAAATTTTCAAGATCCAACCCATTGTGTTACCAGGGCATGGCATACCAGTCATCCTGGGGATGAATTGGATGAATGCTCATCAAGCCGTTATGGATATCACTGCTCGCACCATACGGGTTATTTCTTCCGATAATACCCTGGTGCAAGTGTCGCTTTCCCGAATAGAAAAAGAGGTGCCAGTAGTAAATACAGTTGTCAGTCCTGAAATAGCAGCTATCCCGGTGGTGCGGGATTTTCCAGATGTGTTTCCCGAAGATCTTCCGGAACTACCCCCAGATAGAGAAATTGAGTTCTCCATAGAGCTAGTCCTGGGCACGGCTCCCATTTATCGGAAACCCTATAAAATAGCTCCGCGGGAGATGGCCGAAATGAAAATACAGCTTTAAGACCTTCTTAAAAAGGGTTTTATCCGTCCCAGTACCTCCTCTTGGGGTTGCCCAGCTCTTTTGTAGAGAAAAAGAAGGACAAATCTTTAAGAATGTGTGTGGATTACCGCCCTCTCAATGCGGTAACTATTAAGAACAAATATCCCCTCCCCCGGATTGATGTGTTGTTTGATCAGTTATTAGGAGCCAAGATCTTCTCAAAGATCGATCTGAGATCAGGGTATCACCAGATTAAAGTCAAAAAGGAAGATATACCCAAAACTGCCTTCTATACCAGATATGGTCTTTATGAGTATCTGGTAATGTCCTTCGGGCTAACCAATGCCCCGGCATATTTTATGTACTTGATGAACTCCATCTTTATGCCGGAGTTGGATAAATTTGTAGTGGTCTTTATCGATGATATTTTGATCTACTCTAAGTCCAAGGAAGAACATGAACATCATTTGCACGTGGTGCTATCCCGGTTGAGGGAACATAAGCTATATGCCAAGTTCAGTAAATGTGCTTTTTGGCTGAATAAAATCACCTTTTTGGGGCATATCCTTTCTGGCGAGGGGATAGAAGTTGATCCCGAGAAGGTAGAAGAGGTTTTACACTGGGAAACCCCAAGCACTGTTACTGAAGTTAGAAGTTTTCTAGGCTTGGTGGGCTATTATCGTCGTTTCATTCAGGACTTTTCGAGAATAGCCAAGCCCATGACCAAGCTGCTACAGAAGAATGTGAAGTTTGTTTGGGGACCCGAGTGTGATCGGGCTTTCCAAAGCTTAAAGAAACTACTTACTTCTACCCCGGTATTAATCCAGCCGGACGTCACTAAACCTTTTGAAGTATACTGTGACGCTTCAGGCATTGGATTGGGATGTGTGTTAATGCAAGAAAGAAAAGTCATAGCTTATGCATCCCGTCAATTGAAGAAACATGAAGAAAACTACCCCACCCATGATCTGGAACTAGCAGCAGTGGTGCATGCCTTAAAAATTTGGCACCACTATCTGCTAGGGAACACTTGTCATATCTATACGGATCATAAAAGTTTAAAGTACATATTTACTCAAAGTGAGTTAAATATGCGGCAACGCCGCTGGTTGGAATTGATCAAGGATTATGATCTGGAAATCCATTATCATCCTGGAAAAGCCAATGTGGTTGCGGACGCTCTGAGTCGTAAGGCTCATTGCCACTGTCTTACCCTATCTCCTGCCACCGACTCCCTTTGTGAGCAAATGGAAAAGATGAACTTAGAAATGATACAACCTGGAGCCAGGATGGCTCTTCAACTGGAACCCACTCTTAAAGATCAAGTGATTCAAGCTCAAAAGGAAGACAAAGGAGTCCAACATTTAAAGCGAAGGCTTGCTGAAGGCGAGGAGTTACCTTTCGAGGTTAAAGAAGGAGATGTACTCTGGTTTAAAAATCGTCTGGTAGTGCCCAAAAACACCGATCTTAGAAGGAAGATTATGGAAGAGGCTCATACCTCACGTTATACTATTCACCCGGGGAGTACCAAGATGTATCAAGATTTAAAGCAACATTTTTGGTGGACCCGAATGAAAAGAGAAATAGGAAGATGTGTGTCGGAATGTGATGTATGCCAAAGAATAAAGGCGGAATCATTTACGACCCGCAGGACCCTTACAACCATTACCAGTTCCAAGTTGGAAGTGGGAAGATATCTACATGGATTTCATTGTGGGTTTACCTAAAACTCGCAGGAAGAAGGATTCTATTTGGGTGGTTGTGGACCGGTTAACCAAGACGGCCCACTTTATTCCTGTGAATATACAGAACTCAGTCCCACAACTAGCAGAGCTATACTTACAACGTATAGTAGCGTTACATGGGGTACCTAAAACTATTGTTTCCGATCGCGGTCCGCAATTTGTTGCCCGCTTTTGGGAACAATTGCAAACAGCTTTAGGTACTACCCTCATTCATAGCTCGGCATACCATCCTCAAACCAGTGGCCAGGTGGAGAGAATTAATCAGATCTTGGAGGATATGCTTCGAGCATGTGCATTGACTTATGGTTCCGATTGGGAATCCTGTCTACCCTTAGCGGAGTTCACTTATAATAACAGTTATCAAAAGAGCTTAGAGATGGCTCCTTTTGAAGCTCTTTATGGACGGCGATGCCGAACTCCGTTGAATTGGTCAGAACCAGGAGAGAGAGTAACTTTTGGCCCTGAGTTAGTAATAAATGCTAAGAAGCAAGTCCGGTTTATCCAAGCTAAGTTGAAAGCTGCACAAGCTCGCCAGCAAAGCTATGCGGATAAACGAAGAAGACCTTTGGTGTTTGAAATAGGAGATTGGGTATACCTTAAGGTATCCCCAATGAAAGGAGTTCATCGATTCGGTGTCACTGGTAAGTTAGCCCCTCGGTATATTGGGCCTTTTCCAATTATCGAGAGGTGCGGTCCAGTGGCTTATCGAATCGAACTACCCCCTCACTTGGCAGCAGTCCACAATGTGTTTCATGTGTCTCAACTTAAGAAATGCCTGAGGATACTTTCCGAAGAGGTAGATAATACAGAATTACAAGTGGAGCCCAATCTAGCATACAAGGAGTACCCCAGTAAGATTTTGGATGTTAAAGAGAGAGCTACCCGGCGACGGTCGATCGAGTTTTATAAGATACAATGGCGACATCATACCTCCGAAGAGGCTACTTGGGAACCTGAACAACTCCTACAAAAGGAATATTCGGACTTCTGGCAACAGTTTCAGAAAGTCTAAGCTAGTAAGTCCTTTCCTCGTTTAAAAACGTTTCCTTCCTACCCCCTAGTTGCTGTTAAATCTCGGGACGAGATTTTCTTAAGGGGGGAGGGCTGTAATACTCCGTATTTTAAACACTTAAATGCATTTGCAATTTACCCTAATTTTCTCTCAAAAATTTGATTCAAATTTAAATTTGAGGCCTTTTTAAAAATTTGGAGTTTTCCAGGGGCAAAAATGTGAAAGGGTAGTTTAAATTAAGCCCTTTCACTTTTGTATTTGGACCCCTGTCGAAATATGTCAAAATCTAGGGTTAAAAATGAAAAGGGTAAAAGTAAAAAAAAAAAGAGAAATCGGGGAAAGCCCCGCGGGCCAGCTGGCCAGCCCGCGGCCACGCGCCCGCTGGGCGAGGCCCAGCCGGGGGCGGCGGCCCGCGCGGCGGCCAGCCCCCCGCCACTCGCGCCTCCCGTCAGTCGGCGCTGACAAGTGGGACCGCGGGGGCGGGGTCTTCTTCCCCGCCGCGGCGCGCGGGGAGCGGCACTCCCTCGCTCCCGGGCCACGCCGTGCCCCAGCCCCGCGCCGTCGCTGCCGCCTCCGTCGCCGTCACCGCCGCGACACCGCGCCGGTAAGCACGCCCCCACCCCACTCCTTCCCTCTGCGCCACGCCGGGCGCCGGCCCGAGCTCGCCAGAGCTCGGAGCCCGCATGGCGCCGCGGCCACCACGGCGTCGCCGCCGCGGTCCCCACGCGCGGGAGCCCCTAGGGTTCCCGCTGGCATGCGCATCAGGGTGCGCCGCGACAGCGCGCACCCCGCGCCGTAGAAAATAGGCCGCCGCGGGCAGCACCGCCGCTGCGAGGCTACCTCGCCGGCGCGTCGCACCGGCGGGCGCCATGCCGCGGCGGGCGACGACCGCACAGCGAAGAGAAAGGGGGAAAGAAGGGGAAAAGGGGTGGGAAAGAGAGAGGAGCTCGCGCCGCGCCCGAGGCCACCGCCGGCGAGGCCTCTCGGCCTCCGCCGCGCCGGATGGTCGCCGGCACTGCAGGAGGAGACTCCGAGTCACCGACAGAGGCCGATCCTGTGACTCAAGGCAAGCCCCGGTGCATTACCCAGTTTTCTTAAATTTCTTAATTTAAATCAGAGTTATGCTTGTGCATTAGAGTTAGGAGTTGATTGAAGCACTAGAGCATGATGACTCATTACCCAGCATATAATCCTATGCTCAGTGGATGGCTTAGGTGGCAAAGGCCTAGGAAGGAAATCTTTTACAGCAAGTTTTTGGTTGAGAATAAGAAGATGGATAATAAATTGACAGGCATGCGGCGGGATCAGTTTCGCTTTCATACTTTACATGTTATGATTATTTGCTATGGACCCTGATCCTGCCTGTGTCGCATAAGGCCGTCCGATGTGTGGCCTGGTTGGGCCGAACGCGCCTCATTCACTTACCGTCCTTAACGGGCTCCGGTAAGCCTTTCGTCCTATTGTACCTAAGCGCGGAACTAGACGAGACCAACTGGAAGGAGGAGGTTGGGCGGGTGTCGAAGGACTGACACCCGGGTTCGGTGAGGATGGTTCCGGCTAGGTGGCACTGGATGTTGGGTTGTCGTATGTGGGGTCGGTGTACACACATATGACGGGTGTCTGAGTATCCTCTCGAGAGGTGGAAAACCGATTCGAATCGTCTGTGGCTTGCCGGTTGTAAGCTGCCTGATCGCGACCAACATCGTAGTAAGAGAATTGATCTTGTTAATGATGAATGTTTGACAACATGTTTGTCTTGGTGGATCCTGGTGGGTTAGTAGAATAGGAATAACTTAGTATGATCAGGTAATAACTAAAAGGGTGAACTAAATTCTAAAGCTAAGGATTTACTATTAGACCTGCCGCAGTGTGAGTTGACCTAATCATCCCGGCCTTGAGTTACGAAGTCGGGTTTCGACCCAGTGGTCGGGTAAGTCTTGCTGAGTAACTAGTACTCAGGCTTCTTGCCTATGCTTTTTCAGGTGCGGAATATATTTGGTTTGAATGGGATCCTTATCTGAATCCTCCTTTCTTCTGATCTAAGCTTGGCTACCTCTGGAGCAGTTAGGTGTATGCGTGAGTTGAAGGAACACGAGAACTATGCTACTTTGGTTTTATGGCTGAGGAACTTATCAGCCGGAAATGTAATAAGTACCAAAACTTATGTGTAATATTTTAAGTTATGTAATAAATATGATGTGTATGTTGTAACATGTGAACTCCTTCGAGAGTCGCCCCAAAAAAAATCAAGCTCGATCCGGATGGGAAGGCCAAGTCTGGATACCTACATCCTGAAGGACTACCGAGGTTAGTCCGGATCTGGTAATTAAGCACTAAATCCGGATTAATCTAGGCGGTTCTGCCACAGCCGCTGCCCGCCATCGTCCACCTCCGTCCCGCCACCTCAAGCAGCCGCAGCGGCCTCTCCTCCTCCTCCGAGCCCGATGCGGTGCGTGGATCTCCTCCCCACCTCCCTTGCGACGGCACGCGGCTGCAAGGCCTGCTAGGCCGACCGCGTCCCGCGTCACGCCGCCGCCCTCCGCCGGCTCCTGGCCCTCTAGCTCCGCCGGCTCCTTGTCTAGTCGTCCTCCAGCCCCGCCAGCCTGGCAGCCTCCTCCCCTCCGCGCGAACGAAACCGTTGGCCACTCTGGAGGAGAGAGGGGGGATAGGGGAGATCCAACCGAGTGGCGGCAGGTGTAGCGAAGAGAGAGCGCGTGGCGGTCTCATACCCAATGGGCCCAGGGGCATTTTTGTCCATACAGAATCGGGGAGCGTCTACATACGCCTGCAAGTGGGTCCGAACGGTTCAAATTTGTATACAATGGCGTATTTCAAATTCTTAGAAAGTTGCGGTGGCGTGTGTCCTATTTCGCAAATAGTAATGGCAGATTTCCAACTCTTGACAATTGTAATAGCATATATCCAATTAACCCAAAAAAATCTATCTTATCCATCCAGCTACAGATGTATTACTCATCCCGAAAATAAGGCAATGATGTATCACTCATCCCGAAAATAAGGCAAAGGGTCTGCAGTTTGTTTGTTACAATCATTACCGGAATGAATCGCATATGTTGGTTTAGAATTGCTCGGGAATTCTTTGACAGTGACTTTTTTCAGCTCTAGGGGGGCTAGCCTACTCCTCTTTTTTCTCGATCGAGCCGCTTTCCCTCATTCTACTCGTCTAGCCCTCTTCACGAACTTGTACAATCAATGCCGCAAAGATAGCAAACTTGATTATCGAATATATAAGGAAAGGGGCGATGATTTGGCACCAGATATCCGGAGGTGTGGAAAGAGCTGCTGTGATAAGCGGAAAAACCATAAAAAAACGACGATTGCTTGTGAAGGTTTCCACACAAAGACCCCTTGGTTCTGTCAAACAGATCACAATTACAGGTACCTGGGAGCCTTGCAAGCGGGGCGGGTTGCGGACAACCGTGAACCCACAAAGTATGCCGCGAAACAATTTTTGCAGGTTTGCGGTTGTTCGCAAACTTAATGATACGGTTAGCATTGAGTTTGTGGCTTTTGCGGCAAAATCACAAACCCGGGAGATCCACGTAAACAGATAAACTATCTAAATCGTATTATAATATAAAACATGTATTGGTCCGCGGATTGCGGCATGAGATGCTTGCTAATGTATCGGTCCGAGTGAATTGTTTAATATACAACATTAGAGTACGATGATTTTGTTTTTCGAGCCTTGCGGTTCCGTGTGGATTGATAATATTGTCTGCATACATAGCGGATGGACAACAGTAAACCGCGATCAACTTATGGTCACGGAAAAACGTTTTTCGGAGCGGTTACGCGGATTCGCGGCAAAACCCGCCCCACCTGCCACCCTACGTCCAGCCATCCACTACCTCCACAAGCGGATCTCAGGACTCTCTCCCCCGCTCACCGCCTCCTCTCCTCCCCCCTCTGCCCGCGAGCCGCAGATCTCCTCCACCGCCGCCGGATCCGGCCCCCGCCCCCAAGCCGGCGTCCTCCCCTCGCCGCCGCGCCGCCCTCTTCTCCCGCGGCGGCCGCGCCTCCCTCTTCTCCCCCAGGCGCTGCCCTCTTTTCCCGCGGCGGCTGCGCCGCCCTCTTCTCCCCCGGGCGCCGCGCCAGGCCGGAGGGAGCCGGCCTTTCCTCCACGCCCGGTGCGCGGATCCGGCCTCGCCTTCTCCGCCTTCTACTACTCCTTGCGACGCGCGCCGCCGCCGGTGGGGTGGATCTGCCCCTTCGTGGCCTCCTCCTCCTCCTCCTCCAGCAAGGCCAGGCCGCCGGCGACGGTTCCGGCCTCCGCCTCCGGCACTGCCTCTGCCGGCTCCTCTCCAGGCCCGGCGACGGATCCTGGAACGCTCGCCGATACGTATCCGCTCAGTAGTTATCCGAGCCGATACGTAGTCGGTCGCCGGATACGTGAGGGAAACGTTTCCCCGGCGTATCCTGGCCGATAAGCCAAACGGCACCGAACTGCCGTATCCATGTAACGTAGCTTTCCGTCCCCATCAATTTCTCCCGATTTCCAGTTGCGTAACCCTAAGATTCCGAAAATATTTGATGCAATCCCTAACTTTTTGACCTCTAATGTTCAGCACTAACCTGGATCTGCAATCTTTGGCTCGTTCTATGTTGAAAAGGCAAGTTCTTTGACCTCTTGTTCTCGATTATGGTGTTTTCTATTTTACCTACGTTCTAATCGATCTTTTTTGGTTTCTAGGCTTGCAGATCTGTATCCTCCCTCATCCATATTTCTGATTTGGAAGGTGACGAGATCTCTCTACTTGTCGTAGCGGTAAAATATACCTAAACCCCTCTCCTCTTTGTCCTATACAGTAGTGGATGAGTAAGATATTTGGAGTGTCCAAAATCAATGATTTGCTTGATACAGTTCTGTGCTTATGCCTGAACTAATGATGTTTTCATTGCAAAAATTAAGCAAATGCCCATGCCTATGATGTGTGCCGTATGGAATTGATGTTATCTGTCATTCAGAGCTTGCTGTCACTGTCATGCCATATTTTGTGCCTTTTTATTTGTTTGTCCATGCCAATGATGTTCTGTTGCACATTCCTATTCTGTTATTCTACAAATTTTAAGAAATGATGTCAATCTGAGCTTGTTTTGTTGTTCTCAGTTGTTGTCCATGCCAATTAAAGTGTTATGTTTTGTTAAATCTATTTAGATGGCTCCAGAAGATAGGAGACGCATGTTGATTGTTCATGCATTACTAATGTCTAGGATTAGAGTTCAACAAACCTCAAGGCCCCAGATCACCTATGTCCCAATGAGTGCCATGGATGCTGAAAGGAAAAAGAATTTGGATAAAATATACAACTGTAATGATGTAGAGTGTGTGAACATGCTTCGCATGAGAAGAGCCCATTTTTTTCATCTATGCAACTTGTTTAGGGACAGAAAGTTGCTTAGGGACAGCATTCATAGTAGCGTTGAAGAGCAATTTGCAATGTTTCTTCATGTTGTGGGGGCATAACCAGCGTTTTAGAGTTATACACCAAAATTGGAGGCGGTCAGTTGAGGCGTGAGCCGTTATTTCAAGGTGTTGTATGCAATTGGTGAACTTAGGCAAGACATGATTCAGACTCCATCTTATGATGAGACACCAATTAAAATCAGAAACAATGCAAGATGGTATCCATATTTCAATGTAATAACTTGTCAGCGTGTCCAATTTGTCAACTGTTGCATGCTTGGGTGCACATCATGTAACTTGAACTACTAGGTCTCATGTAGGACTGCATTGGGGCAATAGATGGAACTCTATCTATGCTAGATTGCTAGCTGCGATGCAATCAGCATTTAAGGGAAGGAAGCACCAGCCACCACACCAAGCAAAATGTGTTAGCGGTTGTTGATTGACTTGAAATTCACCCATGTGTTGGCTGGTTGGGAGGGTTGAACACATGATGTTGTGATCCTTCAGATGCTTTAGAGCAAGAGGATGGGTTAAGGGTCCCACAAGGTAAAAAACTGAACTAGGTATCATAATTACATATGAGCTGTTAACAGTAGGACAAATGCATGTGTGCCATTGTCATAGGAAAATTCTACCTAGTAGATGCTAGGTATGCATGCCGCCTTGGATTCCTTCCTCCTTATCGGGGCACTAGATACCATCTTAAAGAGTATGGAGGTAGAAACTACCCAACCAACCCAAGAGAGTTGTTCAACTTGAGGCATTCAAGTTTGCATGTGACTGTTGCGAGTGCCTTTGGGGCTTCGAAGAATCGTTTCCGCATACTTGACAACAAACCGTTCCATCTATTCAAGACACAAGTCAAGTTGATTCTTGCTTGTTGCATCCTACATCATGGGGTAGATGAGATGGTTCCTATGGAGTCCATGGGAGCCAAACAACAGTTCACCAGTTGGCCATGGTGTTCCTATGGATGATAATTCAGCTTGGGCTACAACTAGGGATGAATTGGCTAATCACATGTGGGCCAACATTTTAAACCCTTTCAATTGGGGGCAACCACCCTTCATCCTCAAAAAGAAAATAAGGAAACTATTCACCCATCATTACCCCATCAGTCGAGTTCGACAGGAATATACCTTTATCTTTTTATTGGCCACTTGGATGCTGATGACTGTTGCTGCACCTAGTGTCTACCAACACCACCGGTGCGGCGAATGATTTGTTCACTAGACTTTTGGCATGATGCGGTGAGAAAAATGAACAAAGGTGCATTGATGAGTTGTGGCGTGGACGTATTTTGGGCTATCCGTGTTTTCAAGTCGTCCGATTAATCGGTAAGTCGGTACTGTGAGCTCGACCAGGGCTACCGACTCGACCAGAGCGACCAGGTTTCTGGTCGCTTGATTAGTCGTCGACTAATCTCGTCCAGGGCATTGGGCGACCAGGTTGCACTTTAAGTTGGCACTTAGGCGTTTATGAGATGCAATTGGGCTAGCAATTAGGCCCGTTAGGATGCTGTTGTGCATGTGCAGATCATTCTCTTGAACTAGTCTTGGTTCCCGCTGAATTCTAGATGTATATATACTATGTAGTATGTACTATATATATGTCCTAGTCCTGAAACCTATGGACGACCAGCTCGACCAGGACCGATTAGTCCGACGTGGTCGTTGACTAATCACGATTAGTCGACCGGTCGGTCCCTAGGCGACCAGGTCCGACCAGTCGATTTGAAAACATTGGGGCTATCAAACAAAAACTTGCCTGTACGTGTTGTGGAAAGTTTTGGCACCATTCAGTAATGAACTGAACAGGCCTAGACTTTTGAAAATAAACACCGGTTAACAGAATTTGGAACCAATATATACGTACAAAGGCTCAGAGCCAATTTTCTGAAGGCCTCGGCGTGCATACCTCCACTAAATCTATTCCAGAAACATAAAGCTTCACCCTATGTTCCATGAAATGAAATCATAGTAGTTCCGGTTCATTTAACATCCCTGCGGATATGGTTTATGGTGCGACGAAGTTCACATGGGACACTGGGTTCAGGTCCAAGGGGGTGAAAATCCGAAAACTAGTGCCCTCGCCCCTGGTAGCGGCGAAGCAAGCAAATCAGCGCTAAACTAAATGGAACGGGCCACCCCCTCCACCAATCCATCCTAGAGGGAAGGTTTGGATTCGCGTGGGTGCAGTCACAGGGGGACCCTAGATAACTAACTGCCCAAGTAACCTAATGTTTACTTTTTGACGATGAACGTGGACTTTACTTACCAGCGAAGGTAAAACATACAATGCTAGGATGTATCTCACCTGATCGCGGGCTCTGTGCTCGTAACGTCGGCTGCGGCGACAGCAGGATGTATGAGTAGCTGGAAGGATCTAGGACTTGGCGGCGTTTCGCGCTTGGCGCGAATGGGGAAAACGACAAAGACTCGGCGCTGAGGCCTTTTCATTCTCCCCGTTCGTGCTGGCTCGAAACGCTGCCAAGTCCTAGAACTTTTCAGCTACTCATCCATCCTCTTGTCGCCGTCGCTGCTGTGAGCATGAAGCCTGTGATCAGCTGAGATACATCCTGGTGTTTGATGTTTTTACCTTCGCTGGTATGTAAACCCTAGGTTCATCGTCAAAAAGTAAACACTAGGTTACTTGGGAGGTCGGTTATCTAGGGCCCCCTGCGAATGCGCCCACGCGAATCCAAACATTTCCTCTCGGATGGAGGCCCACGCGAATCCAAACATTTCCTCACGGATGGATTAGTGGAGGGGGGGGTGGTCCGTTCCATTTAGTTTATCGCTAATTTGCTTGCTCCGCCGCTACCGAGGGGCACTAGTTTTTAGATTTTCGCCCCCTTGGACTTGAACCTCAGTGTCCCATGTGAACTCCGTTGCACCATAAACCATATCCGCAGGGAGTATTCCTATCCATGTTTTCGGAGAATTTGGAGTTTAGGACAATGGATTTTGCCTTTTGCTCGGACCTGGATGTTAAATGAACCAGAAGTCCAGAACTACTATGATTTCATTTCATGGAACATGGTCTATGCTTTTGGAATATATTTAGTGGCCATATGCACAGCTGCACGCTGAGGCCTTAAGAAAATTGGCATAGAGTCTTTGTATGTATATATCCAGATGCTACCTGACTACTTGGATTTTTGGTTCCAAACTCTATTAACCAGTGTTTTTGGTTGATAGCCCAAAATACATCCACGCCACAACTCATCAATGCACCTTTGTTCATTTTTCTCACCGCATCATGCCAAAAGTCTGGTGAACAAATCATTCGCCGCACCGCTGGTGTTAGCACACACTGGGTGCAGCAACCGTCGATAGCATCCAAGTGGCCAATAAAAAGATAAGAACTCGAATAATGGGGTGATGATGAGTGAATAGTTTCCTTATTTTCTTTTTGAGGATGAAGGTTGGTTGCCCCCAATTTAAAGGGTTCAAAATATGGGAAACATAAAGTTCAGGTCTTTCAAATGATGTTAGGATTTCACTTGGGCCCCTTTTAGTGCAGGCATTTCACAGGAATAGTGTACGAATTTCACAGGAAAAACACAGGAAACCGGAAACAATCCGGTGTTCCAAAGGCAACACTGCAAAAATGTTTTAAGAAGTATAGTTGCCTGGGTCGTGTGCTGGGATGAGCGATGAATTGCAGTGTTGGATCTGTTTGTGAAAACACAGGAATCAGAAAACGTATTGCTTGCCTTAGACTATAATTTCCTTACGACTCGTTAATTGCTGAGCCTGAAACATATACTCCGTCTGTTCAAATGCATTTATCTGTGGGCAGTAATATAGGCTGCATGCAGGCTCCTGCATGCTGTGGTTACTGCTAGGGATGAAAGCATGGTTCTTGAGGTGGCAAAAAACTCCGGGCGTCCGCCGTCGCCTTACCCAAATCAGGGAGAAATAGGAAAGGGATGAAGGGAGGAAGAGGAGAAGAACAGGAGAGAGGTGCATACCAAGAAGCGGTGGCATCCCCATCTCTAGCAGCTCCGGCGGGTGGTGGCAGTGGCTGGCGGAGAGAGGCGCAGCCCTCATGGTCAGCGGCAGCCGATCTGGAAGGGGAGCAGCAGCGCCGGCCAATTCGGAATCGGAGCGGTGACAGGCCACAGGTGTGGTGGTGGTGGAAGGGGAGCGGCGCCCCCGGTCGAAGCAGAGCGGATGGCGGAAGAAGGGAGCGGAAGGCCGCAAAGGGGCGGTGGCGGCGCTGCCACTGCTAGGCGAGCGTCTGCAGGGAAGAAAGGGCATCGTGGTCGTAGCCTTGTTGGGCTTGGGCTGCGAGGGGTAAGTATGGGCTGCTTGTGGGTTGGGCGAGTCTCCTTTTCCCATTCTTTCCTTTTTCTTCTCTCTTTTTCTTCCATCCTCCTGGCTGCTTGTTGCTGCTTCCAGATAGGCATAAGACATCGCCTTACCTCGCCTTGCTGTCGCCTAGGCGTCCGTAAGGTGGTGGAACGACGCGCCTCGCGTTACCACCTCAAGAACCATGGATGAAAGTGGGATCACTGCATGCACCAAGCCGAACACCGGTCAATAATGGCAATTTTAAGTTGCATTTGCATGCAGGGAATTAAGGAGGGTAGACATGTACATTTGGGCGTTGCAAACAGGTTACACCTTGTATAGTTGAACAACAAAACAAAAAAAAAAAGTAAGCCCTCAGTTAAAACAGAGGGAATTACAGTTTAACAGGTGTTGCATCTGTTTTTCCCCTCAGGTTATGCTTGTGTGTTGTTTGTTTGGTATCCTGAATAAAGTTTTGTACTGTATATTTTGTTGCAGATTTTACAACACTGATATATATTCAAGATCAGTGGGGGATTGAATAAAAAAATCCCTAACATAATGATCAGTATGTGTGGTAATTCTTTTGCTATCATATTTTTTCCCTCACATTGTGCAGTGCATTATTTGCTTAGTATCCTTAATAAACTTTTGTACTTTATTTAGTTGCAGGTTGTATTACACTGTGATATATATTCAAGATCAGTGGGGGATTGACTGAAGGTCTACATCACTGTTGTGTCAATGCTTGTTCTGCTTCAGTATTCTCTTTCCGCCCATGGGGTTTGAGTCCATATCACCCCTACCAGATCATGCAGTGGATAAGAGTGAGGTTGAAACCTCACATGTTGGGGGCTGTAATTCTGCATTTGTGGAAAAGGTGGAAACGAATCTGAGCGAGCCTTTTCTGCTTAGTCCCTTGGAAAATAAGGAAGACACAGAATCCATGAGTACAATTAGTGATCTTGCAAATGACAGAGCCGATGGTCCTGAGGTCATCTCTTCAAGAGGAGATATACTTGAATTGTCGATCTCTCCCAAGGGTTCTGATGATAGTCTTTCATTGGGCTGTGAGACACCGCGTGAATGCATCTTTGATCCTTTTGCTCCAGGACCAGGGGAGGCGGCCTGTGCACCAAAGAAGAAAGTGACTAGAGGTGCTGAAGTTCCACCTCGTAGGAAGCTAAATTTTGATTCAGATGATTTCCCAGTTAAGAGGTTAAGTTTTGATTGGAGTGATTCTGAAGAGGAGTATCAATATCTCCAAGTGATTCAGAACTTGATCCTTGACTTATGCATTTCAGATAGTCCTCTTGATCGGCAGGAAGAAACTGCTAATATTATGACAGATTCAAGCCTATGTGAGGGCTGTATGACACCTGATTCAAAGCCTCTACTTACTGGCATTGCATCAACATGCCCAGATGCTCCTTTGAGACCATCTCTTAAAGTGTCAAAACTTAGCCCAGGCGTTTGTCGAAAGATTGACTTTGATGCAGTCAGTGATTCAGAGAAAACAATTGATGAGTCTGCCCCTTAATGAGCTGTGCAACTAAGAACTGCATTTGGGACAGTTTTTGGCTGCCTATCTCACAATCCAATGTATCAATATCCTAGGCCATTGTGGTACTTAGCTAACCCTGAAGCTTTAGGGATGATTGTTGATGATAGATAAGTAGCAAGCAGTTTAAGTTATACATGTAATCTATCTTTGATTTTATTTTGTAGCTGGCCTAATGTTACTCCTAGATTCAGTAGACGTCGCGTTTTTGTAAATCCTTAAATACTTAGTTGTCCGATTGAAGTAATGTCTCAGTGCTCTTCGTTGAGTTTTTTGGATGGTGCAGTACAGTACCAAATACTACCAAATTCTATATATCTATATATACCATTAATTGCTATAAAGCTGCTTTCACGTCTATAAAGCTGCTTTCACGTTAAGACACGTTAAGCTGCTTTCATGGAAGCTCAGCGCCTTACACTTGAGGTTTGTTTTGGTTTGGTACCGTTGTTTATTTTCTTCGTTTTGTTCTGATTCCAATGAGAATATTATAGCAGCGCTGCGAAGAGTTTTGTCGTTAAGTAGATGACTCTTCGTTCTATGCCGTCGCAGAGCTCTTCGAAACCAAGCGCATCTGCTCCCCAGGGGTCTGGAAAGGACGGTGATGGGGGTGCCCACGAAGAGCAGGTGTAGGCTAGCTCTTAGTTTTAGAACATTTTGTGGCAAACATTATGTAAAATCCGGATGCGGCACTTCGATTTGTAATATATTTTGGCGAAAAACAGTGCTAATTTTGGAATCACTGTGCAGGTTCCGGCGCTGGAGCCTGCGCGGGTGATCGAAGATGTTGTATCTATTATGATGAATTATCAAGACTTCTATGTCTCTGGATCTACCTGACAACGCTGTCACGAGAAGAATCTCGCTTGTGATTTTTTCGATTTTTGGTTTTGGAAACTTCAGCGATATGATCTTCGAAATTATGCGACGAAGCGATTTTTCAAAAGTTTTTGTGACGATCCAGTAGAACATCATCGAGTTCTTGCCGAGAGAAATACCTGCCGTGAGTTGAATTTGATACGACGCGGAATCTTCGACCCTCCGCGCGGACTGCTTGAGCCCAAGCCCGAGCCGATCGAAGATGGCCAGATTGAGCCTTTGGCCTTGCTCTTCGCCAACCGGGAAGGAGCTCGTTGTCATGGAAGATGATGCGGATGATATGGTTTGCTTCGAAAAATTTCTAGAATCGAAGTTTATTAGTTCGCGCTTCACTGCACGATTTATTGAAGTTATGACCAACTAGGCATGTGCCCGTTGCTACGGCCGAAACAAAATTTGTTTTATGAGCATCAATCTTCATCATATGAAGTATCTCTTTCCCCTCCCTGCGCAGCCGCCGCAGCCTGCCTCTTCCTTCAACTCGTGTCGCTCGCCGTCACGTCCGCCTCCCCTCGCTGGCTCACCCTCGCGCCTGCCTCCCGGCCTCTCCTCGCCAGCTCCCCATCGCGCCCGCCTCCCCGTCTCCCTTTGCCGGCTCGCCCTCGGCCCATCCCCTCGCCTCTCTACATCGGCGATGCCGACTCGAGTCGGCGACGGTGGCGGCGCGAATCAGCGACATCGACGTCTCTCCCTCCCCGCCTCATCTCCTCTTCCTGTCTGGCGGCTCGCGGATCCGAGCACGGGCACGGCACGGCACGGCACCCCCGTGCTCGTCGTGCCTCCGGCACGGCACGCCCCGTGTAAGGCCAGTTATGTCGTGCCTGGGCGGCGCTGGTGGCATGCCGTGCCGGCCTGGCACGGCACACAAGCTCACTGTGCCATTTGCCTCGGCACAGTGAAGGCGTCCCGTGCCCAGGCATGCCCGTGCCGGGCCGGCCCGGCACGTCCATATGGACACGTATATTCGTTGCCACCCAACGCAAGGGTGGGGAAGCATGGTATGGTACATGACATTTTTGTTTTCGCTTATTCGACGCTCTGTGCCGCGGAGATTTTTTTCGATTCTCACTTTTTGTTTATCTAGTTTAACCATAGCTTGTACATAGAAGAATCAGAAATAATCAAAGCGTTTGGCGGGATTCACGTTTATTTTCACAGATAAGCCGATTATGAGGCTACCTCCGTCAGCTTCCTCATCCCTCGTTCTCCATTTTAAACTCTACTATGCAAACAGTGTCAGAATAGTACCAAACAGTATCAGAATTATCAAAATGAGGCAAACCGTTAGTTAGCCTAAGCGGAAACAAACATTGCCACAGTGTGTTCGTCGTGTTTGTGCACAAGTTCCTAGCATTTTTTTTACTAGTAGTGTTTTTTTTACAATGTTAATCAGCCGAGGATTTTTCTTATAAGATTTTTCTTTAGAAAAGATGATGTTTTTATTATGAGGAATGATCGGTAGTACTCCGTATATTATGTTTTGTGGTTTGTCTACATGGTCACCTGCTGAAAAAGCTCGTTGCAATCATGGTTTGTCTACATGCTTTGTGTGCGTACAACAAGCTGAGTCCACGAAAGACCAAGTAAACATCCCGAGTCCTGTTCTCCGGTCCAGCGCTACAACACACGAGCAAGAGATCTCAAAGTATGCAAAGCATTTAATGAGGATAGGGCCGCTGCCAACGATGGTCTCCTCCTCAACGTCGTGGCAAAGTTGCACTTTACGTGCTCGGACTGTTTGGTTGCAGCAGCTCGAGTCCAGTGGTATCTGAGGTTTTGAGTTCGGTTCCCGTTATTTTAAGATTTAATAGCTTTGTTCAGTGGTAGGTGCGTGCGTGTGTATCTGCGTTTGTACTTGCACTTTAGGCACCACAGCCGTGTAATGTCAACTGATAGGTTGATACTACATGGTTAATGAGAATATGGGTTTGAGTGAATTATTAGTTAAAAATATTCTAAAGGATTGGCTCAGAAAAAAAAAGAGACAAACTGTATTCCCGGCTCAATTTCATGAAATGGAGGCTGTCATAATTTATGTAGGGCACATTTTTTATATTCCCCCATTTAAATTGTACTATACATCGTTTATCTTTTTTAGCATAAACTTTGACCATCGTTTTATTTAAATTTTTATAAAAAAATGTGATTATACTTTAGGTATCCTCCCTACATCTAAATTTATAGCTTTTTTGATTTTTTGGGCACCAAGTTTGACTTACTCGTCTTGAATTTTTTTCATACTTTTATAATTTTTTGAATAAGAGGATGCCCCGGCTCCCCTGCCCGCTGCCACCTGCCTGCGGTTTGCCTCACCTCCTCGGATCCCCACCGCCAGCCCGCTATGGCGCTGGTCGCCACCCGCTAGCATAAACTTTGACCATTGTTTTATTTAAATTTTTATAAAAAAGATGAAAAAAAATGTGATTATACTTAAGGTATACTCCCTACATCTAAATTTATAGCTCTTTTGAATTTTTTGGCACCAAGTTTGACCTACTCGTCTTGAATTTTTTTTCATACTTTCGTAATTTTTTGAATAAGAGGATGCCCCAGCTCCCCTGCCCGCCGCCACCTGCCTGCGGTTTGCTTCGACTCCCCGGATCCCCACCGCCAGCCCGCTATGGCGCTAGTCACCAACCGCTAGGCTAGGTTCATCTATCCTCTCCGGCCTCGACAACTCTACACCGGAATCCTCTCCACCCTGGCTCCTTGCCACGCTGGCCACTGGCCCACGCCCCACCGGCTCGCTGCCCGGTGCGGTGGTGCCTGATGCCACCATGGCACCACGCTAACCAGCCACCGGCTGCTCGGCTCCCTAGTCCCTGACTCCATGCTCCGGTGCTCGGCGACGCCAACCAGCCCCTAGCGGCTTCTATCGTGGCGGAACCGTCCAGATTAACCTGAGCATAGTACTTAAATTAATCTTAAGTACCAATTCCAAGTTAATCCCGATAGTCCGTCAGGGTTTAACTGACCATAACTAAGCCTTCCCATCTGGATTGAGCTTTAAGGGGCGACTCTCGAAGGAGTCCACATATTACAACATTCCACGAGGCGATACAAGATTATTACAAGTACTATTAAAAATGATTACAAACCAAGTGATTAAGTATTACAAACTGATATCTTTCAAATAATTATACAGGAGGGTAGTGTACCCACTAGGCCCTCAGAGTTTAGTTTAAGAGTCAAAACCAACTTGTCTACTTTATTCAAACTTTCATGAAAAGTGGACTCGCGTCTTACCCAACAGTTCACCCACACAGGGACTCACTGAGGAAGGATAGAAGAAGGATCCAGCTCACAAAGGGTGTATTCCATACCTGATGAAAAACATAAACAAAAAAGCCTGAGTACTAATTACTCAGCAAGACTTAAGACATTCCGAACATACGGAAGTTGCTCACTCATAAATGGTCTGTGCATCCAGAGAATGACACCGATTGAAAGACTTAACTCAATCTGCATTAGGTATGTATCCACCTATCCACAGGGGAATTGGCTGTTAAACATACTAAATCCAACAAAAAAGAAATTCAAAATTCACTTCCATACCAATTATAATTTAAAATAGAGAAATGAATTGGGAGCAGTCATATTACACAATAGCATAATATTTTTTTATCTCTCATCCTAACATAAAACCAACACGCAAAGGTATTTTTGTCTCTACTACAAGACAACCAAAATCAGGCAAAAAGCTTCAGCTCCTGACGTTCAGCTCCTTTCTGTACTTTATTTGGGCACCTAGCAGCATTATGGCTAGTTGACTTGCATATGCTGCAATGATTTTTTCTCTTTGCTTTCGTATTCATACCCTTCACAAGTCTTTTCTCCTTTTTGTGCATTTTCACTTTCGATCTTGGTGGATTCAATATCCCTACTATGGTCACAGCAGTATGCCCATCTATAGCAATTGTATGATTGCTACTAGAAGTTGATGCACAAACAGTTGGAACCGTAGCAATTGTAGGTGTAGCAGCATCACTAAATATACCATCTGTAACAGTTAGGCCAATTTTTATTAGTGGTTTTTTAGGTGGGCATATAATCTATATACACACCATGCAATCTATTTACAAGTGGACATGCAAAACTACAGTGGTCATTAGGCAAAATGGCAGTTGTGATTAGGCTACAACACTAGAATGATTATGCAAAATAAAGGAACAACAATTAGATGATAATGTTCTACTTGGGTATCACTTATATGTTTGCAAAAATGTATCACTGGTTAGGCAATTGTAGACAATCTCTTTTCATTTATGTCCAAATGTATCACTGTTTAGGTAACAATTATCTATTGATTGGCAAAAATAACATACTGTCATGCAAGAATCAAGCACTGCTTAGGCAATATAATTCTACCATTACTCAGTAATCCAATAGGCAAATATGTTCTACTTTGACATGCAAAAATGTAGCTCTGATTAGGCAATGTGTATCAGGGGGATAGGCAACATATGATGTGCTTCCCGACATGCAACAGATGTAGCATTTTTTGCTTTTTGTAAAGTCTTTTTATTGTGGTAAAGCGTACCAGCAGCAGTAGATGGATCAGCTGTAGTATTTGTAGGTGCAGAAGTAGGTATATCCATAGAATTTGGTACTTCATTAGTTCTAGGGCGTGGTGCAACCGGCCCCTTTTTGCATTTCTTGTTCTGTTCATTATCATTCTTTTTTTTCTTCACCTCTTTAATTTCTGACCGCATCATCTTAATGTGTCTTTGGATGACTGCACAAGTTTCATCTGAATGAACCCCCTCAACAGCCAATTCTGCAAATGCAGTAGATATGTTGGTGAATCTTAGTGTTTTTTGGTTAGATAGAGGCATGTCACGAGCCACCAAATCAGCTGGCACATTAATGAGATCACTCTCTCCATTTGGAATTGCTTCTTGTGTCCATCTTTTTAGTACAAAACGATCTGGGATGGCTTTGACACCTAGCCTGGTCAGAATTTTCATAATGTGACAACAGATGATACCATCTCTGTCAAATTTGCTACATTCACAATAATAGCTCTCTTCTTCTTCAAATGTTGTCACAAGATAATGCTTTTTTCCATAACCATAAACAAAGTCACTATTAGGAATTGGCCAAAACTAGAATTGTCCTGTGGGTTTCACATCATATTCTGCTGTCTTCTCAAACTCCTTTGAGAATCTGTAAAAAAGATTCTGAGTGTAAACAGTAGCAGCATGTTTTTCAATAGGGTATCTAGACCACTTTCTCCGTTCATTCTCATCTGTTTTAAAGTCCTGCTCATCCTGTGCCACTACACACTTCTTTTGAATCTTCTGGTATTGACTAAAAAAGTGTAGGATTGATACGTTTGGGTTCACGTATTTCTTCAAAAACGCATTGAACCCCTCATTCCGTTGAGTTGACTGCAAGAACGGGAAGAAACCATGCATATAATAGGCTGGAACAAAACTTTGATGGATGCTATACAGGTGCTCAAAATGCGTGTTGCCCTGCAACCCATGTATCTGTATCATTTCTGCCCATTTCGCCTCAAACTCCGATGGACTGACAGTGTAGTTCATGCATTCTTTGAAATCTTCTTCTAGTTCCTTATTTGCATCAAGGTCTGGACCTATTGTACCAACAAACTTGTCCATTATGTGCCAGCGGCAATTGCGATGAGTAGCATAGAGGAATACAATTGAAATAGAACTCCTCATGGCAGCATCCTGGTCTGTTATAATGTTCAAAGGGGCTATGCGTTTCATAGCCTCTAGGAATGTTTCATACAACCACTTGTAACTGGGAATCTTTTCACCCCTCAAGAATGCACACCCAACTTGGAATGTATTGACATGTCTATTGATCCCAATAAATGGAGTGCATGACATATCATACATGTTAGTAATGTATGTTGCGTCAAAGGAAATGCAGTCATGGTAAACTTCAATATAGGCATGTCTTGCAGCACTATCCACCCAAAATATGTGCTCAACTCTATTCTCATCATCCAATTTGATCTTGTAAAAGAATGTAGGGTTTTCTCGTTCTATCTCTCTAAATAAATCCAGTGTTTTCTGCAAGTCTTTGTACTTCTTTGTTCTCTGGATTGTTGAGCGAAAGTTGCCCGCATCTTTGGCTTCATATGGAACAAGTTGTGCAGAGCCATAAAATTCAGACATTAGCTGCATTATACGCCCAGTTGTCAAGTTACAGCCATGTAACAGAGTAATAAATTTCCTTTCCTGACTAGGTATCCCTTTGTGAGATCTCAGGAATTTTTTTAGTGAAGGCTTCAGAATGAGATCATGATTGTGATCAAGCACAAAATAGATGACTTGCCACCTTGAACCAATAAATTTCACAACCATTCTCGCTTTGCATTTTGTATACTTCATTTTCTCTCACTTCCTCTTCTCTTCTTTCCACCGTTAACTTTTTTCTTCTTCTTATGGCCATCTTGATTATATTTTTCATGTTCAGCACTTTCTTCATTTTCAAGGTTAGATTCATCATTATCAGCAGGCAATCCCTTGAGGGCCTTCTCATCCTTCCTTTTCCTCGCAGTTCCCTCAAACAAACTGTATCTTCTCTACTTCATCTGTAAAACCAGAGCATCGTGATGTATTTGTGCGGATTGAGAACCCAATTCTTTTTGCATAGTCATTGTAGTATGCTCTTACTTCATATTGGGTGGCAAAAGTCTTACCAGTGTATGGAACCTGAGGTGTAGACCAAACTTCCTCAACATTATCATCACCATCAACAGCATTTTGGGCATCACCAGCAACACCCTGAGTCTGGGGGTTACCACTTGAATCTTGGTCATCTCCTTCCAACCTTGCCTCTTCAAGGGACAGCCTCACTTCAGAAACAGTTGGCACATCCTGTGAATGGGGGCACAACTGGGTGCAGTAAATAGGATTGTATACATCTGTCGTTGTATTAGTTGCATCCAAGAAATCAAAATCAAAATCCGGAGGGAGCTCATTGAGGTCCATGGCAAACTGCAACAACGTTAGGATGTATTAGCGAAATTTTAATATTTTTCTAATAGTAACTGTACTGCACAATGCCTTTTTATTAAGTAGTTTATGCAATCAGTTCACTGTTTTCAATAGGCAAAATACTATCTCCAGTTAGGCAAAGTAGTATTATCCAGATATGCAATGCATTGTAATTAGTTAGGCAAAAACTGTGGTTAGATGAAATATTTGTTCCTAGTAAGCATAGTTATAGTTTTTCACATTACATTATTTGCCTCAAAAATTTGATTATCTCTTCACATTACTTTTGCGGACATGTTTTTTTTGGGATGGGCGTTTTTGCTGATCGAGGAAGCTGGAGTGGATGTAAGATATGGCAATCATGAACTACTTAGGCATCGTTTTCTCTTTTCTGTCAGATGTATATAAGACTATGGGGGATCAAGCAAGTTTGATAGCTCTTTTTGCTGATAAAGAAGCTGGAGGGCATCTAGGACATGGCCATCATGAAACTCCTTAGTATGCAACCAAGAACTGCTTAGTAGGATTAAACAGCTTTAATACAACTAAACAGCTTTAATACAACTCTTTCTCTCTTTTTGCAATATTCTGTGAGCTGCATGGTTTAATTTGTAGCAAAAAGAGAATATACGATGCTAGATACAGAATATGAGACGGTAGATTTTTTTTACGTACCTATGTTTCTCTAGTTGAGTAGATCTTTCAATTCCAATATGCTATTTTTTGTGTCCGTCATGCAAGTGGCGGTGGCGTCGCGTGCGTACAGCCAGCGGCGGCAGGCACTATGTGCATGTTCGGATACTTAGCCGCCAGCTGCTGGGTTTGTTTTAAGCAGTTTTCGTTGTTTCCTTTCCTGTTTTTGGCTGCAATTATAGTAAAAAAACGAGCAGGCCCATGTTGAAGTCCGTTGGCCCAAATAGCTAGCGCGGGAAATTCTAAAAAAAAAACTAGCTAGCGCGGGAATAAATGTACAAGCGCGCGGGGGAAAGGATGGCGTGCGTGCAGATCGCTTATAGCACTCACGGGTGTGCGTTAGGCGCTCCCTTATTCTTAGAGACATAATTTGAAACAGCATAGGCCACTGACTGTCTGAATGACTGGCTGACTGGGCTGTTGAGACAGTTTCAGAGTGCTCTGTTTCCCTCGCTCGACAGAGCATGAGCATAGACCATGGCACGCAGGCCTCAGTTTCTGGTTCAGACTTAATTGACAGTAACCACTAACCACTGACTTCAGAACTCAAGCAGAACAGGAATACAAACAAATATGAATCATTAACCCTAACTCTTGAGACATAACCTAAAGCCAAGCTTGTCATCCATCATGTATCTGAAGTCATTTTTCGTATCCCAAATTTTGCAACCTATAATCCAATTTTTGCGACCTGGCCAGCCTAGCAAATCCTTTTTTCCAGAATAGTCACCAATTAATAACAGAGGTTTGCTGGACAGGATATTGTTGATCAACCTCTTCCAGAGAAGATGGCCCAAGAGACTAATGTTCAGATCCAGCAGCTTGGCCATTTAACTAGGTCCTAAGTCCTATGGCCGTCAAAGCTACTCCGTATTCCAAAAGCTAGCAGTGCAAAGACCTCGTTCCGTGCTAGTCAAAGACCAACGCTTCATTATAAAAAAAAAAGAAGACCAACGCCTCTTTCTTAGAGCTGATGAGTACCATAATGCATGATCTAAATACTACACTCATAAACATATATAAGTCCACTGCCTTGGAAGATGGCATAGGATCGGTCAGAAACCTAGTCTCGTTGATGCTTGGAGCTGAGTTATGAATTCCTATATGATGTTTTAGTTCTTTTAAGTAGGAAAAGTGATGTAGCTCAAATGGTAGAGCGCTCGCTTTGCATGCGAGAGGCACGGGGTTTGATCCCCGCATCTCCATATTTTTTTTGTAATTTTGCCACATTTTTTTAATGGTAGAGCAGCAGCATGCATATCCATTTTTAAAATTTTTTTTTGCCACATTATTACTTGGTTCTGTCAGAGAAGAAGAAGAGGCATGCAAATGCACTTGTGCAGCTGGAAAGTGGTAACGGACTTTGAGCAGCAAGCATCCTTATCTCTATCTCCACATCATTTTCCATATAATGTCCTTGTTCATCCGTCCGCCCGTTTTAAATTGTCTGTCTGTAAAACCAAACAAAGCAGTTAATGTACTAAGCTTGCCGTCCATCTGTCAGAGACGAGGCATTGCAAGCAAATGCACCTGGACAGTGGTATCAGAGTGCTCTGTTTCCTGTTTCCTTCGCTCGACAGAGCATGAGCATAGATCATGGCACGCAGGCCTCAGTTTTTGGTTCAGACTTTGTTGACAGTAACAACTAACTTAAGAACACCGGCAGAACAGGAATAAAAACAAATATTAATTATCAAACACTCTAATTATTAACCCTAACTCTTGAGACATAACCTAGAGCCAAGCCTGTTATCCATCAGGTATCTAAAGTCTTTTTTCCCATCCCCAGTTTCGCAACCTGGCCAGCCTAGCAAAGCCTTTTTCCAGAATAGTGAGCAATTAACAGGTTTGCTGGACAGAATATTGTGGCTGCACGTTATTATACATCTCAGCTACCTGGGTTCTATGGTTAGCTTATATCTCTCTTCTTTATTCAGTTGAAGTTCATGTAGCCATGTCATTGTCATTTTCTTAGTATTGCTTGGTAAGTATTTTTTTAGGTTCGACTTTGCAGGCCAAGGAATTAAACACCTTTGTTTTCAAAGATGGGAGAAAGGGGAGGAGTACACCATGTCGTTAATTGCTTTTCAGCAATAATAGTGCTCCTATGGAAGTGATTGTGGAGATAAGATCACTGGATCTAGTTCTCTTTCTGTTATAAATGTTTTGAAGAAGCGCAATACCTCCTATATAATTGCACGATTATCTAAAAAAAATAGGTTGATTGTGCCATTTGCCTAATCAAAATTCTCAGTTTTGCCTTGTTCATCTCCAGTCGTGTTGGCGTTGTTCAAGAGACAACATGAACTAAAAGCAAAGTTTGCTGAGGGAAGAGTTGCACTAAAATTTTTATGCATCACTCTACATCAAAAGTGATGGGCAGACAGAAGAAAAAAACCGTTGGATGTTGCTGTTACTTGTCACTTTGCTTGCATCTGCCCGATCTTGTTTGATGTTTATGAAGAAGTTTATTCAGATCTTGCAAAACGATATGGTATTATATTGTTTGATTTTACGTATTTTGCATTTGCTCATGATTTGTTGGACAATGTGGGGGTTTTTATGGGCCTAAACTGTATTATGGTTATTAGGCCCCGCAAATGTCGGCAGGGATGGACATGAGAGCTGTTCATAAAGGGGTAGAAGATTTGGTGCAAAAAAGAAGTTAAAAAATTACTCAGAATGGGCAGAAATTAAACTCACAATTTCTCGCTTTCTTATTCCGGTTGCCGTATGCATAATTTGACCCGTATGATGGAGATTTATGGCCCGTGCCGTAAGAGTTTATGTATAGGATGTGCATATTTAAAGAATAAACGCTTGGATTGAAACCTCTGTTATATTTAATAGTATAGAGCTTTGGTGGGTAGAATTTTTGCGGGTAAAAAACAATTTCTATTAAACTCGCACATTTGTAAGGTAGATATATGGGTGCTTGTGTTGGTACCAAAGTCAGGTGCAGTAGGCCCAGTTGCTGTGGAAGCAAGAAATCAGAGACAAGAAATCAAGTATTTTTTTTCTTTTGATAAAGAGAAATCAAGTCTTTGGGCACGAGAATGAAAACAAAAGCGCGTGGGGATAGATAGATAGGTAGATAGCAAAGTCTTTTTTCTTCTCTTTAACGGAAATATCTACTGAGGGGAAAATACAAAAAAGAAAAAAAGTAGAGTGTGTACTGTTATTATTGCTTTCTCTTCTAACAACAAAGATGCTCAGATTTCTTTTAACAAACATGATGTGTTCATTATATTCCTAGCTTTATTTATTATTACTCCACATATAATCATATATTGTTGCCTACTAGCACGTACAGCAGTACGTACTGATCGATGAGCAGTAGTTAACTACTACGTACGGAGTAGTACTATGTTCTCGTCTTTATTGAAGAAATATTGTTCACCTACGGATATACTGTAGACAACACGGTTCGTTTAAACGAGCACAAAAAATATACTACTCCCTCGTTCTTTTTTATTTGACGCGGTTGATTTTTTTCCAAAACTTTAAACCTTCATTTTATTCAAAAAATGTGTAAGTTATAATCTAGTTTTTTTATTTGTTTCATCGTTAAGATTAGTTTAAGCATGTATTGAACTTTTACATGTTTATACAATTTTTTTGAATAAAACGAATGATTGAAGTTTTGAAAAATTCAGTCGCGTCAAATAAAAAAGAACGGAAGAAACAGTATATTTTTATGCTCTATATTTCAACGGGCTATACGGTTGGTAATAACGTTTAAACGGCGTGCATGTCAATGGCAGGTCAATGCCAATGTCAATGTCAATGGCAGCACAAATGGTGACGTGCTGATCGACGACGGCAGGTCTGGTCTGCGACGAGGGGGAGGCAGGGCGTTGAGAATTCGGAGGCCAGCACATACAAATGGTCTGCGACGAGACGAAGACTTTGACTAGCGGGTCAATGGCGGGGGGGCGCCTTTCGATCTCTTTCATTCATTCGCCATTTCCCCAGTTTAGTAAGAAAGAAACAACGTCACGCAATAAACCTAGTACGTACGTAGTACTGCTATAAGAAGAAACACACGCGCACACCTTATCACAGCTAGAGGGGCTATCTTTTTCTGCTGCTGGCTGTGAAGTCAGGTGGCGTAGAAGATACGGCCCCTCGCGCTTCCTTTCCTTGTGCGGGAGAGATCGAGCAGGTGTCTTTTGCGTTTGACGTAGAAGATCCATGCCTTAATAAGAACATCTAAACGACTCTAAATGAAAAAACACAAAACTACAAAGTTGTAGATCTGGTTGGAAGTTACAATTTTCATATAGAAACATCTTTGTTCGACGTCACATGTAAAAATATATATTTTTTAAAACAAAGAACGCTTAAATTACAGTTAGATTTATAATGAAATTTTAGACCATCTGGATGACTTCAAACACTACATGAATCCAGTTCACTTTTGGCGGCCAAAAACCATCGAAAATAAAGAGTTTTCCACTTAAAATAGTAATTTTTGGCGGCAAAAGCTTTATTTTCGGCGGTTTCTAGCCGGCGAAAAAATTAGCCGAAAATAAGCTAATTTTGTACCGCTTAATTTTCGGCGGCCCCTTCCTAACCCCCGAAAGTTACTGATTTTTTTAATTAAAAAAAAGTCCTCCGACCAGCCGAAAATCAATCCAGTGACCATACAATGAATACAATGATCCATCTATCCAATGATCCATGGTTCTTGTAGGGCGGCGCTGCGCGGAAGTCGATGTAGTTCTTCCTTTCGCAAAGCCCTCGCCTTGTAGATGCTCGATCTAGATCGATGCAGCCTTTCCTCATTCTATTCCCTGTTGTGAAGATTGCCTTTTACTGAAAATCCCATAAAAACACAAGAACATACCATCAAAATCAGGTCAGAGGACAAAATCATGAACAGAGGAGATGGGGACGGGGCAGAGAAAGATGGAGGGGATGGTCCTCAGAGCTCTCCAGCAAGGACGCGACCAAAGCAGCTGGATCCGGCGGCGCGGGCGAGCGGTCCGGCCGGTGCGAGGTGGCAGCGCAGCCAGGTCGGCGGCAGGGTGGTGGCGCAGCCAGGACAGCACGGCGGGTCGGAGGCCGGGGCGGCGCAGCGGAGCGGCGCTAGTCGGAGGCCGCGATGGCGCGGGTAGGAGGCCACGACGGCGTGGCGGAGCGGCGCAGGTCGGCGGCCGGGACGGCGCGGGGCTGCAGCTTGGTCGGCTGCGGGTCGGCAGGGCGAGTGCGGCGGCTGGGTGGGTGGGCTGTGCGTGGATGGGGCTTTTAGGGTGTGGATGGGCTAACTTTCGGCGGTATGCACTGGGCCGACAAAAATAATGTGTTTTATAAGGTGTTTATTTTCGGCGGTTACGGGAAGCTGCCGGAAATAACATTTTATTTTCGGCGGCTATATCCGACCGCCGAAAATAATTGATTTATTTTCAGCCGCCACGGTTTGCCGCCGAAAATTACTACGGCTGCCGAAAGTTTTCAGATTTCTTTTAGTGAAATGAAAAATTCAAAACTACAAAATTGTAGATCTTGTTGAGTGCTACAATGTTCGTATAAAGATCATTTTCATCCGACATCACATGAAAAAAATTTATTTTTTCTAAAACAGAGACCACGCACAATACAGTTCGAATTGTAATAAATTTTTAGAGTATCTAAACGACATCAAATGAGAAAATTCAAAACTAAAAAATTGTACATCTCGTCGAGAGCTACAATTTTTATATAAAAATCATCTCAATCCAACGTCACATGAAAAAGATACGATTTTTTAAAGACGAAAAGCCGGTGGCGCCAGTCTGCGTGGCGCAGCACAGTGCTGCGCCATGCCACAAGCTTATGACGCGGAAAATAACGTGCCCGAGCACTGTAGAATACTCCGGACGGTTCCTACGTGGCAAATATTGCGGCGCCACCTCCCGTGGCGCCACAGTGTGTTAGTGCAGCGCTAAACGCGGTGGCGCCGAAAAAGGGTGATTCGATGCAAATAGTTTTGGAGAGAGAGATCATTCTCGCAATTTCTTTCACCAGAGGATCAAAATAAAAAAAAATACAACTAAAAAGGTACCCTTCAGTATCTAGACTTCAGAATGTTACCTTTTTAGTCCTGGTTGGTAATATCAACCCGTACAAAAGCCTGTACAGGGATAGAACATTTCGAACCGATATTAAATTTCGTTCAGTACCGGTTAACTTGTACCGGGACTCATTGTTGGTACGGAAAGCCATTTCTCTAAATCTCCTGCTAATACGTCATTACATCAACGGTCAACCTGGTGGCTGGCGAGGGAAGCTCGATTTCTGCGTACGTCTATCTATCTCTCTGCCGGCCGGCCGGTCGTGGTCGATCCGTGGAGGTGTTGTGGGGGATACCTCAGTACACTGCTCCCTAGCAAAAGCACACGATATATGCATGTGGCCATCCGCGCGACGTCCCACGCGCTTTTGTTTTCTCGTGCGCGTTTTTGTTTAATCTATCTATCTATTAGTACATGGGACTGATGGAGGCATGTCAGTACGTAACCCGCTTTCGTGCCTGTCCTTGTTGCCAAGATTACGCGCACGAGAAAACAAAAGCGCGTGGGACAGATAGATTGATTGATAATAGCAAAGTGTCTTTTTCTTCTCTTTAACGAGAACACCTGCGGCTTGTTGAACGAGTTGCCTTCCTGCCTTTGGTTATTTCAGCTGGATGCCTACTCACGTTGATTGCCAATATTTGGGAGCAGCTACCTAGGGGCAATGGTGGATGTTGCCATCTGGAACATGGTCTGCGACGAGGGGGCAGAGGCCTCGATCACCCGACCGGGAACAGCTACCACAAATGGTGATGTGCGAAGACGAAGACTTTGACTACCCACCGATGGTGTTGTTCCAAAATTATTTTATACTTACAAATTGCAAAAGCATGGGAAAATAAACATAAAGCAAACAAAATCAAGCGATGCCTAGCTGATTTATTCACTACGTTCTTACCTTATTCCACATTTTTTAAAATGTGTTGAAGGGATATGTAGGAGACGATTTAGAGATTTGCACGAATAAGGAGAGTATCTATCTCTAACAAATAACCCTATTTCCGTTATATTGTATTTTTTTTTCTTATGTTCTTTACATAAGGCCTTCTCCTCATTAAGGTTTTTCTTATATAAAATTTTTAATGAGGCAATATCAATACAAGCATATGTCGTATTCTTTAATTTTCCCTTATGGATTTTTTAGAGACAATATAAGGCATGGTAGGTCTACTGGTATTTTACTAAATTTTTTCAAAGATGATTTAATAAGTGGATTCGATCAAATGAGAGTGTTATGAGATAAAAACGGTGGTCTCATCCATAGATCTACAACAACTGCAAGAACATTGATCGTACGGACATGAAGATCTAGCAACTTGCAACCACGGAGTAACCGGCAACACGATCCCACGGTCTCCGTCTCACTCTCTGTTCACCGGACGGATTCGTTGCCGTCCGTTCATCCATCGCGCGCGTGTGTGTATATATATATATATGTAACACTGTCGTCAATGGAAAAGACACAGCAAGAAATCATTCTCACCCTAACCTAAACACAATTAACCGCACCCTCCGATGGGATCGTTGCTTCCCGCCAGCCACGGACCACCGACGGGTGGGCACTCCACATCAGTTGGTCACGCGGGAGACGATCCTGGCCACGGAGGGCCCATGTGGCAGCGTGACGCCGCGCAAGAAGTTTCGTGGAAGCTGCCTCATGGCAGTGGCAGCTAGCCCACCGCCTCTGTCGTTGAGAACAAATCCCCGTTCCCAACCAGCGAGAACAAAAACGAAACCCGACGCCTTTCGCGAAGGTAACCACGTACACGCACTAGATCATCGATCCCCATGATCGCGGCACTTTCATGATTCATTGGGGAATGATGATTCACGTGCTCTTAGACCGTCTCCAGCGGATTGTCCATATAGACCGCATACAGTACAAAATGACATTGTAGCGGTACCGTAGACAGTGTGAGATATAATCAGAATAGTGATAGGTAAAGGTAGATAGATAACCCACTGGAGGCCAGTCAGCACACACACCTGGTGCAGTAGTGCAAGATAACAAAATTGCCAATCACAATATCTTTCAGTCACCATGCGCGAAGACGAAGACTTTGACTAGCCGGTCTTTCTCTTTCACTAGTATAAATAAACACAGGGAGGCAGGGAGCAACTACTCGTCCTAGTATCGTATTAGCTACCTAATTTATCTACCTTTGTTAATGGAGATGTGATGGCGCTGGGGTTCGCTGGTTCCAATGAAGGTCATCTTTTTATGCTGCTGCTGGTGCTGCTTGCCGCCGGTCGGCCGTGCCCGTGCCTCCTCCTCATCCATGCCCTTCCCGGCGGTGTGCGCCGCCGGCTCCTCGCGTACACTTCTGAATATCATATCCACCTGTTCGGCTAGCTGCTTACATAGCTTAATTTTAGTCCCGGCCCGCTGTGGTGCCGTGCGTGCGCGCGTGCATATGTTTCAGGGTCGTCGCCGGGGCCGGTGGTGGTGGCGGAGACGCTCGCCTTCTGCGGGTACAGCGGCATCAGCTGCTGCGACGCCGCGGACGACGCCATGCTGAGGGATGAATTCGAGCGCTTCAACGTCCCTCACGACGACCCCGACTGCACCAACATCGTCAAGAACATCATCTGCGAGGTACGGATCGATCGAGTACTACACATCAGCATGCAGCAGCTAGCTAGATGCATACCTGTTGTGTCCATCTATTTCATTCGATCACGCTGGGGGCTGGGCTGATTATTATTTAATAATGCTCGAGATTTTTTGAACTAAAAATCATCGTTGCAATCATGCATGAGCATGACCGTACCAACCGCCACCCCTATGCAGAGGTGCATCCCCTCCCCCTCTCGCTCGGTTCAAGATCAAGACCCGCGGTTCGTCAACGCGGCTGCTTCTTCGACGACGACCCCCAACTCAAGGATCCCTCGCCGGTGCACTTTGTCGACCTCCGGTGGTGGGTCGCCGGCGGTGCCCCAGCGAGGAGGAGCCGGCACCACCAGCATGTGCGTCATGAAGATCGGCGTGAGCTCCTACCTCAACATGGCCGCCCACCCGGACGGCTCCGCCACAGCCTTCTTCTCCACCCAGGACGGCAAGATCTGGCTGGCCTCGGTCCCCGCGCATGGATCAGGGGGCATCCTGCGATTCCACGACGGCGCCAGACCGTTCCTGGACCTCACCGGCCGTGTGCTCGTCCTCACGGGCGTCGCCTTCCACCCTGCTTTCTCCGCCAACGGCCGCTTCTTCGTCTCCTACACCCGCGACGTCACGACCAGCTGCCTGGTCAGCTCATCGGCGAATGCATCGTCTTCTTCTAGACCGTGTCGGTATCAGCTCGTCGTCGCCGAGTTCTCTGCCAAGTACAAGGTAGTACACAACTTGCTACAATAGTATTCCATGCATCTATTTCATTTCTTTTACTGTATTTCCTTTTCCCCCCTTTATTTCCCGACCGACGATTCATCTAGGCTTCTAGCTAGCTAGCTAGGGTTCCCTAGATTCGTTATTACTGCATGCCTTGTTCTTTTGGTACGGTCGAGATTAAACCTGACCGACAAATTAAAACTGATGCTCATCGATATCGATCGATCTGCTTTTAATTTATTTGCAACAAGGCGACTCACGCTGATCCGTCTGAAGTGAGGAGGATATTCACCATGGGCTTGCCTAAGCAGCCGCACGCATCCTCGTCCTATTATTCCAACGACCAACAGCAGCAGCAACAGCGTGGTGGACAGATCCTGTTCCGTCGCGGCGATGGCCTTCTCTACCTCATCACGGGGAACGACGGACAGAGATCAGCACGACGAGGCCAGCAGCAGCCTGATTCTTCTTCTTCCAACAACAAGCAGAAGCAGAGGCCGTCGCCGTCATCATTCCTGGGCACAATTATCTGCTTCGACGTCGACCGCGCGCTGCCGCCTGGTAATAAAAAATCTTAAATTATTACTACTACTATCTCTTTTTATTTGTTGATGATGAGTTGTTGGAGTCAAAGGTATTAATAATGAGATTTCCCTAGCTAGTAGCTACCAACATTATTCTTCCCTTTTCAAATAATTAACCCTATCTATCTAGCTAAGTAACCATGCATGCATATGACGATGTGGTGGTTTCCAGGGCAACGCGGAGGAAGCAGCACTCCTCCTGCTATGGTGATCAAGCCCGAGATCTTCGCCATTGGCCTCAGCAACCCCAGGGATGCAGCTTCGACTCCGAAAACCCTTCCGACTTCTACTGCACGGACGTCGACGAGGTATACATATCTTACCTCCATCCGGATTTGCATGACATTCAGACAGCTCCATTCCATCATCCTTCATTATTGGAACCGATTGTCTGAAACGTCTTATAAAACCAACCGGAGAGAGTACTGTGTACTACTACCACCGCACGTAAATTCAACACGCTGCGACCATTTCTTGCTTGCGACCAGTTCATCCCTTTCCAATGTGCGGTTGGGAACTTGCGTATCTTTCCGATGTGCGTCCAGTAGTTGTCATTAGTAGCTAGATGCAGTGCATGCAATCCCTTTATTTAATTATTAGTATATCTGAGTTGCACACGCATGTTAATTCGCTAACAATGCAGCGACAACACGAGGATGTGTATTTGATCTCAAGGGGTGGAAACTACAGCGACTTCTCCTCGGTTGTCAACACAGCACTAGCGGCAGCCTCCGGCGGCGTCATCATTCGGCACGGCCGCCCCACGGCCGGCAGCCGGCCGTCCATCGTCGGCGGCCTCGTCTACCGAGGCTCCGCAGACGCGTCGTTGAAAGGAAGGTACCTCTACATGTATGGCTTCGCGGCGTGGGCCGCCGCGGTGGAGGCCTCGCGCTCCTACGCCGCCGCCTCTGTCCGGGTTCCGGCCATCAGGTGCTCCGTCAGCACCCCCGTGCCCTGCCGTGCTGGAGCCATCGACGGCCGCGTCCTCTCCTTCGGCGAGGACAGCAGCAAGGACGCATTCATCCTCGCCAGCGGCGGCGTGTATCGCGTCGTCCGCCCCGGCCTGTGCAACACCGCACAGCAGTCGGCTGGAGCTGACTACACCTGGCTGCTCATCCTACCATTCTTTCTGTTCGGATTCTACCAGGCGGTCTAGGCCTACATGAGAATGTTTGCCGCCATGCCCGAGTGAAATTAGCCACGAAAAATCAATGAAACCATTAATAAATAGTGCTTAGTGTATAGTGAATCCTGCGATGATGTGGACAAACTGCATATCGAGATAAATATTTAGTGAGCTTCAATGGTATATATTGTATATAGTATGTATAGATAGCAACCGTGCCAGCAACCCGGCGTTGACTGGGGGATTGTGATGTTCAAGGCGGGCCATGTGGGCCTGTGACAGCACCCTAAGCCTGTCGTCCATCCCCAGTTTTGCAACCTGGGCTGCCTATAGCAAACCCTTTTTCCAGAATAGTGAGCAATTACCAGGTTTTGCTGGACACAACATCGTGGCTGCACGTTTTTAGGATATCTGCACTCTATGCATATATATATATATTGTTCCAAATATGATCTTTTTCTATACATCTCAGCTACCTACTAGGTTCTATGGCTATCTTATATTTATTCATTATTCAGTTGAAGCTCATGTAGCCATGTCATTATCATTTATTTAGTATTGCCGGGTATTTCAATTGTTTTTTTAGCAATAATAGTGTTTCTCGTGAAGACGATCTATGGAAAATTATGGAGATCAAGTCATTGGATCTACCTAGTTCTCTTTACGTTTTGAATGTTTTGAAGAAGCTCAATACCTCTTATCTAAAAAAAAAAAAGAATCAATGTGACATTTGCCTAATTGAAATTCTCAGTTTTGCGTTTTTCAATTTCCTGTCATATTGGCGTTGTTTAAGCGACAACATGAACTAAAAGCAAATTTGTTGAGGAAACGGTTGCACCAGAAGCCGGATGCTAAAATTTTTATGAACCACTCTACATCAGAAGTGATGGGCAAACAGAAAAAAAAAGTTGGATGTTGTTGTTACCTGTCACGTTTCTTTGAATTCTTAGTGGCAAGAGAGACCCTTTTAGCCTCAGAACACTTGTCCAAATTTTGCCCATGATCTCAAAGATCCATTTACAAAATTCTCTGCAATGCCCCTGATGGCCCTTGACCCGCAGACCAGTCTCAATATAATCATCAGATCAGCTGACAGTGAAAGCCCTCGTTCCGTTCTAGTCAAGACCAATGCCTCTTTCATAGAGCTGACGAGTACCAAAATTCAGGGTCTAAATACTATTTTAATAAAATATATAAGTCAGCTGCCTCTGAAGATGGCATAGGATCGGTCAGGAAATTTAACCTTGTTGATGCTTGGTGATCACTGTACAGTTATGAATATAATTTACTGAAATTATAATCACATGGGGATGTAGCTCAAATGGTAGAGCGCTCGCTTTGCATGCGAGAGGCACGGGGTTCGATCCCCCGCATCTCCATATTTTTTTATAATTTTGCCACATTATTGGTTGGCTCTGTCAGAGAAGAAGAAGAGGCATGCAAATGCTGGACAGTGGTAACGGAATTTTGAGCAGCAAGCATCCATATCCCTATCTCCACATCACTTTCATAATTTCCTTGTTCATCCATTCGCCCGTTTTTTATTTTCTGTCTGTAAAAACAAACAAAGCAGTTAATGTACTAGCTTGCCATACATCTGTCAGAGAAGAGGCATGCAAATGCACCTGGACAGTGGCACTGGAGGAATTGTGTTGTGAGCATGCATATCCATACCTCTCAGCCGCGCGTAAAACCAAACAAGGCGCAACAAACTCTTGGATTGGAGCCATCACGAAACTGAAGCGCCTGTCAGTGTCAGCAACGAGTCCTAACTGAAGCCTTTATCTCTCTCGACTCTACTGCTGGCAGTGGCACGGTTTGTTAGCTGGAGACATGTAATGTATTTGTCATATATATATAAAAGGTCAGCTGGAACCTGCCATCAGTTGCCCGTTTAACTTGTCAGATTCTGCAACTGCATTTGCTCGTATATGAAATCTTCACAGCCAACAGCAAAGCAAGCGCCAACACAAACAAAAACATACCTGGATTCTGAGCTGGAACACCTGTCTCTTCTACACACTCTTTTTTCTTATAAATCATTGTATATTTATCCTGCTATAAACAAAGACCACGGCCGGCAACCACGACACTCACGCTCACTGAACCATGGCCACAATGGCGGCATCCTCTGGCGGTCAGCTGCTGCTTTCCTGCGCCTGCCTGCTGCTGCTGCTCCTCCTGTGCTCCGGCTCCGCCGCCGCCGCCTCCTCGTGGGGGACGCCCCGGCGAGGCGCGGCGCGTGCGTGCGGCTTCGACGGCCGGCTGGAGGCGATGGAGCCGCGGCAGAAGTTGCAGTCGGAGGCCGGCTACATCGAGTACTACCACTGGTTCACCGACGCCGACGCGGAGCTCACCTGCGCCGGCCTCTTCCCCATCCGCGTGGTCGTGGACCCGCGGGGCCTGCTCACGGCGCGCTACACCAACGCCCACGGCCTCGCGTACGTCGTCCAGGGCAGCGGCGTCGTCGGCTTCTCCTTCCCGGGGTGCCCATCGTCAGCTGCCGCGGCCGAAGAGACGTACCAGCAGCACGAGCAGCCGTACCGGAACGTGCACCGGTTCCAGCAGGGCGACGTGGTGGCCATGCCCGCGGGCGTCCGCTGGCTGTACAACGACGGCGACGCGCCCCTCGTGCTCGTCTACGTCTTCGACACCAACAACAACGTCAACCAGCTGGAGCCGTCCATGAGGAAGTTCCTGCTGGCGGGCGGGTACGGCAAGGGGAAGCTCCACTTCTCCGAGAACGTCTTCAGGGGCATCGACGCGCACCTCCTGAGCGAGGCCATGGACGTCAGCGTCGAGGTCGCCGAGCGGCTCCAGAACAGGCGCGACCACCGCGGCGAGATCGTCCGCGTCAAGCACGGCCTCCACTTCCACGGCCTGCCGCAACAGGAGAGCTACGCCGGTGCCGGTGGCTGGGGCTTCGACAGCAGCAGCAGCCTGTGCGGCATGGAGGTGCGGCGGAGCGTGGAGGCCCCGGGTCCAGGGCAGGCCGAGGAGTACTACAACCCGGGCGCGGGTCGGATCACGCGCCTCACCCGCCGCCGGTTCCCCATCCTGGACGTGGTGCAGATGAGCGCGGCGCGGGTGGACGTGTACCCGGACGCCCTGCTGCCGCCGTCGTGGAACCTGAACGCGCACAGCGCGTTGTACGCCCTCGGGGGCCGCGCCAGGGTGCAGGTGGCCAGCGACAACGGCACGGCCGTGTTCGACGGCGTGGTCCGCGCCGGGCAGCTGCTCGTCGTGCCGCAGGGATACCTGGTGGCGGGCAAGGCGCAGGGCGCGGAAGGGTTCCAGTACGTCTCGTTCGAGACGAGCCCGGAGCCCGTGGTGAGCCGCTTCGCCGGGGCGAGGTCGGTGCTGCGTGACCTGCCCGTCGACGTCGTCGCCGGCTCGTATGGCGTGTCCAGGGAGGAAGCCATGGCGCTCAAGAACAACAGGAGGCATGAGCATGGCGTGTTTGCTCCTAGGACGTACTACCATCAGCATCAGGGGCATGCTGGATGCAGGGCCCAAGAATGATAGTCTCTCGATCTAGCTGGTCACTGGCTGCTTAATTGAGAGTACTCGATGTAGCTAGCTAGATTGTAGTAACAAATTAAATAAAGAGTGGCCTAGCTCCCAACTCATGTACTTAGAAGGTAGCTCATATGGTTTGAACCCATGGATATGCATATGTCCGGGTCTAGGTCTACTTTCAAACGCAATCGTGAAAACAAGGCGCTTCGTCCTTTTCACGACGATTTGAGTGCAAGGAAATTACAGAACACATGAGCGAGGTTGTGTATGAAGCATCTCGATCAGACGATCAGTATAAGCTCCAGAAATGAAACAACAGAGGCTTTGATCGATCAGTGTCTTGAGTATCTGACAAGTGCGGTCACTTGACCATACTGGGGGGAACAGACGACTGCACAATACTGCATTTAATTTAGTGTAGTATAAGAGAGAAGCGTGAAGATACTCTGAATTTTGTCAGCATATTCATCAGTCCGCAGACAGCGTAATGGTTTAACCTGAAAAATAAAAAAGGTACTCACTTATTCGGCAACCCCCATATACTTTTCTTTTGGATCTAAAAAGTAAAAAGTAAGCAGAGAATGGTTCCCGGAAATTTCCCTGACATTTGTTACCACACAGAAGAAACCCGATCGAGAGCTTCCTAGGGAGAGACAAGAGCGAGACACATATATACATGTGAACCCTGTTAGACTTAGAAGGGCTGGGTCTGGTAGCCGCAGTATTTTCCCATAGTAGCAGAGGTAGCATGATGGTATGATGTAGGAGACGACGACGTGGGTTTTGGGGTTGCTGGCTTCTTCTACAGAAATATGTGTCTGCGGCTACAGTGCACTGTGCAGCGGCTGCACTGCAATCTCTTCCGATTAGGTCCTTTATGTCTGGGCGGCGGCAGCTTGGGTGGCCGAGCCGACGGTGACGCCGGCGTGGATGTAGAAGAGGAGGTCTAGTAGTCGGTGACGCGACGGCGCATCTCCGCCATGTCCCTCCTGATGCGTCTGTGGAGGAGGCGGGAGATGGAGCTGCTGTTGTAGGAGTCGACGAGGTCTCTTGCGGCGTCGATGGTCGGCTGGAGGTTTGCAGTCCCTATGCCCAGTGGGCTCATGGACATCTCAGCATCGACGTTTTGCTGGTTTGCGCGCGGCAGCAGATGAGATGGTGGTGGTGGTCGCAGTCGCAGTCGCAGGCAGCAGCTCCTGGAGCTTGGAGATACTTGGACCTCGACGACCATAGAAAACTTCAGGCCCCGGAGATGCTCTCCGATGAGGCGCTGGTTGAAAATAAGAATAACGAAACATATCAAGGAAAGCAGAAACTGACTGAATGTTTAGCTGTGCAAAAACTCTAACCGACTGGATGTTTAGTTATAATTTCTAACCTGCTCCCATTAAGATCAATGGTCCATACTATTCAGAGTACTCATAAGAAGAACACAAATCAGAGACAAAGGTGTCCTCCTGAAAATCTAGGTTCGATTTTGCAAGAGATGCAAGCCACAAGAACAGCCGGAGGAGTAGCGGTTCAATCACACAGTGCCCGCACGCGCGAGCTGTGACACCCTGTTGGTGATGTCCAGGATCCTGGTCACGATGCCTGGTCACGGTTGGAGAGGGAATCGATGGATCTGTAAGGAGGAAAGGGGATCAAGATGGAGAAGGGTGAGAGGAGCGAATCTGTGAGCAACGATAGCACCTGTGCCGCCGCCACCGGCACCATAGGAGCAGAAGCACGAGCCGCCAGAGCCATCGGAGTCTTTTGCCACAAGTTAGGAAAGGGCATATGTTCAAGTCTCCGATGCATGTGTTTTAGAAGTTAAAAATCCAATGACATGGCCTGAAATTTAAAGCATTTGTCTGTTAGAAGATGTAAATGCACTATAGCCAAAGAACACACATCCTTAAGAAAAGACATCCATTCACATTAAAAGAAAAATAACTGGCTAGGTTGTTTCAGTCAGGCGACCATTGTAGTGCCCCCTAATGGCCTTCAACAAGGATAGGCAAGTTAAGGGCTCTACTTTTTTTAAGGAAAAAACTGTTTGAAACTAGTGAGCTTTTGGAAGTCCACACTGGAAGCTTTTTTGTTGTACAGAACTCCGAAATGAGCAATAATTTTGGGAACATTGCAATAACAACAACAAAGCCTTTGGGAACATATCAGTTAAGTAATTCTCTTTCTCTAGTGAGCAGGAGAGTTGTCCATCATTATGTTAAGAAGAAAACCGATTGAGTCTCACTTTGCCATGGACCTCTGGAATCTGGTCTCCACCTCTGTTTGAAGTGCCCCTTTGCCCAATAAGTCTGGAATCAGATTCTCACTTGGGAAGGCTTGGCCTTACCACAGCAAGCAAACCCATCAAACGTCGACAATATTAGTGAGTAGTGGGAATCGACGGCCTCCCTCATCACAAAAGACCGCAGAAGAGATTTCAATGGAATTGTGATCTACATCACGTGGAACATCTGGAAAGAGCGCAACCGAAAGATTTTTGAGCATAGCTCGCTGTCGGCAATGCAGGTGGCAGGGAAGATTAAAGAGTGCCTTTCACTCTTCAGGAACGTTGCTATTCATTAGCTGCTTGGCCTGCTGTTTAGTGCCCGTTGTGTTTTGTCTCCCGCTGTTCTCTCCCAGCAGGGAGTGCGCTCCTAGAGCGTGTTTCTCACCCACGATCGCCGCATCCTTCTGTTTCTCACTCACCGATTATTTGTGGACCATGCTTAACCCTACTGTGGCAATACGTCCTCTAGAGCAACACTACTGTGGCAAACCGTGGAGACCGCTTAACCCGGTGGTTCCAAACCGCGGTACTTTCTCATATGCTTACTGGGCTGGGTTTTAACCATATAACCGGTAAACCGGACCATGTACAGGCCTAATATCGTCCACGAGAATGCAAGCATTTATTCGCTCAGCTAATCACCTGACCTCATCAAGCCTGCATGCCGCGTTCTATCCATTTATTTCACCGTTTCCCCTCACTTGGGAAATTTCGCAGCTGGGACCAGACATGGTTATTACCCTTTTTACCTTTTTCGATTGTGGTCGGTTCGGAAAGGAAAATCCACCAATATTTATTAACTTCATTTTTAGTTTTGCATGGAGTAAAGCTGTTTTTAAAAAAAAAAACAAAGCAAAACATAGGAAAATTTATGCTACAAAACCAAAGCCCCCCATCAGTCTATTCACAGACCATGGAGTATGGAGAGTAGCAACTTGTTTTTTCAAAGGATTTAATTGCACTACGTTTCGTGAGTGTGATGCGCACATGCAAGTTCAATGGCGCATGCCTAGCTAGAGGCTTCTCTTGAACTCAGACAGGGTTTTTTGATGAGCACCTTCAGTATATGTTACACATTATCAGCTCGATCGACAAGTGTGCGTGGTCACTTATTAACCAGAAAGAAAAAGAAAAAAAACGAAATGCACTATTTTACGAGTATAAGACAAGCATGAAGATGTTATTTTGCCAGCATAATCAGTGGACGCGTACTTACTGGTTCACACCTGCAGGATTGTGAGCTGGAACACCAGTATACACACTCATTCTTTTGTATATTTTGCTGTGTAGACAAAGTCACAAAGACCATGGCCGGCAACAACGACACTCACGCTCACTGAAGCATGGCAGCAGCAGCAGCAGCAATGGTGGTCAGGTCAGCTGCTGCTTTCCGATCCTGTGCGTCCCTGCCTGCTCCTCCTCCGATCCTCCTGTGCTCCGGCTCGGCCGCCGCGTGCAGTGGGGGGGCGGGGGAGCAGCCGCTTCGACGACGACGGGGCCGGCTGCGGCTGGAGGCCCTGGATAAGGTGCAGTCGGAGGTCACACACCCATCACCTACTCTTACTCCCCCGGCCGGCCGGTTCATATGCATGCATCGATCGTCTCTGCTTGTTTGGTTACACACATTTTTAATTTAGCTTATTTACTAGCTAGGAGATCAGTAGTGCTTAGTGCTTACACACATGCGTACGTCGCCATGCATGTGATTAATCGTGATCATGATCTACGACGACGACGTCCGCGCGCTGCGCCTGCGTGGTGGAGCTCATCACGGCGACGCCGGCGTGGATGCAGAAGAGGAGGTCGTGGTAGGCGGTGACACGGCAGCGCATCTCCGACATGTCCATCTTGATGCGCCTGCTGTTGCAAATGATGTGGAACATGGAGCCGCTGCTGTAGGAGTCGACGAGGTCGTTTGCCGCGTCGATGGTCGGCTGCAGGTTCACAGCTCCTAGGCCCAGCGCGCTCATGGCCACCTCAACATGGGCATCTTGCTCGGTGGTGGTGGTGGCAGTAGCAGTAGCAGGCAAGGGGTGCTGGATGTCGGAGATGCGCTGCTTGAGCCTGGCGCACTCGAGCTTGCAGACAGAGCAGCTTGTCGGCGGCGCGGAGCAGCAGGTGGAGGACGCCCATGATCTGCAGAAGAGACGCCAGGTTAGACACCACCTCCTCCCACACGGCGGCGGCGGCGGCCATCTATGTCTCCTGTTTAGTTTGTTCTCGATCTCGATCAGTGTTGCCGGCGGAAGTAAAGAACCTGCTCTCTCGTCTCGTCGACCTCCTGCAAATTAAGGGATAAGTCAAGTCAAGGCAAGCCACTACTCAGTCCTTAACTAACGAACAAACAAACAAACCTGCTGTTAGTAGTTTAGTACTCCTAGGTAGTCTCGGGGCATCGAGCGAGGTCAGTGTGTTGTCATTTTATAGGCCCGGGTACGGTTCCCCGAGAGAGGGCAAAAGCATATATCCACTAAGGTCTGTCTTGTCAAAAAGCTAGAGGCTGCAAATTAAAGGGGAATAAATCCATGTTGCTTGAATTTGGCAAAGAATATATATAAACAGGAGTTCGCATCGATCTCTGTGCTCGATCTGCTACTACTTGCACCTATTATTAGCTGCTGATTTATATTGTTATTACTACTACGTATGACTTCCTTGGACAGGGGCGAAGCCAGGATAAATTACCGCCGGGGTCGGTGTAAACTTAGACTAACTTTTTATAACAATACTTTCACTGAATTTTTTTTCGACATTCTGACCAAGCAATTTTGCTTGTTTCCGGTGCACTCTTGTTGTCTGGGATGACATGTATTTATATTTATGGTTGGAGGTAATTAATATAATGCATAGCACTAGAAATCTAAAAAAGGAAGTATTGTGAAAAACAACTTTCAAAACAAGTGAATTGCACGCGAAATATCTTTAACTTTTCAAAATGATCATATAGTTTCATCAACTTTAAATTCTTAATTGATTGAGATCCAATTATAGACCTAGTTTACAGTAGAAAGAACCACTTGAAAAGTTAAAAGATCTAGATGATCACTTTAGAACTTTATGGACCTAATGGTACCGTGGGATAAGTTTAGGGACCTAGTATGCAATTCCGTCTTTAAAAAATAGTAGTTATCTTCTAAAGTTTCACCTTCGGCATATGCCTACACATCCATCTTGCAATTGTGTGTGGATATATAAATACTCCCTCCGTCCCAAATTTTAAGGGGTCATAATTCATTTATTATTTCTCCATTTATGTGTATTCAATATGTGTCTAGATTAATCAACATCCATATATATGAATATGGACAAGTAAAAAAAAAGGCTGGAACATTACCATTTAGGACGGAGGGAGTATTCAACATAATTAAGCACTAAGTATGTATTGGACGTGCAAGCAACCACATATACATATATGGTTAAAATTTAAAATAACTAATTTCCTCACCTTACATTTTTTTTTGCTAGAATAAAGAATAGGAGCTTGCTGGTTATATAACTAGAAAAAATAAAATAAAAAACACTATGATCCCACTATACAGAACTGATAAATATAGAATCGATCTAACCATACTAACTTCACATCTATACGGCAGAGGGCCAAACCACGATGTGTATGTGTATGGTCGGAGAAACTATGCAGGGAGCCAGGGATACACCTAGATATATCTTATATATATCTATGCTAGATGCCTCAATATGATAATCAATAAGTTGGATTATAAATGGGCTTGCGATGTGGCTAATTGCATTGCATTGCTTTACTAGGATTGTTGAGGGATTACGACTTGATCATTAACTTTCATCGGATGGGCTGGGCTGTCACCGGGGTCATAATTATTTTTGGCCGGGGTCCTACGTGGTGAAAAACGCTGGGTACAAGGGACTCTCGCTAGATCGTCGGGGTCGGCTGACCCCGACAACACAACGTAGCTTCGCCCGCTTGGAGCTGTTAATTGGATTAATTAAACTAGCTGATTTTAGTTAACTGTGTGCATCGATCCAAACGGGTCTTGTTTTGTTGGGAAATGTCTTTCCTAATTTTCATTTTCGATCCGGTGCCCTCAAACAAGGGCCTGCGTATGTGCGGGCGAGATATATGAAATCTTAGAGATAGATATTTGAGAACGGTGATAGTAACACGGTGTCGGATCTTTTCTGGTCAAACTAGCGGATGGAGGCCCCAGCTATAGCGCTCCATCATATATCTATCTTGTGACTGTACATATATGTGTGTATCGTAATATTGGCGTGCGTATTAAAAAGCTGAGGTATTCTTGTATCATCGATCGATCAAACGACGATAAGCCACGAACGTACGCTTCATCACAATTCCATCCATCTGATCTGCGGGTTCGATGGGAAAAATGCATGCGCGTCCGATCGATATTCGATGAATGCAATGGACGGCGAATAATCCATCTGACGAGAAGCCAAGATCGAGCGACGAAAGGCCGGCCGGGCGCCTATCGTAATTCGTGCGTTCCCGGAGCTCATTGGCTCGATCGGCAATGCCTCGCCCATTTGTTATTGGTTCCTTTACTTTTTTTTTTCACACCATACGCACGCACGCATAGAGCTACACTGTCAGCTCCGTAGGCGGCGGGCACGTCACGATACTTTTGTGGCTTCACGCGGAGAGAGGCTTTACCTGCTAAATTTATTTACGGGAGTACGGGACTAGGCCCTGACGAGGGACGTGGGTTCGATCCCCGCCCGGCCGCTCGCACACCTGGCGAGCTGACCGCCCGAGCTGGGAAGCCATGCATGCATGCATGCGAGCAAAGGTTAACCTTTTGTCCTTTTCATCAGTTGAGGAAGACCGTGTTTGTTGTCAAACTTTTCCCATCTATTTCGGTCGGTGGGGAAAAAGGAGCACCCAGCAAACTTTTCATTCAGTCTAGAATTTGATTTATTTTTCAATAGAAAAAGTACAGCATAGCAAAACCTACGCCAAAGTGGTGTTTGGCAGAGCTCCTCGGAGTGGGTTTACTTTGCAAAAATATAGGAGCACAGCTCTACCGAACAGAACCTCCATGCATCTAAGTATGCATGCAATGCAAGCGGGGTAAACCTACATGCTGCTTGTAGAGTGTAGACTGCCATATCACCTGCATGCAAAACCTGGTTGTTCCACAGGAGGATCATATGCTCCGGCCGTGTCTCGCTAGCTCCCTGCCAGAGGCTTTGCGGGAAGACGCAATTAAGGAGGCCTGCCCAAACCCGCATGCAGGCAATGCAAAATCAACATTAATCGACACACGATAATCGACAGATTAGCTCTGCTTGTATAAATAAAGGATGCAAATCTACACAAATTCACTCACTCGGCAACAAAACAACTAATAAGTAGCGTGTTCGGTCACCAGAGTCTATGCTCGGTTTTTAATTTGTGTGAACATACTAGCTGGAAAAGCACACATTCTACTTGCTACAAGCGCATACATATAACAAAACCGCGCTACTTCTCTATCATCTTTCTCGGCAACTAACATACCGGAACCAATTCCACAGTCAGAGAGTCACATAGCTTTCTGAAATGAAATGCTTCTCCACGTCTTCTCCTGCTGAAAGTGAGAATACACTTTTACCATGTAAACACAGTGTAACAAGTATGGGCCAGGCACCGATGAACATATATAATTTTGGCAGAGAAAAATGTTATTTTCACAACTAATTAGATGTAAGCTGAAACATCCAACTGATTGGTCATTCCTGCCAATCAAATAAGAAAACATTGATGTAAGCAAGACAGAATGTTTGCTCTGTAGGGAAAAAAAGCAATTGGTAAATATCACACAAGTGTCTGGTTCCCTTGTGTATTTTGACCAGAGTTCGTTTTTCAAGCAATATACTAAAGTCTGTACACCAAAATGATGTACCAGAGATGAAAATCTTCAATGTTGATTCTGTAATCGATGATTGATATGATGTCCAAGTATGCCCATCCTATTTTTTTTTTCCATCACTTTAGTTCAGGATAAGAAGGCAAACAGAAGTACTAAAGTCACATCTCCTGTGATGCAATGCAATGGTGTTAATATACAAGAAAATTCATGTCAGACTCTACCAGAACGACAAAAAAAAAAAAAGGTGCTAATTGTTTTTTTCAAAAGGAGCGAAAGATTTGCTCTGTGTTATTTCAGAAAGAAAGGAAGCGGCCCAGTTTTTTTAGGCAAAAACCGGGCCCAAAAGACCTCACAACGCCTTGCAAAGCAGAGCACGCAAGACACCACTCGCCACCCCAAAACAACAAGTAAAACAACACGAAAAAAGAAAACTAGCAGATGCTAATTGTTATTACCTACTAATATCAGCAAAGGCATTACCATTACCAAGCAATGATGTAGCAGTGTTTACATAGAACAAAGCGTAACTCACAACAAGTGCAGAAGCTACCCTAAACATGAGCTAAAAACTTCTATAGTTCTACAGACCACATCTGTGTAGCTTACCTGATGCCCAAAGCCAATCTTGAAAGCGAATAAGAGCCTCAACAGTGTGTTGGTGCCAGTATCTGTATACAAAACCTGCTAGCTATAGAGATTTTGCACTCCTGCTTGCTACAGTTTCAACCACATGAATACAAGACGGCCTGACAGACGCACTCTGAACCTCGACGACTATAAAAAACTTCAGGTCCCTTGGCTGACAAAACATATCAAGGAAAGAAGGGCTGAATGTTTAACTATGCAAAAACTGACTGGATGTTTAACTGTGCCAAACTAATCTAACAAGTACAATAGTTACAATTTGTAACCTGTTCTCATTAAGATCAATGGCCCGTACTATTCACAGTACTCATAAGAAGAATACAAATCAGAGACAAGGCTGAAGGTGTCGTCCTGAAAATCTAGGTTGGATTTTGCAAGAAATGCAAGCCACATGAACAGCCGGAGCACACATTTTGAGGAGGATACATCAGATCAGAAATCTTTAAACTGCTGACCCATGCATCTGGCAGAGCTCCTGCTCCTGTTTAAGGGAAGGCTACCCACTTGTGCTTTACTACTTCCACGGCCAGAGAACACCAGCGATGAGAGGTTGATAGGTCAGTACCAGTGTACCACGAAAAGTTTAGGAGCGGCGTCCGGCGTGATGATGCTCTTGACCTGTAGATACTTGTCCATGGAGAAGTAGCAGTTCAACCACACAGTGCTCGCACGCGTGAACTGTGACACTCTGTTGGTGATGTCCAGGCTCCTGGTCACGGTTGGAGAGGAAGTCAATGGATCTGTGAGGAGGAAAGGGGATCAAGATGGAGAAGGCGAGAGGAACGAATCTGTGAGCAAAGATAGCACCATAGGAGCAGAAGCACGAGCCGTTAGAGCCATCGGAGTCTTTTGCCACAAGTTAGGAAAGGGCATATGTTACAAGTCTCTGATTCATGTGTTTTAGGTGCGACAGTAAGTTAAAATCCAATGAGATGGCCTGAAATTTAGAGCATTTGTCTGTTAGAAGATGTAAATGCACTATAGCCAAAGAATACACATCCTTAAGAAAAGACATCCATTCACCTTAAAAGAAAATAACTGGCTTAAAAGAAAATAACTGGCTAGGTTGTCTCAGTCAGGCTACCATCGTAGTGCCCCCCAAATGGCCTTCAACAAGGCTAGGGCAAGTTAAGGGCTCTAGTTTTTTTAAGGAAAAAAACTGTTTGAATTAAGTAATTCATGGAAGTCCACACTGGAAGCCTTTTGTTGTATGGATCTCCGAAATGGGCAATAACTTTGGGAACATTGCAGCAACAACAACAAAGCCTTTGGGAACATATCAGTTAAGTAATTTTCTTTCTCTAGTGACCAGGAGAGTTGCGCATCATTATTTTAAGAAGAAACCAATTGAGTACTTGAAGTATACAAAAGACAATGGGGGTGGGCAGATCCAATGAAAACTAATTAGGCTGAACCTTGAATTAGATAAAATTGGCATGCCATTATGGTAGTTCACATAAACTTTAACATGGTCTTATGTCCTGAGATAGACATATTAAGACAAATAGTAGCACCTGCATGTGAGTATGGACTATGGAGAGTAGCAATTTGTTTAGCAATGGATTTTCACTACTTTTCCTGAGTGTGATGCACATGCAAGTTCAATGGTGTACGCCTAGACTTCTCTTGATAAAGCACCAGATTAAAGAGAGAAAGCAAGATGTTTTCATGATGAATTGAGTTGAGAAGTTGCTGAACACACCAGCTTATGAAGCATCTTACTATAAACTTGAGAACTCAGACAGGGTTTTTGATAAGTGCCTTCAGTACATGTTACACATTATCAGTTCAACAAGTGTGGTCACTTAACCAGGGAAAAAAAAAAGAAATGCACTATTTAGTAAGAGAAGCATAAGATGTTGTTTTGCCAGCATAATCAGTCGAAGCATACTGGTTCAACCTAAAACCAAAAAAAAAAAGGGTGTCCTAGCTCACTTATCGCACAACCCATACATTTGATGAGAATCTAAAAGGCCTGAGTTGAGACCAGGAAAAATGCAACCCATAAATTTCAGGGAAATTTTCTGGAACTTGAGAATTAAACAGGCTTTATATGCATTTACTCGTACGCACATGTTTCAATTGGAACAGGCACAAATAACCACATGCTGTCATGAACAGGGTCAGAAAACAATCAATCGATTCTGTTAAGGGAATGCTAGTAGCCAGGTCCAAGGAATCGTGCGCAAACCAACCGCAGTTCAGCAGGATGCAAGGCAAACAGATGCCAATTCACTTGTATCACCACACATATAAGCTGCATTGCCTCTACACCATCGCTCTACTTCTGAAAATTCATTCAAGCATGGGAGCTATCTAGCATTGGTAACCTCAACAGTCAACAGAAGTATCAATAGTGAAAGGAGCATTTGACCTGAATCCATCACCTTCAGAAAGTATTGAGACACTACTACACCGTTGCTCACGGTGTATATACATCCAGAAAGTATTGAGAAATATATTGCTGCAAGGACATACTTTTGTTGTGGTGAGACCATACCTGGTAGAGAAACAAGAACCAGTGCTTCTGAACCCTGTAGGATAATTTTCCTAAGCGGTAGTCGTTTTAGCAGCAAGATTACTGGTATTTTGTAGGCTCAATACATTTAGATTTTGTCAACAATGTTCCTGAAATAAGAAAAATCTCTCAGTTCTATCACCATACAGATTGATGATATAGCAAAGAGAGCATACTATGCCAGAGATAGAGTAATTGGAAGAGGTAAATCATAAAGGAACAATGACTGGGTGTACTGATAAACCTGATTTTCTTGTAATTGTCAGCAGGTTGGCAAAAGTCTAGGGAATGAGGGGAATTACAGTAATAGTAACCCGGGCAGGACAATGTGTTGTAGCAACCGGAGGTCCTCGTTGTGAAATGGAGCTAGGATAGTATATACTGTGAAAAGGTATCAGTTTTGGTATATGGGAGCACAAATGGTAGCCAAGTACGGAGCATATTACAGAAATGTTATGCAAGCACCGGTAATTAAAGGGACTTAAGCCAAGAAACGATGCTGCTACATACATGTATCTGCAGAGGGGGCAATCACTGGGCAGGATATTAATGGGGCACATGGTAATTCAAAATGCTTGTGTGAAGTGCTGGTGGGGGAAGGAGGCCAGAAGACAGAAAGGATGGGGAGGTAACCTATCGGCCGGCGCAAGTGCAAGCGCGGTGCTCGTCCTGTCTTGAGGATCTCCCGGCTGCCGCTCGCGGCGCCTGCGTGGGCCTAGATCAGGAGGAGGAGGAGTCCCGCGCCGCGCGCCTTGGATGTGGACGCAGTCGGCAGCGAGACCGATGTGCCGCCGATGGGGAGGGGAGGGAGACGGGGGAGCCGGAGGGCAGTGGCTGCTGTTGCTGGCGTTGCCGTGTCGGGGTAGGAGCTCGGGACGACTGAGGGTGATTGGGGAGTTACCGAGTGGAGCGACGGCAGATCAGGCGACCAGCGAGCCACACCGCCGCGGGGATGAGGACCGAAGAAGACAGGACGGAGCGCGAGGAGCCGCCGCCGCCGCCGCCGCCGCCACCATGGCCTTCTGACTACGAGACGCGCGCGCGGTTGGATTAGTAGAACAGAAAAATGGAAAAGAAACATGGATTGGGCCTGCCTCATATTCATTGGGCTGAAATTTCGGAGCGGGCTTCCGGGCGGTACTACTACTAGACTCTCTTTCTTTCTTTTTTATTTTATTATTTTTGGGGCGTGAACAAAATAAAATCTACTCCGGCATATTATATTCACACATATAAATGCATACAAATAGTGCCTCGTTAAAAAAAAGAGCACAGCGTATAGATGTTGCTGTTGGGTTACACACGCACAGTAACTACGTGCTTATTCCAGTAGTGTTGATTTATGTATGACGCAGAGCTTGACGACGCGGCGGCGCTTGCCCTTGTGCACCATCATCTCCCTCTCCATGCGCCGCCTGCTCCACATCACCCGGAAGGCGGAGCTGCCGTTGTACGAGTTCACAGCGTCGTTTGCGTCGTCGATCAGTGTGGATCCACCCCTGCTACTGCTAGTGCTGCTGACTGGTGGTTGAGGAGTAGCAGGGCCTCCTCCAGCTCCGTGACGCGCTCCTTGAGCTTATTGCACGAGCTCAAGCAGAGCAGCTTGTCGACGAGGAGGATGAAACCCATGGCAATGGCATGAACGCCCAGGATCTGCATCATCACGGACGCCACGACACTAGGGACGGACTCCCACGATGATGATGCCATTAATTGGCGCTAGCTGCTTGGCTTCCTGCTGATGCTTTGATACTGTAGAGCTCCAATCCGGAAGGAGACAGAGATCATCATCATCATCATATCAAGAAATAATTCACCGCACACACCTAGCAATTTGATACTAGTACATGCATACAGTGCTAAGAGTAAGATGATATTAGTAATAACTCACCACTCCACACATACACACACAACAGTATTGAGCTCCCTCCTAGTCCTCGATTTACTGCTCCCTGCAATGGAGCCCCTGTTAGTTGTTTGATGATGCATCTCCTTCCTCTGCATTTGCACTGCTCATATACAGAATGACGGTGCGCCACGCGTGCAGTGTCTTTCCATGGGATGCATGGCATCAGCACCGTTCACCTCACCTGAGTTTCAATGTTTCCAACCAAGACTGGGTTTCTCGGTGGTCGTACCACTGAGAGGCACACCAACTCACCGCTGATTGCACCACTTCGCTTCAGCACACACCTCATTTCAGTCCGTTTCGTCCCAACTCCTTCACAACACCCGCTCCCTGCCTCCTCTTCCGCAGCCTCCAGCCTGTGCGGTGTTCAAGGGCACGCATCGCTTTCTTGGGCCGCTTTCTCGTTCCACTCTACATCTAATAACAATCCATCTTATCTTATTTGTGTACATGTAAATATGCTCACCAACCTCTAATATACTACAAATAAAATAAAATAGCATCTAAACTCTAAACAACAAAAATATATTGTTGTAAATAAATAAATAATATATATATATATATGATTCTAAATTATCAACTGCTGTTACTATTAAAGATATATATCAGCTTTTAATATATATACACAGTGGCGGAGCTGGTTAATTTTGACGCCTAGGGCCACTCTCTAAGCGCGCAAACTACACACCTTGAGTCACGGTGTCGATATATAACAAAAATAGTGCATGTCATGCATAGTTATAAACCACATTTCAATTATATGCCCAAACGAACAAACAAAATTGATGAAAGCAAGAAAACGGTAGACAAAAATCCAGCTAATGGAGATTTGGACCATCGTAATAGCATGATCCCCAAGGTCATGGCAACTTGAAAAATAGGATCATTTCTCATTCTACAATGATTTCATGTCTTGGTCGTCGTCATTGTTTAAAATTCTAATGCAGTAGGAGTATATACAATTTGACATAAATAAGTAATTAGAGGTCACCTTGGGGCATGCTACGGGAAATTTCAGAATTGGAGAAATTTATACCTGCAGTGGCACTGTGGCAGCCAGCACCCAGCAGCCTCAGCACTCCCGCGCTCGGCGCATCTTCCAGACTCCAAACCACTGCGACTGTCTACGAGTGCACAGCACGTCTGCGAGTTGCTGTGCCGCCGGCCATGTGCGAATGGCCAGTGGGCTGCCTCGGTGCCTCCCTTTGCCCTCTGTTGTTGCTAGGCCTTTGACGAGTAGAGTAGGATACTTTAGTATTTAGGATTGGGCTGAAAAAAAACCTAAGATGGGTATAAGGGGGATTTTGGGCCACGGCCCTAGTGGCCCTAGACCCATATCCGCCCCTGTATATACATCCTAAAAATTTAATCCGTGTGAAAATACAGATTGATGTAATAATAGAGAGGATATCAATATATACGGTGGTGTAATAAATATAGGCAGAGTTACGTAATATGGTGGAGCGGTGGCTGAGCGCGGGTGGGTCGGCGGCCAAACGGGTGAAGCGGCGGCTCAGCGCGCCACAGACCACATTTACTCTGTGGAAGCCGTAGACAGTTCGACACAGAGGTACATGTCGGCTGGAAAAACCGAAAATCACAAATGGCCAAGTCTTTCAGCAATCAGTTCACTGGTGTGCATCATCTAGCTGTTAGTCACCAGGTGTGCCGCTAGAGAAGAAGAAGAAGTCTATTAGTGCATTACCCTGCAGGCCAAAGCACTCCTCGGCCGCCCGCCGGCGAAATCTACAGCACGTTGGGTTCCACCACCCCATCGACCGACTACCGGGTCTCAGAGACAACACAACAAATTAAAGATGACCACAGCCGCGCCTCGTCAAAGTCTCCGATTGGAAAAAGAAGGAACGAGTCTACACGGGAACTCGATTGCGGTTAGCAATTTTAATCGCGGGGGCGACGGGGCTCCACCGAGCAGTCTGTCGTACACGACGAACTGGACCTGGGCGCCACCACTCTAGCCTTTTTGAGCTGGCGCTAATTTATCGCCCTAGCTAGTCTTTTGCGTTGGCACTCGGATCGATTTGACACATGCGGGGACTTGTCCGAAAGCCTCCATTGACTGACCGGCCGCAACCACCTCTGTTTTATAGGAAGCGGCAGCTGCCCCTCCGTCAACGATTCTTCCCGTAGCAATCATTCCCTCCCAACGACCAAGTGGTGATCTACATTTCCTTCGTAAAGAGCATGCACACTTAATGCTAGCACGATAGCTGCTATCGTAGGCAAATTCCACCAGCAGAAAATGATCTTCCCCAGCTACCAAGGCATCACCGAACACATCATCTGAGCGTATCCTCCAAGGTTTGAATTATGCATTCAGACTGACCATCCGTCTGAGGGGCGAAGCAGTGCTAAGTATTGCATCAGTACCCAAAGCACTCTGTAAACTCTGCTAGAACTTAGAATTAAATTTGGAATCTCTATGTGAAATAACGGTCCTCGGCACCCGTGCAACCTCGCATTTTCTTGCGCATAGATTGGAGCCGGATCACTCGCTGAATTTGTCGAACGATAGGGAATAAACCTTACTCAAGTGATCCACGACAACCCAAATAGCATCCTTCCCCTTCGGGGTGCGTGGCAAACCAATCACGAAATCCATAGCGATGTCATCCCAAGGCCATAAAGGAACATCTAATGACCGTAGCTTCCCCGTAGAACGTTTGTGCTCAATCTTAACACATTGGCATACCCCACATGACGCCACATACTTTGCCACATCTATTTTAATTCTCTTCCACTAGTAGTTTTTCTTTTAAGTCCTGGTGCATCTTATTTTCACCTGGGTGTACTGTGTAGCATGAAGGATGTGACTCCCTAAGAATATCTTCCTTTACTTTAGCCTTTTGGCACACAAAGGAGACCACGAAACCAAATAGCTCCAGCGGCATCCAAAGTGAAATCCCCAACTCTCCCTTTGATAACACGCATCTTCACATCGTGCAGTAACCAATCATGTTGTTGGGCCTCCAACACTCTCACAGGCATTGCAGATTCAAGAATAATTAACCCGTGTCTCACCCCGACATGACAATAGGAAATATCCATAGTTGCAAAGTCAGTAACCAAATAATTTAACGTAGTGGACATAGCCGTACAGCACAAAGCATCTCCTACCACATTCGTTTTACCTAGTGTGTATAGTGTACTAAATAGTAAGGTCTTAGTCCATTATCAACTCTAGCCCTCGCCTCTACCTCAAATTCAAATCCTTTTGAGTGAAAAATACTTCAAGCTCTTATGGTCTATGAAATTATAGCAAGGCTCTCTGTAGAGGTCATGCCTCCATAACTTCAAAGTAAACACGACTGCCGCAAGCTCTAAGTTATGCATAGAATAATTTTCCTCATGTTTCCTCAACTATATAGATACATAAGAAATCACTTAGCCATCCTGCATTAAAACACACCCAAGTCCTACTCGAGAGGCATCAAAATAAATAGTGAAGCACTTCCCTGGCTCAGGGAGAGCAAGCACTTGAACAGACACTAATTTTACTTTCAATACTTGGAAACCATGCTCTCATTCATTAGTCCATTCAAAATTCACATTCTTATTAGTGAACTTACACAAAGGCTTTGCAAAAAATAGAAAAATCCTTTACAAATCTCTGTTAATATCCAACCATTCCCAGAAAACTTCTTACCTCCTTGTCATTAAATGGCCTTTCCCATTCTACTACTTTGAAACCTTGCTTGGATCAACCGAAATACCCTTCTCACCACTCCTTCAGTTTTGCATAGAATTTAGTATCATGCAAGGTTTGAAATACCATCATTAAATGTTGCTCACGTTCTTTCTCTGTCGTAGAGAAAATAAGTATGTCAGCGATGAATACAACTACAAACTGATCAAACTTGTTTAGCATATTATTCATTTTTTCTATGAAATAAGGAGGAGCAATAGTTAAGCCAAATTAATGACATAACTCTAAACTCATAATGACCATACATAGTGACAAATGTTCTCTTCTCAATATCCTCTTCCCTCACTGGAATTTGATTACACCAATTGGAGATCAATTTTTGAAAACACTCTTGACCTTTTAGATGGTCAAACAACTCATCAATGCGAGGCAAAGGGTACTTATTCTTGATAGTCACTGCATTCAACAATCGACGCACATGTGCCAACTGCCATCCTTCTCGGTGACGAGTACATGAGCTCTCCATGGAGAGACACTACACTGAATTAACTTCTTGGACAACAGATCATCCAATTGTTTCCTCATTTCTTCTTGAAAAGGGCAAGACAGATGATATGTGTGGCAGAACCGCCGATTTAATCCGGGCTAAGCACACCTGCCACCTTTGGCTTGCAGTGCAATTAGACCGAACTAAACCCGGTCGTCCATCGAGAGTCATTCGGCTCCCGATATTACCTTTTCCCAGAGGAACCGACATCATACACATCCAGCCCACAATGGAGCCACAACAGATACATCATCTCAGACAGTTGAATATAGCATATATAAACTTGTTTTACAAACCGATTCGAAATAATAATATAAGTTTCAACATATTACCATACGAAAGGCAAGTTTGAATCAGATAGCGGAAGCGAATTTGAAAACATCTCACAGCGGAACGAAATACTTTACTAGTCTTCACGCATCGTTGATCGAGGCGAGCAGCACCGAGCCCACCGGTACTACCCTTCTCCAAGCAGTTGTCCAGATGTTGCCGGTACCTATTCTCAAAAGGTGGGGGCAAACCCTGAGTACTAATTACTCAGTAGGACTTAATGGATTGGCTTACGGCTGACGCAAAGCTTGCTTACTAGCATGTGGATCCTTAGCCATTGATTTTAAACAGTGGTATATCAATATAGAGTATCAAGATTCATCTTTTGCATATAACTCCATAATAATAACTTGCAGAAATGTAAGCAATACAATACAAACATGTAGTATTTGAAAACATGAGTAACAGATATAATATATTCAAATAGTTACTACGTTGCCCGACAGTGATATTGGCATTCCCACACCTGGTAGGCATCAGCGATTCGAATCGATTTTTAATTCCCGGGAATAACTATCATGCCATGGGTATATGCTTACTAGCCATCGCGTTCTCACATATAGTCCCCATCTCCACCTGTCTTGTCCCGAGATTCAAAGCGCCCCCACCTAACCCCCGGGTTGTGCCCTCTCAGGAGCGATACCACAGTGCCCTGGGTCAGCCCTCCTTCGAGTACAAGCGCCCCCGGGCCCATTGGCCTCCAGCAAGTGGATGGGCGGAGCCTCGAAAACTCCGGACAAACCTAGGTAAGACTTCACCGGTCCCATTTTCCGGTTAAGCACTTTAGCAATGTTATGCCGAACAGCAGGCAAACAGCGGACGGGCCTTAAACGACTCGGGCGGAGCCAAATGATACAACAACGCACACCACAAAATAAGATTATTCTCCGCCCGGTCTCCATTTAAATCATGAGCATAATGTTACTTTCCCAATAGTAAAAGTTTTGTAATCTTTGAAATCATCTACGCGACGAGTGACTCCTTTCACTCGTGTCTACTCGCACCTAGCATAGCCTAGGCAACTCGTCCTACGAACTCTATATATAGGTGCTAGGGCCAGGGCGGCCAGGAGATCTAATGCAATGGTTTTCAATCAATTCCTAATGCGGATGCGTAATGAAACAATCAATTATCATATTAGCTGGGAGAAATCATGGTCCTGCCTACCTTTGCTTATTTTCAATCAAACCAACAAACTAAGCTAATGTTAGTTTGCCAGGTTGTGGGGCTTTGCCCCACGCAACCCCTTGATCACTTGGACAACTCCTCCTTCCAAACACGACTGATGGGCTCTCCAGGTCGTGTTTGGGGCTTAGTTGATCTTCTGGACCACCGTTGCTTGACGTAGCTCCACGCAATTGCTTATTGATCACGTATCTGCAATAAGCGTCGCTATATGAATGGCATACCTTGATGCAATGCGGATGATGCATGGAGATAAAGTACACACATATCCAATCATTTCGTGAACAGGCAGAAAGGTGATTGATAAACTACGTAAACAGGGAGTACTCTCATGGACCTAGAGCAAGCATTCACTCTTACCATTAGATGTTCTTAAAGCAACATGTGGATCCATCATAGGTTCAGTTATCAATTTTAATATGTCCTTTATACCACATGCAAGCAAGGCATCAAACAAGCATATAAGTGAACAAATTATGCACTTTTGTCCTAGGTTAAGTTATTGTTATCTTCACTGAAGTATTACTGATAGGGGTGCTGCTTTGGGGATTGAAATTTGGTGGTCATAGATACAAGATAGACACTTGTTCATTGTTTGCTTAGCATTAGTAGCTTTATGGTTTTGATGACAACATGCATGCACAAAATATGAGACTCCTCTAGGAATAATTTCGCACACATCAAGAATAATGGATAGGAGAAATCACAACTAATACGTACACGCTCATTAACCTGCCCCCTACTTATCTTCTTCGTTTTTAAGCCTACTAGAGTGACTATACCTAAGCTTCTCATGAAACAGCACCCAAAATTCTTGAATAATCACATTAGCATCCTTGCACAATAACATTGCTACATGAACTTCGGTGGGATTTTTAGAGCATATTAAATAGCTCTTTTCTATTTTACCAGTTATATTAACCTAGCACGTGTTGTTTGTAAATCACGTATCAAATGGCAACTATAAATTTCCTAAAAACACTTTCTGGGACCTAAACTTAAACATGAAGCGTCATGATTTTTCTTAGAATTTATTTCGCACTACAAAACCACCTTTCCTAATATTCATTTTAACATGAATTTCATTTCATTATTTCAAAACACTAATAAAACATAACATACAGGGCTTCCAATCTTTCCAGTAAGCTACATATGCATCAAAGAGCATGTACAATTTAGGGTATAATTTTTGGATCATGTTTTATATAGCAAGCATTTTCCATGCTAATAAAAGGCCTAAAATACATGCTCAAGCATAAATCAGTAATCATACAATCAATTCTCGGGCTACCAAAAATCACATAGGGTCTAGATACTCTAGTACAGGTTCTGTCCAAATGTCATAGCATTTGGAGCTCATCTAGACCACTTTTACCATTTAAGTTGATTTAGCATGCATGCAACAAACCGAGGGTAAAACAGTCTTTTCACATAACCACATCTTACCCATCCTGTAGATCTATTCACAAGGATTACAATGCAACTGAGTTTGTCATTTTTGGATTTTTATTTGATTTACTATGAATTTTCAAAGTTCACTGTCGAAATATTAAAAATAAAACGAAAATCACTGGACCCAGGGACCTAAGCGCAATTAACCCTAGACTCCAGGGGCTAGCTTGTAAGATCTGAGAGACTCATTGCGCAGTACATTGGATCTGAACTGAAATTTACCGGACTCCAAGGGCTAGATCACAAAATAACCGTCTTCCTCCCTGGGCTCCTTCAACCTCGCGCCAGGGAGGGGATGGGGCCGGCGGCGCGCCCTGTCCGGGGCGACGTGGGGTCCCAAAGCTCGCCGGCGCGGTGGGAGAGGGAGAGAGGAGGGTGGGGAACTTACCCCCCACTGCCTGGAGGGACGGGGAGGGAGCGTAGAAGCCCGGCGACGGTGATGGGCGACGAGGAGCTCCGGCGACGAAATACGCGGTGGTGGAGCGATTTCGGCGGCCTAGACTTTAGGGATTCGGTGGAGGAGAGGGAGGGGAAGAGCGGCACGGCTCCAGTGGCTCGCGGGGACGCGCGTAGGGGTCGGGGCGCGAGCTCGCCCCGGGCTCTGATGGCGGCGGCGCGCGCAGCGGGGTTCCGGGCAAGGCGAGGCAGGGAGAGGGCAGGAACTTGTGGTGGGTGCGGTGCGGAGTCGAAGCTGTAGCTTCCTCCCATCCGAAGGAAGTGGAGGCCGGGGAGAGGGAGGCGCGGTGAGCGCCCGGCGCCCTGCGCCCTGGTGGCCTCGGGCAGGCCATGCCCGCCGCGTGGGCGCGCTTGAGCGGGAGAGAAGGAGGGGCGACGCGGCGTGGGCTGAGTCCATAGACCCGTAGGCACTGACAGGTGGGACCGGACGGGGAAAAGCAATGGAGAGCTCATGGACCGAGTCTACGGACACCATTAGTGGTTTTTCTAAACCGCGGGCGGATGGCGGTTTCTGGTCTGCGGGGATCCGAAGCCCGACGGGTGGGGCCCGCGCGTCATAGACTCAAGGGAAAAGGAAAATCCCGAAAATGGAAAAATGGAATTTGACCAGCAGGATACCTGTTTGAAATGGATCATTTTGAACCACTTAAAGGCCGATTTAGGAAAAACATGAAATACAAGAAACGTTCTAAATTTGTCACTCTACAACTTTGTTTTAAGTTGTGACTCCATGTTATATTCAAATTTTTAGATAATTTTGAATTCAAAATCTGTGACCCCAGTTTGGCCAACAACACCTTTCAATTTGAAAATTCCATAAGTCCATTTTAGGTGCACTTTCATGAAAACTTTTCTATACCAATGTTGTTCACAATTTTATTTTTTACAACTTTCATATACAAAGTTTTGCATGATCATGTCTTTTGTTTGCTCAAAATTTGAATTTTCCATTCAGGTCTATTTGGACAGAATTCACTAGAAGATAGAAAAATGAGCTAAAACACCTTGTAAACCTTTATGCATGTCAACACACAAAATACCAAAGATATTAATCATGAAGTTGTCTACAAGTTTGGTATATAAAGTTCTGTCTAATTCACCACAGATTTTGAAATACCATTTCAAACATACTCAGAGTTTTGGTAAAACAGCACTTTTCCCTTTTGTAGAGTCTTTCTTATTTTCAACTTTTGGAGTATCAAATGGAGTCCAATCATATCAAGGTCTAGTGCATCTGAAAGGTTATGAGTTCAATTTCATTTCATAGAAAGGAATATTTTGAAGTTGTATGGTCAAATCGAAAGTAATTTCAGAATGAAATTTGGGAAAGAGTGTCGACCCCAAACTTAGCAAAATTTCCTGAGTGTAGGTTAACTGAGCTTGGTTCGAACTTTTGAGCCCCTTAACATCTGATTTTGAAAACGGTCAAAATAGCACATTTGAAGGAAATATCTTAAACCAAAACTTTTGTATTTGATGTCTCGCGTGAAAATGTATAAATGTTTAACTACTCAACCAAACTACACAAAGTTTTGCATATTCAACTTGAAAATTTCGACTTAGCGGTTTCCTGGCCGGGTTATTGCTCCTCTCTAAGCATGATTAAATCCAAATTCTTGATTATCGCTAATCTAATTGCGTGTTAAGGCTTTTGAGATGCCGAGGGCATCACAATATGGTGCAATAGAAACTAGTCGAGTTCCAGGTATAAGAACATTACAAAACTCCACTTCACGCTTAGGTGGCATTCCTGGAAGCTCATCTGGAAAGAGATCAGGGTAATCGCGAACCACGTGAATCTCCTCAATACTCAATGGTTCCGTAGGCTTCTCAGCTAAGGTCCAAAGAATTTCGGTCTTCACACAACGATGTCCTAAAAAATAGGCTTGCCATCACGAAAACAGAATTAAGAGGAAGCACTACCTTGAAAGGTTAAGGTGTGACCCATGGAAGCTTCCAAGGCAACGTTCTATCATAAACATTAAACAAAATATAGCTACCCGATAATATGATGTCACATAGGATATTTAGCTGATATGGCACAACATCTTGGGCAAGATATTGCTTTGGCACGATATCTTAGGCCATGGTACAAATTCTAATACTACCATGAGTCCACTTTCATAGACACAAATATCGCCCTTAATAAATTACTTTGAACAGGTATGTATGATATTATGTATTGTGAATGGTGTTTTTTTAACCTACATGGCATTTTTAGATATTTTAGTATGATAAATTACAATGTGAATAGCCTAATTTATTTCCGAACCTCTCTCCTGCAGAGCCCTGCTACTTTAATTTGGCGCTTCATAGTCTTCTAGATCTCTTATTTATTTATTTATTTATTTCATTAAATTCCTAGAAATATTTTATGAGAATTTCTAGACATTTACGGAGGAGTAATAGCTTGGTTAATAATTGTCCATTCAATTCCGATCAAACTTGTAGTGCATTGTGGTATGAACGCTGTATAGATTGACTTAATGCTGCGTTTAGCAGAGCGACCAAGACCAAAGTACAGAATCTATATTGTAGCAACACTACACAGAATCAAATTTGAATTTGATCCGTCCTTTGGTCACCCCTGCTGGACTCAGCTATTATTCATCCTGACCGCATATTGGCTTTGTCAGAGCTAGCATAACAACCTATCAATTCGAAGAGAATAATTATACTCCCTCCATCCCAAATTATAAGGGGTCTAGCACTCTTTTTATTTGTTTATATTCATATAAACGTTGATGAATCTACACACATATTGAACATATATACGTAAAGGAACGAATAAATCTAGTAGAGGTTCAGAACCTCTTACAGTCTGAAACCGGGGGAGTATATATCTACCTAAATGCATGTGTGAAATGGAATCCTAGTCGTCGTCGTTTCTCTCTTTCAATGAAGGGTGATCGGTCGTGCGAAAGGCCGGCCGGGGATATCAGCTGAAAACAACTGCAAGGGATCGGAGCAAATTTGTCTTGGGCGGGCGCATGCGCATCCAACCTGTGCTCTGCTGCATAGCTCACCCATCCCATGCCTAGATATCTGCTGGCAGGATAGCAAGTGAGCAACAACGTCTCTTGGTCTGAACACGGATTGATAGATCAATACAATTGACAATCAAAAGTCGTTTTTTATTCTCTCATTGCAGTGAGCCATCGCTTTGGCCGCTTAATGCGCCTCTGGCTTTCTAATTTCCACTCTCAACTGACATAGTTGATGCCTTGATGGTATGCAAGGTAGTCTGTCAGTCGACGTCCGTAACAGCAACGAAACAGGCCAGATTACACATATAATAAGCTTCTAATAATAAATAATCTTATTGGGACAGTATATATGGCATGCAAAATTAGGTCGGGTATAACTTATTAACCTTTCGATACAAAAGTCAGCACATAGTTTAATTAGTTATTGTAGAGATTATTGTCGTTATCTTTCTTTCCAGGACCAAACAGATCAAAAAGAATAAAACAGGGATAATAGCTTAATAAACAGGATTTAGGGTCATCACCGAGTCCGTCACCATAAAAAACCTTTAGAACGTTAATATTATTATCCAGAGACTCTACTCAAGCCTCCACGTTACCTCAAAAGATACTCTAGGCAAAAAATCCTAAAAGTTCTCAAAATAAATCAGAAACATCCGGTGGTCTAGAATGAAATCTTAATAGTCAATTTATCTATTTTTTTAAATAATCATCCACCTCAAATATTATGAAAACAATATAAAATAACCCTCTAAAATTATATCTTAATTATCAACTCTGCTATTATGAAAGAAAATATAAAACACCCCCCTAAAATTTATGTATAAATTTCCATCTTTGCTATTTTGATAGATAATCTCAAATAACACCTCAAAATTATATCTAAAATATCCACTTTGCTATTATGATAGACAATATAAAATAGTTCTCTAAAAGTATATCTTAATTAACCATAATCTACCATTATAAAACAAAATATGAACTAATTGCCTAAATTATTTCAAAATTATACATCTCTACTACTATGACAGATAATCTCAAATAAGCTCTCCGATTCTTATATAAACTATAGCATTACCATTATGATAGATAATAAAAAATAATCCTCTAAAACAAAATCTTAATTATCCACTCTAATATTATGAAAGAAAATATGAAATGACACTCTGGCCGTATATTGACCCTCCCCCAAATTTATATCTAAATTATCCAACTTTATAAGGTTTGGCCCTCCTTCCTTCAGTAAATATTCATATGAATGTTGATAAATTTAGACACGTATAAAACAGTTCCTTTATTTGAAACCCAAAATCCCTTATAATTTCGAGATGGAGGGAGTATAAATTAACCCCTTAAATTTAAAATTAGAGTTAAATACACCATTAGTCCATTAGCTTTTTAAATTGTGTCCTTTAGGTCCATCAACTATTAAAAGTGCATTGGTGGTCCATCAATTTTTTGAACTATGCCCCTCAGGTCCATACTAGTTTAGAGAAATGTTTTTTAGCGCTTAGGCCCTCGGTCTTCTTCATCCTCTCTCATTTCGCTCCTTTCTCTCTTCCACCCCTCTGGCTTAGGGGCGTAAATTGTACGGATATTATCCGTTCGTATTCGAGTTCCGATCCGTTTAGAAGGGTTAAGATCCGATGTGTATTCGAGTCCGGACGTTTAGTATTCGATCTGTATCCGTATCCGAATACTCAAAGTTGGATAAATATGATGTCGATAACTATTAAGTCTTATCCGACACATTTGATTAATATCCACATCCAATCTAAATTCAGAAAAATAAATAAATATGATATCAGCAATATCTATCCGATGTGATTACACAGTCAGCTCTTTTACATTTGGCCGTGCAAATCCGCCGCCACGCTGCACCTTGGGGCTAGCACTGCAGGCCAGGAATATGAGGAGCCTGCGCTCTACCTCTCTGCACCACGCCTCCTTTGTTGTCGCGTCCTGCTCCGCACCTGAGGCTGACGTCAATGCTGCCTGCCCTCGCGCTCCAAGGAGCCTTGGCGTGTGGCAGTCCGTGGAGGCACTGGCCCCTGACTCCCTGCTACTATTACTTACCGATATTGATGTGCACGTATTAGTACAGGTGACATCAACCTGTACTAATGTATTCCAAGGAAACCTAGCCATTGTAATTGGAGTACCGACTGCAACTACATGTGCCTCTCCTCTTCGAGCCCAGTCAGAAGAGAAAGAGGCATACTGTGCCGTCATAAGACCATGATTATCGATGAATGAAAATAAATGTAAATAACACTGTTTACGTACTATATATAAAATAAAAAAACAATAATTATACGCTGTATACAGTATAAATATATCATCTATGACCATGGTCTGAATCAATGAAGACGTGCCGCTAGCTAGGCAGCAGCAGCAGGTCGTTGAGTTCAGATTATCTGTGCTGTGTTCACACGCGCGCCACACATGCATTTTTGTTCTGAAAGAGAAATATATTAAAAAAACGGCACAGTCCAGCTACCGTCGCATCTGCTACCGCGCATGCTCCTCACAGCTCAGCCCCATCGCAGCTGCTACAGTGCGCGCGTTTCACGGTTCAAAAATGTCGCGCAACTGATATATATATATATAAATTCTTTTCTACGTACGTATGCTTGTAGCTACACTCACCTCTGTATCTCAAGATTTTGAAAGTATCTGATCGAATGAAAGGTATATACACGGAGTATGTGATCATACTAAACCATCTGTTGTGGTATATACGTGAGGTATGGAAGTATATTTGAGGTATGTGGACATATCTTATTATATGTAATAATATAAAAGTATTATTATAATAAATTAAAATCAAGGACTGTTTTGTAATTTTTTCATTTGGTGACCTTTGAGGTATCTTAAAATAAGTATGTGAACGTACTCAAACTGATAAATGAGAATGCGAACATACCCTTATTGATTCATTGAAGGTGAGTGTAGCTACATGCGCATGTAGAAAGGAATTTTCCTATATATATATATATATATATATATATATATATATATATATATATATATATATATATATATATATATATATATATATATATATATATATATATATATATATATATATATATATATATATATATATATAGGAAAATTCCTTTCTACATGCGCATGTAGCTACACTCACATGTGTATCTCAATATTTTGAGGGTATCTGGTCGAACGAAAGGTATGTACACGAAGTATGTGATTATACTAGACCGTCTGTGGTGGTATATACGTGAGGTATGCGAGTATACTTAAGGTATATGGACATACCATATATATATATATATATATATATATATATATATATATATATAATATATATATATATATATATATATATATCAATCAGCGCTATTTGACGCGCAGCGTTGTAAATAGCTATTTAACGCGACAGGCAAGCCTCTTGCAATCGTAAAAGAATCTTCCCCTAATAGTGAAATTCATCTTCAAACTCGGTCACCCGCGCGCAAACGTAAAACTGTCACCCGCAACCGTGAAACACCGTTCCACAAGCATAAACGTCAGCCAACCTTTCCAATGCGCGACAATAAAAAATTCTCCAGCAAGCGTAAAAGTCCAACTCACAATCGTACAATTCTTCCCAAACCATTAAACGCCAGTTCTTAGGCTACGAACGTAAAACATGCTCCGCAACCATAAAAC